>CM060926.1:283161313-283780421 GCA_030737875.1 Allium sativum | reverse complement strand
ACTTGTTTGTCCTACTCAATCCTTTACAACATTCAAAAATAGTTGATAAATGTTTCAATTGATCATCGTTAGTTACATCTATACCATAATTTTGCAATTGATATTTAAAATGAAGTTTTTCTTGCTCAAAACAATCTTGTGGGTATAAGTATAAACTAATTCACATGTATTTGGGATATTAAATGATTTGTATGCATCTTTTGGCTCCAAATAAGAACTAAGAGTAAAGAGTTGTAGTGTCTGCTCATTAAATCGATGATCTAATTATTGCCATTGAGTGTCAATTGTTTCATGAAGTACATCAAAGCGATAATGGTGTTTGTTGATCAACTTTTTGGCAAAAGCCGTTCCAACCAATAGAAGGAGCCATAGCTAGATATCGGCCCATACCAGGCTTTATGGAATGTTTGTTATCATACATCGACCAACCATAAGTCAACCCCAAGCCACAACAGCATTAAACTAGTCGGTCGAGCTATCACCAGATCAACCGAACGGGCCATCTATCAATAGACCGAGTCGATTCCACAATACCACATCAAGCCTAAAGTCTCGAGTCTCGCCAGAAGTATCTTGAGAGTTATGCGCTATCGGACGAAGACCTACTCCCAAGGTTGTTGATTCAAATAAGCTTTTGTCCAGCTCTCCTTTTAATACTCCAAATACCAAGCTCCAGGTCGACAGCAATTTCCAAGGAGAACTTTTCATCAATAACAGACCGAGTCCACTACTAAATATGAAAGAACTAGAGGCACATGCATTGGTATCTACTAATAGAAATAGAGACTAAATATTATATTAAACTGTCCCTAAAGTTAAAGGGAGGCAATTTAAAATTTGCCCCAGAAGAAGACGTCCTTAATAGTTATTAGAGACAAATTTCAATGTACAAATGCCCTTAAAATTAACAAACCACCTAAGCATGAATATGTTATAGAAACATTCACTGCCGCCCTCAATAAACAATAAGGGCCAAAAAAACTGATGCTTTTTTCCATCAAAGCCGTAACATTTCAAAGTATTACCAGCATATACAATTGCCTCTAAATAGACAATAAGGGCAAAAAAAAAAAAAAACTGTTGATATTCCATTCATTACGCATGTCTCCCTGACATATACAACCGCGTCTAGGCTCTAACAAATAGCAGCCGACCCAAAATATAGCAAAACAGCAAAAAATTCCAGAAAACATAAATAATACACAAAGGACTAATCATAAATTTCTGTACACATTAAACTGAGGTTGGAATTGCATGTTGGAATTACATACCAAAAATAGTTATGCTCCTACATCAATCCTCCTAGAATACACAGCATTCTTAGTGCTCTTTTGATGATGATTTAGTCGTGCACTTTGGATTTCAGAACTCTTAATTGAAGAACACAACATTCCTAGAATACATAGCATTCAGAACTCTGAATTGAAGAATATTAATGTTTTTCCGTATCTCCAAAAAAACTTCTTGGATTTCATCAAGATTTCTAAAAGAAATTCACATGTCAGTACTCGGCAATTTCAAATAAAAGTAAATGAAAATTAAAACAATTAGAAATATATAGGGAGCTTTCCATAGCATTATCAGCAAAATTCACACATATGTACTTATGTGTTTGTATCCGTACACGTCGGCCTCTCTATACTCAATAATAGAAACCATCCAGACAACCTATTTTAGCACCTTTACGAAAAGCATATGTCATCTAGTGCTCACACAGTAACGAATAATATATCACTTTTACCCTATCACGATTCCTTTTTACATAATTTGCATTTCAGCAGTCTGCGTAATGGCTTAAGTATTTTGTCCATACAGTGAAGGTTTGGGTGGGACTAAAAGTCTTCGTTCAAATCATGACCTCGCCTTTCGAAGGGTGCAAAAATGGTGTGATTTTATATATAGAAAATACTTGGTTTGAGAAAAAGAGTTCATAAAACTATTCTGAAATCGTTTGTTTTTTCTCGCTGAAAAAAATTATTTATTGTAAAATATCGTATATTCTATATCTCGAGACGATTTTATTTTTTCATAAAACAAAACATAGAAAATACTTTGTCTTAAAGCAATATATATATACTCCTTATTGAAATCGTTTTATAAAATGTGAACAGTGCCAGAAATCTCATGATATCAACAATGAAAACTACGTAAAATTTGTCCAATTCGGTGTGCAAATTAGTAATAATATTGACTTATCTATTATAAGATTAAGCCTAAGAAAACATCAAACATATTCACCTCAAAATTTACCAGAACCAGCATGCAAATTTACTTAGAAAAATTGTTGGAAATAGGTTCATAATTCAACACACATAGCAAAACAATCTGTGCACCATAACACTACAAGGGTTGACCCTGATATTGCCTGGGTCGACTCTTATAACCGTAGATCGACCTATAAGTCGACCCAGAGAAGGTCTGGATTGACTTAAGTACAGGATTTTACCGAGGTCTAAATTCCTCTCCAATTCCAACTTTAACACAACATTTTAGAATGACACAAAGGTTAGATCAACTAGAAAATCGACATGCACAAAGAACAAAAACAATAATATCATTCAAAAGAAGTTTGGCACGATTTCAGCAAGAATTGAAGAAGTTACAACATCACGAAGTTGGACAGAGAGCCAAATTTTCAGTTGTAACATAGAAATCAACTTTCATATTTACAAAGAAACATTTTCTTACTGAATCAACATAATATGTACACAAATAACTAATAAAGTAGAAGCTGTGAGTTTTACTCACCTATTCGGTGATTGTCAGCAATTTATAGTGAAGAATTTGCACAATGATTGAGCTTTCTAGCATGATCTAGGCTCTTAGCTACCTATAAACAAGGTTACAACAACATACAATACAAGCTCTCAACATATAGTAATAAAATTTGCAAACTGAGATAAAAATGGAATGGTTACAAGGTTTTGAAGTAATTACCTAGTTGTAGTTTATGTTTTCAACTAGATTTTGCCTTTTAATTTGAATTTGAAGTAAAGGTTCGGGTTTTAGGAGGTAATTTCTTAATTTTCTCTTGCTATGTATTTTTCCTTTTGGCAAAGAAGAGCTTTTAGAATAAAATACATACTGGGAATACTTTCTAGACATTTCCACTCCTAATTTCTATGGTTTGGGCTTGGTTAAAGCCTAAATAGGCTAGTATTGCTAGGTTTATACTAGATTTGATCCAAAATGGCTATGTTAAGTTAAATTGTGTTGTTTAACACATAACTCATCTTATATTTCACTAATTTAACATCGAAACACATAATTTAGTTTTACTAAAATTTTGTATAACATATTTAAAGCATTTTACATCTTATATAACCTAAATTTGTACAAGTTGACACAAAATTCTCATATTTTAAAAAAATTGCATAATTTACATTTTTTATGTATAAAATTCACATTTTTAAGTTAATAATTGCACAAGACATAATTAACTTGTTTAACATATAAAATTTATTTTGACATATAAATATTGATTTTCATCAATATTTACATTTTACATGTTATTTGCAACTCAATTATATTTATAAAACACAACTTTACACCAAAATTCATTATACACATATATTACAATTTATTGCAATATACCACAATTAGATCTTATAAACATTTACTTCATCTTAATTTCACATTATAAAGTTTTTCTAAAACTTAATTTTCCACATCTATATTTGTTTACATCTATTTATCTACAAAATTCATCGTATTTACCCAAACACCTTATTTAATCATTTTAAATAATTAAACAACAAATTTTCTCCTAATATCCCAAGTTAACTCAAACGATCAATTTAGATAATCAGTTCAAATTATTTTCCTAACAATATTTACTCCTTAATTATCAAGTTAAAATCCTCATTAACATTTATTAATCGATATTCAAGGTAATCGCAAAACCAGGGTTATTACTGTAAACAAGTTTCCTTTCCAACAAAAGAGCAGCTAATAGAGCGGACTTTCTCGTAACATACTCATAAAAAAAAAGAATAATCTCACCATCCACAGCTTGGTAAATAAGATGCCTAGTCTCATCCTTACCACCAATGTACTTGTAATAAACTTGATGTTTCCGGGTGTATCTCATGTCAAAGGGAAAAAAAATTGCCAAGACTAATAAGGGCGGTTACAAACAATGGCCAGGTACAGGTCTAGACTAGTAGGAGGCTCAATAATGAAAGCATGCATCTCAACAGAAGCCAGTGGCTCAGCTTGATAATCAATAAAGTGAGCAATAATCTCAGGAGTAGTCGTATGCACGCAATTGAGATCAGCAGTAGCAATGTAGCATCTATGGGAATATATGAAATAATGAGCATATCGCATGCTGCGGGATGGGATTTAACATTGTAACAAAAATGTTCACTAAGGTAGACAAGGTGAAAGAAGGACAAAAAGCTGGAGGAAGCTACAAAAGAAAGCAGGAGATATAAGAACCCTCAAAAATATTTAAAATAAAGACTCCCAAAGAAGCCGAAAACTTCATACTAAAGTCGAAGGACGTGTTGTCACTAAAAAAGAGGGTGAAAAACAAAATATGTGATAAAGATTCGTAAAAAATAAAAAGGCATCCAGTATAATAAAGAAATGCCCCTTTTAGTGACACTAAAGGGTGTGTCCTCTCGAAAATACATTCTTGGCCTGGGCAACGAAACATAGCCCTTAGAAAGCTCAAAAGAGAATATTTCTGAAGAATTATTCATCAGAGAGCAACCTCGTATTCGACTGAAGGCCCATTGTAACGAACACCATACACCATCAGTGTAAGACAATTGATAAGGGAAAGAAATAAGAGAAATGGAAGGAAACAAAATAAAAGGGAAGATTAAAAACAGAGAAAGCAGGGAACAAAACACAGAACACAATCATAGAACCAGTCGAATATCTCACACCGCATTATATAACATATAATAATAACAACAGATATAATAAAAAAGATAGTGATAACTATATAAACCACATATTACGGGGTCATATAGTTATATATAATGACAGCAGAGTTTATACAAGAGATAAATAACTCACTAATAAACTGTCTCAAATATTAAATAGCATTGTCAAGGCTCCACAATGTAATATAGTAGAATAAATAACAATAGCGCATATATAATATGAAAATCGTCGCCTCCTGCAAATCCATCTCTGTAGCTTCAAGCAATGCTAATTCCTATCACCTGGCCTACTCATCAGCATCGTCGATGAGCACCTAAGGTAATAAAAGGAAACATAAAACCTTGGATCAACCAACAATCTAGTGTGTGCGGTAAACAACTCTCAAAATACTACATACGTTGTAATAGCATAAGGAATATACCCATAAAGTCATACTTGTTCTGTCTCTACATACATAGAGTCAGCACATATAATCAAGGTAGTATACGCTACTCATAATAATAAAAGAGGAAACTGTAGCAGGATAGAAGAATCTCCATTGCCCACTCCGACCTTCCCATCCTCTCTTCAGAATACTAGAGGTGATAGAATCCTGAAATAAATAAGATAAGAGCAACCATAACAATCATAGTATTCATCAAACAAGTTATATCCATCACCTCCTAAATATGGGCCTATGTTGATAACCTGTTATGACTAGCTATAACACTATCAAGGGCTAATAAGACCCTAATTCTAGCAGAACTTTGTGTTTCGTCAACATGTGCCTTACTAGCCGAAGCTCACACTCCACAGTACAGGATCCTACCAATCCTAATGGGTACCCCGACGATACCCCTGCTTTGAGCCAAGTAGAACACTTCACGCTATCAACGAATCACAGGCACTGCTAAATCATTTGAGCTCTTGCTCTATCTCTTGTTAGAGTATGCCCTCAAATCGATCCAGTATTAGTTGAACTTCAAGTCTCGCCGACACATGCTCTCCTTGTCTGGGCTCATCGCCTAGTATGCATAATCTCTCCAATCATAGTGAGTTTCCCCCACGATGTCCCTGTTTTGAGTCCTCTATCCAATAACTTTGTTTCACCATGAAGTACATATCGTATCGATCCATGTTCCCGTAGCCTCATCACAACACGAACTGCATAGCACCGATCCATCCCGCAACCTCGCCTCACCACGAACTGCATAACATTGAATCCATTCTGCAATCTTTCCCCACCACGAATTTCATAACATTGATCCATCCATTGATCTATCCCTCAGCGTTGCTTCATCGTGAACTGCATAACCCTGATCCATTCATCGATCTATCCCACAGTCTCCCTGAAGTGCGACCTGCATAATACCAAAAATCACAGAGTCGTAGTCCATAGCTCACCATGAACGTCTCGCTGCCTCAATCCATGGATTATGCCATCCATATGTACTCACCGGTAAAGCATCTCTCCCGCTTCATACAAAAATATCTAATCGATGAGCCACCACGTCGAATCCACCATCGAACGGCCCATCCAGTCCAGCTCCTCGAAATCTCATCATCGTCACGTCAAAGTTAGTCAAGATGGCGAATACAGTTGATATGATTATTCAACCGTAACTACTAACGACCACTCAAAATAAGTATTTAACCGAAATTAGTTAAATACTCGTCCAATGAAAGCATCCGTCATTCATCTCGAAATCCTGCTCGTCGTTGAGTCTATCTTTTTCCTCCATCTTGAAATCCTTCTCGTCGCCAAGTCCATCTACTACCTCTAGATCGATATGCATGTCCTAAAGCTTCTTTGTGAATCTATCCTAATCTTATCGCCAATAAATGACGTATACAACCAAACTACGTAAACAAGCAACCATGCAATCAATTATCATATAAATGACTAAAACAACACACAGACATGCATGGTATCATCAATAGGATAAATAAAATATGTCTATAATTATCAAAGTGGGATATGTGATAGAATGTCATAAATCTAGCAATATCGAGAAATAGTGTACAAATAGGAGAAAAGTGATATTCAATTTTAAAACATTCGTAAAATACCTTTTAATCCATTTATAAAATTATTAGTTAGATTTTATTATGTCATAAATCTCGTTTAAAATTTAGTTAAGTTCAAAAACACAGTTTTTATATTATGTAAACAACTATAGCAAAGTAAGAGAAAATATTACTCACCTCAACCAAATCAGTCCAAATGTGCTTAACAACGTAGAGTTCGTCAATACGAGTCCAATAGAAGAAATGATGTCCAAATCTAACATCGTATGCAAAATATATGAATAAAAAAGTTAAAAGAATCGAAATTGACATAAATAAAATAACAACTCACTTATTTACCAAAACACTCTGAAGGCCTTTCTTCTCCAAGCCATCTCCCTGTATCCATGAAAACGTAAACCATATATGCATGCATAAAAAACGCGTGATATAAAGATTGAGTCAAGGACAACTGAGACCGATCACGCCAATGCGTTGCTCTTTCAAAACTCGACTTGCCCATGCCAAATTCATCATTGTCGGAGTCGTCGCCCAAATTGTGATTCCTAGGTTCCCACAAGCCTGACTAAACACGTGAATCCCCAAAATGAACTGTGAGCCTCCAAAATTGGTCAGAAAATGCTCCTTCTTGCTGAGATCAACACACTCACCCCCCAAAGCCGTTGTCGCCAAAATCTCCTTAAATCGCCAACCATAGTCACGGTAGAGAATTGATGCCCATAGTAAAATGGATCGCATGCCTACAAACTCCATATAGAAATGAATCCCCATTCAATACAGATGCATTAAAACTAATTTAGGGATTTACGATGAGAGGATGTGGAGTTCTCCTTTTTTGAAGGAAGGAAATTTCGATTATTTAAGAAAACTCGCAATGCAGTGGTAAAAAGAAGAGAGGAGGAAAGCTATAGGAATGGGTCTGGTTTACAAACTACTAAAGCCATGGATATTATTATTTTATTTTATTGTTAAATCCCCTCGTTTCAATTTCAAGAGAAATCAACGCCTATTTCAGCTTACTACGATCAAACGATGTTAGGGAATGCAGAATGGATCGTTAAGGAAAAGCAAACAATAGAAGGGGGTGAATAGTGTTTGTAAGAATTTAAACAAAAATTAACACTAATGTGAACTACGAGATGAATCAAATACCACAAACACAATCACAGACACATATTCAAACACAAATGCAAAATAAACAAAAATAAAGATGCAAAAAAGGAAAGAACACACCGGATTTTATACTTGCTTGGATTGCTTCTACATCCAATCCCGCACAACGCTGGATTGCGCAGAGTTTTATTACTATTTCCAATAGTCAAGTACAACCTCCTTGATTTCACGGCTCACAAAGAGACATCGATTCCTACTTCCTTGATTTCACAGCTCACAAGGACACACCGACTCCTATTTCCATGATTTCACGGCTCACAAGGATGCACTGACTCCTATTTTCTTGATTGCACGGCTACAAATACACACCGATTCCTCTTTGATTCAACACAAACAATGTTTACTCAACCAAAGCAGTTACAAACAGCCCTATAACTCTTCAACAGCACTTGATTTATAGAGTAGAGAGTGTAAAGAGAAGAAGTTTGATCAAAACAGAATTGAATTCAGCAGAGTATAACCATAAAAACCATAAAAATGATTAAGAATAATGGTGTAGAGTAAGAGGATGAAGTTAGAGAGAAGTGATGATAAAAACATCGGTTTTAACCTCTTTTTATAGAGTATGAAAGGTTGCAACGGTTCTGAATCATTTCAAATAGTGAAAAGAACCTTCATTTCAAAATTGGAAAAAGTGACAGTTGTATGTCGACATGGTGTTTTTGGTATGTCGACATACCCTTGTATATTTTTGATTTTCAAAGCATTTTTCAAGTGTTTTGATATGAAAATAATTCTGAAAATTCTTAAGTAAAAATCTAGTGTTGTAAACTAATATTATATGATAGAAAAACATATGAAAACATAAATTTAAACTTTACAAATATATTTATAAAATTATGAGATTTTAAACTATATAAATATTAAGTATAAGAATATAAATATAAAGTATAAGAATATAAATATAAAGTATATAAATGTACAAAACTTAAGTTTGAAAACCAAAGAAGAATAAAAATAGAAACAAATAGAAAAATAAAATAGAGAGGAATGAGGATAGAATTGAAAGTCAAAATTTGAAGATTAGAATTTGAACCTGGAGTGCTATTTAGAGTCTTACAAAATCTAGACTCTATAACTATATTAATCTTGAACTCTTGAAATCTTGATTATTCATGAGTCTTGAAATTTCTCTGATCTTTGAATCTCTATCATCTTTATAATGTAAAGTCTTCAGTAATATTTCCTGTATATAATTCCTGCATATATATATATATATATATATATATATATATATATATTCTATACAAAAAGTGTTAGTATATATTTTATAATCAATGATAATTGAAATAAGGTTGTTGTCATCAAAACTCCATTCTCCAACAATCTCCCCTTTTTTGATGATGACAACCTTAGTTTATAAAATATATACCGGTATATACCTGTTTGATGATGTTCCTTCTATACTCCCTCTGTCTGTAAGAATCCTATAAACTATGCCTATATTTTATAATTTCTCCCCTTCGGCATTATCAAAAAGAAATCTTAAAGACACTCCCCCTTAATTGTATAACTTCTCAAATAGAACATAAGTAATTCTCCAAAAAATACTCCCCCTTAATTAATCATTCTTTATATTTTAAAGAGAGATAACCAATTATAAATGACAGTTTTATTCGACACAACTTTGTACAACTATAAGATTTATACAAATAGATACATCGTAAAAACGTAATACAACGAGAATCAAAGAAATCTTACTCACTAATTATTTTTAACAATGGGAGATTTGTGAATTGGACAGTTTGGATAATGAAGACAAAATTCTCCATTCTTTTCGATCATATTCCCATTTTCGTCAAATAAAATCTCTCCTACACATTCAACTTTATCATCTTCGTCCGTAATCGTTGGTTGAATCTCTTGTTGTTCTTCCTCCTCCATCATTTTTTCTTCCTCTTCTGGTTCTTCAGGTTCTTCCTCCTCTACCATAGCTTGATTTTCATCGTCGATGATAATCGGATTACTCTCATTATCCATTATAAACTTTAAGAGACTTCTCATTACTTTCCCTTGCCTATTTTGCTCCTGACTTATCCTAATTTGAAGTACTTGCATCTCAACCACTATTTGCAGTAGATACTCCATTTTTTCTTCGATTTTGATCACTCTAAATAGCGTAGATCGTTGAAATGGACCTTCGAATGGTCCAGCATATGAATCAGAGTTGATTTGAGTATCTGGATTAGTGGAGGCCATTGTTATTTTTAATTCAGAGTTTTTACAGAGAAGAAGAATGAAATTGAAGAAGAAAAGTTGAAATAAAAGATTTAAATAGTTGAAATAACTAACTTTTGGTGGGAATTAAATTTTAAATTTTTGGCAGTTATATGTCGACATACCAAAACTCTATGTCGACATAGTCTTATTTTAAATTTTATTAATTTGATTTCTTATTTTATTCATATATACATATTACTATGTTTAATTATACTAACTCACTTAATGAACATATGCCTACTTCTCTCCTAAATTTAGTAAATGTTGCTTCATTTAAAGGTTTAGTTAATATATTTGCAATTTGTTTATCTATTTCTATAAAATCTAGTGAAATATTTTCTTTAATTACGTTATCTCGTAGAAAATGATGTCTCATATCACTATGATTAGTTCTTGAATGATGGGTTGAATTCTAATATTTATAGCCCTTGTATTATCGTAGTATATAGGTGATTTATTTATACTTAAACCAAAATCATTTAAAGTTTTTTTGCATATATATATATATTAATTGTGAACAAGCCAAAGCAACAAATATATATTCTGCTTCAGTTGTTGACAAAGATATGGTATTTTGTTTTTTACTGAATCATGATACAAAAGAATGTCCTAAGAAGAGACATGTTCCACTAGTACATTTATGATCGGATTTGCATCCTGCATAATCAACGTTACAGTATGAAACTAAATCGAATGAATCATTCTTAGGATAGAATAATCCAAAATCTAATGTGTTCTTTACATATCTCAGAATACGTTTTACGGCTATTAAATGATTTCCTTAGGTTGTGATTGATATCTTTCATAGAGACATACACCATGCATTATATCTGGTCTACTAGCACTTATATATAATAATGATCCTATCATTCCTCTACATAGTTTTCGATCAACACCTTTTGTTGTATTATCTTTACTTAAAGCAATATTAGTTGCCATAGGTGTTGGTCTACCATTTATTGTTGTTAGATTGTATTTATTATTTAAATCTCTCGCATATTTATCTTGATTAATAAATATCTCATTCTTTAATTGTCGAATTGGTAAACCTAAAAAGACTAATAATTCTCCCATGTGTCTCATTTCAAATTCTTTGGTCATAATATTTGAAAATTCTTTGTTCATTTTCTCATTTGTTGACCCAAAGATTTTGTCATCAACATATATTTGTGCTAGTTGTATATCTTTGTCATTCTTCTTCATAAACAAAGTATTATCTAATTTTCCTATTTCAAAGTTTGATTGTAATAAATAATTTCGTAATCTGTCATACCAAGCTTTAGGAGCCTGTTTTAATCCATATAATGCTTTCTTCAGCTTATATACATGATTTGGTAATTTTTCATTTTCAAATAGGGGTGGTTGCTCTACGTATACGTTTTCCTTGACAAATCCATTTAGAAAGGCACTCTTGACATCTGCTATGAGGGCAAAAGTTTCATCGTAATCTATTCCTTCTTCTTGAGTATAACCTTGTGCTACTAGTCGTGCCTTATTTCTTACTACCTCTGTTAATTTGTGATCCGAAATTCTCATTAGGATTGGTTCAGCTGATGTGTCATCTAAAGGATATTATTTAGTTCCTTAATTTACTCTCTTGATTGAGGATTGGTCCAGCTGATGTGTCACCTAAAGAATATTATTTAGTTCCTTAATTTACTCCCTTGATTGAGGTATTTTCAGCAACCTCATTTAAAGGATAAAGAAGATTCTCTCTTGATTGAGACATTTATAGCAACCTCATCAAAAGGATAAAGGAGATTTTTAATTTACTCTCTTGATTGAGATAAATGCAGCAATCTCATTGAAGGATAAAGAATATTCTTATTTTTTATTATTTCTCTCCTTATCTGAATGCATGAAAGTAGAATATAAATTTACTGCTATGGTTGATATGTTGAATAAGCTTGTAACAACTCCATCAATTAAATCAATAAAGTTTGCCTTTCTCCCGTGGTTTTTTCCCGCAAAGGGTTTTTCCACGTTAAATCTTGTGTGTGATTTTATTCTTTACTTGCTTCTTTGATCATTTATTTATTCACAAGTGGTATCAGAGCGCTGGTTTATTCAACATGGCGTCGTTAAAGTATGATCTCCCGCTATTGGATCGAAACACTCGATTCTCATTGTGGCAAGTGAAGATGCGGGCGTTGCTCGCACAAGCTGATTATGATGATGCATTGGATGGATTCGGGAACAAGAGATTTGATCTATGGACCGATGATGAGAAGAGAAAGGATCGGAAGGCTTTGTCGCAAATTCAGCTCCATCTACACAATAATATTTTACAAGAAGTTTTGAACGAGAAGACAGCTGCTTCTCTTTGGCTGAAACTGGAGTCAATTTGCATGACCAAGGATCTCACAAGTAAGATGCATCTCAAACAAAAGCTGTTTCTACACAAATTGCAAGAGGGAGGTAATTTGCTTGACCATATTTCTGATTTTAAAGAGATTGTTTCTGACTTGACTGCAATGGAAGTCAAATATGATGATGAAGATTTGGGTTTAATCCTATTATGTTCTTTGCCCAGTTCTTACTCAAATTTCAGAGATACCATATTATATAGTCATGATACTCTCACTCTAAATGACGTTTATGAAGCCTTGCACGCCAAGGAGAAAATGAAACAACTGGTGTCTTCAACTGGATCAAGATCTCAAGCCGAAAGCTTGTCCGTTCGTGGCAGGACAAAGGAGAAAATTTCAAATAATGGATCTCGAGGCAAAAGTTCCAATGCCTATAAAGGTCGATCTAAATCTAGAGGCAAATACAAGTCTTGCAAATATTGTAAGAGGGATGGACATGAAATATCCGAATGTTATAAACTGCAGAACAAGGAAAAGAGAAATGGCACATACAAACCAAAAGATAACAAAGAAGATGAAGTTAATGCCAATTGTGCTCGTAATGATAGTTCTGACAATGAGATGCTTGTTGTTACCGTGTTTGCTGGATGTGTAGAGATTAAAGATGAATGGATACTTGACACTGCTTGCACTTTCCATATGTGTCCTATTAAAGATTGGTTTACAACCTTAGAACCCATAAAAGATGCTGGCTCAGTTTTGATGGGTGATGATTCGGCATGTAAAGTAGCAGGAATTGGTTCTATTCAGATCAAGATGTTTGATGGCGCAATCAGAACTTTAACAGATGTTCGGTTCATTCCCAACATGAAGAGAAATCTGATTTCTTTAAGTGCTCTTGATGACAAAGAGTACAAATATTCAGGTGGAGGTGGTGTCTTGAAAGTCACAAATGGTTCTCTTATTGTAATGAAGGGAAATCTTAGGCAAACAAATGGCCTTTATTATCTTCAAGGCACTACTGTTTCAGGTAATGCTTCCCCTGTTATCTCAAATAATATTTCTGATTGTGATACTGCTAATCTTTGGCATATGCGTCTTGGACATATGAGTGAATTAGGTCTGTCGGAGTTGAACAAGAGAGGACTTCTTGATGGGTACAACGCAGGCAAGCTGAAGTTCTGTGAGCATTGCATTTTTGGCAAGCATAAGAGAGTGAAGTTCAACACTGCAGTTCATACAACAAAAGGCATTCTAGATTATGTGCATTCAGACTTATGGGGACCGTCTAGGAAAGCATCCATGGGCGGTGCTTGTTACATGATGACAATTATTGATGATTATTCCAGAAGAGTTTGGCCTTATTTTTTGAAACATAAATCTGAATCTTTTTCAGCTTTCAAAGAGTGGAAGACTATGGTTGAGAGACAAACTGAAAGGAAGGTAAAGAAGCTTCGGATTGATAATGGGTTGGAGTTTTGTTCAGATGAATTTAATTCATTTTGCAAGGCTGAAGGCATTGTTAGGCACTGCACCATACCTCACACTCCTCAGCAAAACGGGGTTGCCGAGCGTATGAACAGGACTATCATTTCTAAGGCTCGCTGCATGTTGTCAAACGCAGGTTTGGATAGACGTTTTTGGGCTGAAGCTGCTTCCACAGCCTGTTATCTCATCAACCGCTCTCCCTCTGTTGCTATTGGTAAGAAAACTCCGATTGAGGTATGGTCTGGTTCTCCAGCAAATAATTCTGAATTGAAAGTTTTTGGATGTATTGCTTATGCTCATGTTGACAATGGAAAGTTAGAGCCAAGAGCTGTTAAGTGCATTTTTCTTGGTTATAAGTCTGGTGTTAAAGGCTATAAATTATGGAATCCAGAAACAAGTAAGGTTGTAATTAGCAAAAATGTTGTGTTTAATGAATCTGCTATGTTACATGATATTCCATCTACTAATGATCTTGTTGAGAGTAAGCAGAAATCAAATGTCCAGGTGGAGCATATTATTGATACAGATGCTACATCAAACGCAGAAATTGAGGGACAAGATGAAGCACCCATTGTTGAGGATCCTCCGGCAGTTATGCAACCACCGCAACAATCTATTGCAACAAACAGAACTAGAAGGATTTCAAAACCAGTAAGAAGGTTTATTGAGGAAGCAAATGTTGTTGCTTATGCGTGCGCTGTAGCAGAAGAAATAGAAGGTATTGCCGAGCCTTCTTCATATTCTGAGGCTGTTATCTCTAGTGATTCTGATAAGTGGATGGCTGCTATGCATGATGAGATGAAGTCACTTGAAAGAAATGACACTTGGGACTTAATCAAATTGCCTAAAGAGAAGAAACCTATTCATTGCAAATGGGTTTTCAAGAGAAAAGAAGGTGTTTCTCCAAACGATAAGACAAGGTACAAAGCAAGATTAGTTGCAAAAGGTTACAGTCAGATTCCAGGTATTGACTATAATGAAGTTTTTTCCCCTGTTGTGAAACATAGCTCAATTCGCATGTTACTCAGTATTGTTGCTATGCATGATTATGAGCTTCAACAGTTAGATGTAAAAACTGCATTTTTACATGGAGAATTAGAAGAGGATATTTATATGCATCAACCTGAGGGTTTTATCATCCCTGGAAAAGAAAATCTTGTCTGTAAATTAAAGAAATCTCTTTATGGATTGAAACAGTCACCTAGGCAGTGGTATAAAAGATTTGACACTTTTATGCTATCTCAAGGTTTTAAAAGGTCCAATTATGATAGTTGTGTCTATTTGAAAATTACTACTCATTCAGTCATTTATTTGTTACTTTATGTTGATGATATGTTGATTGCTTCAAAAGACAAGGTGGAAATTGAAAATTTGAAAAGGCAGTTAAGTAGAGAGTTTGAAATGAAAGATTTGGGAGATGCTAAGAAGATTCTTGGCATGGAGATATCAAGAGATAGAACTTCTGGAAAATTATACCTAAGTCAGAGTGGGTATGTTAGAAAAGTGCTTCGCCGTTTTAATATGCTTGATGTCAAACCTGTAAGTACTCCTCTTGCTGCACATTTTAAATTGTCATCAGCCATGTGTCCACAATCAAATGAAGATATTGAGTACATGTCTAGAGTTCCCTATTCTAGTGCAGTTGGTTCACTTATGTATGCCATGGTTTGTTCGCGTCCTGATTTATCACATGCTTTAAGTGTTGTCAGTAGATTCATGGCCAATCCTGGAAGAGAGCATTGGAAAGCAGTTCAATGGATTTTTAGATATCTTCATGGCACTGCAAATGCTTGTTTGCAGTTTGGTAAATCTAAAGAAGAACTTGTTGGTTATGTGGATTCTGATTTTGCAGGTGATTTGGATAAAAGGAGATCATTAACAGGTTATGTTTTCACCATTGGTGGCTGTGCTGTAAGTTGGAAAGCAACCTTGCAAACTACAGTAGCATTATCAACTACTGAGGCCGAGTATATGGCTATTTTTGAAGCATGTAAAGAAGCTATTTGGCTTAGAGGTTTATATTTTGAGTTTTGTGGAGATACATCTTGCATTACTATATTTTTTGATAGCCAGAGTGCTATATGCCTTACAAAGGATCAAATGTTCCATGAGAGAACTAAACATATAGATGTGAGGTATCACTACATTCGAGATGTTATTGCTAAAGGTGGTGTTAAAATTTGCAAGATAAGTACTCATGACAATCCCGCTGACATGATGACAAAGCCAGTTCCAATTACTAAGTTTGAGCTTTGCTCAAGCTTGGTTGGTGTTACAGTATAGTCTTTAGGGACTATTGGAGCAAGGCAGATATTTACTTGTTGAAGGAGTTCGTTTTTTACTTCAAGATGAGAATTCGTCTCAAGGTGGAGATTGTTAATTTGTGATCCGAAATTCTCATTAGGATTGGTTCAGCTGATGTGTCATCTAAAGGATATTATTTAGTTCCTTAATTTACTCTCTTGATTGAGGATTGGTCCAGCTGATGTGTCACCTAAAGAATATTATTTAGTTCCTTAATTTACTCCCTTGATTGAGGTATTTTCAGCAACCTCATTTAAAGGATAAAGAAGATTCTCTCTTGATTGAGACATTTATAGCAACCTCATCAAAAGGATAAAGGAGATTTTTAATTTACTCTCTTGATTGAGATAAATGCAGCAATCTCATTGAAGGATAAAGAATATTCTTATTTTTTATTCTTTCTCTCCTTATCTGAATGCATGAAAGTAGAATATAAATTTACTGCTATGGTTGATATGTTGAATAAGCTTGTAACAACTCCATCAATTAAATCAATAAAGTTTGCCTTTCTCCCGTGGTTTTTTCCCGCAAAGGGTTTTTCCACGTTAAATCTTGTGTGTGATTTTATTTTTTACTTGCTTCTTTGATCATTTATTTATTCACAACCTCACCGTGTTCATTCTTTTTATTTTTATAGACCCATTTGGTTCCTATTATGGTTTTATCCTCTAGTATAGGAACAAGTTCCCATGCTTCATTCCTAGTAAACTGATTCAGTTCTTCTTGCATAACAAGTATCCATGAATCATCAAAAGAAGCTTCCTTTGGATTTTTGGGTTCAATAGTTGATATAAATGTAGTATTACTCATATTATTTAATTGATTATGATTTCTAACAACATATTAAATATCTCCTAAGATATTTTCTATAGGATGGTTTCTAAGTAATCTCATTCTTTTATTTGATTGATTATCTTCATAATTTATTTTATTAATTTCATTTTCACAATCGTCTTTGTTATTTTGAGTTATACTTTTACAGTTTTCGTCGAAAGATACGTTTAAGGTTTCTTCTATAGTGTTGGTTCGAGTATTGAAAACTCTACAAGCTTTGCTTCTTTCTGAATATCCAATAAAAACTCCTTTATTGGATTTTGAATCAAATTTGTTTAAATTATCTTTTGTGTTTAGTATAAAACATTTACTTCCAAATATTTTAAAATATGATATTTTTGGTTACTTGTTATACAAAAGTTCATATGGTGTTTTATGAGTTAAATGTCTAATTGAAATTCTATTAATAATATAGCAAGCTATTGCAACTACTTCAGCCCAACAATTCCTTAGTAAATTACTATCGGTTGTATCGTTCTATTTTTACGCTCAACTACTCTGTTTTGTTGAGGAGTTCTTAGGATTGAGAAATTGTGGGTTATTCCCTTTTTATTACAATATTTTTCGAAATTCTCATTTTCGAATTCTCTACCATGATAACTACGTATTATTTTAATTTTTAATGATAATAAATTTTGAATCCTTTTAGAAAAAGTTTTAAATTGACCGTAAGCATCACTTTTATATTTAAGAAAAAAAGTCCAAGTGAATCTAGAAAAACCGTCAACTATTACATACACATATCTGTTATGATTTATTGACTGAACTTGGGATGGACCAAATAAATCCATGTGTATTAACTCTAATGGTTTTGAAGTGGTAATTTCTTCTTTTGATCTAAATGAACTCTTCTTTAATTTTCCGACTTGACAAGCATCACATAAGTTATTAACTTTAAATTTCATTTTGGGTAATCCTCTAACTGAATCTAATTTAGAAATCCTAGAGATGTGTTTGAAATTCGTATGATCGAATCTCTTATGCCAGATCCAGGGATCACCTGTATTGGCCATAAGACATAAATTATCATTGGATATTTTCATACCTAATATATAAGTATTTTTCTTTTTATCTCCTTCGAATATGACTTTTGAATCTCTATCTTCTATGAAACATTTATTCTTTTCAAAATTTATTTTATAACCTTTATCGCAAAGTTGACTTATACTTAGCAAGTTGTGTTTTAAATTCCTAAATAGTAAAACATCAGAAATAGTAGGAGTTTTAGAATTACCGACATTGCCGATTCCAATGATGTATCCTTTAGAATTATCTCTGAAGTTCACCAATCCACCATCTTCATACTTCAGATTATTGAGTAGTTCTGGATTTCTAGTCACATGTCTCAAACAGCCACTATCCAGTGTCCATTTGTCCTTTTTAATTTCCACCAATTTCTTTCCAGAATTTGAATTTTCAACAGCCATGTAACACACAGGTTCAAGATTTGAATTTCCAATAGCCACCTTTTCAGAATTTGAATTGCCAACAAACACTTTACTCATCTTTTCAACTTTTGAATGTTCAAAAGCCATTGAAATCATTCTTTTCTGAATTGAACAACATTTCAGTAGATTACATGCTTCTTTAAAATTATTATATGCAGACTCTTTCAACCTTGATACAATGCATGAATTGACACTAGTATTAGCAGAGATTTCAAAATTTGCCATTTTACCAAAATTTCAAAAATTAGATTATGAACTTTTTGTAAGACCTTGCTCTAATACCAATTGTTAGGGAATGCGGAATGAATCGTTAAGGCAAAGCAAACACTGGAGGGGGGTGAATATGTTTGTAAGAATTTAAACAAAAACCAAAACTAAAGTGAATTACGAGATGAATCAAACACCACAAACACAATCGCAGACACAAATTCAAACATAAATGCAAAATAAACAGAAATAATGATGCAGAAAAGGAAAGAACACACCGGGTTTTATAGTGGTTCGGACTGCTCCCATGTCCAGTCCCGCACAACGTTGGATTGCACAGAGTTTTATTACTATTTCCAATAGTCAAGTACAACCTCCTTGATTTCACGGCTCACAAGGCGACACCGATTCCTATTTCTTTGATTTCACGGCTCATAAGGACACACCGACTCCTATTTCCTTGATTTCACGGCTCACAAGAACACACCGACTCCTATTTCCTTGATTTTACGGCTATAAGGACACACTGATTCCTCTTTGATTCAACACAAACAATGTTTACTCAACCCAAGCAATTACGAATAGCCCTATAACTCTTCAATATCACTTGATTCAGAGAGTAAAGAGTGTAAAGAGAAGAAGTTTGATCAAAACAGAATTGAATTCGGTAGAGTATAAGTGTAAAAACCATAAAAATGATTAAGAATAATGGTGTAGAGTGAGAGGATTAAGTTAGAGAAGAAGAGATGATAAAAAAATTCGGTTTTAACCTCTTACTATAGAGTATGAAAGGTTGCAACGGTTCCGAATCGTTTCAAATAGTGAAAAGTCACTTCCTTTCAAAATTGGAAAAAGTGACGGCTGTATGTCGACATGGTGTTTCTGGTATGTCAACATACCCTTGTATATTTTTGTTTTTCAAAGCATTTTTCAAGTGTTTTGATATGAAAATAACTCAGAAAATTCTGGAGTAAAAATATTGTTTTGTAAATTAATATTATGATAGAAAAACATATGAAAACATAAATTTAAACTTTATAAATATATTTATAAAATTATAAGGTTTTAAATTATATAAATATGAAGTATAAGAATATAAAGTATATAAATGTATAAAACTTAAGTTTGAAAAACAAAGAAGAATAAAAATAGAAACAAATAGAAAAATAAAATAGAGAGGATTGAGGATAGAATTGAAAATCAGAATTTAAAAATTTGAATTTGAATTTGAACCTGGAGTGCTATTTAGAGTCTTACAAAATCTAGACTCTACAACTATATTAATCTTGAACTCTTGAAATCTTGATTACTTATGAGTCTTGAAATTTCTCTGATCTTTGAATCTCTATCATCTTTATAACCGTACAGTCTTCAGTAATATTTCCTGCACATACATACATATATATATATATATATTCTATATAAAATATATATTTTATAATCAATGATAATTGAAATCAGATTGTTGTCATCAAAACTCCATTATCCAACAAACGACACATCCGATCATAATGAAACTTGAAGCATATAACATCTCAACAATACGGTTCGAATGGCATTGGTTTCGTCCTAATCCACGATTAGGCTTCGAAATGAAATTTTGCTTCGAAATGCCCATTTTTGCACATATTTTGAGATGGTTTTGATTTTCAAATTGCCTGATCTTGAAATATAGTAATCGATATACATCTTTTTCCACATAATTAATAATTCAGACTCGATGTAATTAACTTGTCTTAGACCCTGATGTTCTCCAAACGGCTAAACAAAAATACTGATGTGCTCAGAATTCTTACATGATCTCAAAATAAAAATAATATACATTAGTTACTGAATCATAAAAAATACAAAAGACTATTATTTTGTTGAAAAATATTTAAATTTAATTTCAATATCCTAAAATTAAAAATTATGGAGAAATCTGATAAACTAAATCAAAAAAGTATGTCAAAAGAAATCGATTCGAAAAGTTAACTATAAATTTTCCTAACTATTTATTTTAAGCATTTATCACTACAATTGAATTTTCAAATGAATTCAGTGTCATTGTTTATCAATCAAAAAGACATTAATTCGAACCATTAAATCTATTAAATGAATAACCAATTCTAAGTCCAAATATTTAAATCAATACATAAGTATTAAATTTACAATTAATATAATCCATATTTTGAATTAAAGTTTTGAAATATAAAATAAAATTAATTCCTATATTTCAATACTTAAAATTAATTTAATTATCAAAATCAGATGACCTAAATTTTTGGTTATTACAAATGCTTAATCATCGTAACAGATTGATCGAAGGGAAGATTGAATTGGTCACACTCTAGCAATGAACCATAATGCGTGTTGTAGATGAGCGGATTCACTCAAAAAGAACACTGAAGTTTGCTAAATGTGGAAATGCACCACAAAGCATCTAGGTCTGTATATTTAGAACCGACATTCAACCCACATCGACCTAAAGTAACAACCAATGTTTTGGATCGACAAGAGCACAAAGTCCCGAATTAGTGCATGCTTCCACTTCCATATCGGCAACTCTCCTTATGAGTTAGCTCAAATATGGATCAACCCAGTTGGATCATCTCGGATTGGCAAACAAATTTGAATGAAAAGGAAATAAGTACGTGAATATGATTACCAGTTTTTGGGTAAAGCTGGATCGGTACCGATGCGGATTTCCCTGGATCGGTACACATCTAAAACCCAAGTTTGGAAGATCTGATCCTTACTTCATGGACTTGGTCGCTTTGAGTCCCCCATCTTATCCATTGATTTTTAGGCCGATATGTATTAAACTACAACTATAAATGAATTACCTATTATGTTGAGAAAAAGATCTCCTTCCTCTCTAAAAAACACGTGGAAGCTCAGCCAACTTCCGGACTCAACTTTATATTCTACTATCTATATTCTTAGTCAAAACATTCATACTTGTGATCAATAATATAAATAAAGATTAATATAAGTTAATGTAGACCAAAGTTTGCCAAACCACCATAAAATCTAGTGTCTTATATTTTCTCCTTTCCAAGTTTGGATCTATGATTGTGATTTAACTATTAAACCACCTGAGTGTTGACGCCATTTTCGAGTCAACATTTTGGAACACTAGGCAGGGGCAATTTAAAATGAAGACTTAGATTTGGATTAAAAAAAGCATGAAGATAAATAGCAATAATAAAGAGGAAGAGAACTAGAACCCAAGCTAAAGGAATTGGACACGCGAGAAGCTAGGAGGTTTCCTCAGATAGATGTCCTTTCAATACCTGACTAAAGAGGATATGGACAATGTGGTGATTCCATTAGAAGGTAGCTTTTTTAGGAAAGAGTATATGCAAAAGAGGTAAGAGGAGATGGTGCCCACTTTTCTTCGACAAATTGGACAAGTGGAACAAAATGGAAACAAAAAATAAGGCACTAGAGTCATTCCCAGTAGATGGGAAGTGATGAAAAAAACATAGAGGAAGCTCTAGATCAGTCGATCCGGATCATAATCAATTGAATTCTTAGATCGACACCGAGTCAGTTCAAGTAAGAAGCAAGCCTCTCGGGCTTTTGGCAATCAATGTTGGAGCCGGTGAATGCCAGTACTTGGATGTTGGGGGGAAAAACAAGGTGAACGAAGTTTTCTTAGAGCAATCAAGGGCAAATTCTAGTCAAGAATTTTGGGTCAGCATCGAACCCCCTATCGATACCAATATATATGTGATCATCTGATAAGGAATTTAGTAAGGATAAGGAAGAAGAAAGATTAATAGGAAGAAGGCATAGCTGAGCAGAGAAGAAAGCAAACAGTGGGGGATTTGCAATAACAATTTTCCATACTTTGCATTCCCATTCAGGTGCATTATATAACAAACTTGTAACGTGGCTACTACTAGCATATTCTAGATACTGCTATTGTAACAACTTTTCATCATTGTAACCGAAAGCATATAATTGTAAATAAGAAATAAAAAGAAAGATAGTGACAGCACGTTGCATGTGCAATTTCCTATAACCAACTTGCTTGCGGCATAATTCTCTAATCCAACACTCTTCTGGGTATGTTTATTGTTCTATAATCGTATCATTACCGCGGCCTCGAAATCGACCTTGTCCTCAAGGTCGGAAGTTGGCACAAACAATCATTCACCTTCATTTTTCCATCCGGATCAAAGATGAGCCGCTTACTTTCACATTCCCACTTCAGCTTGTGCATTTCAACAAACATGACATGTGCATCAGCCCATTTCTGCATTTTTGGCAATATCGGATTTAATGCTTGGCTCATGTACAAAACCACAAAGGGAATGGCTCCGGAGTACACATCTAAAGAGATCCGCTGCTTCATGGCATTGCCGAAAAGGAATTCGATGTGAGAGTCGGAGAAGTGCTCAAGTATTCGATGGGTAGAGTCGCTTGGCTTAATTGGTCAGAAGGGAGCCATGATTGTGAGTGATGGCTTGTGGAGGGAAGGTGCAACAGCAGCAATGATTTCAGAGGTGGGTTGCGGATGAGGTGTAGGAAATTTGGGCGAAGAAGGTGCATCAACGGTTACGCCTGAGGCGAGAGAAGGTGCCACAGCAGCAGCTATACTCAAAGAAGGAGCCGCAACTGAGATTATTGGTGGGGTTGGAGCTGCCGTAGAACCTGCAATAGTGGCTGATGGAGTTGTTGGAGATGGGGGTAGTCGGTTGTCTAATTTTCGGGCGAGTTCGGACACGGATTTGGCGATTTCGGACATGGATTTGCTGAGGTCTTGAAGTAGTGCTTTAATGTCAATAGTGTCGACACGTATGTTTTCCAGCATGGTGGTGTGGACTGTTTGGGTGGCTAGGATGGTGGTTTGAATGGCTTGAATGTTGAGTATGGCGTCTTGGTGGTCAGTGAGGTGTTGAAAGACTTCATCCAGTCCGGTCATTTTGATGAAGGAGAGGTAGAGTTTATTGAGAGGAGAAGGAGAGTAGATCGGTGAAAGAGCAGACCTGGTTGATGAGGGAGGAGAGAACCTTGGTGAAAGCACCAAATGATAAGGAATTTAGTAAGGATAAGGAAGAAGAAAGATTAATAGGAAGAAGGCATAGCTGAGCAGAGAAGAAAGCAAACAGTGGGGGATTTGCAATAACAATTTTCCATACTTTGCATTCCCATTCAGGTGCATTATATAACAAACTTGTAACGTGGCTACTACTAGCATATTCTAGATACTGCTATTGTAACAACTTTTCATCATTGTAACCGAAAGCATATAATTGTAAATAAGAAATAAAAAGAAAGATAGTGACAGCACGTTGCATGTGCAATTTCCTATAACCAACTTGCTTGCGGCATAATTCTCTAATCCAACACTCTTCTGGGTATGTTTATTGTTCTATAATCGTATCATTCAAAGATGAATATTTCAACTAGCGAGATCATAACACTTGTATAGTAGGAGCAAGTGTTGATTATCACAGGATGCTATCAGATAACGATGGCAAGTTAGCAGACATCATTTGATGAGTTATGTGATGCAGTTTGGAAAATCAGGATGTAAAAAGCATGCACATAAGTCCTTTTACCATAAATATCAAGAGTGTAAAGAATTCACCCGACTTCAAACTTTTAGTGTTGAAGTTTACATTGGAAGGACATATCCCACGGTTCATTTAATGAAGTACTAAGGAATATGGAAGTGTTGGGGGCATCCGAGGAAATTATGACAAAGTGGTCCCCACTCTTTCTATTAAACGTAGCTGCATTATGTTTCAAATATTTAGGGATCAAATTTATCGCTTGGACGGATCTGGTCAATAGATTCATGTGGCAGTTTAAAGTCTACATGATGCAACCCAAGAACGTTACCACTTTAACAACAATCAAGCATAGGACATACGAGATTCTGTGGGCATCTTATCAAGGTTCAATGCTGCGGTGACACTGGTGGATCGGTCAGATCCATCGATGGTGTTGATGGCAACAACATCTAGCTTTTTGGATAACTCAAAACTGGAACGGGATGTCCTAAGGGTTCTTGGAGAATTTTACCATGAGATCGATCAATTCTTGCGAAAGAAAGACGCAAGGGGAGAAACATGAGGCTTTGGAAGTAAATGCAGTAAAAAAGGAAGGGTCATCTAGAATAGAATCTTGAAAGGACAAGGAAAAAATAAAGGCTAAAGCCACCTATGGATAATCAGACAGAATAAGAAGATGCCTGAAGTATGATTCTTATGCGGATCTAAACATGTGCCTAAAAAGAATTTATTTGAATACAAAAGAATGCTTCCAACCAGAAGGCTGACATGGAGGGAACCAATAAAACGAGAGCAAGCTCCCATAATGTATTATCTGTTTCATGAAATAGCCGGGCATGATACAAAAGAATATAAGAACTTGAAAGATGTGATCGAGGACCTAGTTAGGAAAGGACAATTGGCGAGCGACATTCTATATTAATAATAGAAACGATCAAGTCCGGGCCAAGGTTGGTAATCAACTACAAATCACTGAACGAGTAAAGGGTCATAACTAGTGTCACAATAATGAAAAAAGAAAATTTGTCTACTGCCCAGGATAAGAGCGGGCCTAGCTCATAAAGGGAAGTTATCATCAATTGATGGTTTGGATTTGAAATAATAAAACAGCTAAATCTCCTACTAGTATATCGGAAACAATGATATCCATAGCCATGCTTTTGGGCAAAGATGAACCGTTTCACTTGCATTTATTTTATAAATAAACTTGTAATAAACTAGCTTAGCTATTATGCTTGCACGGGAACCAACGAGATTCATAAGAAAGCTCTGAGATGGCGATAAACTAATGCTTTCAAGATGTAATCAAACTTATGTTTGACTAATGCTTGCTGAGAGTCGGACTGTTCCGGATGTGGGGCTGCTCGATTAAGATCGTCAGGTACTATAGTTAGTAAAAGCTAAGTGATGCTAGGATTGTATGGTTTATGCTTAGTACAAGATTTTTCGTCCCAGAGCTATAGCCCTTTATCTAGGATCGTAAAGTATGGTTTATGCTTGACAATGGCCGGATTGTCTAGGAGACGGGGCTGCTCGATTAGGATCGCCAATTATGGTTTATGCTCGGCATGAGCTCGGTGAGGCTATCGATCGTCGAGTATAGTTTATGCCTAGCAAGAGGCTTAGCAACGAGGATGTAGGACTTTGAGTGCGCTTTACCGCTCGTCAAGACCCGATGAGGCTATCATCGTCGAGCATGGATACACTGTACACGAACTCGTAGAAATTAAGTTTCACTTGAAGTGGTCATATATTTGGATATCAACTTAGGACAACTACAGACTTGGACTCGATAATGGACCTACTAAATGATCCAGAGAGATTGTAAACTTGCACTAGAAAAACGTTCCGATAAGATAATGGACATGCCTTTGGATTTGATTATCGGTTGAAGAAGCAGCAAAACTCATAAATAGCTCAGTGAGATTATGGATTTAGCTTGGCACTGAATTGGACTTTAGGTTGGCTAGCTTGGGTACTTACAGGTTGTGGACTTTAAAATTATAGCAATACAAAATAATATCTTCCATAACAAGATATGTTTTGTGAGATAGGTGTTAATCCGCCTTTTTGCAATGTTGTTACATGGGTTTGGATGCATAAAATTCTTAGTCATCGCAGTAGATTGCCCGAAGAGACGATCAGATAACTCGGACTCTAACATAAATGATAAAGTCGAGCTGCGGATGAGCTGATTCACTTGAACAGAACATTGAAATTGGCTAAGTATGGAAATATACCGGGAAGAATCCATATCGGCATAACCAGAATTGACATTCATCCTATATCGATCCGATGTCACGTAGTAAACTCAAATATTCGGATCGACAAGAGCTTAAATGTTTCAGTCAGTGCTTGCTTTCTCATTCAGATTGACCACTCTCCTCAAGGATTAGTTCAAACTTGAATCGGTCCAACAGGATCACCCCAAATCGCCATGCAAACCTGAATGAAAGGGGAAAAAGTTCGTGAATCATATTACCCGGTTTTGTGTAATCCGAATCGGTTGCGATTCGGATTTCCTTGGATCAATATCGATTCGAAGCCCAAGTTCGAACTGTTTGATCAGTAACTCATAGACTCTCCAAGCTTCTCCATTGAATTTCATGTCAATCTAAACTGAATTGCAGCAATAAATAGACCATCTATTACATTAAAAAAAAATTGTTTTTTCCCACTTTGGAAGACAAGCAAAAAACTTTGATATTTTCTGAACTTAACTTCATCTTTTACTCTCAACATGTGCTTGAATATATGATCATAACTTAGTTATATGCCGTTTGTGTGTTGGCGTCGTTTTTAACGTAAAAGGTATTAAAAAAACATACCAATTTTATTGCATTCATTATTCTTTCCTAGGGTACAATTATAACTAAACCGGGTGTGGAAATTAGTAATTGTTCATTCCTCTGGAATGGATCATATTTTACCTTTATCGAGCAAAAAACTGTACTATTATGAACGAGCCCTTTAAATTGAAAATAACTTGTGAAAAAGAACTAATGGATAGGAATAGTTCGTACATACAACAATCCAAACGCTTTATACTTGCAGTCGCAAGTTACTAATTTATTTTCTATATTTACCAACTAATATCAACCAACCTGCCTTCCTGCCTTCCTTTATAAATGACAATCGAATGTCCTTTCTTATTTTTCATTCCCATTTTTTCAAAACTTCCCTTTCATTTCAATACTAATCAGCGATCGAACAATTCGTCTTTCCCTTAATTCTATTATCAAAATCTATTCTTTTTTCTTCTGTTAATCATAAGAAATACATTTTGATGGACACCCTCCACCTGACGCGTGGCCTTCCCTCAATCCCCATCTCCGCCGCCGGCCGGCGATACTCTCCGCCGTCGACGCAGGTCAGCGCGGTAGGACCGAGGTCGGCGTCGCAGTTTAATGCAGCAGCAGATTGTGAGAGCAGAAAGGGGAACTGGGTCATGAATATTTTGGGCGTAGGTTCTATTTGGGAGAAACAAAGAGAAAATATCGAAGAAACCGATGAAATTATGGTTGTAGAAAACGATAATATGTGCGGGGGATGCGAAGAATGTACTGCTAGTTCTGAAGAGGAAGAAGAGGAAAGAGAGAAGATGGTTTTCGATAAAGAGTCCTTTTCAAGGTTATTGAAAAGAGTTTCGATGGTGGAGATTAATATTTATAAGAAGTTGGCTTATCTTGGAACCTTGGCTTATAGCATTGATAAAATTGAGGTATTCATTAACATTTTGGATTTGATTCAAATTACCATAATACGGGCCTACATGTTTATGATCATAGTTCATTTCAGTGAATTTTAAGAACATGGATTTTCCTGTTTTACCAGGCATATAATATATGCACAGAAGCAAATAGATTAACTGCATACTGATATTACATATAGAATATCGATCCTGTTTTACAGGAATAATACTGATATTGTGATATCATCTATGATCAACGAAGTCAATGAATTTGTATAAAGATACATATAATTGTAATCAGGTGTTTATACAGGTATAGAGTTGGTAATGTAACTGTAAGAGAGTGGTAAAGTATGAATTAATACAGGACAGAAGTAATAGCTTTTTATGTTTAACTCTCCTCTGATTTACTGGAGTAATAACAGGACATTTACCCCCATTTAAAGGTACATGATTTTATGTCTGTTTTACATACCTGCAATTATCTGGTGAATGCAGACACAGAAATGCGAAATTGTCACTATGCCAAAAGCCCTCACATGCCCATATATCACTAAATAATTAGCTAAATCATATTGGCTTCTACTTACTGTTCTACATATGACAAATAAATTGAGTTTCAACCTTTCCGCTCTAATGGGCTTAGTTTATGTTGTTTCAGAGAGCTAGTCTTCTTAAATATCATGGCCTGCGCTTTATCACCTCTTCAATAGAAAAGAAAGCTGAGTTTTCTAATTCAGAAAAGGATGGTTCGTCTAATGCAAACAAAAACCTTGATGAGCAGTTACCGGATAATGATATCAATTTAGAAGAATCATCTCTCAAGAAAGAAAATGAAAAACATGTAGGGAATATCATAAGAGTAAGCCCAGCAGTTGCATACAGGATTGCAGCTTCTGCAGCATCATTTCTGCAATCTCAAACTAAGAGCATACTTCCATTTGGATCGGTGAAGGATGAAGAAAATGAAAATTGTTCATCAAATGAAAGAGAAAAGGATATAACTTGTTCAGAAATGGCGTCATTTGTGGCAACAACAAATTCAGTTACTGCAGTAGTAGCAGGAAAAGAAAAGATGAAACAAGCGGTTGCTAAAGATTTAAATTCTGCACAGTCATCGCCTTGTGAGTGGTTTATATGTGATGATGACAAGAGTGGTACAAGATATTTCATTATACAGGTTAGTTATAATTTTCCCTCTTTTTCTTAAACTGCAGTATGTATCTTGGCTGTTTTTATTAATTGCAAGTAGTATGGGATTATGTAGGGTTCAGAATCATTGGCTTCTTGGCAAGCAAATCTCCTTTTTGAGCCCATAAAATTTGAGGTATGAACGTTTTAGGACTTGTGTCCAAATAATTTGGTAGAATGCATTTTGATTTTCTGAGTACAGCTTAGCATATCATAGCATGTTGGAAATTAGAAATTTGAGTTGCTTGAGCATGCAAGTAGTTACTGTATTTGGTCAATACATGAAAAATCAATAATATGTTCAATAATTGAACTGTCATGGTTTGATCATTTATAGCTTCTGAAAACCTTGTACGTTTCACATGTGAAGTTGGCCAGTATAGTGACATTCAACTATATTTCTGCCTTTCTGGCCAACCCAACAACTTGTAGAAAACAAAGACTAAATGTAGGTCCATAGATAACTGACAAGATGATTACTTTTTAGAACATTTCATTTTCATTTTTCTTAATAACATAAACCTGTCATAATTTCCTATATTTATTTTGAAATTCAGGGACTTGACGTGCCTGTGCATCGTGGCATTTATGAAGCGGCAAAAGGAATCTACGATCAAATGCTACCCGAAATTAAAGCTCACTTGAAAGAAAAGGGTAAATATGCTATGCTTAGGTTTACTGGGCATTCTCTTGGAGGAAGTCTCTCATTGCTTGTGAATCTTATGCTTCTAATTAGAGGAGATGCACCTATGTCTGCTTTGTTGCCGGTAATCACGTTTGGTTCACCAAACATAATGTGTGGAGGAGACGACCTTCTTTCCAAATTGGGCTTACCCCAAAGCCATGTACAAGCTATTATGATGCATCGAGATATTGTCCCTCGAGCTTTCACTTGTAGCTATCCTGATCATGTTGCCAAGATTCTTAAAGCTCTTAATGGAAACTTCCGCAATCACCCATGTCTTCTGAATCAGGTATATAATCGATTTCTTTCTTTTAACAAATACAATTCTTTTTAATATATCTAATGAATATAATATTAGTTACGTAGATTCTTTTGTAACCCTTTAACGAACTTTTTATGTCATTCTTTTAACAGAAGCTACTATACTCTCCAATGGGAAAGCTATTGATTCTACAGCCAGAAGAGAATCAATCACCACATCACCATCTTCTTCCTTCTGGAAGCGGCCTTTACCTCTTAGGCCACCCGTTAGAAGATTCAAACTCCTCAACCAATCTTCTTCTCGATGCACAATTCACATTCTTCAACTCTCCACATCCTCTTGAGATACTAAGCAAACGCTCCTCATATGGTGCTTATGGAACTATATATAGGGATCATGACATGACGTCTTATTTAAGAACTATTCGTGCAGTGTGGCGTGATGAGCGTAGACTAATAAACAAAGCAAAAAGAGAGAGCAGAAAAAACTTTTGGTGGCCAATCGCTTCGGGAAATGATGGTATTATAGGACAAAGAGCTAGACTGACCAATATGAGTTATAGACGTTTTAGCTTTGTAGGCGTAATTGATGGAGGGAAAGAAACATTGAACAGGATTCGGGGTTTTGTAGCTTCTCTGAATGTAAAAAGTTTCTTAGTGCTGTGGATACCGGCAAGACTATTTTTTGCTGGGACTTTGTCTATTTTCCCTCATCAGGTTTAGACTTGTAAAGGTAGTTCTGTTCTTTTGTCGGTTGTAAGGAGGAATTCTTTGTAATTTAATTGTGCTTAGAATGCACAAAAATGTAAATATTGTCGAAAACAGAAAATAGAAGAAAATACACTGTAAATTTGATGTATACTGAAACTAATTGAATAGAAATACCAATTTCTCTTTGACGCTACAGCCATCTATCATTTTATTATGTTTAAATGCGAATTTGTGATGTTATGAATTCAGTTGTGTAACTTGTGTTCATATTTTTCGTAGTACATATGTCTGATTGTTCATATTGCACAAATATCATTTTATTTGCAAGCTCCAGAAGGCTGCATTCTTACGTTGTTCAGAATGTATTGATATAAAGAGCAGGAAACTGTCCTACAAGTGAATACTGAAAGTTTCTCTCATTACACATCATTTATCAAAATTTCTTCTATAATTTAATCTGTCAACATTTTTTTTTTACTGCATTTGAGTTGTATGATAACAAGAACCTACTGTTGCCTTCAATTAATTTTATTGTCAAAGGAAACAAACACTTCAAGCAGCATCACGTTTACACAACTTCTTGGGTTCAACTTCAAATGATTGACATTTTCAGCTTCATTACATACGTTTACTTATGTATATATCAAGGTACACCTCAGCTGGCAGTCTACTATTTTGACAAATCTCAACCTATTCAAATTCAACAGTTTCCACTCTGAATTATAGTTATCGATGCAGCCGACGAACTAAAAGTCTTAATCAGGCCCAGACATCAAAACCATTCATTTTCCAGCAATTAAGCACGCTTCTATTGAATCTACGGTTCAAATTGCTCAGACTCATCTTCCTTTTTGTTTGCATGTACTGTGTTTTTCTTATATGGAAATAAAAATGAAGATCACAAAGTACTTTTCAAGTCTGCTTCAAGCTGGTATCGGTGTAACATTTATGTAAGGAGTTGTGACAAAACAATGGTCCTTAACATGTCTGGTGTAGATTTTCAGGCCTGTCTATTTACTCGTAATCTATGTGTTGTATACGTGACTTGAATAACTCTACAAGCAATATCAAACGTTGGATAACGTCTTATAATTCCTTTATAGATTATGAATTAATCTATATTTTTATAACAGATTTAAATCCTGGCTAGGAATTTTGTATTTCAGTTTGAACGGATGATTTGAAATTTATTCCTCAAAAATGATCAGTTTCTGTTAATGCATCGAGCCAATCTTACTTTGTAGTCATTAAGTCTGCTCTTATCCTTTCAATCCTGTAAATGTATTTCTAATACACTGTATATATCAAAGGTAATGGAAAAAAGGAAACTAAGAATGCCATGTGCATGCTTGTTTCAGTTGAGAATTTAGTAGGGAATGCAAATAGCATTGATAATTTGTGCTTTTTTTCACAAGATTGAGAAATACATGTTTTATTTCAAAATTGTTAATCTTTGGTCCATGGAAATAGAATTCTTGGAGATTGCGTTGTTCTAGTTTGATAACCTAAATGTGCAATATTTAGAATCTAATAATATGTTTTCTATACTGGACGAATGGCCGGCGTTGGCTGATGATGAACTGGAAACCAAACTGCACCCTTGCACCACAACCTGAACACAAGTCAAATCCAATCCATGAACCAGTGCTACAATTTCTAATAACCTAGACCCTAAATACCAAACAAGTCCAAGTCTCAAACATATGTGAAAATTCATATTCAGTAACCATTATAGAAATTACATTTTCCATTCCCGATCCTTATCATGCACAGGTGCACCACACTGACACCTCTTGCCCAACTCATCCACATCCCCCATCATTCATCTGTCACTAATCTCAGATCCTCTGAAGTGACCCTTAATTCAACCTCCATGCCATAAAATGTCATAACTATATCTCCTACCAAAAGTCATACATTCCAGCATGGCTTGCAATGTAAACTATGCAAATGCTGCATAAACAAGAACAACAACGACCATGAATCCAGGAGTCCCTATCTTGTTCTGGTTCCAACCTATTCAAATTCAACAGTTTCCACTTTGGTTTATATTTATCGAAGTGGCTGACAAACCAAGATTTAATCAGGCCCAGGCATCAAAAGTTCAAAACAATAACCATTTTTCAGGAATCTAAGCACGCTAGCATTGAATATACGGTTCAGATTGCTCAGACCCAACTTCCTTTTTGTTTACACATACTGTTTTTGCTTGAATGGAAATGGTAAGAAGATCACAAAGAACTTTCGAAGTCTGCTTCAAGTTTGTAGTATGTACCAGCGTTGCAGATATGTATGTAAAGAGTTGTGACAAAACTATGGTCCCTATTATGTCTGGTGCTGATTTTCAGGCCTATCTATTTAGTATTTACACGTGATCTACGTGTTGTATACGTATGACTTGAATAGCTAAATACAAGTCATATCAAATGTTGGATAACGTCTTATAATTCCTTTAATGATTATGAGTTAACTTGTATGTTTTAACAGATTTAAATCCTGGTTGGGAATAATATTTTTGTTTGAATGGATGGTCTGGAATTTATTCCTCAAAAATGATCAATTTGTATAAATGCATCGAACCAATCTTACTTTATAGTTATTGAGTTTGTTCTTATACGTTCAAACCTTAAACACAGTATAAAGCAAAGGTAGTGTGAAAAGGAAATTAATGAATGTCATGTACATGCTTGTTTTCAGTTGTGAATTCAGCAGGGAATGCAAATAGCAGAGATAATAATTTGCACTTTTTTCACTTAGACAATAATCTTTACATACAAAAAGATTATGAAACACATATTTTATTTCAAAAATTATTGTTAATATTTGGTCCAAGGAAATCGATTTCTTGCAGATAATGTTGTCTGGTTTGATAACATCTAAATGTGCCATTTTAAAATATAATAGTGGTAAATTCCCCCTTGTTAATAATGTTAGAATTTCGATATGCATTGACAACAATCAATAACGAAACCCTAGATTCAAATATGCAAATCATAATGATTTAAATGAGAACAAACTAGATGGGTAGGGAGTTTCTGCACATTTGATAATTAGATTAACTTTAATATAAAAGTTAAATCATTTAAATTAGGATTTACAAGATCATAATTTTATAGTTGCTATAATCATAAACCTTTGATTAAATTGAAGAAGAAAAGTAATTTTTATTCTGAAAGACCTAAATCTGTTTTGATACAAGCTTCGATATATTTACAAAACGAAAAATACAAGATCAATAAAAGAAAGACATGTGATACAAATACAGCTGTAAAGATGTAAAATACTCTACATCCCCCCCCCCCCCCCCCCCTTGAGTTGGGCTGTTTATTTTTGAGAAATCAGACTAAGCTTGGAAGAAATATAAGCATGTTGTTCACCACCTAAAGTCTTTGTCAGAAGATCTGCCAATTGAAGAGCCGACCTAACATGTAAAATGTTAATGAACTTCGAATCAACATAATCTCTCACAAAATGACAATCCATTTTCAGATGCTTTGTTCATTCTTGAAAAACAAGATTTTCTGCAATATGTTTTGCAGCAATATTGTCACAAAACATATTAATAGGAAGAGGAACTTTAATATCCAAGTCTGGCAGCAAGCCTTCAATCCAAATCAGCTCACTTGTAACATAGCTCATACTCCTATAATTGGATTCACATGTGCTTTTTGAAGTGGTTTTTTGCTTTTTTGTCTTCCACGAAATCAGAGAATTACCAAGAAATATGGCATAGCCAGATAATGATTTTGCAGAGGAAGGACATGAACCCCAATCCGCATCATAATAAGCAGAAAGATTTAGTGAAGATTCAGCAGGATAAAAAGATTGTTTGAGCATGGTTATTCAGAAATTGACTGAGCTGCTACACAGCATATGATATATCTGGACGAGTCATGTTGAGGTACAACAATTTTTCAATCAATCTTCTATACATTTTTGGGTCCATAAGAAGAGAAGTATCTTGAGTACTAAGTTTCAGATTTTTAGGAAATGGATATGCAACAGGTTTGCAGTTTTTCGTATTTGTATCTCTCAACAAATCCAAAATACTTTCGTTGATTCACTACAATACCAGAATTTGATCGTGATACTTCAATTCCTAGAAAATATCTCAAAAGACCCAAGTCTTTTACAGTAAATGTTGACTGAATAGAATTCTTAAGAAATTGAATTTCACCTTTGCAATTTCCAATAACTAGTAAATCGTCAACATATGCCACCACAACAGTAAAATTATCATTCTTCTCAGACTTGATGAACATAGAATAATCTTGCTTGGATTGCTTATAGACAAGATTAATAAGATGTTTGCTTAATTCTTTATTCCACTTTCTAGCCGCTTGCCTTAGGCCATAAAGAGATCTTTTTAGCTTGCATACTTCTCCTGGTTTTGCTTTTGTATACCCTGGTAGAGGTTGCATATAGATTTCTTCATCGACATACCTATGCAAGAAAGCATTAATGATGTCCAATTGATGTAAATCCCAGTTCTTTGCGGCAGCAATAACAATTAGAACTCTAACAGTAGTGAATTTAGCAACATGGCTGAAAGTGTGTTTAAAATCTTTGCCTTTAATTTTTTTATCACCTCTAGCAACAACTCTAGCTTTTCACCGTTCTAAATTTCCGTCTTTATCAAACTTTGCTTTATAAGCCCATTTACCGCCAATAGCAGTTTTCCTGGAGGTAAAACAGTTATCTTCCAAGTTTCATTTTCTTCCAAAGCCTTCATTTCTTGATTCATAGCTTCAACCCATTCTTTCTTATCTTTAGCCTGTGCATAACAACTAGGCACTTCAATAGATAAAACATTTGATAAGCTTGCAATATATTCTTCTTCTAGACTATCCAAATTTGAATCAGCAAGAATTTTTGAAACAAAAGAAATAGTTGGAGGTTTGAGAGTTTTTGACCGTACATAGTCATTAAATTTCTTTGGTAATTGTGTTGGTCGAGATGATTTTCTGATATTAGGAACATGAATTGAACTTTCTTGTGGAAAACTATTTGATGAGGATGATTAAAAAATTTCTTGTGAGATAGAAGGACCTTCAATTACATTTTCATTGTCAAGAAATGTGTTTGTTGTAGATTCATCATGAGAAGGAAAAGGTGGTATATTTCTAATAGTTGAAGAAGGGAAATCATAAATGAAAGAATCAAAATTAGAAGCTGAATCATTGCATAGTGGAGAATTTTCAAAAGAAGAAATATGATGAGAAATTTTTTTTTGAGATGGAATTTTAAAAGGGAACATGTTCTCTTTGAAATAAACATCTCTGCTGAGAATTATTTTGTAAGATTCAAGATCATATAGCTCGTAGCCCTTTTGTGCATAAGGGTATCCCAAAAAACATACATTTTCTCATATGTTACTATAGTCAGGAGTTTTTTCCCATCAACACTTCATATGGACTTTTCCAAGAAAGGACTGAAGAAGGCATTAAATAGATCAAATATGTTGCTGCCAAGAAACAATCTCCCCAAAATTTAATAGGAAGATTTGCATGAAGTTTAATAACCCTTGCCGTCTCTCCCAAATACTTGTGTTTTCTTTCAACTCTTCCATTTTGTTGAGGAACACCAACCATACTTCTTTGATGAATTATACCATTTGAAGAAAATAAAACAAAACAAGATTCCTACACTATCTCTGTTCCATTGTCATTCCTAACCACTTTTACAATTTTTGTTAAATTGCACTTGAACATAGGACAAAAAAGAAGAAACAATTTGTGGAACTTGAGTTTTGTTATAAATAAGATAAGTCCAAGTTGTTCTAGAATGATCATCAAGTATAGTTAGAAAATACTTAGCACTAGACAAGGATGGTGTAACATAAGGACCCCAAAGGTCAATGTGAATTAAATCAAAGCAAGCATTTGCAAGAGACTGTGATACAAGAAATGGCAATTTATGATGCTTTGCAAACACACATGATTCACAATAAAAATCATCCATATTATTATTGCACAAACATGAAATGAAGGAATATGTTTAAGTTTTCCTAATGAACCATTCCCCAATCTAGGATGAAAAGTGTCAACAAAAATTTTTGAAGAAGAAAAAGATAAAGCAACAGGTTGTACACTGTTATTTTTATTTTTAACAAGAAAAGAAGAAGAAGGAATCTCTTTGAGAAATCTATATAGGCCTTCATGTCTTATTGCAACAGCCTTGATTTCATTAGTTGTTAATTCCTGAAATGAGCAAAAAATTTGCTCAAACTTTGCAATCAAATTGTTATGATCAAGCAATCGACCAACAGACAAAAGATTATGCTTGAAATCAGGAACAAAACAGACATTCTAAAGAGTTATATGAGGATTTAGAATAACAGTGCCAATAATATTGACATGTTTAAAGGAACCATCAGGTAATGTAATTTTAATCAGTCTTTTCAGAAAAGGGATTTCAAGAAACAGTAATTAATAGTAGAGCCCCCAATATTATCATAAAACCAACTGACAATGTGATGGTGAAACTCTTGGTATTTATTCAGGATTTGGGTTGACAAATCTCCTGATATGGGACTTATCCAACGCGCCCCCTACACATGTAGCATTTTCCTATCACGCGGAGATTATAGGATGCCGTATGGCGGACAAACAAATCAATCCCATCGGACTTATCCAACACGCCCCCCTCCTCCCCCCCCCCCCCGGCCCACACGTGTAGCATCTTCCTATCACGTGGAGAAAATAGTGCGTGACAAGCAAATCAAACCCGAAACTTTGCTCTGATACCATGGTAAAATTGAAGAAGAAAAGTAATTTTTATTCTGAAAGACCTAGATCTGTTTTGATACAAGCTTCGATATATTTACAAAACGAAAAATACAAAACCAATAAAAGAGAAACACATAATACAAATACAGCTGTAAAGATGTAAAATACTCTACAACCTTATATATGCTTTTTCTTCCAACCACCTTGATACTGTTAGCATTTTTCCAGTCTCTTTTAATTTCTATAGCTAATCAATCATCTTTCGGAATAACTCACAAAACAAAATGGAGAACAATACAAGCATGTAGTACATCACAGTCTATCACACCCGTCATTTAATGTTTTGTATACACATGTTTGGCTAGGCATTATTTCTAAAGTAAATAGTAACACTACAAGAGGGCTATTCCATCGACTCAGAGCCGTTAGCGGTCGTTTGAAGCCATTGGAATAGAACTCACAATTTCCAACAACTTCCAACGGAATCCGCGGACATTTTCCAACGGGTTCAAATGGTGGTAAACCATTGGGAACCGTTTAAAGGCAGTGACCAATTTGCCGTTGGAAGCCTTTGGTAGTCTTGGAAAAACTGGGTTATTTTTTTTATAACAGCAAGCATATAACCTTCCAGCCACCCCGATTCCATTTAAATCCATTTCCAATCCAATTCCAATCAATTACATATATATACAACAAATATGTAACAATCAGAATTTTAATAGGGGTTGTAATAGCTCAGAAATTTTGGCGTTTAGAAAATGAATTAAATTGTGATTTAAATAGATAGTGTAGCCGAGTGGGAGATAACTGCAACTTTAAAATATGGATCGGGTCCATATAAAACTTGGTTTTTAATTTATTTTTATAAGTGTGAATTTAAAGTTGTTTTGTTAAATTTTTACGGTACTAATATTTTTTAAAACCGATTTAAATATATTGTTGAGAAATTATAAATTTGAAAATATAGATTAATTTTGAGAATTTTAATGTTTTTAATTTAAAATATAGTCTATGAATGAAGTTATAAATTTTGATGAGATTTATTCATAACTTGTTTCATTTTAGTTTTGAATTTAATTTTTAATCCATTTAAGTATTAAATTAGAAGTCTCTTGAATAAACTAGTATGGTATAAATACGTAGTATAAAATTTTGGTACCTATACTTAAAGAAATTGTTTGTTTAAAGAATTATTACCACTTGTCTTTTGCCACCTTATTTTGGCATACCACGTGTTGTCTTCTTGCTGCGTCTGGATCCTCTGTTTGAATTATAAAGGATGTGTGCGTGCTCTTTTGGGGGTTTTTGGCAAAAATAATTCCCTCTCCCCTTCATTTTTCTTAACAGCCAGATGGTTTCGATTCTCCCTAAAATCTCAACTTTCCCCTGAAAATCAGATTAATGGCCACACTCCTTAAAAGTGACCTCCTCCAAATTCAAGTCGTGCCACCGCCGTTCAACCATCTAGTACTCCGCCGCAACCGTCCCAATAGCTTGACGGTGTTAACCCGCGGTGACTTTCATTTTCGAACGACCCTAGCCCTCGACCCACTTCAAATCAGGTATTTCCGCCAATTCGCTTCACTTAACAGCTTCTCCGTTTAGTTTTAGTGTAGTCGGCTCCTTCGAATTCCACCTAATAGACCCTGCTCCTCTGCTCGAACCACATTCGATGTGGGTGCTCCACTGCCTGAACCAGCAGCTCTTCTTGTCTCTAGTCCAGTCTTGGTTCATGCTCAGCACCTCCGTGTGCCGTATCCTCTTCAGATTTGTACCCCGACTGCAGTTTTTGGTAAGTTTATCTTACGATTTAAAATTTAATTCAAGTCTTTTGACTTCAACGTAATACTGAATATTAAATAGGATGGGCTTGATTGTCGATTGACTGTGTTGGTGATTGTGCTAATTAGTTGCTCGTTGTATCACACATCACGCACCGTCCCTTTTTTTCCCTGCTTATGTTGCACCAGCTGTTGTGTTTCTTTGTTATGTAGTTACCGCCAAATTTGTTTCTTTTTTATAAGAACGTATATTACACCTTGTTTTTTTTTATAGAAACGGATACTACGAGGCTATAACTGTTTTTCTTTACTAATAAGAAACGGAAGTATATACTTGATAGCATGTTAAAGGAACATTTCATGTTATGTTATTGGGGTCCATTCATTTCATTTATGGTTGAAATGCAAGTTGAGTGCATAGTATAGAAGACTGGAAGTAACCAGCATTGAGAAACAAGCCTGTTATTTCAGTAACATGTTATGGTTTGTGATATTTATCACATGGACATTGAAGATGGAGAAATTGGAAGTTGCGGAATTTAAGGATCTAATTCGAATTTTATGGTTCTAGTGAGATATTTTAGGAAAGCTTTATTTTGAGCAAGTTTTAAGGAGTATTTATTTCTGAGATATTTTAGGGTCTAATTAGATATATACCTAGTCTTTCCATTTGTCTATATAAGCATGTCATTAGGGATAGATTTAGAAGTACTTGAAGGAAAGGAAAAATAAATAAATAAACTTGTTTTTGGGGATTGAGATAAATTCTCAATTATTTTTAGGCTTTCATTGTAATAATTTGGTGAATTAATAAAGGTTTGTTTGGAGGAATTTGCTTGCTATAGTTATCTTCTTCTCTCTTTCAAAATCTAATTGTGTAGTATTCTTGTGGAAAACCTAACAATTGGTATCAGAGCCTTCTACACAATTTTTTTGGAGAGGGTATGAATATGGATAAAATAATTATTGGAAACCTTAATGGAAGAAATTGGGGATTATGGAAGTCAAAAATGGAAGATTTCCTTTTTCTTAACGATCTTCATCAGCCACTGGAGAATAATGGAGAAAACCTAGCAATCTATCCGAAGCAAAATGGGAGACTTTGGATACGAAGGTTGCTGCGTCTATTTGATGCTTTTTGGATAATTCAGTGCTTCATATTGTTGCTAATGAAACATATGCTTGTGCAGTATGGAAGAAATTGGAAGGGGTTTATGCAAATAACTCCGCAACAAATAAGGCTCTTATTATGAGAAGATTGGTGAATCTAAAGCTTAAGAAAAGTTGATCAATTGGAGAGCATCTTAATGATTTTCAGTAAATTGTGGATCAATTGGCTGCCGTGAATTTCAAGGTGGATGATGAAACACAAGCCTTAATGATGATGAGTTCATTGACAGAAAGTTGGGAAACACTTGTGGTTGCGTTGAATAACTCAAATTCTGATGACATTGTTTCAATGGGGTCAGTGGTTAGTAGCTTGCTTAATGAGGAGATGCGGAGGACGAGCCTTATGGAAGGAAAAGATAAGGAGGAGGCAACGGAAATTGGAACTCAAATTGAAAAAGCTTTTATTACAAGGATGGTTAATCAACGAAATATGAAAAAGGAATACATTTGTTTTTACTGTGACACACCCGGTTATCAACTGAGATTTTGTCATAAACTTAAAAGGGATAAGGAGAAGACGAAGGCATTGGAGGAAGAGTCGGATGAACAAGATAATAACGGTAATGAGGTGAATGTTGGTGAGGAGATTGAGGGAAATGTTTTATGTGTTAATGAAGATGAAAGCAAAGATTGGATACTTGATTCAAGAGCTTGTTTCCACATGTGTCATCAAAAGGAAGCATTTATTGATTATGAAAAACAAAGTAGTAAAGTGGAATCCGCCGACGGTCGAGATTTGCATGTTATTGACATAGGTTCGGTTTGATTGAAGATGAATGTTGGAAAGGTGGTGAAGCTAACGGGAGTTAGGTACATCCCAGAAATTAAGAAGAATCTTACTTCAATTAGACAGCTGGAACAAAAAGGTTGCAATTTCTCGACTAGAGGTGGAGTTACAAGGGTTTGGAGGGGTAACAAGGAGCTTCTGCGTGCAAAACGAGGAAATGATAACATATATAAATTGCTTGGAAAAACGATGGAGAATGTTATGAGTTCTCAAATTAGATTAGGAGAGGCGAGTTCATCTGAATCAAGGTGGAGCCATCAATGTAAAACCACAAAGTCTACATGGAGGCCATTATGGTATTACAAGCAATTTTAAGCTTATTTTTGTGGTATATCTCATGTGAGAGATGCATCATTTGTGGGTAGTTTTTTTGTTTATGGATTTGTTGATTGTTGGAGTGATTTCATATCAAGGTGGAGTGTTATGGTTTGTGATATTTATCACATGGATATTGAAGATGGAGATATTGGAAGTTGCAGAATTTAAGGATCTGCTGCGAATTTCATGAATCTACTGAGATATTTTGGGTCGACTAGGGGTCGATCCAGGGTGTTTGGCTGTAAACCCGTGGCCCGATTCGCGCTAAGGGCTGATGTTGCATCTGAGTGGTCCTGATGATTTCTGGGTTAATCTAAGAGCTCTAATCGATCCTAGACATCTATATATACACCCTAAGACCTAACCTTAATTCATAAAATATTATCAATGACACCATTATGCTGTCAAGCTCTCTCTTAAACCCTAGCCGCCGCCTCTAAATTAAATCTCAAGTGTTCATACACAATTCAAATCAAAGTTTAGAGCTTCAACAACAATTAAAGAAGATCAATCAACATCACCACAATGTTTCTACACCAATTTCAATTCGTTAATCCTTTTCTTAAGCCACGAAAGGTGAGTACAGTTATTTTCACAAATTTAATGGGATTAAAGTAACATGAAAAAGTTGAAAAAAGGATTCATATATATGTTTGTAATGAAAATCTCACCAAGTCTTCACCTTTTTGATTCATTTCATCATATGCCTATGTTTCTATGTAAAGTTCATACCTTTTATCAGTTTATTCATGTTGAATCTTTTATTATGCTTCTATGCCAATCTATATGCCTCTTTATTTCATGATGTTGTTTTATTCCATTTTTCTATGAATTGATTCTCTCTTCTTACCCCTATTCCTTTTATTTGTGGATCTAGGCTACCTTTGAGCCTATATTAAAAATACGCGCGGATGCGAATACGTGGGAACGATGTGGAATATTGGGAATATGGGAAATTTGGAAAATTGGATATTATTGGATATTTTGGATAATTGGATAATATGTGAAATTTGCATATTTGGGTATGAATTACATGGAATTGATGAAATTGCCTATAATTGTAAATTTGTAATTGAGGCTAATTAATATGTAATTAGTGACAATTTCGATTAGGCAATATTATAAACATGATTATATGTTTAATTGGATATACATGACATGAAAATTGGGTATGGGTGAAATACGATTATTAATAAACCTTTGACACGAGGTTAGGCGCAATTGTGGCGTAAGACTACCCGGAACCGCCCGGCAAATCCAGCTGCCACAATTGGACGTCTAATGTGAGAGGTCAAAGGAATGAATTGTAGGCGCAACGGTTGATGATACGAGGTTAGACCCGGTTTGTGGCATAAGACTGCCCGAAACCGCCCGACAAATCCAGCGGCCATAAAGCGTTCGGTCTAATGTAGGACGTCATGCACCGTTCGTCATAAGGAATGAATTAAGGAATACTAACCATAATAAGACATGGGTATGGTTAGAGGGTTAAGTAGGGTGACATGTAAATTATGACATGTAAATATGGACTTAACCGGTATAAGATAAGACATGTAAATTATGACATGTAAGTATGGACTTAACCATAGCATGTGTAAGACATGGACATTTAAATTAAAATGGTTAAGTGGGAGAAAAACCTAGTGGGGACCAAGCATAGATGGGAGTCTTGTGTCGGATGGGGGACCCGTTTCAACCAGTAACCCGTTTGAGTATCTAATTGGGCCTGGTACTAGGCCGGGGTTGGGGCACGCTTACTGGACTTGAATGTAAGAGGTCAAAACGTGAATAGCGGTGGCAACGTGAGTCCAATGGGTTCATGCGCGTGCATGGGTCCGGGCTGGTAGGTAAGACGTTGTTGCATCATGTAGGTATGGCCATGCATTTTATGTTGGTACCGGGGTTGCCACTTTGGGGAGTGATACACCCCACTGTGGGGCTAACACGAGTGCCTATGTGGTTTAGGGAGCCGATCGAATGGGTAGGTTAAGGGTACCTTAGCGTTGGTAGGAGCAAGCCGGCACCTACGATAGCAGCTAGGTACAAGTGACTACCAAGTTTGTCATGTGGGTACAGTTAGTGGGAAGGGATCAACCTCTAGTAAAAAGAGACTAGTAGATGTGCGGTGTAATTAAGTAATGTGGTGTAACTTAGCAAAAGTGCGGTGTAACGAAATACATGTTGGTTGAGTTGGATAGTTCTTTGGGTGCTAGTATGATGTTGACTTCAGTCTTCGGGGTTAGTACTTGGAGGGTTGTTCGCTTAGTCAAGGTGTAGGATTTTCTTAGTACTTAGGAATGAAATCATCTTGTCCATCCTTTTTATCTACCTTATCTAAGTTACAGCCATATCATGATGCCTATTTGTGTCTTGATCATTTACCTTAGCTATTATTTGTTAAAATTACTGGACTCGCCGGACTTTATGTCTAACCCGTTTGTTTCCACCTCTTTTCTTTCCTTCCCCCCCCCCTCAGGTTTGCAAGGAGGGAATACTACAACTTAGTGCCGATTTCTTTCGGTTGCTTGAAAAGAGTAGATGTATCGCTTTGGACTCTCTCATCTTTATGGCTTTGCTTATGCTCAGTGGGGATTTATGCATTTATGTTATTTAAGTATTTGCTTCTTTATGTACTTTGAAGTTTTTGGAAAAGACCATTGATCCTGTTGTAATGGTTTTGGGAACTACTTATGTAAGCTTGTTTTGAGTTATGATGCTATGAAATAAGTTTTATCTTCCGCTGTGTTGTTTTATTTATTTATTCTTGTAATTTATTTGTTTTATACAACAATAACGCTTCATGGACATTGATGCATTCCCTTTGTGAGTGACATTAATGGACATGGGGTGTTACACGTGGTATCAGGGCTATGGTTACAAGAACAGATAAAAAGTTTTGAAAAGTGTTTTCAAAAGTATTATTTTCCTAGAAAGTATTTTCAAAAACTTATTTTAAAGAAGCTATTTTCAAGGAAAGTTTACTTTAAAGAGCATAATCTCCGCAAGCCATACATCTCTCTTTCGCTTCCCTTGTTTTGAAACTATTTTTTTTCTTTTCAGCATGTCTGGAGCATCTGAGATACCAGAGGGTGTTCATGTACCCGGTTGGTTTCGTCAATATCTCGAGGCTAGGGCCGCTACCACAGGTCCGGCCAACGTTCCTCCTCCTCCTCCCCCAGCTCCATTCATTCCTCCGCGTGGATATGCTTTCTCCAAGATGTGTAAAGACTTTCGTTCGATGGGTGGAAAACCTTTTAGTGGGTCTGAAACGTTCGTTGAAGCTAGAAATTGGTTGAAAGAAGTGGAGGATCTGTTTGGCATTTTCGATTTGGACGACTGTAAGAAGGTCCAATTGGTTGCTTGGTTGATTAAGGACGAAGCTTCGTTTTGGTGGGAGGTTACTAATGGAGAGCGTGTTGTGGAGACGTGGGCAGATTTTAGGGGAAGGTTTGAGTTGAAATTCCTTTCTCAAGCTGAGGAGAGTATGTACATAGAGAGGTTCTTGACATTGAAGCAGAAAAACTTGACCGTGAAGGAGTATGTGACCGAATTTAATAAGTTGGCGAGATTTGAGCTAGAGTTAGTGAATACGCCTCACAAGAAGGCCTTGAGGTTTGCAAAGGGCCTAAATGAACCGCTTCACAGTTTGGCTATGTCCCACATTCCAATGGGGGCTACATATGAAAAGCTTGTAGATATGGCATACATGCATGAAAAAGAGAAGGGTGTAAGTAATTTTAGGCCGCAAGATAAGAAGGAGGATCCAAAGAAAGCCCAACAACAAATGAAAGGTGGTAAAGAAAAGAGGAAGTGTCACAACTGTGGGAAACCCGGTCATTTGAAGAAAGACTGTAGGAAGAAGAAGAAGTTCGCTTGTTTTCATTGTGGTGATGCGGGTCATGCTGTGAAGGACTGTCCTAAGAAGCAAGGGCAGAGGGCAGGTTCACACTCTCATGGCTCCGGGACAGGAAGAAGGTAGAAAAATTTCTGTCGAAAGTTTGATTTTCTTGTTTGATCATCCTGTCCGTACTTTATTCGATTTTGGCGCATCACATTCATTTATCTCTACATCATTAGTTGAAACACTGCACTTAAATACTAGTCTCGTTGTATATCCCATTGTAGTCTCAAGTTTTATTGGTGGGTTGGCTCATTTATCCATGGTTTGTAGGGATTTGAGATTGTCTATCTTAGGCGTTGGTTTTGAATGTAATGCTTTTGTTCTTGGTTTCATGGGCTATGGGTTGATTCTAGGGATGGATTGGCTAGCCAGATATGGTGTCATCCTAGAATGTGAAGGAAGGGTAGTAAAATTGTTGACTCGTAGTGGAAAGGCCCTTGATATTTCTTGTGACCCTAGAGGATCAGTGATGCTTAGTTATCTTGAGTCACTTCACGCATCCAATGATGATTTACGTTCTGTTCGTATAGTCCATGAATATGTTGATGTCTTCAATGAGGTGAGGGGTCCACCCCCAAAACGTGAGATAGACTTTCGTATTTATCTTGTAGACAATGCAAAACCAGTATCTCTGCCAGTACGCCACATGGCTCCTCGTGAGAGAAGGGATCTCAATAAGAAAGTAGGGGAGTTGCTTGAGAAGGGATTCATAAGACGTAGTATATCAGAGTGGTGTGCTCCAGTAGTATTTGTCATGAAGGCGGATGGGTCCCTTAGACTTTGTGTGGACTATAGAGAACTTAATAAGCTTACTAAGAAGAATAGGCACCCACTGCCGAGGATTGACGATCTCTTCGATCAGTTAGTTGGCGCCTCAGTATTTTCGCAGTTGGACTTAGCCACTGGTTTCCATCAGTTGAGAGTGGCTGAGGATAGCATAGACAAGACTGCCTTTAGGACTCCGAACGGTTTCTATGAGTGGCTTGTAATGCCCTTCGGTTTGACAAACGCCCCAGCATACTTTGTTGACTTGATGAGTAGGGTGTTTAGGGAGTACCTTAATGAATTCATGGTGGTTTTTATTGGATGACATCTTGATCTTTTCTAAGAGCGAGGAAGAGCATGCCCTACATCTTAGGGAAGTGTTGGAGGCCCTTCGAGCGCATAACCTTAAAGCTAAATTTTCTAAATGTCACTTTTGGAGGAAGGAAGTGCGATTCTTAGGGCACGTGGTTTCCAAAGAAGGGATAGCTGTGGATCCCGCGAAGGTGGTGGCCATCGAAGATTGGAAGGTCCCTAAAAATGCTACCGAGGTGAGGAGTTTCTTGGGGTTGGCAGGCAACTATAGGAAGTTTATCAAGGACTTCGCAAAGATATCAGGCCCATTGACACGCTTGACGAAGAAGAACCTAGTTTTCACGTGGGATGTAGATTGTGATGATGCGTTCCAACGTTTAAAGAGAGCTTTGACCACAGCCCCAGTCTTAGTGTTGCCAGATGGGAGTAAGCCATTTACCGTTTATACCGATGCTTGTGGGACATGACTAGGCGCAGTCTTAATGCAAGAGGGGATGGTAATAGCCTATGGAGGAAGGCAGTTGAGAGTGCATGAGAGAAATTACCCTACACATGACCTAGAGTTGGCCGCTATTGTTTTCACGCTTAAGTCTTGGCGCCACTAACTTCTTGGCAAGAAATTTAAATTGTTCACTGACCACAAATCGCTAAAATACTTGTTCTCTCAGAAGGACTTGAGCTTAAGGCAGCAAAGGTGGATGGAATTCTTAGCGTCCTACGATTTCGAGATAGCATATACCCCTGGCAAGGGTAACGTGGTGGAAGACGCCTTAAGTAGGAAAAGGTTGTCCTTGAGTCCGTTGTTTGTTGAGCGGCAAAGCTTAGAGTTCATATCTACGTTTGACTTTAGACCTTCCATTGAATTTGTACCCAGTTTCCTAGCATCCTTAGAGGTCATACCTACGCTTTTGGGACGGATTGGTGAGGCACAACGAGATGATCCACATTTGGTTGAGTTGGTGGAGAAGCTCACAAGGGGGGAGTCATCGAGCCATCTCAGTTGGTATACCCTAGATGATAAGGGTTGGTTACGTAGGGACGGTTGACTTTGTGTACCACGAGACGAGAACTTGAGGAAGACCATTCTTGATGATGCACATCGTTCGAAGATGACCATTCATCCCAGCGGGGACAAGATGTACATGGACATGAGACGAGTTTACTTTTGGGCTGGTATGAAGAAGGATGTGGCCGAGTTTGTCGCTAGATGCTTGGTGTGCCAACAAGTAAAAGCAGAGCAAAAGAAGCCCGATGGGTTGCTTCACCCATTGGAGGTCCCACAATGGAAGTGGGAGAGTGTCTCGATGGACTTTGTTGATGGGTTATCGAGATCGAGGAAAGGTAATACGGGGATTTGGGTCATGGTAGACAGACTTACTAAGAGCGCCTATTTCATTCCCGTGAAGAGTAAGAGGACTGCTCCATGGTTAGCCTCCGTATACATTCGAGAGATAGTTCGTTTGCACGGTGTTCCTTCTAGCATAGTGAGCGATCGCGATCCTATTTTTACTAGCGAGTTTTGGAAGAGCTTGCAAGAGGTGGTAGGGACTCAGTTATGTTTGAGCACCGCATATCATCCTCAGACGGACGGCCAGACCGAGAGGGTGAATCGTATTCTAGAGGACCTTTTGAGGCTATGTGTTTTAGACTTCGGAGGTACATGGGAGGAGCATCTTACTTTGGTGGAGTTCGCGTATAATAATAGTTTTCAGTCTAGCATTGGCATAGCACCTTTCAAGGCTCTTTATAGAAGGCCTTGTCGTTCACCTACATGTTGGTAGGAATCTACGGATAAGATCTTACTTGGGCCCGATATGATTAGAGAGACTTCGGAAAAGATTGATTTGATTCGAAGGAGGATGAAGACGGCGCAAGATAGGCAGAAATCGTATGCGGACAAGAGGAGGACAGATCTTGAATTTGATATTGGGGACATGGTCTTTATCAAGGTGTCTCCATTACGGAATGCTGTTCGCTTTGGGTCCGTTGGGAAGTTAGCACCAAGATTCGTAGGGCCGTTTCCTATTAAGGAGAGGATTGGACAGATGACATATAGAGTAGAGTTGCCCGAAAGACTTAATGGTGTACACGACGTGTTCCATGTTTCACATTTGAGGAAGTGCTTGCATGAGACCGCGGAAGTGGTAGAGCCGAGCTTGCTTAGAGAGGTGGAGATAGAGTGTGATGCGACGATTCGACGAGCTCCTACATGCATTCTTGGGTCGGAGATTAAGAAGTTGAGGAATCGAGAGGTCAAGCTAGTCAAAGTGCAACGGGGAGATGATGAGAGCGACGCTACTTGGGAGACGGAAGATAAGATGCGTTAATTGTACCCTTTTCTTTTCGAGGGTATGTCTTTTAATTTCTCCTTTATCGCTTAGCTTGTACTTGTCCTATCTTTAGTATATCCTCTCGTTTAAGTCTTTGACCTTTAGATAGGGTAGTCCTATGGTTGAAACATGTGTTTGAGACATGTTATGATTGATGGATGCATGTGGATGCAAGTGTTTGCTAGTGGTTGCTCGTGGATACATATACACACACTTTAGGCACTAGATCGGCTCAGTCACTTTCATATTGCATATTATATATAAATGGGTGTATTTAGTTAAATGGATGTATATTAAATGGACGTATCATATGGATGTTGCATTTGAATGAATGGTTGTGCACACATGTAGTAATGATATGTATAGGGTTCTTTGCATACATGGTGGATACACAGCACTATCATTATTTGCATTAAGGAGGTCGACTAAATCAGTGGATCACCTGATCTTTGCATTAGATAAGGAACATATACACACACTTTTGCATATGTTCATATAATATTAGAAATCTTTTAAGGACAATGGATGCTTGTGGATGATGGTTGAGTAGATGGATGATTGGATGGTAGGACACATTCTTCTTAACTTGGAAATTTCTAGGACGAAATCCTTTAAGGAGGGGAGAATGTAACACCCCATAATTTTATAACATTAAAATTCACAAATTAAAGTATACTTAATTTTTAGAAGAAGAATTAAGTGAAATGGGTTGCGCTATTATGTTCGTCTCAAAATTTTGGGTCAAGATAGACATTTGGTTTGCAAAAAGCGGATAGCTTATGAAGATGTTACTAAGCCTTGAAGTTTGTATGCATATGAGAGAAATATATATATATATATATATATATAAATTAAATTAATAAATATTCAAAAAAAAATCAAAACAGCAAATCGGGAGGGGGAATAGCTGAACCGCACTATTTTTGGAGTCGATCTGAGCTCTGCTGGGTCGACTAGGGGTCGATCCAGGGTGTTTGGCTGTCAACCCGTGGTCCGATTAACGCTAAGGGCTGATGTTGCATCTGAGTGGTCCTGATGATTTCTGGGTTAATCAAAGAGATCTAATCAATCCTAGACATCTATATATACACCCTAAGACCTAACCCTAATTCATAAAATGTTATCTATGACACCATTATGCTGTCAAGCTCTCTCTTAAACCCTAGCCGCCGCCTCTAAATTAAATCTCAAATATTCATACACAATTCAAATCAAAGTTTAGAGCTTCAACAACAATTAAAGAAGATCAATCAACGTCACCGCAACGTTTCTACACCAATTTCAATTCGTTAATCCTTTTCTTAAGCCACGAAAGGTGAGTACAGTTATTTTCACAAATTTAATGACATTAAAGTAACATGAAAAAGTTGTAAAAAGGATTCATATATATATATATATATATATATATATATATATGTTTGTAATGAAAATCTCACCAAGTCTTCAACCTTTTGATTCATGTCATCATATGCCTATGTTTCTATGTAAAGTTCATACCTTTTATCAGTTTATTCATGTTGAATCTTTTATTATGCCTCTATGCCAGTCTATATGCCTCTTTATTTCATGATGTTGTTTTATTCCAATTTTCTATGAATTGATTCTCTCTTCTTACCCCTATTCCTTTTATTTGTGGATCTAGGCTACCTTCGAGCCTATATTAAAAATACGTGCGAATGCGAATACGTGGGAACGATGTGGAATATTGGGAATATGGGAAATTTGGAAAATTGGATATTATTGGATATTTTGGATAATTGGATAATATGTGAAATTGGCATATTTGGGTATGAATTACATGGAATTGATGAAATTGCCTATAATTGTAAATTTGTAATTGAGGCTAATTAATATGTAATTAGTGACAATTTGGATTAGGCAATATTATAAACATGATTATATATTTAATTGGATATACATGACATGAAAATTGGGTATGGGTGAAATACGATTATTAATAAACCTTTGACACGAGGTTAGGCGCAATTGTGGCGTAAGACTGGCCGGAACCGCCCGGCAAATCCAGCTGCCACAATTGGACATCTAATGTGAGAGGTCAAAGGAATGAATTGTAGGCGCAACGGTTAATGACACGAGGTTAGACCCGGTTTGTGGCGTAAGACTGCCCGGAACCGCCCGACAAATCCAACGGCCACAAAGTATTCGGTCTCATGTGGGAGGTCATGCACCATTCGTCATAAGGAATGAATTAAGGAATACTAACCATAATAAGACATGGGTATGCTTAGAGGGTTAAGTGGGGTGATATGTAAATTATGACATATAAATATGGACTTAACCGGTATAAGATAAGACATGTAAATTATGACATGTAATTATGGACTTAACCATAGCATGTGTAAGACATGGACATTTAAATTAAAATGGTTAAGTGGGAGAAAAACCTAGTGGGGACCAAGCATAGGTGGGAGGCTTGTGTCGGATGGGAGACCCGTTTCAACCAGTAACCCGTTTGAGTATCTAATTGGGCCCGGTACTAGGCCGTGGTTGGGGCACGCTTACTGGACTTGAATGTAAGAGGTCAAAACGTGAATAGCGGTGGCAACGCGAGTCCAACGGATTCATGTGCGTGCATGGGTCCGGGCTAGTAGGTAAGACGTTGTTGCATCATGTAGGTATGGTCGTGCATTTTATGTTGGTATCGGGGTTGCCACTTTGGGGAGTGATACACCCCACTGTAGGGCCAGCACGGGTGCCTACGTGGTTTAGGGAGCCGATCGAATGGGTAGATTAAGGGTACCTTAGCGGTGGTGGGAGCAAGCCGGCACCTACGATAGCAGCTAGGTACAAGTAACTACCAAGTTCGTCATGTGGGTATAGTTAGTGGGAAGGGATCAACCTCTAGTAAAAAGAGACTAGTAGATGTGCGGTGTAATTAAGTAATGTGGTGTAACTTAGCAAAAGTGCGGTGTAACGAAATACATGTTGGTTGAGTTGGATAGTCCTTTGGGTGCTAGTCTGATGTTGACTTCGGTCTTCGGGGTTAGTACTTGGAGGGTTGTTCGCTTAGTCAAGGTGTAGGATTGTCTTAGTACATAGGAATGAAATCATATTGTCCATCCTTTTTATCTACCTTATCTAAGTTACAGCCATATCATGATGCCTATTTATGTCTTGATCATTTACCTTACCTATTATTTGTTAAAATTACTGGACTCGCCAGACTTTATGTCTGACCCGTTTGTTTCCACCTCTTTTCTTTCCTTTCCCCCCCTCAGGTTTGCAAGGAGGGAATAGTACAACTTAGTACCGATTTCTTTCAGTTGCTTGAAAAGAGTAGATGTATCACTTTGGACTCTCTCATCTTTATGGCTTTGCTTATGCTCAGTGGGGATTTATGCATTTATGTTATTTAAGTATTTGCTTCTTTATGTACTTTGAAGTTTTTGGAAAAGACTATTGATCCTGTTGTAATGGTTTTGGGAACTACTTATGTAAGCTTGTTTTGAGTTATGATGCTATGAAATAAGTTTTATCTTCCGTTGTGTTGTTTTATTTATTTATTCTTGTAATTTATTTATGGACATTGATGCATTCCCTTTGTGAGTGACATTAATGGATATGGGGTGTGACAACATACAACTAAACAATATAATTTAGTGGAATATTCGATGAAAATGGAATGCTTCCTACTGATTTGTTTTCTGGACCTGCCCTATTACTTTAACCATTTCTTTAGTATTTGGTTTTTGCTTTTCCAATAGTTCGGTTGTAACGAACCGGATTTTCAGCCATTAATTTTAAAACATTTACATTGATTTTTAAATATTGTTTTAGAATTATAATAAGATTTTTATTAATTAAAAACAAATTTGAATGTATAATTTATACTATAATGTCAAGTATATGGAAAAATAAAAATAACCATTTTGGGTATTTGTTTCTGCACCATAAAATATAATGTGAAACTTAGTCAAAATATAATTGCAAAATAAGAAAATAACCATTATAAGGTAGTGTACATCAATACAGAAAGTGTTAAAATGGATTGTTTCTAATATGAAAATCTTGTTTTACAAAATATTTTATAGGTATATTTATTTAACCCAAACAAGACGCCTACAATCTCATGGCCATACTGAATGCTTACTGAGGCGGCTACAAAACAGCATGAGTGCCATGATTTACTTTTCAACAACTTGTTGTCCAAACTACTGAATTCGTGACTGCCAAGATTTTATAAACCGTGCGTGTCAAGCAAATGGATACCGTGCCTCCCACGTTGTTTCTCTTTAAATACTGGTACAGGACATCTCCATTATTTTTTCCATCTTCAGAAAAAGAAAATCCGAAAGATTCTTCAATTTCAAAATGCAAGCTTTACACAGGAATTAAAAATTTATTCTTAAATAAAAAGTCCTACTTCTGAATTCAACAAACTGCTTTCACCGCAAACTTTACTTTGTATAAGTATTATCCATATCGATGCTTTTGTTGAGCTCGAATTTTTCAACAAGGATCTAGGGTTGACCGCGATTCGATATTCTGGTGATTGGAGGGTGTTCTGGTATCCATGCAGGGTTAGTGGCAGGGACGCTGAGGATTTTTGTCGGACTCGTGGAGTTTTGTGTCGCAGTGATGTGTAGTGGTGAGGCATCAGTCGCACTCGACGTTGATGCTTCGAGTACCTTCGTGGTGGCGTATGGGGAGAGATTGCGGTGCAGTTTTGGTTGGTGAAGTCAGTAGAGCGTTGCTGTTGGTGTAGTTGGTGTTCAGGTGGGGTTTGTGATGTAGAGTGACAAACCGTGATGATTGAGGAAGCGTTTAGGGCAGGTGAGTGAAGCCTGTAGTAAGTTCAAGCTAGTACATGGGAGATTCATATGTGTGGAGGAACGAAGGAGGGAGTATGGACGGGCTTAGTTTTTAGGAGGAGCCGCATATAACATTTCTGGAAGAAGACTTATCAAAATGTCAGTTCAATGAAGTGGGTTTTTCTCTGTATTGTAATGATGGGTTGAGTCCGAACGGTACATAGAAGAAGGGTACAAGGAGTTACTGTGACGCTGTAAAATTTGAAGGTGGATTCAGTGGTGCTCTATGGCTGAGCGACGAATGTCAGAAGGGTGAGGAGAGGATCGGTATGGTGAAGTACAAGCGGGAGCGGATTTTCTGTTATTTGTGGAAGAAGGGTTAGAGTCAGCTAAACATGGTTTGGAATTAATTAAAAATTTGTTAACTATACGTTAATTAAAAATCAAATGATAAATTAACTTGGTGAATTCACGTGTTTCGGTAATACCGTTCTAGTGCAGGAACTCAAAGAGTATGGGAGTGGACAAATGGTGAGTTGAACTGTAAATTTTAGGGTGAAGATAGATGGGTTTCTTGACAAGGAGTAGATTAGTTAAGAAAAGGAGAAGGGTGCTTAGTTATGATGATCCGTGGTGACTGGTTATGATGGCGTATTCGAGAATGGTTGAAGGGTTATGTTCGTTTTACCTAGGAAAGAAGAATGCGTCGTGACTTGGGAGTTGAAAATAACGCGACCAGAACATGCTCAAGAAACGTTAATTAAAGGTATAAGTTCATCACTATAATTAATATAAACCCATTTTTTTTAATTTGTTAAAGATTGTAACAAATATGATGTATGCATCCGTGATCAGAATCAAGCGAAAGGAGGCGCGTTGGGATTATCGCGGAAAGGTCTACTTTGTGGAATCAATTTCGTTGAGAACCAAACTACAAGAATGTTGTGATAAAATCAAGCGCTCATTGATTTAAACGGAACAAAAACAGGACTGTCAATTGTGAGATAAGGTGAGTAAACTCACTAACTTTGACTTGTTTATATTATTTTAAACAAGTTTTAAATTTATTTACGGTATTTTATACTGTGTAAAGTTTGTTTGGATAAATGGTTGATAAATTGGTTGAATTGATTGATATAGATATATCACTGATCTTTAATAATTCTGTTTACCATGATATTTCATATAGGAGGTGAAATTACTATTCTGATGTTATTTATGTTAATTAACATCTGTGGATGCAGGGAAACAGGTTGGAGGGATCCAACTGGATTCCTCAACATTTATATTACTGTTTTATATTATGTGATGTGTTATAAAATCCATGATTGGATATGTTGTGTTTGATTTACCCTGGCCCTAGAAACTTGGTATTTTAGACACCATAAAATATTTTCGAATGTGGAAAAGGAAATTGGAATTTAAAAATAGAATTTATTCCCAAATTAGAAATAAAATTTCGAATAAACTTAAAATAGAAACTTGTTTAAATAAAATAAGAAGTTGTTTATAAAAAAATGTTTATAAATTAGTAAAATATTATCTTGAGATAAAGTAAAATGTAAATTCAAGTTTGAATTCATATTGGAAAAGTTGAAATCGGGTTTGGAAATGATATTTGTAATGGAAAATGGAATGTAGCGATTATAAAGGAAAATATAAGCATGATTATAAATGGATGAAATTAAAGTAAGTCTTCCTATGAATGAATTATAAATAGACGTTACAAATGGAAATTTGATTTGTAATGTTGTTTATAAGTATAAAATTCAAATAGATTTGATTGTATATAAAAGAAACATATTCAAGATTTACGTGAATAATTGTTTGAAGGAATTTGGCAAATGAAATATCTCTAAAGGAAATTCAGATTTGAAATATGAATCTAGATTGGAAATTGAACGAAAAAGGAAATGGATAATCATTTTAAGTAACGATGAGTTTTATTCCAACATTTGAAATATAGAATAAACTGGGATAATGTATTGTAGACCGAAACGGGTATAAAGGATTTTGGTAAGAATTTAGAGAGCGTAAATTCAAAAGTGAAATTTGGGATTTTTGATTAACCTGAATGGTAGATAAATTCCGAAGTTCGGAATATAATCGAATATAGATTATTGAGAGAATGTTATTTATAGGAATTCGATTATATCGAATTTAGGGAAGCAGTATTTTTACTTTCCGGTTTGAATCAAATTTAAAAATTTATCTATTTACTTATTAATTTATTTATTGAAATGAATAAGTACAAGTTATATTTTTATAAACCAAATATTTGAAAACAGCGATTTTAACCTTGTCGTTATAATAATTGTTTTGTAAATTCTAAACAGCGATTTTAACGCTGCCATTATAATAAATGTTTTGTAAATCTAAACAACGATCTTAACGTTATTGTTATAATAAATGTTTTATAATTCTAGACAGCGATCGTAATGCTGTTGTTAAAAGTAATGTTTTATAAATCAAATATTTGGAAACAACGATTATAACGCTACCGTTATAATCAATGTTCTTTTGTAAAAGAAATTGATTCTTAGATTGAATCTGAAAGTCGCATAAGCGATGTTTTGTTTGAAGCTGTGAGCTTTGACTATTTCAAAGTTAAGAATGTTGTTCAATTAAGGTCTGAGAGGTAATTATATCCCAACTTGATTGACTCCATGATTGATGGAGAAATGGTTAAGATTCGATAGTGAAGATGGGTTAGCTAGATGGTTAGTTAATAAGTGATTACTGGTTTGAACTATAATCACAATGTTTTGTAGCATCGCGTTAATTTAAAGGATTTTGAAATGTTTTCTGACTGGAATAAGATATATTTTCCCGAATAAAGAAATTAAGATATTGGAAATGTTTTCCAACAATCAAGAGAGAGAAATAGAGCTTTGAAAGGATACAAAAGATGGGAAATGGAAACGCTAATATAATAAGCAATTAATATAAAAAGGGGCCCAGTGTTGTTTGATGCTTGATCGGTACGATTTCCAATTGGAAATAAGACCGTTGATTGTATGGATGTTTGTTTGATAGTTAAATCACCGCCTATCAAAGTTTTGATTTATTTTATACCATTGTTGTCAATACGGAGAGACCGGAATCAAATTAAATATCTGAAAACCACTCCATATTGGAATAAGCGTTACGAATCAACTTATGTTGAAAAGATTATGAAGACTGAGTAAAGTGCAAGGGCTGTTCTGTTAATCCTAGATAGAAATTGCCCAAGATGGACTAATAGAACGGTGCCTTCGGTTTATCCAGACCCAGGACAACTTGTACGGACGAGTGTCTGACAGAGTATTTCCAAAGGGATTACGTACGTTGATTCCTTTAAACGTACGAAGTTGGTGGCAAAGAAGGGAAACTTCTTTAGCCTAACAATCTGAGTACTTTTGTGGGAATCAATTAGTGATTTCCGATGGATCTGACGAAGTGGCATTCAAAGTGAATGGTGGCCAGATGTTCTGGAAGATAATCCAAACCTCAAGCCTCACAACCGGGAATTGAAAAAAATCGGGCAGACAGCATGGCTAGATGGGTCGCCCCATTAGGATGTATAATCACCTATCTAGAGAATTCCATTTTCTTCTTTAAATCTATCGATGCTGTCCCTTTCGGGAAACGATTGCTGATCCCAACCGTTTGTGATATACATTCGATACACTCAAGCGAAATGAGTGGTCGGTCATGCGTGGGCCGGGTTGCAAGATGTTCTTGTTGAACCCTAGTGTATCCCCTCTAGAGATACACTATCGGAAGGTGGTTCCATACCTTGTCATGTTGGAAATCCAATCTCCAATAAGCGCCTTGCGGGTTTTGATTTTATATTATATATGGAGCGTGAGATGCAAGCGTTCCGCTAGATTCTATTTATTTGATGTAGACATTATTATAATATCACTGGATTTGATATCAGAAATATTTTGGTTATCGTAAGGTAAAAACCATCCGTGTTTATGTGTGGATCGGTCTTACGATAATCATTTCTTTCAAAAGGATTTTTAAAGTTAAACAAATGGTTGGAGTATACTTACACCAGTACCATGACTGACCCAGAGTTTATTTTTTTTGTTTTCCTTAAACTCTTGGGTGCCTAAATTTGTATGGGCAGTCAAGTAGTCGGGATTTACAGATTCACTTGGAGGAACTGGAAGTAGGAGGCTTCACCAGTTAGCTATAGACTATCATATTTCCACTGTGTACTATGTTGTATCTGGAAACAGGTGTTTATAACTGTTCCAGGAATAACTGTTGTGCTATGATAATGGTATGTATATACAGTTACTGATTTGTATTTCAAAGGTTATGTTATTTAATATATTTTATTTGTTCCGCTGTGAGATTTGTGTTCTTCGTTTTCTTCTATTCTAATTCTTCTTTCTTTCTATTTCTCATCCTCTAACTTCTTTCTAATAATGGTTTGTATTTCTATGCAATTTGCGTTGGACGTGTGGTGTTATTATTTGACTCAAAGAGTATGGAAATTCGAGCCATTACATTTGGTATCAGAGCTGAAGGTTGAGTAGTAACCTTGGCTCTATGGCGTGATTCAATAGAGATGGGGTTAGCAATACCCTGGATTGAGTTTGAATGCATATATATGAGCACGTATTTGTAGATTTGATATAAAATTGTTTTATATTGTGTTGACTGGTTTGTTGAGTGGTTTATGAATTCTAGTCGATACAGGATGTACAATTGTATCGATAGGTGTTTCTAAACTCTCGAACAGAACAAATCGACGCAGTATTGTTTTAAAGTGGGTAAATGAAATAATTTTGCCCAAAAATTATTTTGATATAAAAGGAATAATCTCTGAAATATTATACTATATAGATGTATTGATTGTTATTACTATCAAATGGAATTATAAAATATTGAAGTGCTTATATATAACTAAATATAATTTGTATATGAATAATGTATATAAATGGGATAAACTAAGATTAAGTTCAAACCAGAATTTGAATTCGAATCCCGGAAGTTTAGAAATATTTTCTGAAGTGTTTCGAAATTAATCAAGAAATATTTTGAAAGGATTTGAATAAAAATTTGTTTTAAATGGATTTTGAATTTTATGAGCACTATAATCACTTCAGTCGCTAGAAAATAATCCAGATGATGATAGCCACATCATTTGTATCTATTTTCGAGTTCTAAGTGATGAAATGCTACCATACGAAGATTTTTAACGGAATAAGGTTAAGAAACGAATTACTTTGAGAATTCAAAAGTTTTGAATTGAGTTTATTATAAATATATGTATATAAATATACATGATTTCAAACTAATTTGAAATAAAACCTGAAGATTTGAATCCTGAAATTAAAATTTAACTTGTATAAGTTGAATAAATTGAATTGGTGGAAGTAAACCAAATGGATGAAATTTAACTTAAGTTAAATGAAATCGGACTGGATTGGGGATAATCCAAAATGAAATCAAACAAAGGGAAATGTTTAGATTCGAATTATTAAAGGAAATCCAACTAATGTACCAAGTTGAATATATTGGACGATGTGGATTGAAATTGAATTGTATAAAATTTGAATTCAAGCAGAATAAGTGGATTTATTTTAGAAATGAAATCAAATTCGTATCATAGAATTGAAGTGAACTAGTCAGCAAGTTGATTAGAGAGTTAAAAACTGGAAGTGGATTGATTTGAAACCAAATGGAAGTGGATATTTGTATGCTGAGCAGATACAGAATGGAAGCAAATGCAAGAGAGAATTATGCTCGACAAAAGGTACATGTTTACAATATTACTTGGGTTTGATGGTTTTATGAGCCTATGGGGCAAGCCGCTTGCCTTTTTTATTTTCTTTTGGATTGGAGAAGGCCTAGAAAGGCGAGTTGTGGTTGTACCGATTGAGTCGCGCAGAGGAGATGCTGACGAAATTTTTCGAAAATTTAAAGAGTTTGAAAATTTTCAAGAAATTTCTGATAAATTAAAATTGAGTTGTTAATTTGTAATTGAAATAAGAAAACCGGAATTGGTTAATAAAATTTCAAGTGGAATAACGAAATTTATAATTGGATTTAAAATCAATTGGAATGGGTGTGAATATGCAGAAAAGCATATGGATTACAGGCAAGAATGTGACGATGGATCGCCCAAAAATGGTAGACAGATCATTTGGAAAGAATTATGAATGGTCGAGCATTGGTATGAGAATTCAAAGGTCGGGTAAGAACTGAGTTATGAAGATATGGAATAAAAGATTTCAACTAAGTTGGTTATGAGGAGTTAGAGTTATAGCATTACTGCTTAGCAATTTCGAGAACGAAATTATTTTAAGGGGGAAGGAATGTAACGAACCGGATTTTTAGCCATTAATTTTAAAACATTTAAATTGGTTTTTAAATATTGATTTAGAATTATAATAAGATTTTTATTAATTAAAAACGAATTTGAACGTATAATTTATAATGTAATGTCAAGTATATGGAACAATAAAAATAACCATTTTGGGTATCTGTTTCTGCACCATAAAATATAATGTGAAACTTAGTCAAAATATAATTGCAAAATAAGAAAATAAGCATTATAAGGTAGTGTACATCAATACAGAAAGTGTTAAAATGGATTGTTTCTAATATGAAAATCTTGTTTTACAAAATATTATATAGGTATATTTATTTAACCCAAACAAGACGCCTACAATCTCATGGCCATACGGAATGCTTACTGAGGCAGCCACAAAACAACGTGAGCGCCAAGATTTACTTTTCAACAACTTGCTGTCCAAACTACTGAATTCGTGACTGCCAAGCTTTTAGAAACTGTGCGTGTCAAGCAAATGGATACCGTGCCCCCACGCTATTACATACCGTGCCTCCCACGTTGTTTCTCTTTAAATACTGGTACAGGGCATCTCCATTATTTTTTCCATCTTCAGAAAAAGAAATTCCGAAAGATTCATCAATTTGAAAATGCAAGCTTTACACAGGAATTAAAAATTTATTCTTAAATAAAAAGTCCTACTTCCGAATTCAATAAACTGCTTTCACCTCAAACTTTACTTTGTATAAGTATTATCCATATCGATGCTTTTGTGGAGCTCGAGCTTTTCAACAAGGATCTAGGGCTGACCGCGATTCGATATTCTGGTGATTGGAGGGCGTTCTGGAATCCGCGCAGGGTTAGTGGCAGGGACGCTGAGGATTTTTGTCGGACTCATGGAGTTTTATGTCGTAGTGATGTGTAGTGGTGAGGCATCAGTCGCGCTCGACGTTGATGCTCTGAGCACCTTCGTGGTGGCGTACGGGGAGAGATTGCGGTGCAGTTTTGGTTGGTGAAGTCAGTAGAGCGTTGCTCTTGGTGTAGTTGGTGTTCAGGTGGGGTTTGTGATGTAGAGTGACAAACCGTGATGATTGAGGAAGTGTTTTGGGTAGGTGAGTGAAGCCTGTAGCAAGTTCAAGCTAGTACAGGGGAGATTCATATGTGAGGAGGAACGAAGGAGGGAGTATGGACGGGCTTAGTTTTTAGGAGGAGCCGCATATAACATTTCTGGAAGAAGACTTATTAAAATGTCAGTTCAACGAAGTGGGTTTTTCTCTGTATTGTAATGGTGGGTGGGGTCCGAACGGTACATAGAAGAAGGTTGCAAGGAGTTACTGTGACACTGTAAAATTTGAAGGTGGATTCAGTGGTGCTCTATGGCTGAGCGACGAATGTCAGAAGGGTGAGGAGAGGATCGGTATGGTGAAGTACAAGCAGGAGCGGATTTTCTGTTATTTGTGGAAGAAGGGTTAGAGTCAGCTAAACATGGTTTGGATTTAATTAAAAATTTGTTAACTATACGTTAATTAAAAATCAAATGATAAATTAACTTGGTGAATTCACGTGTTACAGTAATACCGTTCTAGTGCAGGAACTCAAAAAGTATGGGAGTGGACAAATGGTGAGTTGAACTGTAAATTTTAGGGTGAAGATAGATGGGTGTATTGACAAGGAGTAGATTAGTCAAGAAAAGGAGAAGGGTTCGTAGTTATGATGATCTGTGGTGACTGGTTATGATGGCGTACTCTAGAATTGTTGAAGGGTTATGTTCGTTTTACCTAGGAAAGAGGAATGCGTCGTGACTTGGGATTTTAAAACAACGCGATCAGAACATGCTCAAGAAACGTTAATTAAAGGTATAAGTTCATCACTATAATTAATATAAACCCATTTTTTTAAATTTGTTAAAGATTGTAAGAAATATGATGTATGCATCCGCGATCAGAATCAAGCGAAAGGAGGTGCGTTGGAATTATAGCGGAAATGTCAACTTTGTGGAATCAATTTCGTTGAGAACCAAACTACTAGAATGTTGTGATAAAACCAAACGCTCGTTGATTTAAACGGAACAAAAACAGGACCGTCAACTGTGAGATCAAGTTAGTAAACTCACTAACTTTGACTTGTTTAACTTTTTTTAAACAAGTTTTAAATTTATTTACGGTATTTTATACTGTGTGATGGTTGTTTGGAGGAATGGTTGATAAATTGGTTGAATTAATTGATATAGATATATCACTGATCTTTAATAATTCTGTTTACCATGATATTCATATAGGAGGTGAAATTACTATTCTGATGTTATTTATGTTAATTAACATCTGTGGATGCAAGGAAACAGGTTGGAGTGATCCAACTGGATTCCTCAACATTTATATTACTGTTTTATATTATGTGATGTGTTATAAAATCCATGATTGGATATGTTGTGTTTGATTTACCCTGGCCCTAGAAACTTGATATTTTAGACACCGTAAAATATTTTCGAATGTGGAAAAGGAAATTGGAATTTAAAAATAGAATTTAGTCCCAAAATAGAAATAAAATTTCGAATAAACTTAAATTAGAAACTTGTTTAAATAAAACAAGAAGTTTTTTATAAAACGATGTTTATAAATTAGTAAAATATTATCTTGAGATAAAGTAAAATATAAATTCAAGTTTGGATTCATATTGGAAAAGTGGAATCGGGTTTGGAAACGATATTTGTAATGGAAAATGGAATGTAGCGATTATAAAGGAAATTATAAGCATGATTATAAATGGATGAAATTAAAGTAAGTCTTCCTATGAATAAATTATAAATAGACATTACAAATGGAAATTTAATTTGAAATGTTGTTTACAAGTATAATATTCAAATAGATTTGATTGTATATAAAAGAAACATATTCAAGATTTAAGTGAATAATTGTTTGAAGGAATTTGGCAAATGAAATGTCTCTAAAGGAAATTCAGATTTGAAATATGAATCTAGATTGGAAATTGAATGAAAAAGGAAATGGATAATCGTTTTAAGAAACGATGAGTTTTATTCCAACATTTGGAATATAGAATAAATTGGGATAATGTATTGTAGATCGAAACGGGTATAAAGGATTTTGGTAAGAATTTAGAGAGCGTAAATTCAAAAGTGAAATTTGGGATTTTGGATTACCCTGAATGGTAGATAAATTCCAAAGTTCGGAATATAATCGAATATAGATTATTGAGAGAAAGTTATTTATTGGAATTCGATTATATCGAATTTAGGGAAGCAGTATTTTTACTTTCCGGTTTGAATAAAATTTAAAAATTTATCTATTTACTTATTAATTTATTTATTGAAATGAATAAGTACAATTTATATTTTTATAAACCAAATATTTAAAAACAGCGATTTTAACCCTGCCGTTATAATAAATGTTTTGTAAATTCCAAACAGCGATTTTAACGATGCCGTTATAATAAATGTTTTGTAAATCTAAACAGCGATCTTAGCGCTGTTGTTATAATAAATGTTTTATAATTCTAGACAGCGATTGTAATGCTGTTGTTAAAAGTAATGTTGTATAAATCAAATATTTGGAAACAGCGATTATAACGCTACCGTTATAATCAATGTTCTTTTGTAAAAGAAATGGATTCTTAGATTGAATCTGAAAGTCGCATAAGCGATGTTTTGTTTGAAGCTGTTTGCTTTGACTATTTCAAAATTAATAATGTTGTTCAATTAAGGTCTGAGAGATAATTATACCCCAACTTGATTGACTTCATGATTGATGGAGAAATATTTAAGGTTTGATAGTGAAGATGGGTTAGCTAGATGGTTAGTTAATAAGTGATTACTGGTTTGAACTATAATAACGATGTTTTGTAGCATCACGTTAATTTAAAGGATTTTGAAATGTTTTCTGACTGGAATAAGATATATTTTCCCGAATAAAGAAATTAAGATATTGGAAAATGTTTTCCAACAATCAAGAGAGAAATAGAGCTTTGAAAGGATACAAAAGATGGGAAATGGAAATTGGAAACGCTAATATAACAAGCAATTAATATAAAAAGGGGTCCAGTGTTGTTTGATGCTTGATCGGTATGATTTCCAATTGGAAATAAGACTGTTGATTGTATGGATGTTTCTTTGATAGTTAAATCACCGACTATCAAAGTTTTGATTTATTTTATACCTCCATTGTCAATACGGAGAGACCGGGATCAGATTTAATATCTGAAAACCACTCCGTATTGGTATAAGCTTTACGAATTAACTTATGTTGAAGAGATTATGAAGACTGAGTAAAGTGCAAGGGCTGTTATGTTAATCCTAGATAGAAATTGCCCAAGATGGATTAATAGAACGATGCCTTCGGTTTGTCCAGACCCAGGACAACTCGTAAGGACGGGTGTCTGACAGAGTATTTCCAAATGGATTACGTACGTTGATTCCTTTAAACGTACGAAGTTGGTGGCAAAGAAGGGAAACTTATTTAGCCTAACAATCTGAGTATTTTTGTGGGAATCAATTAGTGATTTACGATGGATCTGACGAAGTGACATTCAAAGTGAATGGTGGCCAGATGTTCTGGAAGATAATCCAGACCTCAAGCCTCACAACCGGGAATTGACAAAAATCGGGCAGGCAGCATGTTAGGAGGGTCTCCCCCATTAGGATGCATAATCACCTATCTAGAGAAATTCCATTTGCTTCTTTAAATCTATCGATGCTGTCCCTTTCGGGAAACGGTTGCTGATCCCAACCGTTGGTGATGTACATTCGATACACTCAAGCGAAATGAGTGGTCGGTCATGTGTGGGACGGGTTGCAAGATGTTCTTGTTGAACCCCAGTGTATCCCCTCTAGAGATACACTATTAGAAGGTGGTTCCATACCCTGTCATGTTGGAAATCCAATCTCCAATAAGCGCCCTACGGGTTTTGATTTTATATTATATATGAAGCGTGAGATGCAAGCGTTCCGCTAGATTCTATTTATTTGATGTAGACATTATTATAATATCACTGGATTTGATATCAGAAATATTTTGGTTATTGTAAGGTAAAAACCATCCGTGTTTATGTGTGGATCGGTCTTACGATTATCATTTCTTTCGAAAGGATTTTTAAAGTTAAACAAATGGTTGGAGTTTACTCACACCAGTCCCATGACTGACCGAGAGTATATTTTGTTTGTTTTCCCTAAACTCTTGGGTGCCCAAATTTGTATAGGCAGTCAAAGTAGTCGGGATTTTACAAATTCACTTGGAGGAACTGGAAGTAGGAGGCTTCACCAGTTAGTTATAGACTATCATATTTCCGCTGTGTACTATGTTGTATCTGGAAACATGTGTTTATAACTGTTCCAGGAATAACTATTGTGCTCTGACATTGGTATGTATATACAGTTACTGATTTGTATTTCAAAGGTTATGTTATTTAATATATTTTATTCGTTCCGCTGTGAGATTTGTGTTCTTCGTTTTCTTCTATTCTAATTCTTCTTTCTTTCTATTTCTCATCCTCTATCTTCTTTCTAATAATGATTCATATTTCTGTGCAATTTAGTTTGGACGTGTGGTGTTATTAGTCGAATCAAAGAGTACGGAAATTCGGGCCATTACATGAGTATAGAACATATCAACCTTATTAACCCTTTCTACTTAAAACACTGGCAGTCTTAGCGCAATCACATGTTATGCATGAGGTTCCATTTGATCTGCGAATATTTGCAGTTTTTAGTGCAAATAAATGGTAACTTTGTAAAACTTGTTTCGAAAAGGAATATGAAGTGAAATCTTTGATGAAATGAAGGACAAAATGTAATCTTGATAAATTATTCCATTTTTTGCTCAAAATGGATTTTGTTTTTGTAACTGCAATGCATACTTTTTCCATGTTATACCAAGAGCAACAGAAAGCAAAACGTTTATCTAATGAATGACTATTGAATTATTGCATGCTAATGAAATGATGAATGTTGAACTTCAGGGTATTGTTTCTCATCCAAGGATGTGTTGCGTGCTTTAAGGGTAGTTGCTTGTTGAGAAAAGTAGAAAATGTGTGAGGGAGGTACTGTTTCTTGTTGAGAAAGTTAGAAAATGCGTGAGAGTAGGTACTGTTTTATTTGACACTTCTTGATAAATTTAAGGATTGTCAATGGACACTTGTTTTTGTTTTTACTTCGTATAAGCATGCATTGTAGTTTACTATACAATTACCTTTTTTATTTTGGGAAAAAAGTATCAATCTGTATTTGGTATCAATGAAGCTCTTGACATCCAGTTATTACACACTTGCATACGTTTTAATCTTTATTATGTGTAATGGCATAAAACTGGTACATGTTTCACCGCATTGTTTACTAACGTGAACGCAGGATTTCATTCTAGAATAAACTCTGGGCATATAACTATTTGCATACTTCAAAACAGTGACAAGCACTCGTACATACAACACATAGGTTATCCACTTATATGTGGACCTTAAGTTAGAATTTGAATGGAAGCTTTGTTCTTTCAATCTTAATACCCATCATGTCCAGTTTGAAAAGGTTGCACTGTTATTTGTTTCGCATGCGCTAGTTATGTTTAATTCATTGTCCGCATGCATTGGTCCAAACTTGCTTCACCGAAATTCTTGTAATTCAATTCGTTTTGGATACATTATTCATATATTATTCTAATTTCAAACATGTGAATTATCATGCCATTCATCACCCTTTTGTTGTACCGTCTTATTTGATGTATGTGTATATTCGATCCCTTTTTGGGTATGCATATCCGGACAGTTCATTAATCGATATACTCGGAAAAAAATTCGAGGTTAACAATTATATTTATGTGTTTATCGAAGTTACTAACTTGAAACAAGTTTAATCCTGTCCCGAGTGTTTTGTGTTTTTGCATAGAACGCTCGGGTCAGGCCCCAAGTGTTACAGATGCAAGATTTTAGATTTTGAAAAGGAGAGGCACAGGAAGACGTATGCACGTGCAAGGCTCGATTAAAATGTAAACTTTTATTTATTAAAAGTTATGTATTCATTTTATATCTCTTCCGTTGTATAAATATTGTGTATTAAACTCTTATATTTATATAAAATTTTATTCCGCTGCAAATTATTGTACGTTGTGATTCTGTGTTAATTCTGTTTAAAACCTGTAAGCCAATAACAACCCGTCATTTTGAACGCTTCGAGTCGGTTTAATCACCGACTTGGGTGGTCAAAGCGGCGGGTTATTACAACATATATACTAATAACAATATGAACAACCAAAATAAATCAAAGAAACATCAATATATACAAAACAAACCTTCCAAACATCCAAAATAATATCAAATATACAAACCATCACCCACTTTGTACCATCAAAATATCCAAACATTCAAACATGTCTACAAGCCGTACCAGTATATACAAACCATCAAAAAAACCCATCAAACAGGTCTCACCCACTCTGTAACAATATATACAACATCAAAACAAATCATCACCATCTCCAAGCTAAACACTAAAAAAAAACATACCTCAAGCTTCATCATGTTCGTCGCCTCCGGAAGCAGATGATGAAGGAAAACTACTATGATTGTGCACGTACTCCGCAACCTTTTGATTCAGCTGCTCAATCTGCATAGCCAGCACACGATTCTGGTCCTGCAGCTGCTCAATCAAGGTTCGCGTCTCCTTATTTTCTTCTTTTTCTTGGGCTTTCTGAGCTTGCCGAACCTGCAAATAGTATGAATAGCAAAAATGTTATGTTAGCATATAAAATATGACAAATTCTCTCATGCATTGTATAAAAATGTATATACGCAATGTATAAAAATGCATTGTGGCGTTTATGCATATATAATTATTTTATTTGTAGTATTTTATTTTATACATATGCATATACAAGCATATGTATGAAAATGCATTTTATTTAAATATTTATATTAATTTATTTATTTGTTTTGTTTTTGAAAATTAATAACATGCATTGTGTTTATGCATATATAAGCCTTTTTATATATGCATATGTATAAAAATGCATTGTGTTTATGTATATATAAGTATTTTTATACATGCAATGTATAAAAATGCATTATGACGTTTATGCATATATAAGTATTTTATTTGTAGTATTTTATTTTATACATATGCATATATAAGCATATGTATAAAAATGCATTTTATTTAAATATTTATAGTTTTTTATTTGTTTGTTTGTTTGTTTTGTTTTTGAAAATTAATAACATGCATTTTGTTTATGTATATATAAGTCTTTTTATATATGCATATGTATAATAATGCATTGTGTTTATGCATATATAAGTTCTCTTATATAAGCAATGTATAAAAATGCATTGTGACGTTTATGCATATATAAGTATTTTATTAGTACTATTTTATTTTATACATTTGCATATATAAGAAAATGTATAAAAAATACATTTTATTTAAATATTTATAGTTTTTTACTTGTTTGTTTGTTTTGTTTTTGAAAAGTAATAACATGCATTGTGTTTATGCATATATAAGTATTTTATATATGCATATGTATGAAAATGCATTGTGTTTATGCATATATAAGTATTTTTATATATGCGATGTGTACAAATGCATTATGTTTATATATCAAACCTCTTGAACATGTAAAAAATCAACTATATTTTAAACACATGGTTTTATGTTTACATTTCTAATTATGTCCTAAATGTCAAGTTCCTAGTTATTGTTTCATAAGAAATATTATACTTATAACCGTTTATTAAATGTGTCATAAGTGAATCAACTAAGGTAGTTAAAATGTTAAATGGCGTTAACAATTGAATCGACTAAGATAGTGAAAATATTTTGCATCATTTAAAACCTAGAAAGTACGAATATTGGTTAAATCATACGAATATTACCGTCGGGTTACTGAATACATAGCGCCTGCTCCATTACGACGGATCCATAACTGCATCGAATAGGTTGTCTTCCTCTACTGTAACGACCAGCATTCTATTCATCATAGGATCGTAGAATATTTATTTCTTTCACATATGAAGTCGTATGGTCATGTAAATTTGGGAGACGGCTATTAGGGTCATTTCCCATGTTCATGATTTTTGTCGATTTTTAAATGACATTTTACCCCTAGTTGGTACTGTTTTGGCCACAACTTTTGACTGGAAAGGAATTTTGATCTGAAACTACTTCCATTGGCTCCAGATGATGGTTTACAATTCCGTAGAGTGGTCACATTTGCCAAACGGACTCACCGTTTGGGAGATATGGCTGAAACAATTTTCAGATAGTGAAAAACAGCTTAATTGGGCTTAATCGAGTGATTAACAGCTAGGCCCAATAGGCGATTTCGGGATTAGGGTTATGAGGAGGCTGAAATCAGTTAGAGAACGATCTTATCCTCATTTTCCAGCCGCCACTTTCATTCTTGAACCCTAACAATGGCTGCCAACATCTAGAAACATCCCCAAATCACTTTCTAATCAAGTTTTTGCTTATTCTACATCAAATTAAGGAGAGAAAACACGAAAGCAAGGTTAGAGCTGCTGTTAGACGTCAGTATTCACCCAAATCAGCGTGGTTTCAGTTCTGACAATTTTATTTGTGGCCAAGGTGAGTGATTTGCATAGCTTTTGCACTAATTACGGTTAATTAAGGGTAATTAGTGAAGATTAGCGAATTTATACACTAATAAATTCTGGAAAAATATCTATAAATTCGAAAATAATATTTTATGCCTCTGTTAGAAATTTGGTTTAATTTGGGTAAGTTTTGTTAACCCTATGATTAGTTTTGCTTAAACATGCTTAAGGGAGAATATGGGGTTTTGGGTATATTTGATCCATTTTGACATGTAAATTCATTGTTTTGGTGTTAGTGGTTAGTTTGCTATGTTGCTATGACTGTTTGGGATGATTTGTGGTTAATTAGAATGGTTAGATTGGTCGAAAATGTCGTCGAATGGCGTAAACAAGTCACTGGAAAAAGTTGCAGAAAGTTGTGCAGGGTTTCAGATCGGATCGGGTTGGGGGCTCGGATCGGTTAGGAGGGCTGGGCAAGGAATCCGAACCGAACCGAAGTCTGGCACAAAAGAAGTTTGGCAAGAAGGAAGGCCATTGCTTAGAGTTGGAGTTGGACAGAGGACCGGATCGGAGTTAGGGAGCGGATCGGAGCAGGGAAGCGAGCGGGATCGGATGGAAAAACCACATGAGCTGAATAGGGGCAGGCAAGCAAGTCAAACTGAAGCATTGGATCGGATGAAGGACCACCGAACCGAACTCAAGCAGAGGCACACCCGAACCGAACCACTTCAGAGCATCCGAACCGAACCGACGTCTGTAGGGGAAGGATCACCGAACCGAACTGCATCCAGGAGTACACTATGAAGCATTACACCGAACCGAACCGTGTTATACATATGTATCCGAACCGAATCGAATTCAGGACCACTTCTATGCGACGACTCTTTTGAAGACCAACTCCAATTCGATCAAAACCCGAGATGCAAAGGAAGACCAAATGAGGAGCTTTGACTCAGGATCCAGTTGGGAACTAATGAGTGGGCTTCATGATTTGGGCTTTGCTGCGGGACGTGTGCCAAGGGGCTATCAATGTCTATGACTTTGGATCACTATGTATGGGAGGTATGTGAACAGATTCAGGGCCACAGTGGCCTAGGTACAACTAAAGGGCTATAGACCAATGAAGTGGGGTCATTTGTAAAGATTTGGTCATGACTCCCTGTGGTAAGCTTGGTAGTAGCAGTAGTTGTACAAGTTGAACTCCATCACTACTTCGATGGGTCTAGTGATTGACAGTGGTGGACATCGTATGCTTTATGCACAGAGTGAGAGATGTGAGGATGGTTGTTATGCTTGATTTGTTTGCCACCATTATGACATACACACCCCACCCCCGTATTCTTTACACTATCTGTTATGGCACCTTAGAGTATTGTACGGTATGTAGTGCTAACTCTTTGGTTGCAGGTCCAGGTTCAGGTATGGTTTAGTATACCTGTTATTGTTCTGTTTAGATGCTTATCGCTCATACCAGGCTTTATGTCTGACCCAGAGTTTTATGTCTCCTCTTATTACTCTGGGTGCTCACACGAGCAGACTAGAGACAGGTTAGCTAGTGATGCACGGGTAGATGATCCGGAGACGAGCAGGAGGCTTCCACGTATGATATATATAGTATTCTCCCTGTGTTGTTGAAGGTCACCGTTTGGGCATTAGTAGTGCGTCTTCTACTTTAGCTTTCTTTTGTTTTAGAGACAGTAAATTTTGGGAAGTTGTAATAAGCTGTACTTGGATTTCCGCTGCTCTGATGTTGATGTTGGTTTTAGTTATCAGCTTATGTACTGTCTCACCTGTTTTATGTCAAGTATATTATTATTATATTTTGCTCCATGCACTGTGAGACATTCTACAGGTTCCTCGTTAGTTAATTTCCTTCTTCCCTCTTCTTCTGACGACCGTCCCGTGCTAGTCGGGCATGTGTACAGCGCACTTTAGGAGGAAATGCCGGCTGGTGCGGGGCGGACCGTCACATCCGGCGTCAACTCATCACGACCATACTCCTCAAGCGCATGAGCCCGTGCCTCCTGAAACTTTTCCTATAATGCAAAAAAAAATTTCAGTTGAAAAATAACAGAACATTAATTTTATTTTACATTAGCTAGTAATTAATAAACTAATTGATGTGAGTAATAAAATTTAAAATACATATACATATACAGTTGTGGCCTTATCCTGATCATCCCACTGATAAGTGACATTGCCGACCTCGTCTACATGCCTGAATGCGTGGGTGTGCGTAACTATGTTCATGTAGGACATGGGATGTCCACGAGCTCTTTTCTGCAATTGATAATTCAAATAATTCGATTCCACAAAGTTAATTATTGAACTGATCATTATACAAATTTATCAAGTCCTCGCGGTGATGCTGGAAAGACTTGGATCCTCCACGATGAGTTACTGGATTCTTGTTCCCGTTTGCGGTGTTCCTTGCTGACTCAGCCTACAAATATACATTAACTAATTATTTAAAATCGGCAAAAAAATAAATTAGATTCGTTATATATTTACCTTGAACTCATCCGTGTCCCACCATGCAACCATCTTAGTAAACACTCCATCGCTTATCCACCTTGGTTTCTTCCCCTTTTTTAATCTCATTCATCTTCTCCCTGTAATTTCAGGCGACCATTGAGTTCTAGTATCGCTGAACTAGGCTCATGTCGGATTCCTGCACATCTACTGCGCCCTGTACAATGAGAAAATATAACTAGTCTCATTTATTTGTATTTAACTAATTTGTAAAAGGGTATAAATTACCATAAAATCTTACCACACAGTCTCTTTGACGTCTTCTAGATCCCTACTCCACTTAGGCTAGAAATCGCTCATTCTAGCCATATATGCATCCTTAGAAATATTTAGAACCGTCAGAGATGGCTCCAACTCAAACCCCATGCGTTAAATATAAATTAGAACTTTATAGAATATAGATATATTATGTACAAAGATTTAAATTGTTATGCTGCTAATTTTGATACTTACATATGGTCAGCCTTAGGCTTCAAGTAAACAATTGGACGAGCTAACAGATCGCCACTACCCTCACCAGCATGCGGATAATGCTATGAAACGATCTGAAATCCCCCGATCTACGAAGAGACGGAAAAGGCCAGATTGAGTTGAGAACACGACAAATCAGAACGCAAACAGAAGAACATTTCATTGCTATTATAACAATTTCATCAGAGTATAAGAATATAACAGAGTGTGAATAAATAATATACATCAGAAAAATATTAGAGATTAAATTATATTACATAGCAGCGGAAAAACAATACATAACACAACTGAAAGAAATACATGGATACAGTGCTTTACGAATATAGTTTCAGCTGTAAATCCAGGATCCTGTATAAATAAATATCTGCAAAATCAAAACTAGTAGCTGCCCTGTGGAAAATACGGGCACCCAGAGTTTAGGTTAAAACAATAAATTCTAGGTCAGCCATGTGACTGGTGTGAGAACTAAAACAATTATTTAAATATTTACTTTAAAAATAAAGTAAATAAAGGGACGACGCCGTATAACACGGAACGGGTTTTCTCCCAAGAATACCAGTGCATAAAACAGTTTGTAAACAATGCAATGCTTTTTGAAAAATGAAGTTATTATAAGACTCGGGTTCCATCATACAATGCAACGCAAGCCGGAGGATAGAGTTTTCCCTAATAATAGCCAAACATGCTTGGTACGTTTAAAACAAATCATTTTGATATTACTATACGTACATAGTGTCAAAATCACTTCTCATATAAATGTATCAATCATAGACGACATAGTACCCCATGCTACTATGTCGCTATACTTGGTTTTACAACTAAAACCGAAATGTCATGTATTGGAAATTGGATTTCCATCATGAGTCGAGGCCAGGGATGGCTCCTCACCGATTCGAGACGCTCTAACAAATGTCTCAGGATTACACACTTTGGGCAACCCTTAGTTCCTGCAGGGTCGGTCCTCTCTTACATTTGAGGATTGGCAATTCCTGAACACACATTTTCCGGTCCTATCGGACCTATCCATCGGCTCTATAGTGATCGATATATCCGAGGCGCCTCGCAATCCATCATCCACATAGGTAAAAATAAATAAATGTCTTGGCTCCATACCATGACACCACCCATAGCTATAAGGAAACGTCATGTACTCCTTGCGTCCCTTATCTTGTTTTTGACTCATACCGAGGTGTGAGGCTCGCGAATTAACATTATACACAAAGCTACACTATTTAAAGCCGTGCTTTGATCATCAACCACAAGGCTCTGCTTTTCAACAAAAGCCATGATCACTTGCATCTCAGCATGCCACATTGACATTCCACGCCATGCGACTGATGACTATCGATATATAACCTTTAAGCTCGTACGTCTTAGAGAAGGGTATTAAGCAAGAGAATAAATTCTCCACTACCAAACAGATATATATTTAATAGAAATCAATCAACACAGAATAAAATCCAATGTCAGACACACATCCATTTACTAGTTCATTCTTTGTTTGAATGAAACCGGAGGCACCTTATTCCTCGTCCCATATGTCTAATACAGGAGAGAGGTCCTCGCATATCTGGCCGATCTCCAAGTACGTCTGGACGATCACCACTTATTACCTTGTCTTGGGTGTACAGCCTAATCAAGACATCAGTAATCATCCAAACGATGTAAAGAACTCCGGTCTTCAACCACCGTCTTCATTGTTGACTTATCGTCGAATCAATTATTCAGAATGGGTATAAACCCGGCCTTTCCGAATAATTCATGTATCTTATAATCAAGTGCTATAAAAACACAACATACGCCTCATTCCAATCCAGAATATTCCTTTATTCAAATATTCATATCTTTAGGGAAAGGTTCCCATTAATTTTATCAAAGATAAATTCTTTTAAATTTATTCTTTAATTTTCCTTTGGATCTCAATTCTAAACCAAATTAAGGTTTATTAACTAGTTGGGATTAACGAGCCATACCGAAGTAATCATTTCTTTTATTATCCCAATCCCAATCTATTCATCTCGTGGAGCAAAACTGGTGATACTCCATATCTAACACCATTGTGTTATCGGTAAAGTTAATTACCATTTCCCGTTCAAATCTAATTAAATATTTATTAAAACTCCACTTAGTTTTAATCTTCCCAAAAATCAATATTAATGATTATTTAACTTTGAGAAATCAAGCATTTCGCATCGACAATCTACACCGTACCATTGATTTCTGCCGATATATAACCTCTAAGCTCATACGTCTTAGAGAAGGGTGTTAAGCAAGAGAATAAATTCTCCGCCACCAAACAGATATGTATTTAGCAGAGATCAACAATACAGTTCAAAACACAATGTTAGACATGTAATCCTGTCCTTAACTAGGTTAAAGAACTCATGTTATTTAAATCACAGTTCACGATAAACCCAAAATCTCATTCCATTAATTATGGAATCTTCACGGAAAACAGGTCAATATATAATTTATATCAATTTCCGTATCCGACTAATAATATAAATGGAATAACAGCAAAGCCTTTTAAATTCCATATATATTAACAGTCTTCCTCCATGGAAGCCCACTTCGATTATTACCAAATCGAATTCTATTCCATTCCAATTTATTTTATTAAATTGGAAAATTTTACTTTGGAAAATATCCATGAATCTTAATGAAAATATTTATAAGTTCCAAATCACATTTCACTGTTAATTTGAGTTAAAGAATGAATGTCATTTAAAACACAGTTCACGATAAACTCATAATCAACTTTCATTTCAATTCCAATTAAATGTTAATTAGTTGGTAAAATTCTCTAAATCTTAATTAAAAGAATTATTCTTTTCTCAACTGGGTTTAAAAACAGTGTTATTTAAGACACCGTTCACGACAAACCCAAAATCCCACTTAATATTAAATACAAGGCTCTGAATAGAAATTATATCGGCGTATATTCAACATCAAATTCTGAAACCAACACATATCTTTTGGGGAATAACGATATATATCTATCATCCAAATTCCTCCATAATATCTGTATAGTCACGTAATCCAATATCGAAATATCCCGAAAATGATTTCTACTCGAATCCATTCCAGTTTATAGATTGGAAATTTCTGGTTAGATTAAAACCATTCACAAATCCAATATTTTCGTGTCCATCCAAAATCGGACATCAAATTCACATTTTAATCCTTTACTGAATATTATTTTAAAATATTCTTTATTTTAAAATATTCATTATTTTAAAATATTCGTTCTTTCTAAATTGGAATCAGACCCAATCAATTACCATATAATGTTATTTATATGGATTTCATACAACAAGTGTATATAACAATGATAAACAATCAACCATCATCCAGAGTGCATTTCACAATTGCATAAGCATTATATATAAATAATTAATGCTTACAATAGTATGTCAACCAATCGATTGACATATAACTAAACAATTGGGATTAGTGTACTGTAACACCCCACACCCGCCAAGGTCACTCACTAAGGGAATGCCTTAACTTCGGTGGAGTATTTTAAGTGAATATAGAACAGAAAAATTTCAACAAGATAGATATAAGTAATACTTGAAATTTAAAACATCATTTCATTGCAGCAGAAGGTAAACATGTTTGGTAACATATCAAAAACCAATGAGAGTCAAGTACAAAATATCCATCTCGTTAAAACATAAGTACATAATCCCACTACATACTAATAGCCATAATAGAAAAGATAACCGAGCTTTACTTCAAGAGTCCAAGCTCCAAAAGATAGATAAAACAATCTGATCAAAGCCCACTAGTGCTAGGCCCACTCTGATAACCTGAGGGTTGAGAAAAAGATAAAAACAACGGGGTCAGACATAAGTCTGAGTGAGCCCTATAACTTTAACAATACAATCATTAAAGTAATTAGGGTATGATATAAACCCGGTACGGTACAATTGGGGATAAATGACTACACTAAGCAGCCAACTAGACTTAGGATGAACTAAGATAACAGTAAAGACGCGCCTATCCACCCAAGGATATATACTACACTGCACCACCCCAGATCTACCCACCCAAGGGTAATTCCTACACTGCACCACCTCAGATCTACCTACCCAAGGGTAATTCCTACACTACACTACCCCAGATCTACCCACCCAAGGGTAATTCCTACACTGCACCACACTAGATCTACCCACCCAAGGGTAATTCCTAACTTAAGGATTGATCCCACTAAGTGTACTTAGTAATCTTAATAGTAGTCTCGTGTACCCCTAGCTGACTACATAGGTGCCGTCTACCCCTATCTCCACTAGGTGTACCCACAACTTAAAGGTTGATCCCACCCAAGGACTTAGAAAATTTAACTAGTAGTTTCGTGTACCCCTAGCTGACTACATAGGTGCCGTCTGCCCCTATCTCCACTAGGTGTACCCACTACTCCCCAAGCGATCGGCTCCCTAACGTAGATACCCGTGCTGGCCCCACAGTGGGGTGTATCACTCCCCAAAGTGGCAACCCGATATAATCAACGGTGCACGGCTTATACCTACACGATGCAACAACGTCTTACTTACCAGCCCGGGTCCACACACGCATATGAAACCCGTTGGACTTGCGTTGCCACCGCTAACCCGTTTTGGCCTCTTATAGTCAAGCCCAGTACGCGTGTCCCGTCCTCGACATGGGTCGAGCCCAATAAGATACATATGGGTTACTGGTTGAAATGGGCCCCCACAAGCTACCCACCTAAGCTTGTCCCTTCTAGTGTATCCCACTTAACCCTTTTTAATAATCATGCCCACTTACATGTTTAAAGTTTGGTTAAGTCATCTAATCATATTTCAATTGCCACTCAAGGCACCCATTAGATTCCCACATGCCACCCAAGGCACTTACTTGATTTCCACATGCCACCCAAGGCACTTACTTAACCCTTTAATCATGTTTAATTACATGTTCCACTTTGGTTAAGTATTCTAATCTTATCTTCTATTGCCACCCAAGGCAACCACTAGATTTTCTCCATGCCACCCAAGGCACTTACTTAACCCTTTAATCATGTTTAATTACATGTTCCACTTTGGTTAAGTATTCTAATCGTATTTTCTATTGCCACCCAAGGCAACCCACTAGATTTCCACATGCCACCCAAGGCACCCACTTAACCCCTCATGCCCCACTACATGCTTATCTGGTTAAGTGTTTCTTAATTGATTAAGAACGTAACCGTTGTAAAGACCTCTCACATTAGACTATCTTTTATGGCAGCTGGATTTGCCGGTCGGGTCCGGGCAGCCTTACGCCATAACCGAGTCTAACCTCGTGTCTTTACACTTGTCACGTATTTAGTTTGTGCCTAAGACCTCTTGATATACACGTAAATTTGTATATTTTATCCGCTTATTTATCTTATTTTCCCTTTAAAATAATTGATACTTTGTATTTATAGCTGTATTTTCAGATTGTTGACAAGAAGCATGGTTTAGAGAATTTGATGGATAAAGCATGAAGAATTTGCTTAAAAAGAGTGAAGTTTAAAATTGCTAAAGCTTGAAGAGTCTGAAGCTTGAAGAACGGTTGCAATTATATTTCAGTTAAGAAGATTTGGCTCAATAAAGACTCAAACTGCATTCACATTAGCTCATTAGGAAGGCCTCTTACTCATGTTGCGTTCACACTAGCCTATTTGCTAAACCACTCACTCTAAAGCTGCGTTCACACTGGCTTATGTGTTATTTGGGTTATTTCTTTAGTCCCACATTATGTAATTAGCTAGCTAGCCTTTGTCATATCAGCTATAAATACCTTGTATCTCATTCATTGTAAAACACATTTGGTTTTATTCTGTAATTCTCTTCTTGGAATAAAATCATTCTCTCCCTTTCTTTTTACTTTTTGTTTATTTTATTTATGTTCATGTTATTTATTTTCTTTTTCTCTTCTTCTTTAGCTATGTCTAGCTAATCCTCTTTGATTAGGGGGTGATGACGCTGATAGTATGATTCAATATGAATCACATAGCCAAAAGATGAGGACTGTATACATGTAGATCTGGATCTGAATTAAGGGTTAGATCTGAACCTTCATATTTTGTGTCGTTTAAGAGCTATGCTCCTTCACAGGATATATTCGTGTTCGATCTAACGTTTATCAGATCTAGATCTAATTTTAGGGTTTTAGAAATTAATTAGTGAATTTGTCCTGATAGTCTATGGTTGTAGAGCTGAGCTCCTGCATAGGCTATGCTTGTCGTTATTTACATATTTGTTTCTAAAAACCTATTATCGTTGATTCATGTTTGTGACAGAAACATGTATTAGATCTGGTTAATCTTTTGGCTATTGATGATTATGAATCTGATCTATGTCATTATCCCCTAATTGCTTTCACTTATTGTTAAAACTCTCTTTTATTTAATTTCTGCTATTTTCTTTGTTTTCCACCAATCAAAAGTTAGGGATAACTTGATTGGATTTATTAATTAAAATATTTTTGGTCCCAGAGTTCGACACCCTCTACAACAATCCTTGTTGTTTAGGAAGGACGAACGAATTTTACAGTTGTTTACAATTGTCTAATTTGTTCGCAAACACCTCTCACATTGGGCCAATCATTTGTAGCCGCTGGATTTGCCGGTCGGTTCCGGGCAGTCTTATGCTACAAAAGGGTCCAACCTCGTGTCTTAGTCGATTAATTACACCTAATTAATCACCCCCCCATATTTCGAATTAATTTTCCCTAATTAATTTCAATTTAATGATGTACATAATTGACTCAATTATGTTCATCCACTATGGTATGCAACATCATACCAATTTCATCACAATTTTTGTTGACATGAATATTAACCCCATCGTTCCCCACGTAATTCGCTTAACATGACATACTTAAAAGGGAAGATTCATCACACATACAATGGGTTCAACTTGCATAACATTAGCATCAACATGGGTTTTAAAGGTGTCAACATGCATATAGCATCAAACCCAACTAGCATAAATAATCAACCCAAACTTGCATGAATCACATATGTCATAAAGAGGGTAACTTGCATAAGCTACTTATGTCATACAAAGGGGTAAACTTGCATATGTACGTATGACATACAAAGGGGTTAACTTGCATATGTATGCATCTCATACAAAGGTGTAAACTTGCACATGTTACTTGCATATAATCAAACACCAAACTTGCATAACATGTCATATATGAACTTGCATATAATCATACACCAAACTTGCATAACATATCATATATGAACTTGCATATAATCAAACACCAAACTTGCATAACACATCATATATGAACTTGCATATAATCATACACCAAACTTGCATAACACATCATATATGAACTTGCATATAATCATACACCAAACTTGCATAACACATCATATATGAACTTGCATATAATCATACACCAAACTTGCATAACATGGTGTCATAATGGATCAATGTTTATCATAGCAATTTGCATAACTAGCATCATGAACACATAGCCTAACACTTGCATAACTTGCATAACATCATGATCATATAGCATATAACTTGCATAACTTGCATAACATCATGAACATGTAGCATATGACTTGCATAACTTGCATAACATCATGAACATGTAGCATATAACTTGCATAACATCATGATCACATAGCATATGACTTGCATAACTTGCATAACATCATAAACACATAGCATATGATAACATAATCTTGCATTGATCCACATTCATAGCCATAACCTCATTATATCCTATCATAATCATTTCAACAATTGGTCATTAAGGCTATAGAAACTCACCACTTGTTGATTAGCACTCCTAAGAAGAAGATTAAGTTGCTAGAGTTGATTAGAAGTTGATTTGAGAAGCTATCTCCCTCTTTAATTTGTTGGTGGCTCCTCCTAGTTGCATTTTGACGGCATAACGACGTTGTCTCCAATTTTAGTATGAATTAGGGTAGTCTTAGGGTGTATTTATAGAATTAGGATGTAATTTAGGCCCTTAGATTAACCGTAGATTAGGTTAGAGCCGTCAGATCTCGTCACAAGCCACCAAGCACAACCCAAACCCCTTCAAGTTGCACCCAGGTCACACAGACTGTCAGGGGGGGTCGACCCCTGTGTCGACCCCTGGGTCGACCCCTGTGTCGACCGCTGGGTCGACCCCTAGGGAGGGGTTCGACACCCATGTCGACCCTAGGGTCGACTCCCTCTGCCTGGCGGGAATTTTTCCCGCCTCTTCTGAAATGTTAAAATTTTTGTTTTTAAATCTGTTTTGAATTTCTGAAAACTTCTTTGGGCCTTAACTGGGTCATACGGACTCCGATTTTCGAAAACTCGGACTCTATTTCGCGTATTTTTCCGAGACGAACGTAATGGCATAGCCCGTTTCCCCTGATTCAGATTTTAAAATATAATTCTGCCCTGTTTTATATTATAGCAAGTTATTCAACATACGGGGTGTTACATTCTCCCATACTTAAAGGATTTCATCCCCGAAATCTCTAAGTCAAGAAGAACGTATCCTACCAACCAAACAACCATCTACTCAAACCATCAAACACTGACATCCATTGTCCTTAAAGTTTCTAATGCTGCATGAACATATGCAAAGAGTGTGTGTATATGTTCCCTGTCTAATGCAAAATCAGGCGGTCTACTGATTCGGTTGACCTCCTTAATGCAAACCATGATAGTGCCATGCATCCAATATGTATGCGAAAGAACCCTATCGACACATACTATTTCTACATGAGTGCACAATCATTCACCAAAATGCATCATCCATATGATAACACTACCATTATACATCCATTAATATAGCTACCTACACACAATTTTATGCAATATGAAATATGAAGTGACTGAGCCGATCTAGTGTCTAAAGTGTGTGTATATGCATCCACGAGCAACCACTAGCAAACACTTGCATCCACACGCATCCATCAATCATAACATGTCTCAAACACATGTTTCAACCATAGGTTTACCCTATCTAAAGGTCAAAGATACTAATGAGAGGACATACTAAAGATAAGATAAGTACTTGTCAAAAGATAAAGGAGAAGCTAAAAGACATACCCTCAAAAAGGAATGGGTACAGTGAACGCATCTTCGCTTCTGTCTCCCAAGTAGCATTGCTCTCATCTTCTCCCCATTGCACTTTGACTAGTCGAACCTCTCTGTTTCTCAACTTCCTAATCTCTGACCCAAGGATGCGGGTAGGAGCTCGTCGAATAGTCGCATCACGCTCTACCTCCACTTCTCTAAGCAAGCTCAGCTCTACCACCTCTGCGGTCTCATGTAGGCACTTCCTCAAATGTGACACATGGAATACGTCATGTACCCCATGCAACCGAACTATCTCTCGAAGGTAAACTGAAGCTAGCCATGGAGCAGTCCTCTTACTTTTCACGGGTATGAAATGGGCGCTCTTAGTAAGTTTGTCTACCACAACCCAAATTCCCGTATTACCCTTCCTCGATCTAGGTAACCCATCAATAAAATCCATCGAGACGCTATCCCACTTCCATTGCGGAACTTCCAATGGGTGGAGCAACCCACCGGGTTTCTTTTGCTCCGCTTTCACTTGTTGGCATACTAAGCATCTAGCGACATACTCGGCCACATCTTCCTTCATACCGGCCCAAAAGAAAACTCGCTTCATGTCTTAGTACATCTTGTCCCCACCGGGATGAATGGTCATCTTCGAACGATGCACATCATCAAGAATAGCCCCCTCCAAACCCTCGTCTTGCGGTACACAAAGTCTACCGTCTCTACGCAAGCACCCCCTATCGTCTAGGGTGTACCTACTCAAATGGCTGGACGACTCCCCCTTATGAGCTTCTCTACTAACTCAACCAACCTTGGGTCGTCCCGCTGTGCCTCACCAATTCGTCCCAAAAGAGTAGGTCTGACCTCTAAGGATGCTAGCAAACCGGGTACAAAGTCAATGGAAGGTCTGAAATCAAATATCGAGATAAATTCCAAGCTTCGTCGTTCCACGAACAATGGACTCAAGGACAACCTTTTTCTGCTTCAGGCGTCTGCCACCACGTTACCCTTGCCAGGGGTATATGCTATCTCGAAATCATAGGATGCTAAGAACTCCATCCACCTTTGTTGTCTTAAGACTATGCGCTCGAAGAGTCTCCATTCCTTCCATAAGATGTAGGGCATACTTTTCTCCACTTCTAGAGAAAACCAGGATATTCTCCCATGCAAAATCGTCACAACTATCCATCTCTCACGCAAACCATCCTAGTCGAACTCGACATCCCCCAAGTGCAAGCCCCAAAGGCCTAAACCAATATCAAACAAACACCCATGGGATACCTCCTTCGGATTCAGACGACCTATGTGAGATGATACTAGTAAAAACGGCTAAATAATTAAGCCCTTGTCCAACTCTGGATGTCCTTGCCAGTCTCGCTCCAAAACCACCGTTGATCAAATAACTGGCTTTGCTTAACCTATTAAGCACATACGAAAACTTATTTCGCTCTTAGAAAAGACCAAGATGTCATCCACAAAGACTACTACGAAGTTATTTAGGTACTCCCTAAACACCCTACTCATCCAATCAACAAAGTATGCGGGGGCGTTCGTCAAACCAAATGGCATCCCAAGCCACTCATAGAAACCATCCGGAGTCCTAAAGGCAGTCTTCTCTATACTATCCTCAGCCACTCCCAACTGATGAGACCCCGTGGCCAAGACCAACTGCGAAAACACTGAGGCGCCAACCAACTGATCAAAGAGATCATCAATCCTCGGCAATGGGTGTCTATTCTTCTTTGTGAGCTTGTTGAGTTCTCTATAGTCTACACAAAGTCTGAGGGACCCATCCACCTTCGTGGCAAAAACTACTGGAGCACCCCACTCCGATATACTTCGTCTTATGAACCCCTTCTCAAGCAACTCCCCTACTTGCTTATGGAGTCCCCTCCCCTCACGAGGAGCCATGTGGTGCACTGGCAAAGATACTGGCCTAGCATTGTCTACCAGATATATTCGGAAGTCTATCTCCCGCCTCGGAGGTAAGCCCTTCACCTCCTCAAACACATCCGAGTATTCCCGGACTACTCTAACAGATCGCAAACTCTCGACCGAAGCGTCAAGCGATTCAAGAGAACTTAGCATAACAGAATCTATGGGATTACAAGAGATCTCGAGAGTGTTACCCAAGCGGGTCATGAGCCTAACAACTCTCCTTCCGCAATCAAGAACGGCACCATCACTGGATAACCAGTCCATGCCCAAAATCAACCCATAGCCCGTGAAGCCCAAAACAAAAGCATCACATCTAAACTCAACGCTAAGTATAGAAATCTTCAAACCCAAACATATCATGGACAAATAAGTGGAGCCCCCAATTGGGTTTGAAACAACCAAGGGATCATCTACTAAACTGGTGTCTAGGTGCAGTGACTCAACTAATGATGATGAGATTAACGAATGCGGTGCGCCAGAGTCAAATAACGTACGGATAGGATGATCGAGAGAACCAAATTTCTACCTAGATGGCCCTACCCCCATCGGGTATATCAGCCGTGAGGGAATACATCTACCCTCCAGAGGATCCTGTACTTTGTCCTTACCTCTTTGGACAATCCTAATAAGGTGTCCTATTTCTCCAAAACAACTAGCTTTCTCCTTCACATTCTCCTTTCGTGACCTCCCACCATGATGAGGTTTCGTCCTTTATTTACCTAATAGCTATTTGAACCTTCCTCCCTCGTCCATCTTACAGGTACCCACAAGCCCTCCACCTCCTTGGACTAACTTCTTAGCCCGGTAAACGTCTTAGTCCCTTGAAGTGGTTCTTCCGTCCTTCATACGGAAGTCCTTATTTATCTTAAAAAGACATCTATACGCGGAGGGGAAATTCAAAAAGAGAAAGAGGAAGAGATTCAAAACGGAGAATCGAAGGAAGGATATATGGCTCTTGGGGATTATGTTCTTTTCTTTCAAAAACTTTTCTCTTAAAAGATATGTTTTTGAAAATACTTCTTCCAAAAATGTTTTTTAGAAAAATAGTTTTCTAAAAATCTATCTGTTCCGGTAACCTTCAGCTCTGATACCACGTGTAACACCCCACACCCGCCAAGGTCACTCACCAAGGGAATGCCTTAACTTCGGTGGAGTATTTTAAGTGAATATAGAACAGAAAAATTTCAACAAGACAGATATAAGTAATACTTGAAATTTAAAACATCATTTCATTGCAGTAGAAGGTAAACATGTTTGCATATCAAAAACCAATGAGAGTCAAGTACAAAATATCCATCTCGTTAAAACATAAGTACATAACCCCACTACATACTAATAGCCATAATAGAAAAGAAAACCGAGCTTTACTTCAAGAGTCCAAGCTCCAAAAGATAGATAAAGCAATCTGATCAAAGCCCACTAGTGCTAGGCCCACTCTGATAACCTGAGGGTTGGGAAAAAGATAAAAACAACGGGGTCAGACATAAGTCTAAGTGAGCCCTATAACTTTAACAATACAATCATTAAAGTAATTAGGGTATGATATAAACCCGGTACGGTACAATTGGGGATAAATGACTACACTAAGCAGCCAACTAGACTTAGGATGAACTAAGATAAGGGTAAAGACGCGCCTATCCACCCAAGGATATATACTACACTGCACCACCCCAGATCTACCCACCCAAGGGTAATTCCTACACTGCACCACCTCAGATCTACCCACCCAAGGGTAATTCCTACACTGCACCACCCCGGGGTAATTCCTACACTGCACCACACCAGATCTACCCACCCAAGGGTAATTCCTAACTTAAGGATTGATCCCACTAAGTGTACTTAGTAATCTTAATAGTAGTCTCGTGTACCCCTAGCTGACTACATAGGTGTCGTCTGCCCCTATCTCCACTAGGTGTACCCACAACTTAAAGGTTGATCCCACCCAAGGACTTAGAAAATTTAACTAGTAGTTTCGTGTACCCCTAGCTGACTACATAGGTGCCGTCTGCCCCTATCTCCACTAGGTGTACCCACTACTCCCCAAGCGATCGGCTCCCTAACGTAGATACACGTGCTGGCCCCACAGTGGGGTGTATCACTCCCCAAAGTGGCAACCCGACACAATCAACGGTGCACGGCTTATACCTACACGATGCAACAACGTCTTACCTACCAGCCCGGGTCCACACACGCATATGAAACCCGTTGGACTTGCGTTGCCACCGCTAACCCGTTTTGGCCTCTTATAGTCAAGCCCAGTACGCGTGTCCCCTCCTCGACATGGGTCGAGCCCAATAAGATACATATGGGTTACTGGTTGAAATGGGCCCCCACAAGCTACCCACCTAAGCTTGTCCCTTCTAGTGTATCCTATTTAACCCTTTTTAATAATCATGCCCACTTACATGTTTAAAGTTTGGTTAAGTCATCTAATCATATTTCAATTGCCACTCAAGGCACCCATTAGATTCCCACATGCCACCCAAGGCACTTACTTGATTTCCACATGCCACCCAAGGCACTTACTTAACCCTTTAATCATGTTTAATTACATGTTCCACTTTGGTTAAGTATTCTAATCTTATCTTCTATTGCCACCCAAGGCAACCACTAGATTTTCCCTATGCCACCCAAGGCACTTACTTAACCCTTTAATCATGTTTAATTACTTGTTCCACTTTGGTTAAGTATTCTAATCATATTTTCTATTGCCACCCAAGGCAACCCACTAGATTTCCACATGCCACCCAAGGCACCCACTTAACCCCTCATGCCCCACTACATGCTTATCTGCTTAAGTGTTTCTTAATTGATTAAGAACGTAACCGTTGTAAAGACCTCTCACATTAGACTATCTTTTATGGCAGCTGGATTTGCCGGTCGGGTCCGGGCAGCCTTACGCCATAACCGAGTCTAACCTCGTGTCTTTACACTTGTCACATATTTAGTTTGTGCCTAAGACCTCTCACATTGGGCCAATCATTTGTAGCCGCTGGATTTGCCGGTCGGTTCCGGGCAGTCTTATGCTACAAAAGGGTCCAACCTCGTGTCTTAGTCGATTAATTACACCTAATTAATCACCCCCCATATTTCGAATTAATTTTCCCTAATTAATTCCAATTTAATGATGTACATAATTGACTCAATTATGTTCATCCACTATGGTATGCAACATCATACCAATTTCATCACAATTTTTGTTGACATGAATATTAACCCCATCGTTCCCCACGTAATTCGCTTAACATGACATACTTAAAAGGGAAGATTCATCACACATACAATGGGTTCAACTTGCATAACATTAGCAACAACATGGGTTTTAAAGGTGTCAACATGCATATAGCATCAAACCCAACTAGCATAAATAATCAACCCAAACTTGCATGAATCACATATGTCATAAAGAGGGTAACTTGCATAAGCTATTTATGTCATACAAAGGGGTAAACTTGCATATGTATGTATGACATACAAAGGGGTTAACTTGCATATGTATGCATCTCATACAAAGGTGTAAACTTGCACATGTTACTTGCATATAATCAAACACCAAACTTGCATAACATGTCATATATGAACTTGCATATAATCATACACCAAACTTGCATAACATATCATATATGAACTTGCATATAATCAAACACCAAACTTGCATAACACATCATATATGAACTTGCATATAATCATACACCAAACTTGCATAACACATCATATATGAACTTGCATATAATCATACACCAAACTTGCATAACACATCATATATGAACTTGCATATAATCATACACCAAACTTGCATAACATGGTGTCATAGTGGATCAATGTTTATCATAGCAATTTGCATAACTAGCATCATGAACACATAGCCTAACACTTGCATAACTTGCATAACATCATGATCATATAGCATATAACTTGCATAACATCATGAACATGTAGCATATGACTTGCATAACTTGCATAACATCATGAACATGTAGCATATAACTTGCATAACTTGCATAACATCATGATCACATAGCATATGACTTGCATAACTTGCATAACATCATAAACACATAGCATATGATAACATAATCTTGCATTGATCCACATTCATAGCCATAACCTCATTATATCCTATCATAATCATTTCAACAATTGGTCATTAAGGCTATAGAAACTCACCACTTGTTGATTAGCACTCCTAAGAAGAAATTAAGTTGCTAGAGTTGATTAGAAGTTGATTTGAGAAGCTATCTCCCTCTTTAATTTGTTGGTGGCTCCTCCTAGTTGCATTTTGACGGCATAACGACGTTGTCTCCAATTTTAGTATGAATTAGGGTAGTCTTAGGGTGTATTTATAGAATTAGGATGTAATTTAGGCCCTTAGATTAACCCTAGATTAGGTTAGAGCCGTCAGATCTCGTCACAAGCCACCAAGCACAACCCAAACCCCTTCAGGTTGCACCCTGGTCACACAGACCGTCAGGGGGGGGGGGGGTCGACCCCTGTGTTGACCCCTGGGTCGACCCCTGTGTCGATCCCTGGGTCGACCCCTAGGGAGGGGGTCGACACCCATGTCGACCCTAGGGTCGACTCCCTCTGCCTGGCGGGAATTTTTCCCGCCTCTTCTGAAATGTTTAAATTTTTGTTCTTAAATCTGTTTTGAATTTCTGAAAACTTCTTTGGGCCTTAACTGGGTCATACGGACTCCGATTTTCGAAAACTCGGACTCTATTTCGCGTATTTTTCCGAGACGAACGCAATGGCATAGCCCGTTTCCCCTGATTCAGATTTTAAAATTTAATTCTGCCCTGTTTTATATTATAGCAAGTTATTTAACATACGGGGTGTTACATGTACGTTAAATATCATCCCAATACCCGTGTGGGGTTTCAACCAACAAATACTGAATATTATTTGTGTTGTTAGACGATGTGTAAAATTTATCATCCCAATCAATATTAGATAAATAGGTGTACATAAACAAATCGTCTGATTTGTAAATGAATATTTATTTTCATTTCAGGAGAATTTTATGTCGTTCACATATACGTTAAAAATTATATTTTTAACGATAAAATATTTATTTCAACACATGATTATTTTTAATAGTCCACATATTCAATAAAAATAATATTTTTACTGTTCAAACATTTTATTCAACACATGAATATTTTATACGGTTCATATACACATTAAAAATTATATTTTTAATGAATATATATTTATTTTAGAAAATTTCGGTACTATAACGGCGCAATATCAAAATCGGAGTAATGTCTAGCATTACCCCTCTCTTGATACTGGCTCGCGCAGTACAAAATATTCAATCCAATCAACCAAACCACAATACAATTCATTTCACCACAATACAGTCAATTTTCCCAATACAATCCAAATAACAAACATGGTTTGTACAATAAATAGTGTCGGGGGCTTCTAAGCCCTGTCTGCATCCTAATATATATTTAACTGTAAAATAATTAGAGTGAGAAGGAGTTCTCACCATTGGTTTCCACACCGTCATTCTTTTGTTGATGATTTGCTTTTCGCGCGCGCCTTTTGTTGCTTTCACCGTCCGAATTTGCCATTCTAATTCTAACTTCTTTATACGACCTCCAAACTTCACCAAACTCTTTTAATAGCACAAACGCGTCATTCCAGACAACTTTTGCCTAGGGGGCTTTCTTCAAAAATGCACCAATTCGCCGGAAATCGCAAAAACTAGCAGCAGATCTGCGGACTTTGGACGCACTTTCTGGACATCTCCTAACTCCAAAATTTGATTTCCATATATCCTAATCAAAGAGAAAATCGTGCTCTACAACTCTGGCACTGTGGAGTTTTGGCTAGAAATGCACGGTTTGGGATTTATTGGCGAAATAGTGACAGGGTGCTATTTGCAAAACGAGAATTTTGGAGAAAATGGGTTTTTGGTGAAATGGGCCCACGACCGGAGCTAAGCTAGGGGGGAGGCGCAGGCCTGACTGGGCGGCGGAAGGGTACGGGTGGTTGTGGTGGGGCCCGAAGTGGTGGTGGTGGTGTTTAGGTGTAGGGTTTTTGAAAATTGGAAGAGGGAAAGAGGAGAGAGAGGAGAGGAGGAAGAGGAGGAGAAGAAGGGGAGGAGGAAGTGGTAGAGGGGGTGGCTGGTGACGCGGCTGGGGAGGGGTAAGGTGGACGGCAGCAAAAAGGGGGGTGGTGGTGGCCATTTATGAAGAAAAAAGAGGAAGGAGGAGGAAATGAAGAAAGGAAGTGAGCAAAAGAGAATTTATCTCTTTTTCCATCCAATCGCCCAACTACAAACAATGCACGTTTGCTACGGATTTAGGACATGAAATAGTAGACGTGAAGATGAGTCCAACGAAACAAGTTTCGTCGAATTCCGAGTACGTTTGACCGTCCGTTAAAATTGTCAAAGATGCTCAGATATTGTTTAAAAATGTGATTTTAGCGCACATTTTCTTCTTGCACGCTCACACGCTAACTCCAAAAATCATGCACTTTTGGATTTAGCCATTATTAGACGATATGAATCCAGAAAAAAAACAGAATTGAATTCTGAGATCATCACAATAACGTTCCTTTGTAAAATGACTACTTGTTTTATCCTGGACTGTTTTAGCTCGCATGGCCACATACTAACTCCGTTCGACGCGCCTTTTGGAAATCAACAATGATTTGTCATTATGAATCCAGAAAAATTTATCTTGTCGAATTCTGAGCTCATATGCAAAATTTCACTTTTTAAGGGCTATGTATTGCTATCCGAAAACCCCATCCAATTGCCACTATTCCGGATCTTGGAATATATCGAAGTTTATACTTTTCGAAGTCACAAACGGCATTTTGAACTCAATGGAAGTGATTTCGAGTCCAAATTCATCCATATGAAAAATGTGACTTTTTGGGCTATATATAATATTAGAATGTTTACATATTTCAAGTTTCAAAAATTATATATATATATATTTATATTTCACAGCGACTATTCTAAATTTTATTTTAATTTGCGCTCGAGTTACGGTTGTTGACACAGAAAGGTACGGTACAATGTATGAACCTTTTTAAATGGACATAACTTTCAATTTATATTATGAAATCTGAATTTTTCACATTCGTTAGAAAGATATAATTAAATAGATTCTAATGTTTCTTATTTTACTAAAATTCGGTTTATTTTGAATTCTGTACATTCATTTGAAATTTAAAATCGAATTTTCAAACTACCGCGCCATTTCTAACTCGTTTTATAATTAAAATAAATTTATATGTTCTAATTTCGTTTAAAATAAATTTTTAGCCGTTATTATTTAAAATAAATCATTTTAAATATTCAAAATCCATTGAAATAGCTAAAATAAAAATTTTAAATTGGTTCTGAAAATCCGGGTTGTTACATGCTACGTCCTCTAGAGCCAGAGCTCGAACCAGAGCCAAACATAATATATTTGTCACATAGATATGCATATATATATATATATATATATATATATTTATTTATGCAATGTACAAAAATGCATTGTGTTTATGCATATATAAGTATTTTATTTTATACATATGCATATATAAAAATGCATTTTGTTTAAACATTTTGTTTATTTGTTTGTTAAAATTAATAACATGCATTGTGTTTATGCATATATAAGTATTCTTATATATGCATATGTATAAAAATTCATTGTGTTTATGCATATATAAGTAATTTTATATATGCAGTGTATAAAAATATTTCAATGAAAACGTCTAACATTTAAAAATATTTTAATATACTAAATTTAAAAAATTATCAAATTAACAGTATACTTATTGAAATTTTGTAGGAAAAGACCAATGGCACTGATCATATTTAATTCAATCTGTTATTGTCATATTGATTTTTTTTTTTTAGCAAAGCCAACGGCGTTAAAAGGGCCTGATCTATTTATTGAAGTCACATTGATATTTACAAGAAGCAAAAATAATATATGGAACTAGAGATTTTTAAGATAGTTCTTGAATTCAAAATTTAGTACCAATAGTTCTTGAATTCAAAATTTAGTTTCAAAATTTTCCAATTTTTTTAATTAGTAATACAGATTAAAAGTATATACAGAACTAGAGATTTAAAGTAAAATATACATATAGTTCAAAAAATAAACTAAAACATGGTATGTATATATATCATATTATATCCAACAATGATTTTATATAAACAATACATATATAAATATGCATATATATATAAACTTTATCATTATAACCTTAGTTTATTAAACATGATAAATATATCTATATACATATAACTCTCATTACTATAAAAATTATTTATTAAAATTTGTAACCGTATTAATTAACTATTATTACAAAATAAACTATGTTAACAACTAGGAATCAATATTATGGTGATAACATACAAAACAAATGTACTAATGAACTATAATGACAATTTAATTGCTAACAATCTCATTATTTCAGTGATAATATAGCAATTAGGGGATATTACGATATAATATACATATGGTAAGAGTTGTGAATCAATCAGACATCATATTGAAGCCTAAATCAATTAAAAATTAGTTTTAGAGAAAATACCGATTTTGGATAGCAAGGAGGGTGGAGAGCGATTGGAGATGGTTGAAGGGGCTTGGTTTGGGCGTTGGACCGGCGGCAACACGGTGGAAGGTTGAAAAATGGCGGAAGATGGATGTATTTTCTGAATTGGGGAAGAATGAGATGCTCTCAGCTTGTTGTTCTGGAATATGTCCAATAATTTCCAACGGTTTCCAATGGCCACTGATGGACTTTATTTCATCGGTTTCCAACGGTTGCTTAATAGCCGTTGGCGGCCGTTGGAAACAGAGCGTTCGAAATACACTATTTATCTAGTAGTGTAAATACATATATGCAATTAGTATAGTACTGCCATACAGAAAAAAATCGGCATGGTGTTGGACATAATGCTATAAAAATATGACTTTTTTTATTTTGAATCTTTTTTGCGAGTGAAGCTATATAATGTAACTGTACTGTTGCTAATATATTAAATTAATAAAGCAAGTTAATGTCAAAAGAACACATAGAGATTTCTATTGGTCGATTATATCAACATTATATATAAATCAATCTAAAGAGATAAGTTCATTAACGATCAAAATTTACTCACAAAACTGATCATAAACAATACTACTGTACATGGGCGGAGCCATTTTATGGTTGAGGGGGTCACGTGTCCTTCTATATTTTCTGGCTTTGACCCTCCCAGTGCCATTTATTGGCTATGCCACTTCTACTGTATACTCCCAGTTGGAGCATGTTAACTTTCAATTTTGTGTTCAGTGAAATAAGAACAAGCTGAAACAACAAACTCATAAACTATGTACATTCTCTTACTCCAAAATTTTATTTTATTTTCTTCTTTTACTTATGTCAACTCTGCTATCAAGTAAATCACATGTTCCAATCCACCTAAAACACTGTCTAACATATTTTTGAATAATTCTTCCTCTTTTGATTCAATTTAATCTCAAGCAGACAGATTCGAAACCAACTAATCTTATGTCATCTAGTCTATATTTGAACCACATGAAGCTCTTTTGAAAATCCTTCCTTTTTGTATATTAATTATTTTCACATACATTAATTTCTATTGAAATTCAGGTTTTGAATCCTACGATCTAAATGAAGAATAATAAACTGAAACAATGCGTAATAGTTACAAATCTATCACTCTGTCTACACTTAGATACTAACACTATTAGCCAAAATTCATTCCTTCAAGAGAACATCGTGAAAGAAGGCAGAGGTAAAAGAAAACGTATCCAAGAGAAGAAGGAAGGAATTGAGCTCCCTGAAAAGTTATCCAAAAAAAATATTTAAAGAGAAAAGAAAACTCTCATACAAACCACCAAAAGTATTACTATCACCAAGCAAGACAATGATGGAAAGATATGCTTCAAACATGGTAAAGAAATGTCCCTTTCGGTAACACCGAAGGGCACGTCTTTCGAGAAAAGCATATTTCGGGTCCAAGCAACAAAGTGTAGATTTCAAAGGACCACGAAAGGGTGTTCCGAAAATTCACAAGTGAAATCCATCCGCTCAAAGATAGGTTATTATGACAAGCCGGAATCTTGCATGGACACATGCGTCCCGCAGATATCAAACCCCCGTCCCAGAAGATATACTCTGGAGAAAGCAGCAAGTACCAAACTAGCCTGCACAAAGCTCTTAGAGTAGGCTTTGGAAAAGAACATGTACAAAGCCTTGCAAATGAAAGGGAACTAACCCATATCTATAAATATGACCCTAGGGGTCAGAATCTGGACGATCAATTCATTCCAAAATTTATAATCATAAATTTGCGGAGTGTAACCCTAATTTCTGAATCAAATTGGTTTTTGTTCATACTCTTGTAATCTTATTTGGCAATTCATAATAAAGGAACGAGAATTGATGATCTTAACTTATGAAGTTTAATTTTAAGAGAGAGGGTCTAATTATTTTTTGATATTTACTTGATTAGTAGCTGATTGCACATGATTCTAACTTCTTATCTTTAACTGAAACCATATTGCAAAGCACGTGAGAATGGACTGTATAACCAGGACTGAAAGCAGCAATTCTTTTCCGAAAGAAATAAAAATGGTTATTGTCGAAATGGCCTGTTTCCCCTCTATTGAGTTTCGCAACATTAAATTCTTATTTTACTTAGTTCTATAATAAAGCCTACCCAGTAGGATCAATAATATCCCGAAAGAATCCAGCTTTTGGTATATTATGCAGTTTCGGTCAAATTGCACATACAAAACCTAAGCTTAATATGCCTTCGGTGATCTATGATCTGAAAATCACAAATGATTGTCTACTTTAAATTAAAGGCTTTCAGAAGCATTGAAAGCCAAAGCATATTACCCTTTAGGGTTTCTTAACTAATACGGAAGCCTTTGCTTTCAAAAATTATCTATCGTAAACTACTTCGGTGTATTGAGTATTTATATGGCTTACATTTTTGGGGCTAGAAGGTAGACTTGAACCTCTTGTTTTTGCGATTAATACAAAGTAATTTTCGTATTTGAATGAATGTAATAATAATGAAGATAACGACAACCAAATCGAAAAGATTAGACACAATCAGCGAAGGCGTGGCCCACACCGCTCTGTTAGAGGGGAATATAACACCATCCTTCAACAAGATGGATGCTTTACAAGGAGAGTCTTCCGTTGCAGAATCAAAGGAAGTGAATGCTAAAGAAATTAAACGTATGAAAAATGAAATCGTTGAATTAAAGATGTTTCTCAATGAAGTGTTTTTTAAGAAGTCGGCTAGAAACAGAAATCTTCAAAACGCGAAAACGGCCGTAAACTGGTGTAACGACCCGCAAATCCATACTATCTGAGTTGACTAATAACACCACACGTCCAACCCAAATTGCACAGAAATACAAATCATTATTAGAAAGAAGTTAGAGGATGAGAAATAGAAAGAAAGAAATATTAGAATAGAAGAAAACGAAGATCACAAACTCACAGCGGAACGAATAAAATATATTATATAACATAACTTTTGAAATATAAATATGTTTTGAATACACATACCATTATCAGAGCACAACAGTTATTCCTGGAACAGTTATAAACACCTGTTTCCGGATACCACACAGTACACAGCGGAAATATGATAGTCTATAGGTAACTGGTGAAGCCTCCTGCTTCCAGCTCTTCCAAGTGAATCCGAAAAATCCCAACTACTTGACTTCCCGTACAAATTTGGGCACCCAAGAGTTTAGGGAAAACAAAAACAAAATAAACTCTGGGTCAGTCATGGGACTGGTGTGAGTAAACTCCAATCATTTGTTTAACTTTAAAATCCTTTAGAAAGAAAGGATAATAATAAGACCAGCCCACACATAAACATGGACGGTTTTTACTTTACTATAACCCAAAACACTTTGATACGAAAATCCACTGATATTATAATAGTGTCTAAATCAAATAAATAACGATCTAGCGGAACGCTTGCATCTCACGCTCCATATATAATATAAAATAAAAAACCGCAGGGCGCTTATTGGAGATTGGATTCCGACTATGACAAGGTATGGAACCACCTTCCGATAGTGTATCTCTAGAGAGGAATACACTGGGTTCAACAAGAAAGTCTTGCAACACGGCCCACACATGACCGACCACTCATTTCGCTTGAGTGTATCGAATGTATATCACCAACGGTTGGGATCAGCAACCGTTTCCCGAATGGGACAACATCGAATAAAATAAGGAATTAAATGAATCTCTAGATAGGTGATAATACAACCTAATGGGAGCGACCCACTTAGCCATGCTGCCTGCCCGATTTTTGTCATTTCCCGGTTGTTGAGGCCTGAGGCTACGATTACTTTCCATTCATCGATGGCATAATCACTTTGGATGCCACATTGTCAGATCTGTTAATCACTAATTGATTTGCACAAATATTCTGGATATTATGCTAAGAGAATAAATCCGTTGCCACCATATATATTTGTATAGATCAACATATTCGATCACTGGAAATACATTGTCAGACATTCGTCCATATACGTTCGTTCTGGGATTGAACGAAACCGAAGGCACAATTCCTATTAATAGAAAAAGTCCTTGCACTTTACTCCGTCTTCGATTATCTTCATATAATCTGATTCGCAACGTTACTGCCAATACAGAGTGGTACTCGGATAATAATCCAACTGGTCTCTTCATATTGACAACGATATTGGCAAACGCTTCGATAGTCGGTTATTTAACTATCGAAGAGAACAAACATCCATTTCAAACATCAACAATCACTGAGCCTTTAATAAATATTGTTGTATATAACATAGTTGTATACACAATTATATGATTTTTGTTTGATGATAACAACCAAATAAATATTATTTTAATGTGTTTGATATTGTACAGTTATTATACATCACAGACTGGAATATAATATTTATATTTAAATAAAATACAACTGTACAGAAATTAAAATATTCACAGTATTTTATTTAAATAAAATATTTTATTTCAATATCAAACAGTACATATTTTATACTTCTCTATTTGTACAAATTCACTGGTACGTTTCATTTCATTATACATTCTCTTTTTCATACACTGCTCCTCACCAAATCACTCAACGCTCATTTATACATATACAGACACTTTCATTAATTGACACTATTTTTTTTCACCGTCTTCTGTCTTCTTGTCTTCAGCCTTCACAGCTTTCAGTCCAGTCACTTCTGTCCAGTCGTCTCCTGCTTACCTGTCACACATGGAACAGAAACACACAGTATACTGCAATAGAAATAATACTGAATATATGCAAATATAAATTTTATTTTTAAAATCTTATTTGCCTCAGTTTTCTGGTGTGTTTCTCATCCTTTTTCATGACTTGATCTGATTTATAAAACCATAAATCTGTGTCTAGACAGCTTGTGATATTCACAGTGATACACTGTAAATACCACAAGGCAGACAACACATATATCTCAATGCAGGGACAGGGACAACTCGTCTGACGGCTGCATGTACACACGTGTACACGTGTGCACTGCCACGCCAATCAGATTGCAACTGAGGAGTAGCCACATGGACCTGCTCGACTCAGTGCAATACACAAAGTCAACATAGTCAACTCAAGATAAAGTGGTCAAGGAAACTCAAATACCAAACAGCAAATTTCAAAGTGATCAAGCCAAAGTGCAGCTACAATGATGGTATAGGATATTCTCAAGTGCAACAAGTCAGCATAGTAGTGGAGTTACACAAGCAAGAAAAGTCAGAGCAGGTTAACTTGTATGGAACTACTCGAGCAACATAATCAATTGTTTTTACAAACTGGGCAGTTTCAAGCATGGCAGATCAACACAATGATCAATGATGCAACTAGTTGATGCACATGTCAAACAAGTCAAAATGCAGGCAGTTTTCAAGATGGTGATGGCTATACGTACATGTGCACATGCAAAGTGGACAAGCACAAGTGACATGTCAGTGTACACAATAAGAGTTACTGGTGCAACAGCTACTGATGGATGCAAAGATTTTCATAGTTACAGTTTCAAGAATGGGAAGTCACAATTGCACAAAAATACTTCTGCATATACATGGTTTGTAATTTACAAGTTGGTGCACATAGCACACATGTCAGCATGGACTACGTGGATTCAAGTTAAGTTGAGCCAAGACCAGATTTCAAATTAAAATGGCAAGAGAAAGTGAAATCATACAGCCTTAATATGTAAAGCCAAGACCAGATTTCAAACCATGATGGCAGATACATGTTCAACAAGTCAGTACAACTATGTGTGCACAAACTCAGCAATACATGAAAGTGTACAGCAGCAACACAAGAAAATCAATTCAGGAAGATTCCAAATATGCCAGTTTTCAAAATGTGCTTACAAGATAATAATTGACCAGTGCTCAATTTCTGCATATATGAAAATCTGATTTGTATTCCTGAAATCATATATGGACAAAGAGCAATATTGCAAATCAGGTTTTCAGAAATGAAGTAGTTTTTTTTTGGCAACATAGTTACTGACAGTTCAAAGTCAAAATGGTTCAATATATTCAAGGTGTTTTATTTCCTGAAATCACATTTCAACTTGGAAACAATTTAATTGGGGCAGTGAAAATTGTTTCCAGTTTGTATATGAACATACATGGCAAATGTGTGTCATTTTTTTTTAAGGCAGAAAGCATGCAAGTTTTTCAAATCTGGTGGAGTAAATTCATGGCAACAAAAAGGAGGCATGCTGATTTAAATTTCCAGATTTATCATCAAGCATACATGGCCAGAAGTTCCTTTTGAAATCAATATTTAAATCTTGGCATAGGAACAATCACAGAGTTTTTTTTGGAAAGTTAATATTAGATTTCACCGTTGATTTAAACAAGGCAACCAAGAATTTATGTTCCAGAAATTAAGCAATTCGAACAAGGCAATAAGTCTCACAAGAAATCAGTCACACAACAAAAATCAAGCCGAGGTGATTAAGCCAAAAGAGGAAACCATGGCAACAGAAATCATGCAAGTTTAAATGCCAAGAATTCATATTCAATTTCAGGCATATCAAGGGAATTGAAAATACAACAAATCAGGAAAGGCATTGAAGCAGAAATATTCAAATTCAATCTCGTAATTCAAAAAGGAAAACCGCAATCTCAGATCCAAGTCATACAGCGAAATCAGAGTTGATTGAGGATTTCAAATCCTATTTTATCACACCATTTCATCATCGGCAAATATAGAAGATCGAAACCCACAAAATCAATTCAAGAAATTCAAAGCAGGAAATTTCAGAAAACTCACTTGTTTCGATCAGAAGCCCAAACATAATCAATCGACGAGCAAACCAGTGAATTCGAACTTCAGAGCTTACCCCAAAGCAATTCAATTTGAGGTCGAGATTGATTTGGAGCAGATTTGAGAAAACCCTAGCTTTTTCTTCCAGCCGCCATTTTTAGAGACAAAGGGATCGGGCAAACAAAGACACAAATGGGCCGGCATGTTTGTAAAAAGGGAATAAAGCCTTATTTTTAATCTTAGGGTTTTCTAAAGTTTTTATTTTTGAATTGTTTTATTGTTTTTCTATTTTTGAGTTGAAAAACCATTCGAACAGTTTCCAGAAGTCTGTAAAATTTCTAGGGGTGTTTCAGTCAGGGTGTTGACTGACAGTTAACAGTCTGTAAAAATCTGGGTTACTGGTTACGGGGTTGTAATCAGGGGAATCTGATCGAGGGGACATCGATCAGTCTACGGTTTTGAGCGTAGGGTTAGAATAGGAGCAGGGTTTGCGAGTGTACATGGTCTTGTATGCGGGATCTGTTCTATCATCTAGTAGAAACCTTAGAAATGCAGCAGTAGGCAGGGTTTTGCCGAAGCTGGGTATATCTGTGTATGATTTATTTTCTGCATTTCTGTTTCTGCTATATTCTGTGATCTGTTTATTTTTATTTATCTCGTTTGATTTTTAATTCAGTTAAAAACTGTCAAAAACCCTATTCACCCCCCCTCTAGGGTTATTCTAGATCCACCATTTGGTATCAGAGCAAGGTTTTCTGCTAACTCTAGAGTAATGGTGATTCCTAGTTGTCAGTCGATAGAGAGTCAGTCCAGCTCATCTCCAACTATTTTCAATGGAACAGATTTTTTAAACTGGAAATCCAAAATGGAATTTTATTTAAAATCTGTTAATATTAAATGTTGGGATGTCATTATCAATGGGTTTGATAGTGTAGATATTAATTTCAATGCTCGTGCTATGAAAATTATATTTGACTATCTTAGCCCTGAACAGTTTAATCTTATCTGTCATTGTTTATCTGCACAGGAAGTTTGGAGAACTCTCAACAAGTTGTATGGAAAATCGGACAACGGCTCAAAACCCCATAATGTCAACTTTGATTCAGATCTATGCTTAACAAGTCATGTAGATGAAACTTCAGATGAATCAGATGATGGAGAATCAACAAATGCTGAAACAGAAAATCTCTCATATGAAGATTTGGTTTACATGTGTCTTGATTTAACGAAATCTGTTGATAAACTCCAATCTAAAAACAAATCTTTGAAAACTGAAAATCATGAGTTGACCAGCAAAATTCATTGTTTGGAATTAAAACTTGAAAATGTTGTGAAATTTGAAAATTCTAATTGTGAAAATTGTTTGAAATTAAAAACAGATCTCGTTCATCTCAACAATAACATTCAAAGGCTTGAAGAAGAAATTCTAGCTTTAAAAGGTAACGAGATTGAATTGAAAAATGCAAACAATTTTTTTCAAAAGGAATTTAACAATTTTAAGGCTATCGAAAATTCCAAACTTGAAATTGCTGAAAGTGATAGTTTGTTGAAAACAGATCTGATTTTGAGTGAGCTTGAAAAAGAGATTGAAAATCTCAAGAAACTTGGATCTGAAAAACAAATTAAATTTGAATCAGAGATCTTTGAATCCAAGACCAAAGTTAAAATGCTTGAAAACGAAAATTTGATTTTGAAACAGAATGATACTGAAAAGAGAAAGATCAGCATTAATCATTGTTCGAATCTAATGAAAGAGAATTCTGATCTTAAATCCAAAATCAACAATCTTGAATTGAGTTTGAAACGCTTTTCAATTGGTGAAAAATCTTTGAATATGTTGTTGAAAAATCAATTTTCTTCTGGTCATAAAAATGGTCTTGGTTTTGGGAAAAGAAATGATTTTGAAAGTTTGAACTCTTGTGATTTCAAAAACTCTTTAAACTGCTTCAAGAAGAGTCATTCTAAAAATTTGAATTTTAAAAATTCCAAAAGTTTTTTGAATCACAATCGAGATAAGAATTGGTTTGATAACAATTCATTTTGGATTCCGAAAAGAAATAAAATGATTTTTGGAAAACCTAAACAAATTTGGGTTACAAAGGGAACTCTAGTTGATTCTAACGGATTGTTATATAAGCAGGTTTGGGTACCTAAAGCTATGAATACAACTGTGAGTGGTTTTACAAACTTTGTTAGGCCACTCGATTCTATAAACTGTTAGGTATCGAAGGTGGCTGAGGAACTGCTGTGCTGAAAAGAAATTTGAAATCAAGATTGTCTATAACTCTATGTCATTTACAGTTCCTTAGGCCAAGATCTGTTGAGTTAGAGATTCTGATTTACATTGGATTCTGGTATGATCTCTAAACTCACCTTTGTATATTCTCTTTGTTTGTTTTTTTATTTTCTGATTTTATTCCTTCCTCTATCTTCTTTTTTTTTTTTTTTTTTTTATTTTACACTGCCATATTCTTCTTTGTTTGTACTTCTTAAACTTCCAGTTGCAGAATTAATGTTTTTCTGGAAATTTGCCTTACTTGTATAAAATCATCATGTGTTATCCATTTCCATATCCTGAATTTGAACTTGTATATATCTGCAATTGTTTTGAAGTTTATTTTCTGATTGTTGAATTCATAACAGTGTTGATGCATTCATATCATATCTTGAACACTGTTAACTAGAATTCTAAATTTTTGAAGATCTGAATAATTAATGAAATTTCACACACTTATGCTGTTTTGAGTTCCTTCCAATTCACTTTGGAAACGCTTAAAGTATTATACTCATTACAGCACTGTTACTTCTCAGTTGTGATAATCTCATTAATTTTTTTTGATTGGCTTGATTATTTCTGACTTGAAAAATATTTGGGTTGAATCAGTGATACATCTTGAATTTCATCCTTATTCATGATTATTATGATTGAAATTAGTTTAGTTTGAAATCATCTGAAATTCCTGATATTGTGAATTTCACACACCACTTAAATCTGAAATTATTAACCTTGTGTGACTGATTCATTATATTTCAAAACTTGACATTGATTCAAGTGATTTCAAATAAATCATTTTTGGATCATGAATATCTATCAAACCTGATGTAAATGATCTGATTTTTTTCTATGGGTTTGTCAGAAATACTTGTGAAAATTTCTTTGAAAATATGGTCTTAAAATTCTCAATTATTTCATGGTTATTTGATTTTAATATATGTTTGTTTAAAATCATTTGAAATTATTGATTTATTGAATCGCACACACTTCTTGAATCTGAAATATAGTATTGTGTGGTTGATTCATTAAATCCTGATATATTCACATTTCTTCAAATGATTTAAAATAAACTTAATTTTATAATCATGGATCATGGAATATATTGCTTTTGTGACCTTCAGAAACATCATTTTGACAAGTATGGTTTGAAACTATGTTCTGTGTTGATCTGATACTGTTTGAAGAATGTTTGTTCTGGAATCACATGCTTGCTGCTCTGATACATGTGCATAATCTATTATCTCATCTGTTTGGGCTTGGTACTTAATAATTCTTTTGTCCATGACATTCTTGTTCAGTATCATGTTAAAATTTCTCGTAAATAGAGACACCAAGTGGTATCAGAAGCACTTATTTTTGTCTCACCCATCTGTACTTAGATTCAAATCTTCACCATGTATAAATCCACATTTTTTTTGTCTTGTACACATTTTTCCCTCTTGTCGTGTATAGATCAACATATTTCTCTAGTATTTGATTTTCAATTTTAGAATTATTTATTAATTATTCATTCAGAAATTGAAATCAATATCCAAATTATTCTGTATTTATAATTCATCAGAATATATCAGAATTTGAAATTGTGATGAATTATGACTACAATATATTTCACAACAAGAGGAGTTTTTATCTGGATTTTCATGATGGTTGAATATTTATTATAATATCTTTGAACTGGCAATTCTTTCACGACCATCCTCATTATCTTTCATCATTCTGCCATCCATGATAATTTTTTTTTAAAATGTGGAGAGTTTAATATTTTTTTTAAAAAAATCACCTTGAACAAACAGTGAAAATAGTTGTGATGGAATTGTGGTTATGCTATTTTTCAGAATTAGTGTCAATTGAAAATTTTCAATGATCTCGGTAAACTTGATTATATTTCATAATATGATTAATTTAGAAATTTATTTCACAAACCATTCCTGTACCTACCACATTTCTATCATACATATTAGTTTTGTATACTAAGGAGTTTTTCATTTTGAAACTGAAAATAATAATAATATAATATTCAGAAGTATTTCTCTAACCTCATTTAAAAATTCAAGCTCTGGTTATGCATGGTTATGAGATTACTTATATTTAAGCTGCAACTGATCTCATTTAAAAATCCAAGATCTAGTTATGTGTGGTCAGTGTGCTCTTAAATTAAAAGAAAAAGAAAAGAAAATAATTTGCTAATTAAATTCGTATATGAATTTCTCCTTGGTATATAAAAACTAGCCTGTCAATCCATATTCTAATTTGTGAAATGTGTTGAAATCTTATGAAGTATTATGATTTGTTGATTGATAGCTATTGGGATTTAAGATTATTTTTTTTGTCACTTAAATTGAATTATTAATTATAGTCCAAATCCATCACTATTTTTGTGTTCAATTTATAAAATTCTTCTAAAAATAATTGGAAATATATGTTTTTTTGAAACTCTTCCCATTTTATACAAAATTCATCGTATATCCATCATTCTCTACAATGTGAAATATACCACTAGTTCTCAGTTTATTATGATTTTTGTTTGACTGATTGAGATTTATGATGACCGTTCTTCCTCTTAAGATGAAATTATATTTTTAGTCAATTTTTCATCTGTATTTTAAAATCTGTATCCTTTTGATGATAACAAAAGGGGGAGAATGGGTTAGATTTTGATTTATGAGTGAATATTTTATAAATATTTTTAATTTTGAAAATTTATTATTATTCATACATTTCACTCATGCACAGTTATAAGGGGAGTTTAGTTGTAGGGGGAGCATTCAAATAGGGGGAGTTTCTGTTGTTCACTGTAAAACACATTTATTATATTCAAAATTCACTGTCAAACACATTTATTGTACTCAAAATCTTTTATTTGTTTGTCATCATCAAAAGGGGGAGATTGTTGTATATAACATAGTTGTATACACAATTATATGATTTTTGTTTGATGATAACAACCAAATAAATATTATTTTAATGTGTTTGATATTGTACAGTTATTATACATCACAGACTGGAATATAATATTTATATTTAAATAAAATACAACTGTACAGAAATTAAAATATTCACAGTATTTTATTTAAATAAAATATTTTATTTCAATATCAAACAGTACATATTTTATACTTCTCTATTTGTACAAATTCACTGGTACATTTCATTTCATTATACATTCTCTTTTTCATACACTGCTCCTCACCAAATCACTCAACGCTCATTTATACATATACAGACACTTTCATTAATTGACACTATTTTTTTTTCACCGTCTTCTGTCTTCTTGTCTTCTGCCTTCACAGCTTTCAGTCCAGTCACTTCTGTCCAGTCGTCTCCTGCTTACCTGTCACACATGGAACAGAAACACACAGTATACTGCAATAGAAATAATACTGAATATATGCAAATATAAATTTTATTTTTAAAATCTTATTTGCCTCAGTTTTCTGGTGTGTTTCTCATCCTTTTTCATGACTTGATCTGATTTATAAAACCATAAATCTGTGTCTAGACAGCTTGTGATATTCACAGTGATACACTGTAAATACCACAAGGCAGACAACACATATATCTCAATGCAGGGACAGGGACAACTCGTCTGACGGCTGCATGTACACACATGTACACGTGTGCACTGCCACGCCAATCAGATTGCAACTGAGGAGTAGCCACATGGACCTGCTCGACTCAGTGCAATACACAAAGTCAACATAGTCAACTCAAGATAAAGTGGTCAAGGAAACTCAAATACCAAACAGCAAATTTCAAAGTGATCGAGCCAAAGTGTAGCTACAATGATGGTATAGGATATTCTCAAGTGCAACAAGTCAGCATAGTAGTGGAGTTACACAAGCAAGAAAAGTCAGAGTAGGTTAACTTGTATGGAACTACTCTAGCAGCATAATCAATTGTTTTTACAAACTGGGCAGTTTCAAGCATGGCAGATCAACACAATGATCAATGATGCAACTAGTTGATGCACATGTCAAACAAGTCAAAATGCAGGCAGTTTTCAAGATGGTGATGGCTATACGTACATGTGCACATGCAAAGTGGACAAGCACAAGTGACATGTCAGTGTACACAATAAGAGTTACTGGTGCAACAGCTACTGATGGATGCAAAGATTTTCATAGTTACAGTTTCAAGAATGGGAAGTCACAATTGCACAAAAATACTTCTGCATATACATGGTTTGTAATTTACAAGTTGGTGCACATAGCACACATGTCAGCATGGACTACGTGGATTCAAGTTAAGTTGAGCCAAGACCAGATTTCAAATTAAAATGGCAAGAGAAAGTGAAATCATACAGCCTTAATATGTAAAGCCAAAACCAGATTTCAAACCATGATGGCAGATACATGTTCAACAAGTCAGTACAACTATGTGTGCACAAACTCAGCAATACATGAAAGTGTACAGCAGCAACACAAGAAAATCAATTCAGGAAGATTCCAAATATGCCAGTTTTCAAAATGTGCTTACAAGATAATAATTGACCAGTGCTCAATTTCTGCATATATGAAAATCTGATTTGTATTCCTGAAATCATATATGGACAAAGAGCAATATTGCAAATCAGGTTTTCAGAAATGAAGTAGTTTTTTTTTTGGCAACATAGTTACTGACAGTTCAAAGTCAAAATGGTTCAATATATTCAAGGTGTTTTATTTCCTGAAATCACATTTCAACTTGGAAACAATTTAATTGGGGCAGTGAAAATTGTTTCCAGTTTGTATATGAACATACATGGCAAATGTGTGTCATTTTTTTTTAAGGCAGAAAGCATGCAAGTTTTTCAAATCTGGTGGAGTAAATTCATGGCAACAAAAAGGAGGCATGCTGATTTAAATTTCCAGATTTATCATCAAGCATACATGGCCAGAAGTTCCTTTTGAAATCAATATTTAAATCTTGGCATAGGAACAATCACAGAGGTTTTTTTTTTTGGAAAGTTAATATTAGCTTTCACCGCTGATTTAAACAAGGCAACCAAGAATTTATGTTCCAGAAATTAAGCAATTCGAACAAGGCAATAAGTCTCACAAGAAATCAGTCACACAACAAAAATCAAGCCGAGGTGATTAAGCCAAAAGAGGAAACCATGGCAACAGAAATCATGCAAGTTTAAATGCCAAGAATTCATATTCAATTTCGGGCATATCAAGGGAATTGAAAATACAACAAATCAGGAAAGGCATTGAAGCAGAAATATTCAAATTCAATCTCGTAATTCAAAAAGGAAAACCGCAATCTCAGATCCAAGTCATACAGCGAAATCAGAGTTGATTGAGGATTTCAAATCCTATTTTATCACACCATTTCATCATCGGCAAATATAGAAGATCGAAACCCACAAAATCAATTCAAGAAATTCAAAGCAGGAAATTTTAGAAAACTCACTTGTTTCGATCAGAAGCCCAAACATAATCAATCGACGAGCAAACCAGTGAATTCGAACTTCAGAGCTTACCCCAAAGCAATTCAATTTTAGGTCGAGATTGATTTGGAGCAGATTTGAGAAAACCCTAGCTTTTTCTTCCAGCCGCCATTTTTAGAGACAAAGGGATCGGGCAAACAAAGACACAAATGGGCCGGCATGTTTGTAAAAAGGGAATAAAGCCTTATTTTTAATCTTAGGGTTTTCTAAAGTTTTTATTTTTGAATTGTTTTATTGTTTTTCTATTTTTGAGTTGAAAAACCATTCGAACAGTTTCCAGAAGTCTGTAAAATTTCTAGGGGTGTTTCAGTCAGGGTGTTGACTGACAGTTAACAGAGTCTGTAAAAATCTGGGTTACTGGTTACGGGGTTGTAATCAGGGGAATCTGATCGAGGGGACATCGATCAGTCTACGGTTTTGAGCGTAGGGTTAGAATAGGAGCAGGGTTTGCGAGTGTACATGGTCTTGTATGCGGGATCTGTTCTATCACCTAGTAGAAACCTTAGAAATGCAGCAGTAGGCAGGGTTTTGCCGAAGCTGGGTATATCTGTGTATGATTTATTTTCTGCATTTCTGTTTCTGCTATATTCTGTGATCTGTTTATTTTTATTTATCTCGTTTGATTTTTAATTCAGTTAAAAACTATCAAAAACCCTATTCACCCCCCCTCTAGGGTTATTCTAGATCCACCAAATATTTCATTCATTAATTAAATCACTACTGCATTTCCTTATCACTATTTGTTAGCCAAATATTTTCAATAATCATCTTGGTCTCTTACGCTGTTTGGAAACATTACTAAATATCAACTTCTTTTATTTTCTATATTTAGAAAATATCTTCTATTTAAAATTGAGAACATTCCACTTACTTATCTCTTTCGTGCCAGTTCATTTTTAGACTTAGGAAATGTTTATTATTATATTTCCAAAATTCTACTTATTTTGGGTTAAAACAAATGTTATGCAAAACATTGTTACAACAACCCAAAATGCTGCATTCGACTAAATCTCTTTAAACATTTCTCTTCGATACCGAATCTTGCTATTTATCAGCTAATAATGAAATCAATCGAGTTGGGGTATTATTACCTCTCAGATCTTGACTGAAAATATTATTAACTTCAAAAATGACAAGACTGCTAATTCGAATAATCAACATTATATTAAACCAATTTTCGATTTCTACAACATATATACTTTCCTCTTTCTATCCTTACTCGATTTAAATTCACAGATTTTCTTTTTGTTAATAATATACTATTTTTAGTTCGTTTCCTTATGGAATTCTATATATATCGATACATCGATTTCTGACTATCAAAATTTCTCAAAAATATTCTAACTCCCTAAATTTCTGGAAAATTTCTCCATAACCTCTTTTGTACCGGGAGCATCGGGAAAGTCCCCAAACCGCCACACAGGCCTCTTCAATCAAAAGAAAAAGAAAAAGCCAAGCGGCTAGCCGATTCGGCGCATAAAATCTCATATGGAATTTAAACATGTACCTTTTTGTCGGGCACATAAATTAAAATCTTCATACACTTCATTCCATACATGTCTAACACATGTTCACCTGTTTCCAGTTTATCCCAACTAAATCCAGTCATCTCTAACTCAAGTCGCTAATTTATTCTTTTAATTAGCTCTTTTGCCAACTCTCTTTAGTTTGAACATATTATGTTCAAATATATTTTATTTCGCTTATAATCACGTCGAGTTTCATTTCTAACTATATTCGATTTCAAATATATATATATATATACATAACTCATTTACCTTTCAAAGTTCAATTTCGATTCAAAATTTTCATTAACTAATTATTCTTCAAATTAGTTAATTTTATTCGATAGTTAAAAATCTGATTTTTGTTTCAAAAACCATTTCACTTACTTCACTGGAGTTCATATTTATTTTATATCACCAGTGTGGATTTTTCTAATTGCAAATTCGAATTTTATTTCTTTAAAATCCTTTTATTTATTTAAATAAACCATTATGGTTTTACAATGGTTCTGGAGCTGTTTTTCTGAAAATTTGATTTTGACATAACTCAAAATCTATTCGACGAAACCTAGATTTTTCTTCTCCATTAGAAAACTATTATCAAATCGGTCCTGAAATTCTAGTTTAAAAGAATTCCGGCCTCAATTGAGTTCTATATACTCAATTGATGTTCGAATCGCCAATTTACGAACTGCAGCGCTGCGGCGAGTTCGTTTTAATTATATTAATATATATAAATGTTTAAGCCTCGTTTATAATAAATTTTAATTCCATTCTGATATTTTTTTTATATATCAAATCAGTTTCCCAATTCAACATAATATTTTCGGTTTTCTAAAATTGTCGATTTTTCCTAACTTGGAAATAAATTTATTTATACTTCGATCTTCTATATTCAAATTCAAATTTCTTTTACAAATTATAAATCCTTTGGATTTATTTTCTATTCTGTTTAAAAATCCGCATTTTGAAATATATTTCGTCGTTTCCATTTCAAAATGATTCCAACTTTCTATTATCAAATTCTATTTTCAATTCTCTTTGGAATTTATATATTCAAATTCTATTTGAATTCTCTATATTCAAATTCCATTTCAACTCTATTTGCATTCTATATTCAAATTCCCATTTCAACTCTATTTGAATTCTATATTGAAATTCTTTTTCAATTCTATTTCAAATTCTCTATATTCAACTCCATTTGAATTTCTATATTCAAATTCTATATTTTAAAATTTCTTTATTCAAATTCCATTTCACTTTCTATATTCAAATTCTATATTTGAATTTCCTTTATATTTTCTATATTCAGATTCTACATATGAATTCCATTTGAGTTTCTATATTAATTCCCATTTGAATTTCTATATTCAATTCTATTTAAATTTTCTTTATTCATTCTTAAACAAATCTCGATTTCAATTTCTTTTGAAATCGATATTTCTACTTTTGGAAAATAGATTTCCCTTTCCAATTTCACACTTGTATTTTTATTTCTGAATTATCCAATGATAATTCTTTTCACTTTATTTATAAACTTCGTTTATAAATGAACTACTTGTTTTTATTCTATTAAAACAAGTTAATATTTTAAGTCTATTTAAAAATTAAAATTCTCTTTTATAAAAATAGAATTTCCCCTTTTAACTCTGGAAATTTCCTTTTTCGATATTTTTAAAATATCAACATTTAAGCCCAGTGATATTTAAACACCACACAACCAATTATTTATTTCAGGTTTTCTAACACATCACATATGACAGTATATGTGCAAACAAATAGCAAACAGATAATATATTTTTGAGGAATCCAGTTGGATCCCTCCAACCTGTTTTTCCCGCATCCACAGACGTTAGTCAACAAAAATAATACCAATCCTGCTTCGAGGCAGGATATCGCGGTATAGAAGGTCATCCACTTTCATAGCGTGGGGCGTATATGGTAATCATCCGCTAATGGTACCACGGGCATCCGCTAATGATACTGCGGGAAATCCAACCACCAATATATATATAATAGCAACCACCAAGCCTAAATAACTAATGTATTTAAGATGCAAAAAAATATTGAATGCAACCAAACAAGCAACAAACAATTATTTTTAATTGATAAAAATAATTTTAAATAAAAGGTGAGTGAGATTTACTCACCGTGATTTTCCTTTTCCTAATATTCAATTAAATTCCAACTCGTCTCGACCACAAATCATCTCCAATTGTCTTGAATGATTTTATTCCTACGATATTTTATTTTAATGTTAGATTAAACATTTATTCATCAAAATTACTAATATGAATAAAATTTCCTATGTATATTAAATTTTGTAAAAGTGATATACCTCGCTGTTGCACTAACATGACAACCAAGCCACTGCCATCACTATTGCCTACTACAATTGCTTGCAAAGCCCCCAACCACCTTGTAGGAATCCCAAATACCCAGTCCATCATCCTCCCTTTCGAACCAAGCATCTAGACGTCCCCTCTTTATTCTATCCAATTCACAGTCGCCCCCCTCAATCCATTGTTGAACAACTGATCAATTCAAGTACCACTAAAATTCCTACATACCCAAACTGTTCAGTCAACCCAACAGCAACCCAACTACCACATACGAAACTAAGCTCCTACAGGAACACCCAAACATACCCATTTTCATCATCCACACTCAAATGTTCAGATCGCACCATTCCAAAATACGATGACCAGACACCTCTCATACATTCAACTGTCGTCCTTAGTTTACCCCATCCATCCTCACTTCACTTTTGATCCAAACCATCGGCTTCTTCAAATCCTCCTCCTCGAATACAACTTCCTCATCGCAAATCGATTTACAGCTTTTGAAAACCTCTCCTACCCCCAAAATACAAATTGCGATAACTCCTAGATTCAAATAGAAACACATCGAATACCCAGATTTAAATCGCACCCTCTGAAATACCCATAACCAACGCCTGCACCTTCGAATAATCCAGGCCATACCTCGCGATTTTTAAACTGAGTTCGATCAGCCCTTTTTCTTTCCTGAATTCGATTTTTCATTTTCCGTGAACTCGATTGTCGAAGAAAGAAGGGGCTTTGATTTTGATTTTGATAATAAAAGGAGTCTGGCCATTTTGTTTTAGATTTAATGCCACTGTCTGTTTTGTTTTAAGGAGTGAAGCTGCAATTTATACAAGGAAATGGCGTTTTATTCTGAGGAACGAAAATGGAAAACAAAGAGGGATATCGCGTTTATAAATAGATGGAGAAGGGAACAGAAAGTACACAACAAATCTTTGTATTTATTTTAAAAGATTTTCTACTTAATTTGATTTGATTTTGATTCGATATAAAGAGATCTTTTTTTTCCTTTTAAATAGATTCTGATTCGATTTCTGATTCGACTTCAAGCTTATCTGTTTAAAGTATATCGGGGTTCATCACTTAACATTACGAACCGCTATTTTAACGTAACGACGGACGTTCTAACGCTACAACAGTATTCTGAACTTTCAGAAAATATTCTGAAATTTAATTTGAACGTATATATAAAATAACCACATTAAATTAATATAATATAATATAAATTCAAACAAATAAATCTCTCGATAATAATTTATCAGTATTATTATTGTTTATCCTCAAATACAATTTCTATTGATCATCTGAATCATTTCGATTCAGTTTCTAATTTCGAATTTAATTATTTTAGATTTGATAAATATATATATATATATATATATATATATTCAAAATAAATCGTATATCGATTATTAAATCGATATCTCAACATAAAAATCCATTTATAATATCCACATCATATTAAATATTTAAAATAAACTGTTCGAAAATCTGGGTCATTACAACTGGGTGGTGGATTCTAAAATTAAAGGGTACAAAAACCGAAGGATGGGAATGCGAAAACTGATTACCAAGAGAAGCTAAAGGAGAATGAAGAGCGATCTGGAAGCTCCACCACCAAAGAGTACAAAACCCACATGGTGAATTATCCTGATGAAGATGCTTATATTAAAGGTCTAATACCGAAAGATACAAAGAATTCATTCAATTTGAAAGGGAAGAGGGTCTCGATGCTCATGTTAATGATAACGAGAGAGTTTCTCCATTCACCGAAGAGATCATGTCCGCTAAAGAATTCGATAATCAAGTATCAAGGAATAATAGATATCGACGATCAACCGATGGCCTTCGATAGTTATATGGACTTGTATAATGCTTCCAATGAAGTCTGATGCAGATTATTGTCCGTAACTCTTTAAGATGTCGCTACCAAATTGTACCGACGGTATTGTGAAAAGACCATCTATTCTTGGAAACAATTCTCATATGAATTTGTTGTCATTTTATGTGTCCAGAAGGATTGCACCGTCTACTACACAATGGTTGCCAACATCAAGCAACAACCCAGGGGTCCTATAGGGTTGTCAACGGATGCTTTCGGATGCGGTTAATACTGTATATGCATCCTCATCCAAAATCATTTTTGGATATTGGATATCTGCATCTGCGGATATGGACGAATATCGTATAATTATCTGCTCCGCCAAAAGACGATAAATCAATGAACATAAATGAATTTTTTTAGTTTAATACTAAGTTTTTAAAATTAATTAGTTGCTAAAATGCTAAAAATAATTAAATATGATGGTAATATATAATTTTGAGCAATTAGCATGCGTTTAGTCGACTTTCAGCTTTACAAAAAAAATTAGTACATTTAATTATGTAAAAATGTACATAATTTAAGCTATAATCCTGGAAAAAAGCAGATGGATAATTTCAGATATGGATGTGCCTATATCCTCATCTGCATCTATTTTTTTCGAATATAGGATATTTATCCGTGTTTCGGATGCGGATGCAGATAAATTTATGGTTTTTAGGGTATCCATTGATGGCCTTAGGCCCTTAAGAGATTACTTGAAAAGATTTAATGTTGGGCCGTAAGGGAAAAAGGATGAACGACTAAGCTAAATTAATAGCCCTCCGCGTAGGGTTTATGAAAACACCTGTGACGACCACCCATAACTCCTGAACTTAACAAGAGAAATAACGCGCTGAAAGATGTGCCAGACAGCAGTGGACGATCATCAAGATATGAAACACAATGCGAAACCTGTCATATAATTCACAGCACAAGGATAAAATATAATAGAAAATACACAACAGGCAATAATAGTGAAGCTATATGAGCTGAAACATAAACTTTCATAGCAGAAGAAGAAATATCCATACACTTGAGATTACAATATAAGTGTTTGTACAATTTTCCTCACGGAAACACTCAGAGTCAAGCATCAAACAACGAAAAAAAATACTGAATGGTAGTAAAGGTAATACGCCAGCCTCCTGCTCGCCTTCGCACAGCAGCATCGTCCTCACTAATTACCTGTCACCTGCCACCTAGTGTGCCCATCCAAAAACCAGATGAACAACCCAAGGTAATAAGAGGGAAACATAAAACCTTGAGTCAGACAACAGTCTTAGTGAGCGATATAGCAGCTATCTAATATCATCAATAAAGCATACGAGAATAGGTAGATAAACAAAATAATCTACCCAACACCAGAGAAGAAACTCAACCTCATCTTCCCCACGTCGGACGGTGATAGCCTTTACAAAAAAAAGTATTTAAACTGTACATCCATGGCAACCAGACAACCATTCATTCATGGCAATCAGAAGTAACCAACAATATCAACCATAACAACCAATTATTTATCTCACGAAAACCATCCTAATCGAACTCAATATCCCTCAAGCACAAGTCCCAAAGGCCTAAACCAATATCAGACAAGTACCCAAGAAACATCTCCTTCAACGTCAGACAATCTATGTGAGACGGTACAAACAAACAACCAATATTCATGACTAACACTGGCTATCACCGCCAAACCTTCTTTGAAACCATTGCTAATCGTATGACTGGCCATATCATCCTACCATCCATCAAGGGCTAATGGCAACCCTAGTACTAGAAAAACTCCATACGCCTCTCAACGATACGTATCTTGGCCTTTCAACGATACCCAGGTTACTCGACCATACAATCGGTCTTTAGACATCTCTATTGTACCTCTGCTTTGAGCCCGCTAGAACCTACGACAATGATAAACTCTCAGCCTTCAATATCTCTAGTCATCCAATCTGATGACCATTCTTAGCTCAAGTAACCCCCCTCGAGCAACCATTCTCCATCAACTCAAAACACCCTTGATTTGTCTTCACATTCATTGCATTCCGACAAACAACGAATACGTCACATCACTTCGACATTCTCTCTTGAATTCGCTTCAAAGTCCGTCCGACCAATCCTACTGACCGGTCCGACCGAGTGGTCCTAACAAGTGGTCTTACTGAGTGGTCTTACGGAGTGGTCTTACCAAGTGGTCTTATGGAGTAGTCTTACCGAGTGGTCTTACGGAGTGGTCTTACAAAGTTGTCTTACTAAGTGGTCTTACCAAATGATCTTATCAAGTGGTCTTATGGAGTGGTCTTACCAAGTGGTCTTCCATCACCTCCAAACTTCACTAAACGATTATATCGATGAAATCAACCCATCCAGTTCAACCACACACATGATATGTAACACCCCGAATTTGTACCGACACTAAAAGAGAATAAATTAAATAATAATTAATTTAATATTTAGAATTAGAGGATACGGACTGTATCATTGCGTCCGTCTCGAAATTCTGGTCAAGATAGACATTTGGTTTGCGTAAAACAGACACCGTATGAGGAAGTTATGAGGGTTTTAAGTTTGTATATGCATAGAAAAATTATATACATACGTATGAGTCAGAGATGAGTCAGAGCTGAGTAAGAATTCTATCCAAAGGATTCAAATTCGAAAATTCCTCTGAGCGGCAAAATTCCTTCTCTAGGGGGTTGACCCCTCTAGAGGGGTGTCGACCTAGGGGTCGACCCGCCTGAAGGAGTGTCGACCTAGGGGTCGACCCACCCACAAGGGTGTCGACGCCCCTAGGGATGACATGGTACTCGGTTTCAAGGGGTCTGGTAGCTATATATACGTGTCCTATTTCTCATATTTTCTTCATTGGAAGCCATGGAGGCCATATGCTGCTGGAGAGCAAACTAAACCATTTTCTACAACAACATATTCTACAAATCCAATTCAGAAATTCTAGATCCGTTCTTCCTCAATTATGTAAACCTAACGCTGTGAGTTATAGTTGTTTTTAGGTTTAGATAAATAAAAGTATATTTTGAAAGACAATGAATTGGATATGTTGTAAAGTATGATTCTATGCTAATGTGAAATCCTATATTATGTCATGACAGATCTATTTTCCTAGATCTAATAAAATTATGGTTATTCGATTATGTTGCTTATGTAGATCTTGACTTGTAACCATGTTATAGTGGATGTACATCTATTAATTTGGACAGTTGTAACATTACTTAGATCTAGATCTTTATGTTAATCACCTTTCACCTGTCATATTGTGATCCATTGAGATATGTTGTAAACTTGACATGTGAATCCATCTTTAGATCTGAACATGTTACTATGTCACCCTAACTATGCTAGATCTAAATAATTGGACACCTTATGGTTAATTTAGATCCCATTATGTTGTGTTGACATCATTGTTGCTATAATTTCATCACTTTTATGCCTACCTTACCATGATGATTACATGACCATTCACCTTGTATTATACCAGTTTATGTTTATGCCTAGATATGTTGAAACTATCACCTTCATCATATTCCCCTTTCATTGTTGTAGCTAGGCTACTTTAGCCTAGATGCCGCCAAAATACGTATGAATACGTTAGAGAAGAAACAGGGAAAAAGGGATTATAATTGGCATAATTTATGTAATATTTATATGAAATGGGACATGTAATTCAAATGAAGAAAACATAGAAATAGTTACCTATAATGACATAGGTAGATTTGGATTAATTTGGAATGTTTAGTAATTTACAATAGGAATTGTAAATTGTACTTATGACACGAGGTTAGGTTACATTAGTGGTGGAAGTTTGACCAGACCCAACCGGTATACCCAGCAGCCACTAATGTTGAACCTAATGTGGGAGGTCTAAGTACGCAAATACGAATCGGGCTAAGACACGAGGTTAGGCCCAACTGTGGAATAAGACTGCCCGGACCCGACCGGCATATCCAGCATCCACATGTTGTAGGCTTAATGTAGGAGGTCTAGCCCATTATTAAACCATAAATGGACATAGTAAAGATTTGGACTACTTAACCTAAGTTAATCCATAAAGACTGTATGACTATGACCTTAAGTTAGGGTTAAGTAAAAATTGGATGGGTAGTGGGTGGGTTAAGTAAATTAGAGGGAGTGGGTAATATTTACATATAGGCCCATGAACTTAACCCAATAAGGTTATGTAATTAAAGATACCCAGTGGTATACATAACCGGTAGATAATGTAATAAGGTTATGTAATTAAAGACACCTAGTAATATACATAACCGACGGATAATGTAATGAAGTTATGTAATTAAAGACACCCTTTAAGGTAAGCATAACTGGTATAGGGCTATGTAATTAAAGACACCTAAAGGTATACATAGTCAGTGGAAAACCTAGTGGGGATACAAGACAAGGGGGAGAGCTTGTATCATATTGTGTAGGACCCATTTCAGTCAGTAACCCGGAGTTGGTATCAAGTAAAGAACTCCATATTAGGCGGAGAAGGGAAACACTTACTGATTGATTGTAAGAGATCCAAACGAGGCGGATGGTGTGGGCGACGCAAACCAACCGGGGACATGTGCGTGCATGGGCCGGGAAGAGGGGGCTAAGACAACTATGACGCTAGTAGATATGGTTGTGCACATCTTAGGTTGCCACTTTAGGAAGTGATACCTCCTACTGTGGGGCTTACACATGATATCTACGGAGTAGGGAGCCGATCGATTAGGGTAGGAGTTAGGGTATACTTGGACGTATGACCTAAGCCTACTAACTTATAGTGGAAGGGATCATCTCATTTTAGTTATACTAGTAATAGTGAAGAGTAATCATTAGTGAGGCACATACACCTTATCTTTCTTACCTTGTCACACCCGCCATTTATGTAGTAATCTCTCGCTTATCCACTTTATATGCCTATCATGTTGCTTTTATTTATCTACTGGCCAAAAGTAACTATACTCGCCAGACTTTATGTCTGACCCTGTTGTTTCTCTTTTTTTCTTCCGTCCCCCCCCTCCTCCCCCAGGTTCTCAGGGAGGAAACACTCAGACTTAATCAGGACTCAAATATCATCTTGCTAGGAGCTACTTCTGAAGTATGGCTTAAGTTCTTGGCTCTGCTATGGATTAACTTTTTCAATTTAGGGAAAATTATGTTTTTCATATTCTTATGTACTCTGATGATGCAAGACAGAAGTTATTTTATTGTAATGGTTTTTGTGACATATGAAATTGTGGACCACAGTATTATACTTTATGATTGAAATAAAAATTTAAATTTTCCATTGTTGTCTTATTTATATCTGTCATGTAATTATTTTGTGTCTATTTACCTATAGCGCTTCACGAAACTTAATGCATTCCCTTAGTGAGTGACATTAACAGATGCGAGGTGTCTCATCATATGAAATCACTAACAACTCGAAATTGACAATTCTCATCAATAGTTATGTAGAGTTCACCAAAATCATGATGAATGAACGTATGAACTAAATTATGGATCTAACTTGCATAAACATATGAAATAACATAGAAATTACCGGTTTTAATTTGCTAAATTAGACCTTATGGCGATTCATATGAGAATAGACTTACCATGATGTAAATCTAGGAGAAACTGACTTAAAATGATGAAAAACATGATCAAATACTCATATATTTGATTGAATTCGTGTGAGAGATGCATATCACTCACCAAATCTCTAAAACAACATAAAAGCACTTAGATCTAGATCCGAACAACAAAGAATTTGCCTAAAATCTTCGATTCGATGAACTCTCTCTCTTGGAATGGCGTAGATCTAGCTTCAAATGATGTGGATCTTCGATTCTCCAATGTAGATCTAAGCTCTAATGGTGGAAAGATGAAGAAGATGGAGTAAAGGAGGACCTCTAGCTCTTCCAAATGAGAAAATGGAGAAAGTAAACTATTCTCCCTGCCTTCTACCCTCTATTTATAGCCTTCCACCAACCCACTAATCGGCCTCCCCAAATCAACTCATTATGGCTTACAAAATCTGAACGACCAAATTTGAAACCTTAAAACTATGATTCTTCCCAAACCGCTGAGCCAAATCTTTAATGTGACCACTCTACGGAATGGGAATCATCATTTCCTTTCCAATGAGACTGATCTCAGCACATGATTCGATCCGAGTCAAAAGTTATTCCTTATACAAGACTGACAGGGGCAAAATTGTCACAAGCAAAATTGGTAAAAATTATGGACATGTCTCACTTCCCCATAACCAACATATAAAAATATGAGAATGATCCAACCCTCAGCGAATAAAATAAGTTTTTTTACGATCCTCTGATACGTAAAATGCGGGATGTTACATTCACCCCTCCTTTAGGAATTTCGCCCTCGAAATCCCAACAACACAAGCAACTAAAACACCTCCGCATGCCTATCATCCATGGGCAGCCAATTCTATCACCCTAACTGGAAGCCATCAAACCATGCATCCGTTGCCTTATCCTAGCACGTTGAATTCTAAAGACAAACATAATAGTACAAATTACGATGATGTAAGGTGACACGATACTAATGGGTTATACTAACGAAGAGTTCTGGATGGGTCGCCTTCATGCTCTCTTTTGTCTTCCATATACAATCGTCGCCATCCTCACTCCATAGTATCTTGACTAGCTTAACCGTCTTCCTCCTAAGATGTTTCGTGTCATTCCCCACAACACGATGCGGCTTACGAGGTCTCGTATCTACAGACTCGACTTCTAATTCTTCATACTGCTCTGGAGATACAACCACATTTGAATCATGCATGAACTTCCTTAGAAACGACACATGGAAAACATTAAGCACACTCGACATTTTCTCGAGTAACTCCAATCTATATGCGAGCTTTACAATTCATTCGACTATCGGAAACGGTCCAACGAATCTTGGGGCCAACTTTCCTTTATTTCCGAATCAAACCACATGGTTCAAAGGAGAAATCTTCACAAATACCATATAGCCAACGTTGAATTTCAAGTCTTTTCGACGTTTATCGGCGTAACTCTTCTAACGGTCTTGGCTGCTTTCATTCGTTGCCGAATGATCTCGATACAATTCAAGGTTTCTCTTATCACTTTAGGCCCAAGTATCAATTTATCCCTAATTTCTAACCAACATGCCAGAGAATTACATGGTCTACCACAAAACACCTCATATGGAGCCATCCTAATGCTTAACTAGTAGCTATTATTATATGCAAACTCAACTAGATGTAGATGGTCTTCCCATGATCCCTCGAAGTCCAGTACACAAGCTCTTAGGAGATCTTCCAAAACTCGGTTAACCCTCTCGGTTTGACCATCGGTTTAGGGATGATAAGCCGTACTTAAATACAACTCGATTCCCAAATTCTCTTGCAAACTCTTCTAAAATCTACTGGTGAACAATGGATCTCAATCACTGATTATGCTCTTTGGGATACCATGAAATCGAATTATCCATTTTATATAAAGCTCAGCCAACTTTAATGTTGTCCTAGTTGATTTAATAGGAATGAACCTTGCACTTTTGGTCAAATGATCCATGATGACCCAAATTCCTTCATTTCCTGCCCTAGTTCTAGGTAGTCCATCGATAAAATCCATCGATATCTGCTCCCACTTCTACGTAGGAACTTCCAATGGATGAAGCAATCCACTTGGCTTTTTCTGTTCAGCTTTCACCAAATGACAGTTCATACACTTGGAAATAAACTTTCCATTATCCCTTTTCATCCCTTTCCAATAGTAGACTTGCTTCATGTCCTGATACATCTTATTACCACTGGGATGAATCGTCAACTTCGAGTGATGGCATTCCCTCAGAACCCCATCTCTCAATCCATCAATATCAGGAACAACCAATCGCCCTTGCTTTCCAAGCCAACCTTCTCGATCGACCTTGAATTCCTTGTCCTCTGGTTCCAACTTCTGGATAAACTCGACAAGTTTTGCATCTCGCTTTTGGCTCTCGCCAATCCTTTTAATGAGAGTAGGTCTTATCGATAAGCTTTCCAACATTTCAGGTTCCAACTCACACCTTGGTCTGAAATCAAATCTTGCCAAAAACTCGAGGCTCTTCCATTCCGAAAACATTGCTCCCAATCCTGCATGTCTTTGACTCAATGCATCTGCAACTGTGTTACCTTTTCCTAGAGTATAGGCTATACCAAAATCATATGATGTCAGAAACTCTAACCACCGTTGCTACTGAAGAATCAAATCCTATTGGGAGAAAAGATACTTCAATGACTTGTGATCCGTAAACATCTCAAACCGAACCCCCAACAGGTAATGTCTACACATCTTCAGAGCAAACATAATTGCTGCCAACTCCAAATCATGAGTTGGATAATCCCTTTCATGCGACTTCAGCTGTCGACTCGCGTATGCCACAACCGTATCCTTCTGCATCAGCATTGCTCCAAGTCCAGTTCCACATGCATCGGCGTATACCACCATTTCTTCATTCCCACTTGGGATTGTCAAAAGAGGAGCACTCGTTAGTCTCTCTTTCATGATTGCGAAAGCTTGCTCGCACTTTGCATCCCATGTGAACACTTGGTTCTTCTTCGTCAATCCTGTTAATGGAGCAGCTATCTTGGAGAAATCGTTGATAAATCATCGGTAATAACCTTCCAATCCAAGGAAACTTCTCACGTCTGTTGCATTCTTAGGTCTATCCCAGTCCTGTATTGCTTCCACCTTAGCAGGGTCCACCGCTATTCCATTTCCAGAAACAACATGGCCTCAGAACCTCACTTCGCTCATCCAGAAGTGACACATCGAAAAGTAAGCTTTTAGCTGATGCTTTCGCAAGATTTCCAAAACAACTCTCAAGTGCGTCTTGTGCTCTTCCTCATTCTAAGAATAAAACAGAATATCATCCATGAACATAAGCACAAACTTGTTCAACTGATCTCTAAAAACCCGATTCATAAGATCCACAAAATATGCTGGCACGTTAGTCAACCCGAATGGCATCACTAACCATTCGAAGAAACCAGATAGTGTCCTAAAAGCAGTCTTCGATACACTATCCTTCGCTACCCTTAAATGGTGAAATCTCATTGTCAAATACAATTGAGAAAACACTTTAGCTTCGTGAAGATGATCGAACAAACCATCGATCCTCGGCAACGGATACTTATTCTTCTTGGTCACCTTGTTCAGCTCACGGCAGTCCACACACAATCTCAACGATCCATCGGTATTGGTTGCAAACACAACTGGTGCCCCCTATTTGGATACACTTCTCTGAATGAATCCCTTTCCCAAAAGGTCACGAACTTGCACTTCTAACTCTCGTTGTTCCATAAGCGTCATCCGCCTGGGAGGCATAACGATAGGTCTAGCACCCTCGACCAAATTGATTCTAAATTCGATTTCATGATGCAGCAACAACCCTTTTACTTCCTCAAAGACATCCTTAAACTCATTAGTGAATAGCACAGACGACAAGTCTTCCTATAGAATCACAAGCGAATATAAAAAGCTCATGAAGACCCCATCTTCGGGATTACACCAAATCAAAACCTTCGCCCTTCCACATCCCCGACTCTTACCTCAAGCTACTCGCAATTCACTCTCGCCGCATACCTCTTGAGCTAATCCATGCTGAAGATGATCCCAAACCCAACGAAGTTCAAAACAAAGCAATCACACACAAAAGAGCAACCATGACTTAATAAGACTAGACCATGACAAAGCATACAAAGGCTTGACGAACCCCAACTGGATTAGTCGCAACCAAAGGTTTATTACATATCCCGGGTTCCAAACCCTAGCGGCACAAAAAATCATTACAGATGAAAGAATGTGATGCTCCAGTATCAAACAACACACGAACTGAAACATCCTTAATTGAAAGAGTGCCTTGGACGACAACACCCTTTCCTTTCTCTTCTGCATTAGGAGCTCTTGATGAAGATGGCACGACCTCCAAAGCATAAGCCTTCACAACCTACTTACCCTTAGCGGATTCTGGACAATCATTCTTTTCATACCCAGGCTTTCCACACTTAAAGCACTTCTTCTCAGCTTTTGGATTCTTACATTCGTTGGAGTAATGGCCTTTCCGTTGGCAGTTAAAGAAAACTATCTCACTTTCAGGTTTCTTATTGCCATCCTTCCCTTTCTATTGTTGCTGCTTCCTCTTCTTATTGCTATTACCACCCTACTATGGTTTCGAAGCTTCCATGGTTGTAGAGACAACATTTGCTTCTTTAGGAAACAAGCTTTCATGTCGAACAACTTTCTCTATTATCTTCTCATATGGATCGTTAAGATGATCCACCAATGGCTTCCCAATATATGTATCCAAATCCATAACAAACTTTTTGAACTTTTGATAGGCTGTGTCAATGTATGAACGAGCATATTTAGACAATGCCTCGAAGTCAGAAACATAATCAAGCACCGGTCTACCATTATGTTTCACTTCCACAAATTTCTTGATCAAAATGGACTTTTGAGCAGTAGAGATAAATTTTGTCTCGAATTTAACTTGGAACTGCTCCCAAGTTATCTCTTCTTCCGGAGTCTCAAGTGTAACAGAATTCCACCACTCTATGGCCCTGCTTTGCAGCTGCCTTAACGCAAACTTTCTCTTATTTGCATCTTCTATACCTAAGCCCCCAAAGATACGAATACAAGCATCTAACCACCTCTGAACCTCTTCAGTTGGCTCAGTCCCCTTGAATGGTTTTCCCCTAGAGATGCGAAGTCTTTACACAGCTTCACAAAACCCACAACCTTAGGCATCTAAACAACTACATCTACCGTGGCTGCCACTGGAGCAGGTACCCTTCTCATAAATGCCTCAATCATGGCTTCAAACATGGTTGGGTAATTAGGTATACCTCCAATCCCCCCTTCAGGTGCAGTCTTCTCCCTAGCAGTATGTCTTGTAGTATGTTGACTCATTCTAAATCTGCAAACTAGAATGATTAGCCACTTTCAAGGAAGACTGCTAATAGAATACAAACGCTACTATACTATATACACTAATATATATAGTACACATCCAATAGAAATCTACAAATACGTCTCTCGTATACTATTACATCTTTGAACTTTGGCTAAAAATCATTAACCAGAGCTTTGATAACAAATGTAAAAACCTCCCATAATTCATGCACTTAACAAGATAAATAATGCACTGAAAGATGTATCAGACAGCTATGGACGATCATTAAGGTTTGGAACACAATGCGAAACATGTCGTATAACTCGCAGTTCAAGGGTAAAATATAATAGAACATATACAACAGGCAATAATAGTGAAGCATGTATGAGCAGAAACTTAAACTTCATAATAACAAGAAAGAATATCCATGCACTTGGGATTGCAACATAAGTGTCTATACAATTTGCCTCACTACAACACTCAAGATCAAACATCAAACAACGGAAATAAATACTAGATAGTAGTAAAGGTAATACGCCAGCCTCCTGCTTGCCTTCGCACAACAGCATCGTCCTCAATAATTACCTGTCACCTGCCACCTAGTTTGCCCATCCAAAAACCGGATGAACAACCCAAGGTAATAAGAAGGAAACATAAAACCTTGAGTCAGACAATAGTCTTACTGAGTGATATAACAACTATCTAACATCATCAATAAAGCATATGAGAATAGGTAGATAAACACAATAATCTACCCAACACCAGAGAAAAAACTCAACCTCATCTTCCCCACATTGGACAGTGTTAGCCTTTACAAAACAAGTATTTCAACCATACATCCATGACAACCAGACAACCATTTATTCATGGCAATCAGAAGTAACTAACAACATTAACCTATTATTTATCTCACGAAAACCATCCTAATCGAATTTGACATCCCTCAAACACAAGCCCCAAAGGCCTAAACCAATATCAGACAAGTACCTAAGAAACATCTCCTTCGACGTCAGACAATCTACGTGAGATGGTACAAGCAAACAAAAAACATTCATGACTAACACTAGCTATCACCACCATTTCTGCTTTGAAACCATCGTTAATCATATGGCTGGCCATATCATCCTGCCATCCATCAAGGGTTAATGGCAACCCCAGTATTAAAAAAACTCCATAAGCCTTTCAATGATACATGTCTAGGACTTTCAACGATACTCAGGTTACTCGACCATACAACCGGTATTTTAGACGTCTCTGTTGTACCTCTGCTTTGAGCCCGCTAAAACCTATGACTGCGATAAACTCTCAGCCTTCAATATCACTAGTCATCCAATCTGATGACCATTCTTAGCACAAGTAAACCGCCTCGAGCAACCATTATCCCTCAACTCAAAACATCCTTGAGTTGTCTTCACATTCGTTGCATTTCGACAAACAACAAACATGTCACATCACTTTGACATTCTCTCTCGAATTCGCTTCGAAGTCCGTCCGAGTGGTCCTACCGAGTGGTCCTACCGAGTGGTCTTACCAAGTGGTCGTACCGAGTGGTCTTACCAAGTGGTCTTACGGAGTGGTCTTACATCATCTCCAAACTTGACCAAAATTTTGCCAAACGACAATATCGAAGAAATCAACTCATCCAATTCAACCACAAACATGATATGAAATCACTAACAACTCGAAAATGACAATTTTCATCAATAGTTACGTAGAGTTCACCAAAATCATGATGAATGAACGTATGAACTAAATTATGGATCTAACTTGCATAAACATAAGAAATAACATAAAAATTACCAGTTTTAAGTTGCTAAATTAGATCCTATGTTGATTCATATGAGAATAGACTTACCATGATGTAGATCTAGGAGAAACCAACTTAAAATGATGAAAAACAAGATCAAATACTCGTATATTTGATTGAATCCGTGTGAGAGATGCATATGACTCACCAAATCTATAAAATAACTCAAAAACACTTAGATCTAGATCCGGACAGAGAAGAATTTGCTCTAAACTCTTCAATTCGATGAAATCTCTTTTGGAATGGCGATCTAGCTTCAAACGATGTAGATCTTCGATTCACTATTGTAGATCTAAGCTCTAATGGTGGAAGGGTGTAGAAGATGGAGTAATGGAGGACCTTTAGCTCTTCCAAATGAGAAAATGGAGAAAGTAAACTATTCTCCATGCCTTCTACCCCCTAATTATAGCCTTCCACCAATCCACTAATGGGACTCCCCAAATCAGGCCATTATGGCTTACAAAACCTGAACAACCAACTATGAAAACTTAAGGCAGCAATTCCTCCCAAACATCTGGGCCAAATCTTTAATGTGACCACTCTACGGAATGGGAATCGTCATTTCCTATCCAATGAGACTGATCTCAAACCTGATTCGATCCAAGTCAAAAGTTATGCCCTGTACAAGACTGACAGGAGAAAAATGGTCACAAACAAAATTGGTAAAAATTACAGACATGTCTCACATCCCCAGAACCAACAATTAAAAATATGAGGATGATCCAACCCTCACGGAATAAAATAAAAATATTTTATGATCCTCCGATACGTAAAATGCGGGTTGTTACAACACCCCATTTTGGAAAGATCTTATGATAAATAAAGTCGAATGCCTGCAAGAATTCCAGTTCCATGCCAATAAATTCCAACAAACGGATGAAATTTATCATGTTAAGAAATAAGTAGTTATTCGTAGAGAAGGAACAAAACATAGCTTTCACTGGAACTTGAAGTGATCTCGAGGGAACTCAATAACGTTGAGTAAGCCGATTTCTTTCATTCATTCTACGATGAAAGGTAAAGTGAACTTCCCTACCTCGTTCAAAGCTCAAACAAATCCAAAGGTTAAATAGGTGATGCCTACTGTATTTATCACAAGGCAAATGACCATAAGACCAAGGAGTGCAAGGTCCTGTCTAGTGTCATCCAAAGGCTCATTTGAGAGGAGCAGTTTCGAGAATTTATCCAAAATGATTAAAATGCCCCCTAAGATAGTAAAGGGTATCGAAAGCCCTTCAAGGGGACTACAGTCAATGCTGTTGAGAAGGATGATGCTTTAGAAACTGGTCCTTCACTCAACCATATTAACATAATCCATGGGGGCCTGCATATTGCTAGAAGAAGCCAGGAGGCAAAAAGTCGTTATATAAAAGAAGCCAAAGATAAGGTATTCCCAATCCAAGAAAGGGTGTCAGATCATCTCCTGAGGGGGGTTTACCTGCATACTATGGTGACGACCTTGAAAGTGCTCTGAAAGAGAATTCATTACCCATATAATGATCCTTTGATGATTACCGTCCAAATAGGGCAATCCATGGTTGCTAAAATCCTAGTTAATACCGGAAGCGCTATCAACGTCATCTTCAAGCATGCTTTCGACCAGATGAATATCCCATAAGCAAAGCTAGAGTCTAGCCCAAAGCTAATTTTCTAGTTCAAGAACAAGGGTTCCACATGAGTTGTACAAGTGAAACTCAGAGTACAGATGGAGCTTCGTCCTTACTGTCGCACTTTCGAAGTCCTTTTAGTAATTATCGACTAGCCATCCTTCTATAATGCATTCTTTAGGCGTCCAGTACTAGATGAGGTAGATGCCTTCGTCTCCCATAAGTACATAATGGTTAAATTTATAACATAGAAAGGATGGAGAACTTTTAAGGAAGACCAATATAGCTTAAGAGAGATGTACTTTGCAATACTCGATAAATACAAGAAATAATACTTTGCTAATTTCAATGCTTCCACTAGACTGCAACCATCAGATGGTGAGATCCTGAACCCAACATTCGAGGCGAAGGTAAGAATGGTAAGAAGTATTCAATATGTAAAACGTAAAAAGAATGATTGCAGGTCAAAATATAGGAAAAGAAAGAAACAAGAAGTCAACAGTATTAATGAGGAAAAGATCATAACTGACTTGGACTATGAGGAGAGGTTGAAAGGATTGAACCTTTAGAAGAAATTGAGGAAATAAGTATAAATCCTATTGACCTTGGATGCTAACCCCTCTTGGTAAAGAAATCCAACAGGAAGTCGAGAACGTGTGTTAATTACAAATATTTAAATAAGCTTGCCCAATGGACTGTTACCCTCTATCGAGAATTGATTAACTCGTTGATGCCATAAGTGGGCATAAGTTGTTATCCCTCATGGATGCCTATTTGGGATATATCTATATACCCATGGTCAAAGCAGACGAAGAGCATACGAGCTTGGTCACTGATAATGAGACATATTGCTATAAAGCTCTGCCTTTCAGATTGAAAAACGCGGAAGCAATGTATCAAAGGCTAGTCAATAGAATGTTCAACGGTCAAATCAGAAGGAACATGGAAGAATATGTGGATGACATGTTAGTCAAATAATTAGATTTGGAAAGCCACCATCTAAAGGAACTTAAGGAGATGTTCTGCGAAAGTATCAAATGAACTTGAGGAGATGTTCTGAGAAAGTATCAAATGAACTTGAGGAAATGTTCTAAGAAAGTATCAAAAGCTATTTTGGAGTCTATTTAGGGAAATTTCCTAATTATGTTATAAGCGAGTGAGGAATATAGGCCAGTCCAACGCAAATCAAGGCAATAAGAGAAACGACTAAGCCTAAAAAGGCAAAAATGTGATGAGCCTTAATGGAAAAGTGATAGCTCTAAATAGATTTATTTCGAAAGCTATCGATAAATGCGTACTATTATTCAATGTCATCAAAAAGAAGAATAATTTTGAGTGGGGAAAAGAATGACAAAGGGAATTCCAAGAGTTAAAAGATCATTTAGAGAAACTTCCTATAATGTTAATCTCGAAAGATAGGGAAACTTATATCTCTATATAGCAGTTTCAGAGCATACAGTCAGCTCGGTCTTAATACGAGAAGAAAACAAAACTAACTTCTATTTATTATGTCATCCAAAGGCTAAGAGATGCCAAAGCCAATTACATGGTTATTTAGAAATTGGCCCACAAATTAATCCTAACTGCCTGAAAACTACAGTTATATTTCCAAGCACATCCGTTTAAGGGTTTTATTAACTTACCCCTAAGGAAATTTTTGGCAAGCCATTAACCTGCGAAAGGCTCGTAAAGTGGGGAATTGAGCTGAACTAATATGACATTGAATATAAGTCTGACTACTATCAAGGTCCAATCCCTAGTGGATTTGTAAAGAATGCACTGATATTATTAATACAACAATTTGGAAGGAAAAAGGATTTAGAGCCAAAATGGCAATTGTTAGTTCATGGAGCATCTAATGAGCAAGGCGTGGGATAAGGTTATGTCATTATAACTTGAAATGGAAATCGACTACATTATGCCATGAGAATGGGTTCCCATGCTACAAAAAATGTAGTAGAATATGAATCTATGGTTGCATGTTAACATTAGCAAAGTAGCTTAAAATTTCACAGATCCAAAATTTGAGTGACTATCAATTAATGGTAAATCAACTTAAGCAAACATATCAAATAAAGGATCCGAAAATACCTTAGTATTAAGAAAATATTGAAAATGCTAGTGGTCTTCGAGGATTTCTCAATACGTCAAATCCCGAGAGGAGAAAATTCTCAGGCCGATTCGTTTGCCACGTTAGCTAGTTTAAGAGGAGCCTCGGAAGGTTAAATAGTCTCTGTCGAATATCAAGCGACACAAAGCATTAAAGAAAAAGAAGTTGAAAAAGGAAGACAGTCTTTGGTATTAACCAGATCCCAGGAAAAAGCCCAAATAGAAGCTGAGAAAAATACCAAACAAGGAATTCTAATCGAAATAGAAAGATTTTTAGGAGATAATATTGAAAATAACCGGATGACACCAGTCCTTCAATATTTAAGTGAATGCGTATTGCCTACGGATAAAACGGAGGCTAAGAAAATCAAGAGGCTGGCCTCAAATTTTGTTATCTTGCACTACACCAAAACAGGTGATTCCCAACGAGTATAACTGTCACATACAATTTCAGCAACGCTTATTAGTGTTGCTATGGAGACGTGGCAATTTATTTCCAATGCATATAAGCATTGGTAGATTTTCTCTCCCAATGCTTGTAAGCATTGCTATATTTTCGTTCGCAATAGTTATAAGCATTGGTATATTTTCTTTCACGACGCTTATAAGCATTGGTAGATTTTCTTTACCAACGCTTACAAACGTTGGAAGATTTTTGTTTGCAACGCTTATGCATGTTGCAATATTTTTGTTTGCAACGTTTATACATGTTGCAAGATTTTCATTTACAACAAATATAAATGTTAATAGTAACAGAAATATATATGAGTAATTCTCATATTTTAACATTAATAGCCAATTAATAACTAACATGATTATAATATAGATGATTTTTAATATGAATCTAAAACAGATATTGTTCATAATTTAAAAAGTATAACTCAATGAATACTAAGACAACATTCATAATCAAGTAACAACATAGAATACCAGTTACCAACAGACACGTACAATACATAATTAAGTTGCTAAATTCAATACATAATTAAGTTCTGCAATTAGATCATTTTCAAGATCTTCTACTGCAACATTAGAACTACCATCCAATTTCCTCTTTTCTTCTGTTGCCTCTAGAAGTGCCTTCATTCATTGAAATTTTCAGTTCCTTGTTGAAAACAAAAAAAACATAAGTACTATACTGATAGGCCCGTTATAATGATAGTAAGTAAGAAACCTATTCTGTCAAAATCAGGCAAAACCTTATAGCACGGGAACAAACCGAATTATTTGTAGGCTTGGTAAAACTGAGCTTTGGCACAGTTAAAACTGAGCCTTGTTGGCCTAGTTTTACTGGGCCGAAGCTCAGTTTTATTGATCCTACAAGGCTCAATTTAAACTGAACCCAGTGGCTCAGTTTAATTTGAGCCCGGTGGCTCAGTTAACTGTAACTAACAAATGGGCTTGTCTAATACTGTAAAAGGATATGTGGTAGAACGTGCATTGATTATCATTCTTAGCACCACATATTTTATGATATGTTGTCAAAAAAGTTTGATAGATAACGACCTGAAAACATTATAGAAATGGAAAGCAGTATTTTCATCCAAATTGTTCTTTATTCATAAAACAGAAAAACCAAAATTCAATTTAATTTTTACGCATAGGTCAATATTCTTTCGACCATAGGACACCCTAATTTTGTTAACGTTTGGCATCCTATGACTCATTAGGAACGTATTTTACTTCCAGACTCAATATGTATTGTGTATTTTGTTTGGCATCACAAACCATCATTGCTGATTAAAATCTCAAGTCACAATCACTCAATAACAATTTATATTTTGAATTCATTAACCAGCACACGCACCTTCTTATTAATAAACATATTTAAAAAGTTGACACATTCTGGCATGGCTGTCAGTAAACATATATTTGGTACCCATATTTAATCATATACCAAAATGCATGGTGATAGTTATCACATTCTGGCATTGCTGTCAGTAGACATATATTTGGTTCACATATTTAATCATATACCAAAATGCACGGTGATTGAGTAAAAATGTTCGCTAACCTTTAAACTAAACAATGGTTGATGCAATAAGGCAAAAACAGAGGCAACTTAAGGGTACACGATGTAAAAGACAATTTTCGACAATCTATATATGGTAACTACCTAAAAGCAATCGAATTCTAAACTAACAAAATAGCGGAGTGACTATTAAACTTAGAATTTTTTTTAATCCAATACTACATTAATATTGCATGCATTGTCTTTCAGCTTAAATTTTAAATTTTGTATAATTCAAAATAAAATCTTTTAGGTTTTTTCTCCTTTCAACCAATTATCTTCGATTTATAATACTTCAAGGTTTACGATTAAACCATCCTTTGACCCATTAAACTAATATCATCTTTCTGTGTATATTAGAATTAGCATTAGGAGTTGTTCTTTTCAGGATTGCTTGCCAAATGCTAGAACCTTCCATCCTCATTACATAGAGAATCGATGGCAGTGGCAATAAAGATGCACAGATCTTGGTTACACACATTGTTTTCATGATCAGAGTAAACAAGGAACATTTTAGTTCAATATATATGTAGATTGTTTATGTAACAACTCAGAATTTTGACAATAGTTTAGTTATTTAATTAGAATCCCCAAAATAGGAATTTGTGCAAATGATGGAATGGAATTTGACCATGAATAACTGTTGCGTTCATCTCGAAATTCTGGTTAACTTCATGTTTGGAGTTTCACGAATGGAATTCATATGAAAAAGTTACGGATGAAATACGATAACGGCAGAAAATAAATAAATAGAATAATTAATATATACCTTTCATTTTATTACCTGCTTTCACTGGGAAAATTCGCTTAGGGGTTGTCGATACCCTGGTCTAAAGCGGTCGACTTCTCTGCGCCTGTACAGCCCAGTGACGGCTAGGTTTTGACGGGCAATTTCATTATATTATATATTATAAATGGACGGATGTTAATTAAATTAAATCTAATGGTTCATGAATAATTCTACTCCTATAAATAAAAGGGTAAGGCCTTATTCTTTTTCACACAAATCTGTAGATAACAGCGAAGCTCTAGCATTTCCCTTTGGCTTCCAATCAAATTTCTTAATTAAAAATATATTCATATAGAACAAATCAAATACAAATCATATAGGATTGAAAGGGATTACAAGATACAATGGAAAAGAATGTGAATTGACGCTCTACATCAGATTCTCTCCCCTCTTCCTATTTTCTTGCATATCTACATATCTAAAAGTATCCCCTTTTCAGATAAATCGTAGATTTATAAGAATTTAGGAATTGTAAGTTTAAAAGGTTATACAAACTTCAGATTTGGATGCTTTCAGGTGAGTGGGAAATTTATATACAAAACTATAATAGCATATTTATCACGTTTGTACTAGATCTCAAAATATATGTCTATTTTCATCAGATCTATTCAAAATATTATTGAATTTGAATTGGCACCTATCAGATCTTCTGATAAATATTGTCAAAACTTGGGAATTGTGAATTTTAGCTAGGAATAATATAAATTGTAGGCTTACTTAAATTGTATATACATATTGTCTATAATTATTTTGGAAAATATATTGTGGTTGTTGCAAAACACTATAGGTCTGGAAAACAATCCCATTAAACACCATTTAGATGTAATTATATTCTAGATCTCTAGTTTCAGTGTTGAATGATAAATTATGTGAATTTGGATAAAAAGATACAATGGTAAATTGTGTGATTGTAAGTTTAAAATAAATATGCCTGTTTGTATTCAATATTGTTGTGGTTTTGGCTTAGTTGTTGTAAATATATCATTTTCTTCTATTTTTGAACAAAAAGACATTACTTTGAATTCACAAGAGATATGACAAAAGGATTTAAAAAGGGAAAAACGGTGTAAATGTATGTAAGGATATAAATATACATATTTGTGCATAGTTTGCATCAACTATTCCAAAATATACATTAACATATATTTCTTGTGATTTGAAAATATGTCAATTTCATTAATTAGGCATAATTTACAATAATTATAGCTAACTGTCTTTTTGCAAGATTTTGATCTTTTTGGCAAGATTGAATGCAAAAAAGGAATGTTCGGTTATTGATTAAACCAAATCATTAAATTAAAAAATTATAATAGTAAAGAAAATAACTATGTTAGTTAACGTGAAAAATAAAAATGAAAATATATATTATCTGTCCAAATCTGCATAAAACGATAAAACATACATTGCATTGAATGTTTGAACGATATTCAATTATGGAATTATATATGAAAATGTAATCCATATTGAATTAAGATATTTATGGCGACCATTGTAGTAATCAATATAATTAATTGCTATAAATAGGGCCGCCAATCAATAAATAATAATTGTAACCGATGTTGATTATGGAAAGTGAATATAATAGGATAAGGGTTACCTTTCCTAAATTAATTAGGATCAATGTTGTGAACCCCAATTAGGAAATTTTAATTTTAACCGCATTTAGACATGAGGCTAAACTCAACTTGTGGTAAAAGTCTGCCCGGAACCGCCCGAGAAATCCAGCATCCACAGGTAGTCAGCTTAATGAGTGGGGTCTAATGCGTAAATATAAGTGTACTAAGGCACGAGGTTAAGTTCAACTTGTGTAGTAGTCTGCCCGGAACAGATCAACAAATCCATTATCCACAAGGGTCAACTTAATATGAGAGTTCTGGTACCCAGATATATATATATATATATACATCAGGCAATAAATAAATAAATAAATAATAGTAATTGTCTGTTACGATACAACAAATAGATACTTCGGGACTGATAAAATAAGGATATTCGGTGTAAATGGTTGCCTTAGGAAAATATGACCGTTATGGTCATAAATGGCAAAAAACTTATGACGAAAGTAAATGGTGTGAAAAGGGGATTTATGGGTATTGATTGTTGTTAAATACTAAGTCCAATTAGGGAAATAATTAAATAAATATCCTAAGGCAAGGAGGATATAACTTCCCTTATTTATATTAGTTAATACATAACCTGTAACTAAAAGTTAAAGGGTTAGACTTAATAGGTTAATGATGTGAAATATTATTAGCCATAGGAACCCGTAACGATAATTTATTATGTGCATATAGTATTTCCGTAAAGAGAAACTAAACGGAAAGGACTTAATAACGTAGCGCACTTTATCCCAATATGGAAAGGTATTAAAGGCTTATGGGGTACAAATTTAGCAATCTTCGCATATAGTTCGCTTCCTTGGGTCTTAAGTGGCTTGGGTTGAGGAGTCCACATAGGTGTAGGTCTTTCAGTTTAGGAGTCTTAAATGGCATGTGTGTGGGGCCTGCCCAAACCTGGAAACTAAAAATGTCAGATATGGCTACTTTTCCTATGGGAAATAATAAGCAATTAAGGAGATTACGCAATAAGGTCAGCTAGATGGTATAACAAGTGATAAAATACCATCTCTCACCTTATGCGGGGCAAGGGTATATGCGTGAATAACGGAATCCTTAACTAGTAGGGGCCATAGCTAGTTTATGTTAATGTTAAATAAATTATCGAGGAATAATAAGTGAGCAATAAGTCCGCCTAGGGTCTTAAGCGATCAGGGAGAATCCACCCTATCTATCACTGAGAGTGAGGCATTAAATAATGAAAGATGAGAAAATGAAGATATATATATATATATATATATATATAACTCCGTAGCTAGGAGGTCTAACCTCGATTAAATAATTAGCTATGTTTTGGTATAGAGGCTTCACAAATATATGCGTAAATGTTATATCTTTGTATTATACTTTGGGAAGGGTAGTTTGAGTTGTGAGTAAACATCTACAATGTTAGGCTAGAACCACTAACCTTGGTAGGCATACATCTTGGGTTGATTCAAATGGGATACATCTATGTATTATAATATGTGTTGTACATTTCCTATTCACCAAAATCTTGTTGTTCTGAGGTTTTCTAGAGAGTTTCGGGTTCTCACAGGTGTTTAAGTTTGGCTTTCGGTTATCGTTCTCTCTCATGCTCGATATTGGCAAATTGGCTTACTTTAAAAAGATAGTTACTTGAGTTAATACTATCTTATCCTATTCTGTTTCCGCTGTGAGTTATCTTTCGTACTCTGATTATGCTCATGTCGTTTATTGCAGGTACCAGATTTACATGCTCCATGCTTGTTCAAGTTTCAATTTTTGTCGAAATTTGGGCTTAGAAAAGTGTGGGGTGTTAGGCTTTAATTTATTTCGACGATAAATTGGTCGTGGACCTAATTATACAAAACGGGCTTTAAGCGACCAAGAGTTGAAATATGGCGAGTTCGAGTTTCTAGTCAATTTTGTCTTACCCCACAATACGTTGGCAATCTAGTCGTGAAGAGCATGAGGATGACATATGGTAGAGTTTGTTGATTCGAGTTTGGAGACTGGAGAAAAATCAAGCTACAACCGAGATAGTCGCGATGTCTGGTTTTTGTTTTTGTTTGGTAGTTTCGGTTAAGACCATTACTCGATCTAAAATGGAAAAAGTTCACGTTAGTATGTTGTATCCATTTCGAGAATATAATTACGAGGTATATCCATTCGATACTTTGTTAAGATTCTGAATCTACCTTTATTGAAACATTTAATTGAGTTTGTGGCCTTGTATTCGTTGAAATTTTATTTTTAAACTATTTGGAAAAATAAAATGGGTTTCAAAGGTTTTGAAATACGGTTTCGGAAAATTGTTTTATAAAGTCCTAGTTTTGTAATGATTCGGTTTTTAAATTTTAATCTATTCATGTTTCAAAATTAGTAGGGCTATTGTGTAATTTAATTGAATATAATCTGATTGGTAGGAAGGAAGGAATTAGAAATGACAAGGAATATGCCACTAAACTTAAGAAAAATAAATATCCATTTCTTGTGATTTTTAGTATCCCTCTCCCTATATATATTGGGTAATTTATTGAAATTATCACAATTAATCCTTAAGATTTTATAGCTCCAACATTTTGAACATAGAAAGGTTTTTTCAGTTTGTAATATAAACTGGAGTATAAATAATAATAATAATAATAATAATAATAATAAAATGGATTTATGAATACAAAACCGCTAGTTTATAATAAATTCCATTTTTTTAAGAAGTTTTGAATTTTCTTCGAAAAGGCTAAGGAAAATCCTTCGTCCAAATTTTTGGAGTATTTGATATCATGAATCGTCTATTTGTTGTCAGCTAAGTAAGGGGAAAATCCATTTTAGTTTATACTACGGATTTCTAGCTGAATTGTTTTTGGAATTCGTTCGTTGTTTGGTCGCAGTCTTTTGTTGAGACTACTTGGAATCCTTGGAGTTGGTTCGGAGTTTGACTACGGTCTTCGATAGCGTCATGACGAGGATATTTATTTTTTTGGATTGCGTCAAATCTTAAAAGATGACGCAGGACGATTAATATTTTAATCCAGCCTAATAAGGTCTTGGTACAATCTTTGTCCAAAGCCCATTTATTAGTTGACCGTTTAGCATTATGCAAGAATGGTCGACTAGTTAATGAGTTTGGTACAATTAGGACCTAGGACTCAACCATAAAAGTTGCATCTAAACTACCCCCTTAACTTCTTTCTTTCGTCCTTCGTTCCTTATGTAGCGGAACCATATCTCTATACTTCTTCTCTTTCTTTGTCGTTGCCTTGCCTCCTCTTTTTCGCGCTTGAATTGCGCATTAGATCTTGCCTCACTAGTACTCCAAGATCTAGTTTCTTCTCTCCGACCATTTCTTAGTCCATAATACTTAAATTCTCTATCTGATCTTACTAGCATCATTTAAGTCTTATCCTTAGGGAGAGATCATTTGGTTGGATCAAAATGAGAAAAAGGTCCCACTGTTTTAGGGTTAAAAAAACTTGTTGTGGCAGTTGGACTTGCACCGGCCCATTGCTTCGAGATCTTAGAATAGGATTGTTGTTTGTGCTGCATTCGCCTTTGTTATACCTTATTGGAATAGGTCCTTTTGAAGGCGATCATCATTTCAGAGATGAAGGGTTAAGCTATCTTTGGATGATTTTTCCGAGGAGAATCTCGATGAGATTTTAGAGGAATCCATATTTTATGCGGACGTGAATGGTCTTTTGTGGCTGGCTTTGGAGATTTTTGCAGTAAATCTCTTTTTCTTAACGTCAGTTTATGAGTTCGAGAATCTACGTCAAAACTACCCATGATGACGTGTGACCCATTTAACACATCGCTTTATAAATGGGGAGTTAAGACTAGATTTGCCTCATGAGCGGAAATTAATCTTTCTTTAATAGGTGGCGTAACCATCATTTTGTGCCGCATCATATTTTATTCGCTTATTGTTTTTGTGTGTTGTCTCATGGAGATACTTTTTGTAATATTTACTTATCCATTTTTGTCTTTAGACAATATTAGGTGGATCTCCATGAGAAGAAATTTTGTGTTATGTTTCTTTTTTCATCATAAATTCTCTCTTAGTATAGGTGGTGATGTGGGAGCCTCCAACAACACCAGCAGTGTTTGTAACACGAGGTTGATATGCTACCATGATATGGTTAATTAAAGATCATAAACAAAATTCGTTTGAGCTCCAACCGCGGAGCAAGACATATCATTGTTTATAGCCATTGTTTTGGGAGTTCCGGTGTTGTTGTTTTATCGTTGTCTTTGTTGTTTTCTCTTTCCAGCATTAGGTTCTTGGATTGGTAGTGATTCGTGCTTGTAACTGTTAGTATTGTTTAAATCGCATGACTTAGGTTAATGTGATTTCTATGTTTGGAATGTTTATGTCATTCACACATGCATGTTCGAAAGGAAACCTCATTTCTTATCTAAACTAACAATTGTCTTAAAGCTGGAAAGAATAGATTTTGTGTTGAATAAATTTTAGTAAAGGACCGGTTCTACGTCACGGGTACTAAATAAATAAATAGTCGTTTCTTGTCAAAGCTAAAATTTATATTGGCTTTTTGTATGCGATTTCAATTTTTTGCAAATTTGCATGACTGACTTCCTTTTTCGCCAACATGTGACTTGAATCATTTAAGTTTCCACAAAATACATTTTGAAGATTTTGAAAAGCGTTGTTTAAAAAAACTCTTTTTTTATCATTTTTAAAATATTACTGAATCATTTTCTTTTATTCCGGTTCGCGCGAAAACGCAAAATTTGGATACAGCAATTTCTGCATACTTAAACGCTCGTTTTACATTAAAATGGATGATTTAAATGACGCAAGGAGCACGTTACTGAAATTTTAATTTTTTATATGAATCTCATATGGAAAGTGAAACGATATTGTAAAGAAATTTTCAAAATAAATATAAGAAGTTTTAAAACAGAAATTTATGTTTATGAAAAATTTCGGTTTTTGGTCACATGAATAGCATAAGGAAGGCATTTGGATGATTTATGTGCGCGTTTTAGCGGTGCAGTAGGACCAGCGATACGATAAAAATGATAACGACAACATGGAAAATGTTGTTTTAGCCTTGGAGATGTTGTTTCCAAACTTTGTCAACGATGCACGCGGGTTATTAACTAACTCATTTTATGTTTTATAGCTTTTTTAAGGCCCCTTTAGAGTGTACAGATGGAAATCTTAGGAGTATTTTGGGTAATTGAGGGGAAAATTCCATTGTAGAGCGGGAAATAAAATAGTTGTAAGCGGGGAAAACCTTAAAATGCTTGCTTAATTTCCTTTTTTCAGTTTAGAAGAAATTAAATAGAAAACGATTAAATTGCGTAACGTTTTGGTTGGTAGGGTTTGGATGCAAAATTGGTTGCTTCACGCTTCTATTCATAGTTGTGTGAGGGTTATGGATGAAAAAGGATTTTCAGAATTTGGATTCATATAGAATTGCCAGTATAGGATGTTTTGCATCATGATTTCAAAAATATTTTTAAAATTTCAATGTATAAGTATAGAGGGTCCATTTAGAATCATCTTGCATGCATGTTTTATGGTTGAAATGCATTATGTACACCGTGCACACATACACATAGTTGCAAAGTGAATGTACACAAATTGGTTGTGTAGGATAGGATAACTATGTGTCAGAATTTCGGGACGAAACTCCTTTTATGGGGGAAGAATGTAACAACCCGAAATTTTGACAATAGATTAGTTAATTAACTAGAATCCTAAAAATAGGAATTTTCGCAAATGATGGAAATTTATCATGAAATTTTAACAGTTGCGTTCGTCTCGGAATTCTGGTCAACTTTCATGATTGGGGTTTCGCGAACGGAGTCCGTATGAAAAAGTTACGAATGAAATACGATAACGGACACAAAATAGATAAATAGAATAATTAATATATAACTTTCCTTTTATTATCTGCCTTCATTGGGAAAATTCGTTTAAGGGGGGTCGATTCCTCTGTCTAGAGCGGCTGAACGCTTTGCGCCTGTACAGCCTAGTGATGGCTAGGTTTTGAGGGGCAATTTCATTATATTATATACTATAAACGGACAGATGATAATTAAAATAAATCTAATAGTTCATGGCCAATTCCACTCCTATAAATAAAGGGGTGAGACTACATTCTTTTCCACAAAAATTTGTAGGCAGCAGCGAAGCTCTTCCATTTCCCATTCTCTTCCAATCAAATTTCTTAATTAAAAATATATTCATATACAACAAATCAAACACAAATCACATAGGATTGAAAGGGATTATCAGATCCAGTGGAAAAGAATGTGAATTGGCACTTTACATCAGATTCTTCCCTCTCTTCCTATTTTATTGCATATCTACAAAGTAAAAGTTTCTCTTTTTTTGATAAATTGTAGATTTATAAGAAATTGCGAATTGTAGGCCTAAAAGGTTATACAAACTTCAGATTTGGATGTTTCCAGGTAATGGGAAGTTTATATACAAAGTTATAACAACATATTTATTTCATTTGTACTGGATCTCAAAATATATACCGATTTTCATCAGATCTGTTCATAAATTATTGAATTTGAATTGGCACCTATCAGATCTGCTAATAAATATTGTCAAAACATGGGAGTTGGGAATTGGGGTTAGGAATAATATTAATTATAGGCTTGCTTAAATTGTTTATACATATTGCCTATAATTACGTTGGAAAATATACTTTGTTTATTGCAAAACACTGTAGATCTGGAAATCAGACCCATTAAACACCATTTAGGTGTAGTTATATTCCAGATCTCTAGTTTCAGTGTTGAATGATAAATTATGTGAATTCGGATAAAAGGATACAATGGTACATTATGTGATTATAAGTTTAAAAGAAATATGCCTGTTTGTATTCAATATTGTTGAGGTTTTGGCTTAGTTGTTGTAAATATGTCGTTTTCCTCTTTTTTTGAACAAAAAGACATTACTTTGAATTCACAAGAGATATGACAAAAAGATTTGAAAAGAGAAAAGTGGTGCAAACGTAAGTATGGATATAAATATACATATTTGTGCGTAGTTTGTATCAACTATTCCAAAATATACATTAACATATATTTCTTATGATTTTGAAATATGTCAATTCCATTAATCAGGCGTAATTCATATTGATTATAGCTTATGGTCTTTTTGTAAGATTTGGACCCTTTTGGCAAGATTGAATGCAAAAAAGGAAAGTTTGGTTATTGATTAAATCAAATCATTAGATTTAAAAATAATAATAATAATAATAATAATAAAGAAAATAAGTACGTTTGCCGCGTGAAAAATAAAAATAAAAATATATTATCCATCCAAATCTATGTAAAACGATCAAATATACATTGTATTGAATGTATGAATGTTTACATGATATTCAATTATGGAATTATATATGAAAATGTAATCCATATTGAATTAAGATATTTGTGGTGACCATTGTAGCAATCAATATAATGAATTGCTATAAATAGGGCAACAAATCAATAAATAACGATTATAACCGATGTTGAATGGGGAAAAGTGAATTTAATAGGATAAGGGTTACAATTCCTACATTGATTAGGATTAATTTGTAAACCCCAATTAGGGAATTCGAATTTTAACCACATTTAGACATAAGGTTAAGCTTAACTTGTGGCAGAAGTCTGCCCGAAACCGCCTGGCAAATCTAGCATCCACAAATAGTCAGCTTAATGTGAGGGTCTAATGTGTAAATATAAGTGTACTAAGGCATGAGGTTAAGTTCAACTTGTGGTAGAAGTCCGCCCGGAACCGACCGGCAACTATAGCATCCACAAGTGGTCAACTTAATGTGAGAGGTTTGGTGCAAATATATATATATATATATATATATTTTGAAAATTGGTACCCTTTATTTCTATTAAAAAAAGTACAAAAACAGAGGTTAGCATTCTAACCTTAACAGAAGCAAAACATAAAAGGAAAAAAATGTACAGGTAAATGAAAACTAAACTAGCATACGGCCTATGATTAGGCCTTCATCCCGCTTCATGCACATACTGCACCTTCCCAAAGATCTCACAGCTGCACTCTGCACCAGAGCTAAAGCCTTTCATTCCCTCATATCGAAACATACTGAACTGTTCTTGTTGATATGATATGCAGCAACATATGTAGACCCAGCTTTCAAATTACCGCAGCCATTATGTATATTGATAGCCTCTAAAATCGTCCTAACAAAACCCCATAATATTCAATACCATTCCGTTCTCTAGGTCTGGTTGATGATTCACAGACGCCTATGATTCAATCCTAAAGCCGAAATCAACAATTTGGATTTCATACCAGATAAATTCAAAAGCCACCTTAAACACTTGATGTTCCTATACCACGGCAATGTTGAACTGGGTGATAAAATAGCAAATATACTTCCAAAACCAATCAACGTTTCCCAATTATTAAAAGAACTCAAACTACCCCATACTATCACTGCTAATCCCAAGAAAATACTAGTAAAAACAGAGCATAGCTGTGATATGGTTTGGGATCACCCTAAATTCAGACCTAAACATGAAGACTGTATTTACCATAAAACTGTAAACACATTCCCATTAAATTGAATTACGTTGAAATTTAAGGTATAAACCAAGGAGTCCTTAATGAATTTGTATATCTGCTTGAAACATCACCTGGGAAGAACTGGAAACACTGGTGTTTAGAAATCAAGAAGAAACCATCAGAGGTTCCAACAATATCCAATATGAGAAATCTCAAACAGTTCAGGTGATATACCTTCTTATAATCATATTACGTATAGATCTAAAGAAAACAATAAGTACAGGAATCCTATCATAATCTCTTTCTCGTCTTCAAACTCAAATAAAACCCAAAGCATTGAATCGCAGCTTAAACTCTAAAAGCCATTCCAGTATGATCTTAAATTAAAACTAACCTCAAACAGGATGAGTCATCTTTGCACCAGATTACAGTAATCTACCTTCCTCATTAACAAGCCCGAATAACAACCACAGAACTGAGTACCCAAAACCAATAACACAAGGCTACCCAATACAGTCTGAGATCAAACAAGCTCAATAAGATGGATAATCGGTTGGAGAAATAGGAACTGAAGCTACAGTTGCGCCGGCAATGCCAGAACCCTATTTCACAGAGGCTTGATAGTCCATCATCAAGCAAATTAGATCCAAAAGGACTGAGAGGGCCACTGGAACCTGGCGATGAGTACAGTTTCACAGTTGAATTAGTAGCATAGATTTGGATTTCCAAATCAAAAGCAACTCGGATCTGCTGCTTTTACACAGCGATGCATAGATTTGGCTTAACAGCGATGCGAGATCGTTGAAGGTTGACCAGATCTGATGTCTGAAGGTAAAAATCGATCTCTGAATGATACGATTAGGTGGCGATTAAATTGCCGATAAATGGATCTCGTGGCAGAAAAATTGAAATATGGAAAAATGGAAATAAAAGTGGCTTATCAACGAAGATTAATTCGTTGAAGGTTACGAGTAGAATCCAGGAAGAAATCAATCAAAAATTTGATGAAAAGGAGATTTTAGAAAGCTCACACACAGCGAAATCAGGCAATTATATATATATATATATATATAAACATGCAACAAATAAATAAATAAATAAGAATAGTAATTGTCTGTTACGGTACAACAAATAGATACTTCAGGACTAATAAAATAAGGATATCCGTTGTAAATGGTTGCCTTAGGAAAATATGACCGTTATGGTCATAAATGGCAGTAAACTTATGAATAGAAGTAAATGGTGCAGAAAGGGGATTAATAAGTATTGATTGTTATAAAATACTAAGTCCAATTAGGTAAATAAGTAAATAAATATCGTAGGGTAAGGAGGATATAACTTCCCTTAATTATGTTAGTTAACACATAACCTATAACTAAAAGTTAGGGTCGGACTTAGTAGGTTAATGATGTGAAATATTATCAACCATAAAAACCTGTGACGATAATTTATCATGTGCATATGGTTTTTCCGTAAAGCGAAACTAAATGGAAAGGACTTAATAACGTACCCCCACTTTATCCCAATAGGGAAAGGTATTAAAGGCTTATGGGGTACGAACTTAGTAATCTTCGCATATAGTTCGCTTCCTTGGGTTTTAAGTGGCTTAGTTTGAGGAGCCCACCTGGGATTAGGTCATTCAGTTCAGGGGTCTTAAATGGCATGTGCGTGGGACCTACCCAAACCTGAAAACTAAAGATGTCAGAGATGGCTACCTGTCCTATAGGAAGTAGTAAGCGACTAAGGATATTATGCAACAACATCGGCTATATGGTATAGAGAGCGATAAAATACCATCTCTCGCCTTACACAGGGCAAAGGTATATGCGTGAATAACGGAAGCCTTGGTTAGTAGGGCCCGCAGCTAGTGCCCTCTAGTTTATGTTAATATTAAATAAATTATCGAGGAATAATAAGTGAGCAATTGGTCCGCCTAGGGTCTTAAGCGATCAGGGAGAATCCACCCTATCTATCATTGATAACGAGGCATCAAATAATGAAGGATGAGCAGATGAAGATATATATATATATATATATATATAAACTCCATAACTAGGGGTATAACCTCAATTAAATAACCAGCCATGTTCTGGTATAAAGGCATCACAAATATATGTGTAAACATTATATCCCGGTATTATACTTTGGGAAGGGTAGTTTGAGTCGTGCGTAAACATCTACAAGGTTAGGCTAGAACCACTAACCTTGGGAGGCATACATCTTGGGTTGAATCAAACGGGATATATCTATGTATTATAATATATGTTATACATTTCATGTTCACCAGAATCTTGTTGTTCTGAACCCCCTACTCATTAGAACCACTCAGTTTTCTAGAGAAGGTCGGGTTCTCATAGTGTTTTCAGCTCTCGTTCTCTCTCATCTACGGTATTGGAAAAGTGACTTACTTTAAAAAGGTAGTTACTTGAGTTAATACTAGTTTATCCTATTATGTTTCCACTGTGAGTTATCTTTTCGTACTCTGATTATTCTCATGGTCATTTATTGCAGGTACCATATTTACACACTCCATGCATGGACGTGTTTAAGTTTTGATTTTTGTCGAAATTTGGGCTCAGAAAATTGTGGGGTGTTACAGTTTAGTGTTTTATGAATCATAATTACTGCTTAACTTTATAATTAGAAATGGATATGAAGCTTCATTGTGCAGTTTCCATCAAACATTTTTAATTATGTGTAGGGCATGTGCAAAGTAGACCACCTAATTGAAATTGGACTGTATCATTTTAGCGATCCAAATTTCCCTGCCCTTCAAACCGACCATAAACCACACAAGTCCAATCCGAAAGCCAGGAAAGCGCGGATTGTCATGAGAACACGACGTATCAAAATGCAGAACAAGAGAACATCATTGCTATTACCGTAATTTACATCATAGCACAAGATATCTGAGTACAAATAAATAATGTACAGAGGAAAAATATCAGAGATTAAATTACAGAACAGTGGAAATATAATACATAAATATAATGTGCAGTGGAAAACATCAACTAATACAACTGAAAGAAATACACGGTTATAAAGTATTCTAAAGTACTTCTCTAGCCGTAATCCAGGATCATATGAAAAGAAATATTTGCGAAACCAAAACTACTAGCTTCCATGTGAAAAATATGGACACTCGAGTTTGCAAGGAAAAAACAAACTACGAATCAGTCATAGGACTGGTATTAGAACTAAAACAGTTATTAACTTTATTTTAAAGTTGGTTAAATTACGGGACCACACCGTATAACACGGAACAGATTTACTCCCATGAATACCAGGACACAAACAACTACCAAAAATAGACATATAGAGCCTACGATGCATCAAACAACATCTCAATCTATCCATTTAGGCTTAACCCCAAACTTAGATCTCCAAATCCAATTTATCTTTGCAGAAATTATTTCTTTGGAGTTTATTCCAGGTTTCTTATTTCAAAACATTTGAAATACATATCTAGCTTTCATATCAAAGTGGAATTCACTTCGGGATCTCAAACCAAATCATTTGAAAATATGAATTCTGAAATATCACAAACATGCATGACAATACGTATGCAACCAAATATCAGGAGGTTTCTCCGCTCAAACAAGGCAAAGGGATCACACCTTATTCGCTCGATATATATATATATGTGCACCTCCCACTAACAGAGCAAGCTAACACTAATCACCGACCAATTCTCAAGGTCCTCGGTCTTCCTCTCACCCACACTTTTAGTCGTCAAGATTACCCGAATCTTTAGCCATATACTAAATCATTTTATATCCCAAAGTGGGGAAAATCATTTTGCAATAATAATAATCACAAGTACTTTCAGACCATACTTCACATCGACTATTCGCACATATGATCAGTCAGTATTAATTGTATGATCTTTGAGCTCGTATGTAACAACCTGAATTCCGACATACGGAATTTTTTTCAAAATTCTAATCCATCGAAACTCGTGTTGGTTTGTCTAGTATCCTGCAGAAAAGACAGAGATATAAAATACATCAGAGCTAAGAAAACATCTTACAGCGTAATGGATAAAATATAATATAATCAAAATATAGCCTTACCCAGATAATAATGCTGCCTAACCAGTATCTAAAGCTATTATATCTCTGCCACAAATCTAACATGCGAGAATGTTATGAGGAAGGGGTCAGAACACAATTTCTGGTGATTGGATTTAAACTACACATTTTGGATAATCCTACATATATCGTTAAGTTACATTTTCTTATTTATTAGGTTACTTGGGCTAACATCACCCAAGGCTTACACACACGTCGTACCCATATACTTCCCAGTGGATTAACCTAATATTGTACATATGTAGCTACCCCCAAAATTATGGTACTCCCCATGGTACCTCACTCACACGGTCTCCACTGTAACGCCATAGAAATATACGTAGTCCCTCATCCTACGCCGGAGTGATGTACAGATCTCTATATAACAGCGCTATGTTCCGCATAGATCTGCCATTGTCATGCTATGTAAGCGTACAGATTTTCACCTTCGATCGAATCAGATTCCATTACAGAGTAGTCCCATATATTCTATGATACACCACCCAAAGTGGACATGCATGTACCTAGATTTTCTCATATACATATCGTCAATCGTACTCGATGTCGTAACCTTTATGATACACCATCCGGAAGTGGTATGCATGTATCTGCACCTATCCACTGTGCATCAAGTCTCGTAACAGGACTGTATCAGAAACACGGAACTCGGTTGGGAGCCTTTTAGATATCTCTATACACAGATGCTAAGGTCTGCATTTTCAATGGCTATGGTCCCACCCGACCTCTCCTTAAACTAGTGAAAGACAAACAGAATTGAGAGCTAGTGACCTGGCCCTAGAGAAAACAACAAACAATAAATCCTAATTGGCTTGTCCCTCACTCATAGCCTTGAAAGCAAAGGGTCTATGGTCTTTTGGTTAAGCTCTCCGTCTTCCCGCATCACGTATCACCCTGACTGTCGATGGTTGGTATCCGACGTCTTGCTATCAATTGATGGTTAGACCTGTCGATAACTCGATAAAATTGTCATAATCCAGCCTAGTCACAAGGCAACTGGATCGTGGAATTACCTGTGCCACCCTACATCCTTATGATTGCCCACTATCGTGGCAATCAAGGTATACTCACCAGTAGAAACACGCAGACCTAACCTCTGCGAGCACAGTCGAATGCTGTCACATCACAGAGGACTACTAGGAGTACCATCCACATCCCAGGAAGTCGCAACTTCCCCTTCTAGTCCTTCGGAGCTAACAAAATATCAACAGAACAATAGGCAGAAAGGCAGAATAATCAGATGGACGTGCGCTCCCCATGTGTCCCATGACACCGCAATGATCTACCCCGTTGGGTTATTCACCTTCAGACGTACGGATTGGCCCCAGTGCTTCAGGTTAATGTGTTATTAGACCCTATATCTAAACATTTAATTACGTGCTTGCTCTACCTCATCAGATTTACAGTTAAATTAGTTATTCCCATTAAAATTTTCATCTTATTCAAGTAACCAAGTTCCTCTTGCTTATTTATTTCAGTTATAAGTTAATCCATTTAGTTTATTAATAAGCCCTTAATATGTTAATCTCTAGATTGTGATCCAAGATCTGTAATTTACAATCTCTTTATATTATTCATTGACTGATTCCATAATTACAGTAACATGTTATACTCAATATGTAATTAAGTATACTTCATCTCAATTCACATGTTTTCTGTTTAACATGTCGCTTATTATTTATGATTAAATATAACTTATTTCATCCTACATATTCACTTCGTTCTTCCTTATTTAATCATAATTCATCTTACACTGTCCCTACAACTTGTTGTTGTTTACTTATTAACTTAGTTCTCTTAACTAAGGTTTTGTAATAAGTTTCCTTTCCATTTATTATAACTTATGTTATAATTTGTACTTGTTCCTTGGACAAGACTACCTATTATATAACATTATCATTAATGTAATTAATTAAAATAGGTTATTATCATTTCTCGTTCATCCCAAATCTTTTAATGTTGTAACTTTCCTTCATTTCCTATTCATTTCCATTCATCTCCATTAATCACAATTAGTGCCATTTATTTCTATCCTTATATATATATATATATACATATATATATATATATATGTTTGTGCACTAGACCTCTCACATTAAGCCAACCACTTGTGGATGCTGGATTTGTCGGGCGATTCCGGGCAGACTTCTACCACAAGTTGGACTTAACCTCGTACCTTAGCACCATTACATGTATACTTACGCACTAGACCCCTCACATTAAATTAACAACTTGTGGATGCTGGATTTGCCAGGTGGTTCCGGGCAGACTTCTACCACAAGTTGAATTTAACCTCGTGTCTAAGTGCGGCTATAGTTTTATATTTACTAGACATATTCTTTCTTTCCAAAAGTTTTGGTAACCTATTCTTACATGTCATACCTAATATCATATTAAGTCCATTATTTGATTATCCTGTCGCATGTTCTTCCTAACATGTAATTAACTTTATTTTAAAATAACACGTAATCATCGAATCATGTAATTATTCCATTCTAACAAATTAACATGTAATTATCCCAATTCTTACAGTTAAGGTTTCAAGTACATAATATGCCATATATTAACATGTAATAAGAACATGTATGTATACAATAGTAATCATTTCCACATATTTTAACAGGTTTACATTCCAACATATTAACATTTCAACCTATTAACATTTCAACAGATTAACATTTCAGCATATTAACGTTTCAACATATTAACATTTCAACATATTAATATTTCAACCTATTAACATTTCAATATATTAATCATTTCAGTAGATTTACATTTCAACTGATTTACTATGCATATTAACGGGGAATGTAAAACGACAAATATACCATTATCAAAAATGTATAACTTAAATCCACTCACCTAATTGCTTTCCAATTCATTATTCTTGTCCATATCTAGTGTTCCATGGTTCTCCTAATCAGTGGCGGATTTAGGGGGGTCAGGTGGGGTCACTGGACCCCACTAGACTTTTTTCAGCGTGTTTTCTACACGAGCATCCTACAATGTCTGGATTTATGCATTGAGCATGTTTACTAGTAGGCCCCCACTAGTCTAGAAAAGAGACTTTTTGATTCAGCATGTTTACTACCATTGAGTATCCAAAGAACCATAAATTGTTGGTAGATTAGACTTTTTGATTCAGCATGCTCGTGTACTTTTGGCCCCCACTAGTCTGGAGCCCTGGCTCCGCCACTGCTCCTAACTGAATTTACAACCTAAACAACCATGGATCCATAATTCTCAACTAAAAAAAGGGAAGAAAGTGGAGAAATTTAAATTGACCAGATCCCAGAATTTACCTTACTTCGAATAGAATTCTGAACACCTTCTTTATCAATATACATTCTTTTCCTCCAGACCTTGAATCAGAATTTTCCTAAACTAATTATTCTATTTTTCTAAAGATATTTGAGGAGGAAGAAGAATGGAAAAGCTTAGGCAGCTTCTCAGAAAATGTGAGATTTAGGCTAGGCTCTACTGGCCTATTTATAGGTGTTCAGGATCTTATCATACACGCAGCGCTGAGTTAGCAACGAATGTGATTTAGAAAACAATCCAGATTCATTAATGAATCTTTCCGGATCTGGGGTAAGTCGACCCCCCTATGGTTGTGTCGACCCCCCTATGGTTGTGTCGACCCTAGGATTGACCCCCCCTATGGGTGCGTCGACCAGCATCGACCCTCTGGGCGCCACGATCAATTTTAGGCAGATATTTACAGTTTTAACGTTTTTAATTTTAAACGTTTGATTAGTATCCCGTTATACTTTCTTTGATTTATTTTAAATGTTATATTTACATATAATCTTTTTACGTGTATACAAAACTTCAAATGCCCATTTTACACGTATATATATATATGCACAACTTTTATTTCATTTTCAAAATTCAAACGGTGTTATCCTGTTATTCAATTCTTATCATATTTCTTTGATTGCAGCCTTATTTTGAATTTCTCCTTTGTGTGTGTGTGTGTATATATGTATATACGCATATATGTTCATATACATGTAGACATATATTTTTATTCTTCCTTATATGTATAATTTTCCTTATATGTGCATTTATACATATTTTCTCTTATGAACATGTGTTATTTTAGTCGTTCCTTTCAAATAAAAATATAGCGCCTGCGTGGATCGAACCTGCGCCACTCTTATGAAAGCCACATGCTCTAACAAGTGGACTACTTAGGTTTTTGTTAAGAAGGCTTAGAACAATGGTGGTCAATGTTCTTTTCTTATCATTGCATGCGACTTAATTACACTGCATGCAACTGAGTTATTTACGTTAATATTTTCTTCTTTTTCAATGCATGTATTTATTACATGCAATCATATATTACTCTTATTTTTTTCTTCTTTTATATATTTATGTCTATGCATATATATATATATATATATATACACATATGCACAATTAAATATTTAATTGTCATAAAATGCGGGGTGTTACATTCTCCCACCCTTAGGAAATTTCGTCCTGAAACTTGATAAGGGTAAAAATAGATAATCCCTCGCATAATACCCATTCATCATGTGTGCATCCAATTTTTGCAAACATTGTGCACTTGTGCAAAATGTAATACAACATAATAATACATTTATGCCTAAGCCGTACCTCCTATATGTATGCAAAATTTTCAAAAATCCATTAAAAACATGATGCGCACATCCTAAATATACTGGCAATTCTACATGAATGCAATATTTTGAAAATTAAAATACATTTTCATCTAAATTTTCCCACACTCTTGCAGAGCAAGAGCGCAGTTCATCTAGTTGTTGCATCCAAAATCCTACTAACCAACTTTTTTTTTCAAATTTTAGAAAAATCTAATTTTCTAAATTCAATTTCTTATGTTACAAAAAGCGGAAAACGGAAAATTTCACATCTTCCATTTTTCTTTTTCAACCTTTTTCTAACCGTACTGAAATTTTATTGAAACTATTTTACAAAGATTCCCTATTTTCCTATCCAAGCACAACCCACATAAGAAAATTTTCCTTGTTACAAATTTTCCTTTTCAACTTATCTTGGAAAAATTTACTCTTATCCACTTTTTAAAGAATTTTCCCACTTTCTTTAACTGTCATGTTTGTTGCTTTTACCGAATTTGTTGTTTCCTTTTTTTTATGCGATTACCCTTTTCTTAGCTTATTTGACTTAAACCTCAGATCTAAGTTTAGTTTCAAATAAGTCTTCTAGTCCTTCAACTAAAACAGAAAAACAGACGCTATACACAACTACTATTAAAGGCCAAGAATCTCAGGACTATGTCCCCCTCTGACAGAAAAATTCAAACAACAGGATGTAAACACTTACTTGCCCTCTACGGTCTAGTAGTCACCACTAGTCCTAGATGTGTACCAATAGTCATTTCTAAGCAACACATAGGCTTTTCAATGCTTGTGCATTCTACGAGAACTTACCGTTATTTCAAGATAATTCTCGCTATCTACTCCATAGCCTCAAAACTTTTTCCCGTCTTCCCTAGGCACTAATCCTTACCTGCTCCTTACTTTTTTTTTTCAATTTTTCTTAAAAGTATCCAAACTTTATTTTTCCTTATGAAAACTTACTGTTAACAAACCAAACATTTCATCTTATAAAAATGCAAATCATAATATTATTTTTTTCAAATCACAAAAACTGGAGTAGATAAGGGCAACTATTTCTAAATCAGGTTTACAACTTGTTCTTGCCTATAAGATAGGTTCAGTTACTCGCTATAAGGTGCAAAAATCTACCCTATTCTTAATTTCTACAACTTATTTTGTCCATCAAACAAAATTTCTTGTTAAAACAATTTATCAAAATGATTGTCAAAAGAATAGAGATTTCAAAATTTTCTTTAGTGAAAATATCTAGTTTTCAACAAAATGCCACATCAAAATGCAATATTTTTTATGTTTTGATTTTTAATGCTTTCATGCAATATAACTTGAAAACTAGCGAGCTATACATGCTCTATAATACACACCTTTTACTGAGGGAATCTATATTAGACAAGATTTTCGCAAGAAATCACTATTTCCCAAATACAACCCATTTTACTTCAAAATTCAATATGTGTTTTTTTTCGAATATGTTCTTTACATATTTTAATCATCAAAACATTTTTAAGATCAAAACTTTAAAATACCATAAACCATTTTTTGAAAGCTTTTACAATTTCAAATTCTTAAAAGTTAATAATGGGGTTAGACACAAAGTGGGTTTCCAACTTAACTAGGCTTTCCTAGACACCCCTACAAAGTCAATTCTCTCAACTATATATATTCCTAATCCATTTTTCTCTTTTTAACCTTTTCAAATTTATAAGGTCTTACTGCCAAACCCGCTAACCTGAAATACTAACATATGGGATTCACCTTTCTTTTATACAAAGTATATTGTACACTTCCCACCCAAAATGCCTCGGGGTCTCAGATTTCCATGTTCATTCTTTTAGTGTACAAAAGAGATATCCCATCTTTTACCTTATTATGATTTTTCTATATAATGGGTTCCTCTATGGATCTAGGTATATACAATATATTTATAATTTTAAAAAATAAAAATACGTTCACTCATTATCTATATAGGAATCCTAAACCTAGGCTTTGATACCAAACGTAACAACCCGAATTATGACATACCAAATTTTTTCAAAGTTCTAATCCATCGAAACTCGTATTGGTTTGTCAGGTATCCCACAGAAAAGACAGAGATATAAAATATATCAGAGCTAAGAAAACATCTCACAGCGGAATGGATAAAATATAATATAATCAAAATATAGTCCTACCCAGATAATAATACTGCCTAACCAGTATCTAAAGCTATCACATCTCTGCCAAAAATCTAACCTGCGAGTATGTTATGAGGAGGGGATCATAACACAAGTTCTAGTGACTGGATTTAAACTACACATTTTGGATAATCCTACGTATACTGTTCAGTTACATTTTCTTATTTATTAGGTTACTTGGTTTAACATCATTCAAGGCTTACACACACGTCGTACCCATCCACTTCCAAGTGGATTAACCTAATACAGTATATATGTAGTACCCCCAATATTAAGGCACTCCCCATGGTACCCCACTCGCAAGGTCTCCACCGTAACGCCACAAAAATATACGCAGTCCCTCATCCTATGCCGGAGTGACATACAGATCTCTATATAACAGTGCTACGTTCCGCATAGATCTGCCATTGCCATGCTGCGTAAGCGTATGGACTGCCACCTTCGAACGAATCAGATTTCATCACAGAGTAGTGCCCTATAGTCAAAGATACACCACCCAGAGTGTACATGCATGTACCTAGACTTTCTCACATACGTATCATCAATCGTACTCGATGTCGTAACATTTATGATACACTATATGGAAGTGGTATGCATGTATCCGCACCTATCTACTATGCAACGAGTCCCGTAACAGGGCTGTATCAGAAACACAAAACTTGGTCCTCAACTAGTGAAAGACAAACAGAATTAAGAGCTAGTGACCTGGCTCCAGAGAAAACAGCAAACAATAAATCCTAATTGACCTGTCCCTCACCCATAGCCTTAATTGAAAAGGGTCTATGGTCTTTTGGTTAAGCTCTCCGTCTTTCTGCATCACGTATCACGCTGACTGACGATGGTTGGTATCCAAGGTCTTGCTATCAACAGATGGTTAGACCCACCGGTAACTCAATAAATTGGTCGTAACCCTGCCTAGTCACAAGGCAACTAGATCGTCGAATCACTTATGCCACCCTGCAGCCTTCTAATTGTCTACTATCGTGGCAGTCTAGGTCTACTCGTCGGTAGAAACGCGCAGACCTAACCACAACGAGCACAGTCAAATGTTGTCACAGCACAAAGGACTAACAGGAGTACCCTCCACATACGAGGAAGCCGCGTGCTTCCCCTTCCAGTCCTTCAGAGCCAAGAGAATATCAATTGAACAATAGGAAAAACAGGCATAATAATCATATGCACATGTGCTCCCCTCATGTCCTATGACACCGCGATGATCTAACCCATTGGGTTATTCACCTTCAGACGTACGGACTGGCCCCAGCGCTTTAGGTTGATATGTTATTAGACCCTATGTCTAAACATTTAATTACACGCTTGCTCTACCTCATCAGATTTTCAGTTAACTTGTTATTTCCATTCACATTAACTTCTTATTCAAGTTACCAAGTTCCTCTTGCTTATTAAATTTAGTTATAACTTAATCCATTTATGTTTACTAATAAGCCCATAATATGTTATTCTCTAGATTGTAATCCAAGATCTGTAATCTATAATCTCTTTATATTATTCATTGTCTGATTACATAGTAACAATAACATGTTCTTCTCAATATGTAATTAAGTATACTTCATCTCAATTCACATGTTTTCTGTTTACAATGTCACTTATTATTAATGATTAAATAAAACTTATTTCATCCCATATATTCATCTCGTTCTTTCTTTTTAATCATAATTCCATCTTATAATGTCCCTTCAATCTGTCGTAGTTTACTTATTAACTTAGTTCTCCTAACTAAGGTTTTCTAATAAGTTTCCTTTCCATTTATTATAACTTATGTTATAATTTCCACTTATCCTTTGGACAAGACTACCTATTATATAACATTCTCATTAATGTAATTAATTATAATAGGTTATTATCATTTCACGTTCATCCCAATTATTTTAATGTTGTAACTTCCCTTCATCTCCATTAATCACAATTAGTGCCATTTATTTCTATCCTTTTATATACATATATTTATATATATTTTTATGCACTAGACCTCTCACATTAAGCCGACTACTTGTGGATGCTGGATTTGCCGGGCGGTTCCGGGAAGACTTATACCACAAGTTGGACTTAACCTCGTGTCTTAGCACCGTTACATGTATATTTACGCACTAGAACCCTCACATTACATTATATTTATGCACTAGACCCCTCACATTAAATTAATATCTTTTGGACGCTGAATTTGGCGGGTTGTTCTGGGCAGACTTCCACCACAAGTTGAATTTAACCTCGAGTCTAAGTGCGGTTACAATTTTCTATTTACTGTAAATTTAGGCATATCCATTCTTTCCAAATATTTCTGTAATCTATTTTTTCTTGTCATACCTAATATCATATTAAGTCCATTATTTGATTATCATGTCGCATGTTCTTCTTAACATGTAATTAACTTTATTTTAAAATAATATGTAATCATCGAATCATGTAATTATTCCATTCTAACAAATTAACATGTAATTATCTCAATTCTTACAGTTAAGGGTTTAAGTATATAATAAGCCACAGATTAACATGTAACTAGAACATGTATGTATACAACAGTAATTGTTTCCACATATTTTAACAGTTTATACATTTCAGCAGGTTTACATTCCAACATATTAACATTTCAATATATTAACATTTCAGCATATTTACGTTTCAACCTATTAACATTTCAACATATTAATTATTCTAGAAGATTTATATTTCAACAGATTTACTATGCATATTAATAGGGAATGTCAAACGATAAATATACCATTATCAAAAAGGTGTAACCTAAATCCACACACCTATTGCTTTCCAATTCATGAATCTAGTCCATATCTAGCATTTCATGGTTCTCCTAACTGAATTTAGAACCTAAATAACCATGGATCCACAATTCTCATCTAAAAGAAAAAGGGAAGAAAGAGGAGAAATTTAAATTGACCAGATCCCAGAATTTACCTTACTTCGAATATAATTCTAAATGCCTTCTTTATTAATATACATTATTTTCCTCTAGAACTCAAATCAGAATTTTCCTAAACTAATTATTCTATTTTTCTGAAGAGATTTGAGGAGGAAGAAGAATGTCAGAGCTTAGGTGGCCTCTCAGAAAATGTGAGATTTAGGCTAGGCTCTGCTAGCCTATTTATAGGTGTTTAGGATCTTATTGTACACGCAGCGTTGACTCAGCAACGAATGTGGTTAAGAAAACAATCCATTCATCAACGAATCTGCCCGGATCTTAGTTGTGTCGACCCTAAGGTCGACCCCTCTATGGGTGTATCGACCCCCCGGGTCCCACGAGCAATTTTGGGCAGATGTTTAACGTTTGATTAGTATCCCATTATATTTTCTTTGATTTATTTTAAATATTATATTTACATATAATCTTCTTATATGTATACAAAACTTCAAATGCCCAGTTTACGTGTATATATATATACACACAACTTTTTTTCGTTTTCAAAATTCAAATGGTGATATGATGTTATTCAATTCTTATCATATTTCTTTGATTGCGCCTTATTTTGAATTTCTCCTTTGTGTGTGTATATATATATATATATTTGCACATATATACGCATATATTTTCATATACATGTATATATATATATATTCTTCCTTATATGTATAATTTTACTTATATGTGCATTTATACATATTTTCTCTTATGAATGGCGCCTGCGGGGATCAAACCTGTGCCACTCTTATGAAAGCCACATGCTCTAACCAACTTGAGTACTTAGGCTTTTTTATGAAGGCTTAGAACAATGGTGGTCATTGTTCTTTTCTTATCATTGCATGCAACTTAATTACACTGTATGCAATTGAGTTATTTGCATTAATCTTTTCTTCTTTTTCAATGCATGTATTTATTACATGCAATCATATATTACTCTTATTTTTTTCTTCTTTTATATATTTATGTTTATGCATATATATATACATACATACATACACATATACACTATTAAATATTTAATTGTCATAAAATGCATGGTCTTTTGGTTAAGCTACAAGAATAAATTCTTTGCCACCAACAAATATATCATCTATAACAACTAATATGTTATGTGATGAACTACGATGCCAAACACATAATCCATTTCCAATTCATTTCGAAAACATTGGGTCTAGTCCTCGAAATCCTTTCTATTTTATAAAACATTTCCTATCCAAAATCGGGAATACCATTATTTTTCACTTAAGAAAATTTCATTTCAAAAGCTATTCACTAAATTTGAGATGAACCAAATAACATCGCTAAACACCTCATAGTCAAATCGTGAAATAAATCACAAGGTGTTTACATACAAATATTTCTACCCAACCAAATGCTAAATGTAAAAACATGCCTGCTCATAAACTAGTCGAGCACAATCCAAGCAATCAATCAACAACACTGAGTATCAATAACCAAGTATATTTGGTTGTAACAATCTTGTGTTCTGGTAAATTTAATTACCATCTTTCCATTTCAAATCTAATTAAAGATTTATTAAAACCCAAACTTAGTTTCAATCTTCAATCCCCATTTACAATTTGATATCAAATACAAGGCTTTGAATAGAAATCGTATCGATTTATATTCAACATCAAATTTTGTAATCAACAGATACCATATCGGGAATAGCGATATCGATATCTTCCAAATTCCTCTCAACAACACCCGTACAATCACGGAATCCAATGCAGAAATATCCAAAGACTATTTCCATTCAAATCCTTTCCAATTTATACATTGGAAAACACTGGTTATATTAAAAACCATTCACAATCCAATATATTAATTAAAACCGTTGGATTACTAATCTTTAGAAAACATCGTCTAATGCTAGATGAATATCTGATGTCCTTTCAGTTCTTTCCACCCCTCTCCTAATGGAATATTTTCCAATTATATCTCATGGGTGATACTAGACTGTACTCTCAGGAATCATAGCATATTCCTTTTGGTTCTTTATTCAAGTTGTTAACTAGTTCATTCTGATAAAAATACCTTTTATGTTTTCTAACTTAGAGCATATCATCCAAAATCTTTTCTAATCATTTATTATGATTTAACATAATATTTTCATATTTTAATAAGTTTAATGGCCTCTACAGTCGGTTTCCAATTCTAGTCACCGAACTGCATTTACAGCGACCGTTTCAAATATTGATTTGGACTTATCTTAAAATCTAAATGTTGGATCTTAATATATTTATTATCATTAAAAAGATCTTTTCAAAGTGAAGCTAATGTTCTAATTTCGGGAAAATCTGATGGCTGGGTCTCCTGGTATACTCGTTTAAAGTTACGCATCGAAAATGCGAACTACCGCTGTGCGATACATTCTATTTTAATTTATATTCGATGTATATATATTTTATATGTCGAACAACTTCCAAACTATTTTATTTATTAATAATTTGGCTAACGCCTTATATTTTCAAAAAAAATCGCCATAACCTCCTTTGTACGGAGTGCTCGAAAAAACCGCAACTTGCCTCTCTAGGTCTCTATAAATCAATATGTATACATCCAATGAATATCAATTGGGAGATGTGCAAAAATATATCATCCCAATACCTGTGTAGGGTTTACATCATATGTACAAACAATTGTGACTTATATACACCCAAGGGAGATGTGTAAAAATTTATCATCCCAAGACCCGTGAGTGGGGATTATATCGCGATCCATGTGTTTTACCTACACACAAGATAGACGTATATGTTTCTATCATTTCAAGACTCGTGTGGAGTTTATTATTAAATCCTACGAATTTTGTTATATGTTTATTTAGTCCTCATCATATAAGCATCGAATAATTTCATACTAAATGATTATACTGTCCAGTCCACATCAAATAATCATTAGGCAATCACCTGTTCTTTGGTCCGGTATCGAATGGTTGCATGCTATACGGTTTACAACATATAAGCATCAAGCAGCTACATGCTTATATGGGTGTGTTATGCTATGCTATGCTATGCAGCGTGGTCCATAATTGTTTACTATCCAATGAAGTACATTTTTATTTCATACAAGAAACCATCACAGTGTATCCAATTCACACACAATCAATAATAATAAATAAATTGCGCAATCAATGCCATTTAAGGCGTAGTAAATTTTCAATAGACTTGGCGTACAGTTCAAATGTTGTACTTAAGGGATATTGCATATAACTGATAAAAATGATATTTAATCTAACTAATCAGTGTTTAACATAGAAATAAACTGTTGTGATCAATGATAAACATGATAAACTATTTTTAATCCACAACTAGCCGTCAATTATAATTCAGTACCTTATTGCACGATATTTTAGTTTCATGCAAACGCCATTAGCAAGCATATCTCGAATAATATTGATAAATTTAAATTATCAATGGCCAACTAACATCATAATAAATTATTATTATTAACTGATATTCATCTCATAACGTCGTAGTAATTTTATTACTAACTACTATCAATTAATAGTTTATTTTATTTAATCCTTTTTAAGTTACAGTTTCTCGTCATCGATATGGTTTTACATTTATACATCACGTATCCAAGCTACTTCTTATATATCAATTAAAAATGATATTTTTAACTTGCTAAACATCATTTAGCATCACAATAAATTTTATTTATTAACCAATATTCATTGTTTAACTCATTAATTAACTTGCAAATAGTTAATTTTTCTATCTAGCCCTTTTTATAAGCGAGTTTAAATTTCTCACATACTTAAACAATTACACATATATCAAATAAAAATCATATTTTTAACATGTTAATCATTATTTAACATCCTAATAAACTCATATTATCAACCTATAGAGAACTTAATAGAGAACTTATAGAGAACTTATAATATTTTTAACATGCAGTGTGGGATTCACTTATAGAGAACTTTACTTCCAAAGTCATTGCATTAGAGGTTGACACTGAAGTTGATATCTTTATCAATTGAAAACTTATACTTTTGCTTTTGGCATTTCTAAAACTATCAATTTGGCATGCATTTGGAAACCACACATCTTAGGCTATAGATTCAGAATCATATATTTATATATGATTTCAAATGTGTGTTAAACAGATATATAAGAAATCTATAAGATAACATAAGCCTAATAACTTGCACATAACGAAAGCTTGTTCGGTTTTGTATTTATAAATGGAAAGCCTCAAGTTTCCTAGAGATGTTTGGTATTTACAGCATTAAAATTACTTTACAAATCTTAAAATAAAAAGGAGTACTTGAAGCCATATGTTTTCCAAGTTCAATATTTTCACACTGAAACAAATTGAAAAGCCTTTGCTCGCATATAAAGATGCATATTTCCAGAGATCTGCCTTATTTATGCTAATATTTTCATCCCTTAGACTCTTGAGCTCTTTTAGAGTTATGCATTTTCAAAGTGATCAAGCGTACGTGAGACTAATTTTTATTTGGGGAATATAAGTAATAAATAGGAAAACTTATTCTCGCTTGCGATCTAGATTAGGTTTACACCTAAAATGGTTGAATTTTCAGATCCGTGATCTAGAGTGATTAAGATCACCTGAATTTCCCCGATACTGGCTTTAATCTTAGTTAGATTACTGGATTCTATGTATGTTTAGTATTGGACCTCAAATTTGGTTGCCATCTGACTTCTGAAGCTCCTTTTACTTCTTCATCCATGATAGGCTGAATACCAATGAGGTCAATACGTCCCAAAACATATGTGGGTCGTCACAGTTTGGGAAATACCAAGATGGACACACTTCTTTAATTTCCAATGGTATATACTAGATACGCTCCAGCAATTACCAGGACCAAATGTAACAACCCGCATTCTACGCATCGAAGGATCGTAGAATATTTCTTTCTTTCTTATATGAAGTTGTATGGTCATGTGGCTTTGGGAAACGACCATTGGGGTCATTTCTCATGTTCGTGATTTTTGCCGATTTTTAAATGATCGTTTTGCCCCTAGCTCATCTTGTTTCAGCCATAACTTTTGATTGGAAAGGAGTTTTGACCTGAAACCACTTCCATTGGCTTCGGATGATGGTTTACCTTTCCGTAGAATGGTCACATGTGGAAAACGGACTTACCGTTTGGAAGAAATGGCTGAAATAAGGTTTGGAAGGTGAAAAACTGCTTAACCGGGCCAAATAGGGTGATTAGTGAATGGGCCCATAACCCATTTCGGGATTAGGGTTATGGGGAGGCTAAAAAGAGTTAGGGTTTCATTCCATTTCAGTTTTCTAGCCTCCACTTACCTCTTAGAAACCCTAAAAATGGCCTCCAACCTCTAAATCACCTCCAAATCACTTTCTAATCAAGGATTAAGCTTAGCAACGTTAAATCAAGGGAGATCTTCACCAAATCAAGATTAGAGCTGCTGTTTAGCATTGGTATTCACGCTATATTAGAGATTTATTTCAGATCTAAGGTTTATTTGTGGCTAAGGTGAGTGATTTGCATAGCTCCTCACTAATTGTGGTTAATTAAGGGTAGGTAATGCTAATTAGCGAATTTAAACATGATAAAATTCTAGAAAAATATTTATAAATTCTTAAATAATGTTTTATACCTCTGTTAGAAATTGGGTTTGATTTGGTTAAGTTTTGTTAATCCTATCATTAATCATGCTTGAACATTAATCATGCTTGAACATGCTTAAGGGAAAATACGGGGTTTTGGCTATGTTTGATCCATTTTAACTTATCATATTTATGTTTTGGTGTTTGAGGTCACTTCTACTTGTTGCTATGGCTGTATGGTATGCTTTGTGATTGATTAGAATAGATAAAGTGGTCGAAAACGTCGTCGAATGGCGTAAAACACTCGCTGGAAAAGTTGCACTAAATTGGTGTAGGTTTTCGGATCGGATCGGTTGAATGGGCTCGGACCGGATAGTGGACTGGGTAAGGCACCGAACCGAGACTTGGCATAAAAGGAAGTATGGCAAAAAGGAAGGTCACTAGGGTTGAACTGGGATCGGATCGAGTTAAAGAAGGGGAACCAGATCGAATTGAAAGGAAGTGAGGGGGATCGGAGCGGAAGAGAATGGGGAGTGGATCGGACCGTGACCAGGGACCCGAGCCGAGCCGGTGGAGCAAGGGTACACCGAACCGAACCAAAGCAAGTACATCCAAACCGAAGCGATGCGACATGGAGAACCCGAACCGAGTTGATGGTCAGTAACTGGAGCAAGCCGAACCAAACGAGGTGCATATATCCGAACCGAACCGCCGGAGAAGAATCGCTATAACCAAACCGAACCGATCCGGTGATGACTAAAAACCCGAGATGCAAAGGTAGTCCAAATGGAAGTTAGAGCTCAGGATCCAGTTGGGAACCAATGATTTCACTTCATGATTGGGCTTTGCTTCGGGACGTGTGCTAAGGAGTTGTCGACGTTCATAACATCGATTCACCACTGAAAAGGAATGATGGGCTACGTATTAGTGCAGTAGAGTCACCGTGACTCGAGGGGCAAAGTGATCGTAGTAAGACTATGAGCCAGTGCAGTGGAGCCATTGTGACTCCATGGGGCAGAGTGGACATAGTAAAGGATTAGAAAGGCTATGAGCCAGTGCAGTGGGGGTGTGTACGACTCCATGGGGCAAAGTGGACATAACGAAGGATTAGTGGCTATGGATCAGTGCAGTGAAGCCGTTGTGACTTCATGGGGCAGAGTGATCATAACAAAGTATTGGGTGATCGAAGTGGTGGATATCATATGCTTTATGCACTGAGTGAGAGATGTGAGGATGGTTGCTATGCTTGATTTGTTTGCCATCATTATGACATGCAGACCCCCACCCCCGTGTGCTTGTACACCATATGTTAGTGGCTCCTTAGAGTGTTGTACAGTATGTAGTGCTAACTCTTTGGTTGTAGGTCCAGGTTCATGTATGGTTTTGTATAGCTGTTATTGTTCTGTTTAGCTGCTTATCGCTCATACCAGACTTTTTGTCTGACCCAGAGTTTTATGTCTTTTATTATTACTCTGGGTGCTCTCACGAGCAAACTAGAGACAGGTTAGCGGGGTATGCACGAGTAGCTGGTCCGAAGACGAGCAAGAGGCTCCCGCGTATGATACATATAGATATTCTCCCTGTGTTGTTGAAGATCACTGCTTGGACATTAGTAGTGCATCTTCTACTCTAGCTTTCTTTTGCTTCAGAGACGGTTTAAAGTTGTAATAATGATGTTGGATCATAATCTGTATTTGGATTTCCACTGCTATGCTGGTCTAGTTTTCAGCTTATGCACTGTCTCGCCTATTTTATGTCAAGATTATGTTATTATTATATTTTGTTCCATGCGCTGTGAGACATTCTACAGGTTCCTTGTTAGTTCATTCTCTTCTTTCCTTTCTTCTGATGACCGTTCCGTGCTAGCTGGGCATGTGTACAGCGCACTTACGGAGGAAAAGCCGGCTGGTGCGAGGCGGGCCGTCACATTTGGTATCAGAGCTCTAGGTTGCGTAGTTAACCTAGGGAAAGACACTAGGGAGAGATAGTACGTATATGAGAGTGCGTATTTGTGATTACTTTGGTTTTCAAAAGCTATATATATATATACTATTAGTAGTATAAGGATGAAGTCGTACTACACTAGCACCACTATGGAGATAGTTAATCGTTTTCTCTTTACAGATTGAATGATGAGTCGAGACACGAGGGGTGCTGGTAGAGGGGCCAATAATGGGAATGCTCCTGACATGAGGACGATGTTCACTGACTTCATGAGAGAGATGCTTAGGGATGTTCCGGGAGCAGTTCCCAATGCCGGTAATGGTGGTGGTCCAGTAGTGCAGGCGCCTAGGGTCGATTTCGCCAAGCTGTGCAAGGAATACACTAACCTTGGTGGGAAGCCATTCCATGGAACGGAGTCGGCCACGGATGTTCAGCATTGGTTGGATAGCTGTGATCGTATTTTCGACGACTTGGGTATCGAGGATGCGATGAAGAGAAGGCTAGCGTCTCGTCGGCTGCAAGGGCGAGTGATGAATTGGTGGAATGCTATTAAGACAGCCACTCCAGAGGATCAGGTTACTTGGGATCAGTTTAAGGCTCACTTTAGCGACAAGTTTATCCCAGCTGCTCAGAAGTCGGAATTGTTTAGGAAGTTCTTAGAGCTTAAGCAGAATGGTAGGGTAGTCTCGGACTATATTGCTGAGTTCGACACTTTGTCGAAGTATGGGTTATCCCTTATCGATGCTCCTGAGAAGAAGAATGAGAAGTTCATTACTGGTTTGGATGGATACTTGGGGGAAGGCTTATCAACCACATCGATGAGACGTTTGAGTCGATTGTTGGGAAAGCCTTGAGATCAGAGAGTCTTTAACCTAAGTCAAAGGCTGAGGTTTCATCTGCAGAAGGGCTGAAGCCACAAGCAGGCGGTGGAGGCAAGAGTAACACTCAGAACAAGAGGAAGTAGAATCAAACTAAGGATGACCAGAAAAAGAGTAAGAAAGATGTTGAGTGCTTCAGCTGTGGTAAGAAGGGCCATTATGTCAAAGAATGTCGGGCCAATCCAGCGGATAGGAAGTGGTACAACTGTGGCCAAGTGGGACATCATAAAGATAAATGTCCCCAACCTCTTAAAGAGAAGCAGATTATGAAAGCATATGCTATTAATGTTGTTCCTTCTTCGTCGAATGCCCCAACTGCGGCGGAGAAAGGAAAGAATGTCGTCATTCAAGGTATGCTTTCTATTCTTGATGCACCTGTTCGAGTTTTGTTTGATACGGGGGCTTCCCATTCCTTCATATCTAGTGACCTGGTAGATAGGTTGGGACTGGAATCCGAGATAGTCGATAGACCGTTGGTTGTGACGAACCCGATTGGTGGTTCGACTAACCTTAGTATGATTTGCCAAAATTTGTTATTATCGAGTCATGGATGTATGTTTGTTTGTGATTGCTTTATTTTGGGCTTTATTGGGTATGGCATTATATTGGGGGTCGATTGGCTCCAAAGATACGGGGTGGTGGTAGACTGTGAGGGCTTTTTGGTGACAGTTAGGGCGGATGATAGGCGTAGGGTAGTGTTTGGTAGTCTACCTAGTGATGGGGTAATGGCTAGTTTTATAAAATCTCTCGACATCCCGCATGATGAGTTGTCAGATGTGCCCGTGGTTGGCCAGTATCCGGATATCTTTAAGGAAGTGACCGGACTACCACCACACCGAGAGAATGAGTTCCGTATTGATTTAGTGAAAGATGCCAGACCTATAGTGATGCCACTTCATCGTATGGCACCAAGGGAGCAGCAAGAGCTCGGGGTGCAAGTAAGCGATCTTTTGAAGAAGGGGTTTATTAGAAGAAGTGTCTCCGAGTGGGGAGCACCAGTTGTGTTTGCCATTAAGGAAGATGGTTCCCTTCGTTTGTGTGTGCACTATCGCGAGTTGAATAAGGTGACGAGGAAGAATAAGTATCCTCTACCGCGGATAGATGATTTGTTTGATCAACTGGAAGGAGCAAGAGTGTTCTCCCAGTTGGACCTCGCGATAGGATTTCATCAGCTTCGAGTAGCGGCTGAGAGTGTTCCGAAAACGGCATTTAGGACACCGTCTGGATTTTATGAGTGGTTGGTCATGCCATTTGGGTTGACCAATGCACCAGCATACTTCATGGATCTTATGAATCGAGTATTCAGAGATCAGTTGAATAAGTTTGTTCTTGTGTTCGTAGATAACATCCTTGTTTACTCGATGACAGAGGAAGAACACAAGGGACATTTGAGGATAGTGATGGAGGTGTTGAGAAAACACCAATTGAAAGTGAAATTTTCTAAGTGTCACTTTTGGAGGAGGGAAGTGAGATTCTTGGGCCATGTTGTTTCAGAGAATGGTATTTCCGTGGATCCTGCGAAGGTGGCTATTGTACAGGATTGGTCTACGCCCAAGAATGCAACAGATGTAAGAAGATTCTTGGGGTTAGCTGGATATTATCGTAAGTTTATCCAGGACTTCTCCAAGATAGCAGCACCGTTGACTCAGTTGACTAAGAAGAATCAAGCCTTCGTCTGGGACGGAGTGTGTGAGAATGCATTCAAGAGTCTAAAAGAAAAATTGACGCGTGCGCCAGTGTTAGTCATTCCTAAAGGGAATGAAGAGATGACAGTATACACGGATGCTTGTGGTACCGGACTAGGTGATGTATTGATGCAGGGAGTTACATTTGTAGCTTATGCTAGTCGGCAACTAAAGCCGCATGAGAAAAGGTATCCTACCCATGATTTGGAATTGGCAGCGATCGTGTTCACGTTGAAGATGTGGAGACATTATCTCTTGGGAGAGAGATTTGAGTTGTTTACCGATCATAAATCGTTAAAGTATCTCTTCTCTCAGAAGGATCTGAATCTCTGTCAGCAGAGATGGTTAGAGTTCTTGGCTTTGTATGATTTTGATATCGCATATACACCTGGGAAAGGCAATGCAGTAGCCGATGCCTTGAGTAGGAGACATGCCAGTTTAGGGGCTATGTTTCTTGAATGGAAGCAACTGGAGTATATCGCAGGGTATGATTTCAGACCAAAGTGCGAATTGGATCCGGAGATGTTAGCTAGTTTGACGATCAGACCCACTTTGATTGAGCGGATTGGTTCCAGTCAGAGGGACGATCCTAATCTATTGGAAATCATCTCCAAGTTAGAGATGAATATCGACGGTGAGGAGATGAATTTGTATGGGCTTGATCGAGAAAGATGGCTTCGAAAGAATGGAAGACTAGTTGTACCCAACGTGAATGGTTTGAGAGATGAAGTGCTTAGGGAATGTCATCACTCAAAACTGACTATACACCCCGGTGGTGATAAGATGTATCGAGACATGAAGCAGACTTACTACTGGGAAGGGATGAAAAGAGACGTTGGGAAGTTTATATCCAAGTGCATGAATTGCCAGCTAGTTAAAGCCGAGCAAAAGAAGCCTAGTGGTTTGTTGCAACCATTAGAAATTCTCGAATGGAAATGGGAGCAAGTCTCGATGGATTTCATTGATGGTTTACCAAGGACTAAATCGGGACATGAAAGCATTTGGGTAATTGTGGATCGATTGACCAAGAGTGCAAGATTTATACCAGTCAAATCGACCAGAACGGCAGCTAAGTTAGCAGAACTGTATATGAAGTGGGTAGTGAGATTTCATGGAGTACCTAAAAGCATTGTGAGTGACCGAGACCCGTTGTTTACTAGTGGGTTTTGGAAGAGCTTACAAGAGGCTCTAGGGTCGGAATTATATCTCAGTACCGCGTATCATCCTCAAACCGACGGTCAGACAAAGAGGGTGAATCGTATATTGGAAGATCTCTTGAGAGCTTGTATATTGGATTTTGGTGGATCATGGGATGACCATTTGCATCTAGTAGAGTTTGCACATAATAATAGCTAGCAATCCAGTATCGGTATGGCTCCATATGAAGCTTTGTACAGAAGGCCGTGCAACTCACCATCATGTTGGATAGAGACCGGTGAGAAGTTTGTGCTTGGACCAGATGTGGTAAGGGAAACTTCAGGTAAGATTAAGATCATTCAACAAAGGAAGAAGGCTGCCTAGGATAGGCAGAAGAGTTATGCTAATAATAGGAGAAGAGACTTAAAATTCTCCGTTGGTGACTTGGTATTTGTCAAGATTTCTCCGTTGAAGAGCGTGATACGATTTGGCAGGAAAGGCAAGTTGGCACCAAGATTTGTTGGCCCATTCCCAGTTCTCGAACAAGTTGGGAATTTGGCGTATAGAGTTGACTTACCAGAGAAGATGGCGGGAGTTCACAACGTATTTCTTGTTTGCCAGCTAAGGAAGTTCGTGCACGACTCAGATATGACTATTTCACCTGATCAGTTAGAGGACTTCGAAGTGGAACCCGAGGCGGTTGGGAACCGCAAGCCGATTCGTATTGTCGAGCACGATATGAAGCAACTTCGAAGGAAGGCGGTGAAGTTAGTCAAGGTTCAGTGGGGCAAAAACTAGAATGACTGTACTTGGGAGACATAGGAAAGCATTAGAAAGACGTATCCAGAACTCATTGCCTGGTAAGATTTACTTTGCAATTTAGTTATTCCGCATGCTAGGATAGATTTCTTTTGTTTGTTTTGCATGTTTGATTGTTGTTTTATGGCTGATAGGCATGCGGGACCCTTTGTGTGTTTTGGTTAGGGAATTTCGGGGGCGAAATTTCTTAAGGAGGGGAGAATGTAACAACCCGCATTCTACGCAACGGAGGATCATAGATTATTTATTTATTTCTTATAGAAGTCGTATGGTCATGTGGCTTTGGGAAATGACCATTGGGGTCATTTCCCATGTTCATGATTTTTGCCGATTTTTAAATGACCGTTTTGCCCCTAGTTGATCTTGTTTCGGCCATAACTTTTGATTGGAAAGGAATTTTGACCTGAAACCACTTCCATTGGCTTTGGATGATGGTTTACCTTTCCGTAGAATGGTCACATGTGGAAAACGGACTTACCGTTTGGGAGAAATGGCTGAAATAAGGTTTGGAAGGTGAAAACTGCTTAACCGGGCCAAATAGGGTGATTAGTGAATGGGACCATAACCCATTTCGGGATTAGGGTTATGGGGAGGATGAAAAGAGTTAGGGTTTCATTCCATTTCAGTTTTCTAGCCTCCACTTACCTCTTAGAAACACTAAAAATGGCCTCCAACCTCTAAATCACATCCAAATCACTTTCTAATCAAGGATTAAGCTTAGCAACATCAAATCAAGGGAGATCTTCACCAAATCAAGATTAGAGCTGCTGTTTTGCATTGGTATTCGCGCCATATCAGAGATTTATTTCAGATCTAAGGTTTATTTGTGGCTAAGGTGAGTGATTTGCATAGTTCCTCACTAATTGTGGTTAATTAAGGGTAGTTAATGCTAATTAGCGAATTTAAACATGATAAAATTCTGGAAAAATATTTATAAATTCTTAAATAATGTTTTATACCTCTGTTAGAAATTGGGTTTGATTTGGTTAAGTTTTGCTAATCCTGTCATTAATCATGCTTGAACATGCTTAAGGGAAAATACGGGGTTTTGGCTATGTTTGATCCATTTTAACCTATCATATTTATGATTTGGTGTTTGAGGTCACTTCTACTTGTTGCTATGACTATATGGTAAGCTTTGTGATGGATTAGAATAGATAGAATGGTCGAAAACTTCATCGAATGGCGTAAAACACTCGCTGGAAGAGTTGCACTAAATTGTGCAGGTTTTCGGATCGGATCGGTTGAATGGGCTCGGACCGGATAGTGGACTGGGTAAGGCACCGAACCGAACCGAGACTTGGCATAAAAGGAAGCATGGCAAAAAGGAAGGTCACTAGGGTTGAACTGGGATCGGATCGAGTTAAAGAAGGGGGAGCCGGATCGAATTGAAAGGAAGTGAGGGGGATCAGAGCGGAAGAGAATGGGGAGTGGATCAGACCGTGACTAGGGACCCGAGCCGAACCGGTGGAGCAAGGGTACACCGAACCGAACCAAAGCAAGTACATCCGAACCGGACCGATGCGACATGGAGAACCCGAACCGAGTTGATGGCCAATAACTGGAGCAAGCCAAACCAAACGAGGTGCATATATCCGAACCGAACCGCCAGAGAAGAATCGCTATAACCAAACCGAACCGATCCGGTGATGACCAAAAACCCGAGATGCAAAGGTAGTCCAAATGGAAGTTAGAGCTCAGGATCCAGTTGGGAACCAATGAGTTCACTTCATGATTGGGCTTTGCTGCGGGACGTGTGCTAAGGAGTTGTCGACGTTCATAACTTCGATTCACCACTGAAAAGGAATGATGGGCAACATATCAGTGCAGTAGAGTCACTGTGACTCGAGGGGCAAAGTGATCGTAGTAAGACTATGAGCCAGTGCAGTGGAGCCATTGTGACTCCATGTGGCAGAGTGGACATAGTAAAGGATTAGTAAGGCTATGAGCCAGTGCAGTGGGGTGTGTACGACTCCATGGGGCAAAGTGGACATAGCGAAGGATTAGTGGCTATGGATCAGTGCAGTGAAGCCGTTGTGACTTCATGAGGCAGAGTGATCATAGAAAAGTATTGGGTGATCGAAGTGGTGGATATCGTATGCTTTACGCACTGAGTGAGAGATGTGAGGATGGTTGCTATGCTTGATTTGTTTGTCATCATTATGACATGCGCACCCCCACCCCCGTATACTTGTACACCATATGTTAGTGGCTCCTTAGAGTGTTGTACAGTACGTAGTGCTAACTCTTTGGTTGCAGGTCCAGGTTCAGGTATGGTTTAGTATACCTGTTATTGTTCTGTTCAGCTGCTTATCGCTCATACTAGACTTTTTGTCTAACCCAGAGTTTTATGTCTCTTCTTATTACTCTGGGTGCTCTCATGAGCAGACTAGAGACAGGTTAGCTGGGTATGCACGAGTAGCTGATCCGAAGACGAACAGGAGACTCCCACGTATGGTACATATAGATATTCTCCCTGTGTTGTTGAAGATCACTGCTTGGGCATTGGTAGTGCATCTTCTACTCTAGCTTTCTTTTGCTTTAGAGACAGTTTAAAGTTGTAATAATGATGTTGGATCATTAGCTGTATTTAGATTTCCGCTGCTATGTTGGTCTAGTTGTCAGCTTATGCACTGTCTCGCCTGTTTTATGTCAAGATTATGTTATTATTATATTTTGTTCCATGCGCTGTGAGACATTCTACAGGTTCCTTGTTAGTTCATTCTCTTCTTTCCTTTCTTCTGACGACCGTTCCGTGCTAGCTGGGCATGTGTACAGCGCACTTACGGAGGAAAAGCCGGCTGGTGCGGGGCGGGCCATCACACCAATGCACTTCAACAATTTCCCAAGCGATATCCGAGTGATGACATGGGTTCTGCCTTCGAACTGAGCAGTCAGGCTCAAAAATCGATAGCCACGTCCTCTTGAAATTTGAAAGCACTACCATCATCTAAAATGTGTCTGAACCGTAACCTGAGTTCCATAGCTAGGTGTCTTAGGCTGAATGTTTAATGATGAACTCTCGGATTTAAGTACGAATAGCCAATGAACACCTACAATTAATCCTCAAACGCGTACAGACTAGTATATAAGATACCATAACAATTTTAAAAGACTTTACATGAATAATATACTCATATGAATTCAAAATCTAAATGAAATTTAACGCTTTGAAGTATCAATGTGCTGATTAGTTTAAAATTCTATTCTTGAACTAATTTAGAAAACTCACACTAAGTGCTAAATTAGTATTATAACACCTTAAACTGAAAAAGTGAAATCAATATTCTTCACCTGATATTATATTCCTCGAAGCCGTGAGAAGTATAAAGCGGTCGTTTTTTTTTTCATTGTGGAGCAACCACATATGAATAAGCGTTAGAGAGAGGAGATTGAGAGATGGATTAGGATTGTGAGTTAAAAGAATAGGTTGTTTACAGTTTTTCTCTTAGAACATAAGGGTTGACCGGGCATGCCAATGCAAGTAAGTGTTTCTAATAAAAAAGATTATAATTTTGTATTTTTTGGAGACGCACTTTTACTATAGCAACACATATTACTATTATTAGTTTACAACACAAATAAGTGTTGGTAATTGAAAAAAATATGTGTTACTAAATGAACACTATGGTGTAGTGTTGGAAGGTATCCAATATAAGAAAGGCTATGCAATGCCACATTTAAGATGTGTAAACCTTGAGGATTGGTTAGGGTTGGTAAAGGAGGAACATGAAGGGTTATGTGTGGACCACTCTAATGGAATTAAATTGGCTAATAGGATGCGACAAGGATTCTTCTGGCCATAAATGACCAAGCAGGCCATCGACTTGGTTAAAAGATATGATAGATACCAAAGATACTCAAAGATACCTTACCTATCCCCAAGAAACTTAACTCCCATAACAAGCCTAAGGTTGTTCGATGTATGGAGGATAGATCTTATTAGCCCATTATCGATATCAAAAGGAGGTGCAAAATTTATTGTGGTAGTCGTCGACTATTTTACTAAATGGATTGAAGCGGAACCACTTCCAAATATCACCTTCGGCAATTTTCGAAGATTTGTCATCAAGAACATAGTCATCCAATTCGGAATTCCTATAAGATTATATTTGACAATGGAACATAATTTTAAAGCGAGAAGTTCTCGTGGTTCTACTTTGATAATGGTATCATAAATAATTTATCTTTCGTTTCTCACCCGAAGGAAAATGGTGCCATAGAAGCTGCTAATAAGACCATCAAAATCATACTAAAGAAACGGTTGAATAAAGAAAAAGGAAATTAGGTAGAAGAATTACCCCTAATGCTTTGGGCTTATTTGACATCTACTAAAATAGTAACGGGCCATACGCCATTTTCTACGACCTATGGATGTGAAGCAAACCTTTCGGCCAAAATAGAAATTCCATCACATCGAAGGGTGACCTATGCTTTCGATAAAAGTCAGGAACTAAAGAAGGAATCTTTAGACTTAATCCCTGGTCTCAAGGATTGAAGTCGTTGTTCGAAGAACAAAGTATAAAAGGAGAATGACCTGATACTATAACACGAGCTAAGGACAAAAGAATTCAGGGAAGGAGACATAGTTCTCCGAACGGTAACGGCATGTACCTAAAATTCGATAGATGGGCCATTAGGGCTAAATCAGGAAGGACCTCTAATTATCTATACAGTAAAAACTTTGGAAGCTTACCGTTTATGCCACCTCGATGGCAATATGTGTCCGAGAACATGGAATGTGGAACACTTGAGACCATACTTTCCCTCTATAAGTGAATTAAATTAATTCACAAAGAAAAATATTTCCATGAAGGATTAAGGAAATTCGCCCCAAGGGCAATAAAAAGAATTCAAGACTCGAATAAGATTTGTCGAAATCATCCACATGAATAAAATAATGGGTAAATGGCTTTCGAATCGAAAATCAACAAAAGATTTTACTTTTTTGGGAGTGAAATGCTCTTTCATCAATGGATCAATCTAAAAAAGTCCTTTACGTAGCAAGGATGCTTCCTAAAAGAGAGGAGGGAGTAATCCTCGGGGTTGCGCCCAGCTCCCAAAGGTCCTTCCCCAAAGGAGGAAAGGAGGTAATTCCAAAGAAAATGCATCTGGTTCCAAGCCCTAGCTATAGGCCAGGCGCCTCCTAGAGAGAAGAGGGTAAGCCCAACACCACAAGTCCTTAACATATTCAAGGAACCCTTCAGAGAAGGGACAGGTAATCCCGGGGTTATGCACCCAGTTTCGAATGAAGCACACTCTAACTCTCTTCTTTTTAGAGCGTGCTCTGCTTTAGCATAAGCATGCCCTGCCTCTACTTTAAAGTTAAGCACGATCTGCCTCTACTTATGTCTCATCCTGTAGAAGGGAACAAAAGCTCAAAAGGGGCACCTAAAGCATGCCAAGCCTCTACTTTAGGAAAAGCCTAAAATGACAAAGAGCCAGTCAAAACCGAAATGCTTTCGTACCCTCATTGTCCGGAAGAAGATTTCTGGATCTCAATTGTCCATGGGTTTCTATCTCATTATTAGGAGACCTGAAACATGAAACTTAATGATTCGTTAATGAAGCTTCTTGTCCTTAATGAGGCTAACAGGACTTGAAATGTTACTAAAGACTTGTTGCTGCATTTTAAGCTAAGGTGACATGTTCTCAGCGGAGTCTGATCTAAATAACCGAGAGATGAACAATACTGATACTTACTTGACCGCTAAAAAATTTACAAGGAAAGAACCGGTGATTAACGTGGCGAATGTACAATCATAGATAATTTATTATGTTCAAAGCTAATTAATAAATATTTAAAGCCATTATTTCATTTTCTTTACCACTAACCTGTATGATGCAACTAACTCCACCAAGCGAATATAGTTCTACTCAGCACGTAGATTTACCTTGTAATCTACAGTTATTGAAAAGGGGAAAGAAATGATTACAGAGGTATACATTCCACTTATGTTTCTTTTGTCGCACTGTATGATAGCCCAAAAAAACTAATTTCAAATTCAGCAGACTATTTTGAAGAAAGATTTATCATCAAATTTGTTATTATAGAAAAAAGGCTTAGCAGAGGAATTGAAACTCAGTTTAGAAAATACGTTTGAATTATTTTTCATGTACCAATTACATATTTAATGTTATAATACTTCAGTTCCAATTTTATTGTCGTTACCACCTCGGTCCTGTCTGATCTAAGCTTATACAATATTTTTGCATCTCTCGTTTATTTTGAGCTAAGCTAAATGATTTGTGAAAAGTGTAATGGACTATTTTGTTAACTTATTAAGTTTTCAGCGGAGTCTGATCCAGTTATGCAAGATCACATCTTCGAAGGGTAGTGAATAAAGAAATTCAGCATCATTATCTTAGTCATAAGATACAAAATGAGATAATAACTTTGTTATCAAATGAGTTCAAATGGGTATAATAAAAAAGATCGTAAAACCAAAATATTTTTTTGACATGCTTGATTGTTCACCGGATTCAAGTCATGAAGAGCAAATGTCTATAATCATAAGATGCGTCCACATTGAAGATATTGATGAAGTTAAGATAAAAGAGTTTTTTCCCTGGATTTATAGTGGTTGATGATATGTCCAGACTTGGACTATTTAAACAACTTGAAAATATTTTGAATGAACACAAACTTAACATTGATGATATAAGGGGATAAGGTTATGATAATGAATCTAATACGAAAGGTAAGCATCAAGGCATGCAAAAAAGACATCTTGACATCAATCCATGAGCGTTTTATATACCATGTGGATGTCATAGTTTGAATCTCGCTGTTAGACCAAAAAGTGGTTCTAACACCCAAATTGATTAAAAGCAAAATGAAATGAGATAAAAATAAAAATGAACACACAGGATTTATAGTGGTTCGGCGAAGAAATGCCTACGTCCACTTGTTTTTCACTATTTTCAATGATTCAGTTGCAAATACAATGAAATACTCACTTGATCTCTCTCACAACTCACTCACAATCACTCAATTGTTTGAAAACAAATAATGAAAGAAGATTTGGATTTTTCGGGATTGCTGGAATTCGGGTTATGAAGGTGGTTGAACTCTCCAAGTGCCAGAAAAAAGATCCTTTTCTTTGTCTCCAGACGGGGTATTTATAGGTGTGAATTTGCTCAAAACCCGATCCGGATCGGAGCCACGTGTCACTCATCCCATCAGCATCGGATTCGGATTGATTTCTTCGTTGACAACGCATCAGAATAGTGGACGTTATGGGCAGGAACTGGTCATAGCCGATCCGGATATCCAGGCGCTTATGCTGGAGAATAATATGGAAAATGGGTTCGGGTCGGAGAGACACGTGCAAGGGGTTCGGGTCGGGATATCCGATCCGACCCAGATTGGCTTGGATACAACGCTTTCTCCTCTTTAGTCTGTTCCGTTCCGCTCCGACTTATCTCTGCAACAACCAAATGGCTTTCCGATCCAATTGAGACTATATTGCCCTCCGATCCGAACAGCTGTGCCTTTCTAATTTCCTCAGCAACAGTTCACCGATCCGAACAGGAGATTTTATCCGACCCGAACCGATACGTTGCTCTGACCCGACCCGAACGATTGCAGCTGTCCAACCTAGGCTGCAGTGTCTTCTCTGATCTGAGTAGTGATGGTCTCTCCGATCCGAACCGAAGTCTTCTAATAAAAAATGCTCTTCAATGTTTGACATCTTGACTTTGTGTTGCCTAGTTCACAAAGTAGGCTAACACTTTGCCCCCTCAAAGGATGCTTCTGTTGGAAATGGAGCATGCTTTGATTGCTGTTGCACAACGCCTTCATCCTTCCCTTTGAATTCACATGCCAAGCTGTCGTACTGCATCCTGTTCGGTTCGGATTCAGACCCGAACGGATTTCTGGTTTGGGTTCCGACCCGAACGGATCTCCTTCTTCCTATACTCTGCAATGGATTAGTGGGCCAAGCTGCGTCACTGGGCTTTTCGAGCCGGTCCGAGCGGGAATACAAATAGTCAGCTTGTTTTTTTATATATAAATCTACTTCACTTTTCTTCTTTTCTTTTATTCACTGTTCTTGCCCAACCGAACCGATTCCACATCGAAACCCTAGCCTTTCCAAAAAAATTCAAAATTCTCGCTTCAATCTTTGAATCAAATACATAGGTAGTCTTGCAATCTCGAATCTCGTTGCCATAATTGTTTTTAATTTACATTCGCAGTTAAGTTGAACGATTCTAGCAAGGTATTTGACTAATTCCATCGCCATAGCTTCCTTCATCCTCCGCCTTCGTCGTTAACGGCATCGACGCCATTTCGAGGCGTTGGAGGAGGGTATTGAGACTCGTTGTTGAATACTTGAGTGCTTAATCACTTGATTTTAATTAAGGCTTTGGATATTGAGTTGGGTTCGCTACTTAAGAGGAGGAAGAGGAAGGAAATTGAAGGAGATCGGTTCGGGTGGGGGAACAGTAGGAGAAAAAGGGAAAGAGAGAAATTTACAGAACCGGATCGGGTCGGAGCAATAAGGCAAAGAAATGGGACTTAACTTGTTTGACCAGGTCGGGTCGGACCTATGAATAAAATGGAGGTTAAGACTTATGCGCCCGGGTCGGACCGGGTTGTGAAACAAAAGAGAGAATAGCGGTATGGTTATCCAGGTTAATCCGACCCGCCCCGAAAGTCAATCCCCGAACCGATCCGGATATATCTCTCTGAGTGTGAGCCTTTGCTTTAAGCTGACATGTGACCTTGCCTATCCGATCTGAACCTGATGTATACATCCGAACCGAAGACTACTCAATCCAAAGCACAAGCTTTTGTCCAACTATTTAAAACAATGCTAGATATTACTTCCAACTTCATGAACAGTTAGGATAGTGCCTTGCGGACATAAATGAACATTAAGAACTACTCTGACTATCACTTTCTCTTCAAAGTCTCGTCTTACATTGTTGCACCTTTACTTTGCATTTCTCATATTCGCTGCACACATTTTAGTTCACACACATGCACAGGGGGGTACGGGCTAATTTACTCTAATTCGTGCTATTGCTTCTTCAATAGTTCTATGACAATGAGACCCAGACGTTCTTCCAGACTAGCTGAGAGGAAAGAAGCCCCGGAAACCTCTAACAAAATCACTCTCGAGGATATATCTTCTCCTTCGGATTCAGAATGGGACAGTGAGGGTCCAGACTACGGGGCTGGAAATCAAGAAAGCAACGAGGTGTCTTCAGAGAATGAAGTTTCTCTGGGTTTTGAGGAGGAAGGAGGGATTGGTGACGATCGAGCCCCTGATGAATTTGAATCGGCCATTATATTGGAATCACCTCCAGACTCCATTGAATCAACAATCGACAACGATCGACTTGTCCGAATTTGCTTAAAGTACGGGATAATGAAAAGGGACACTCTAGTGCCTTCACGCTCTGACCGTCCCCACAACCCTCCAGAAGGATATATGACGGTTACTTGATTGATGTGCATGGTCGGCGTCGTTCCTCCATTCTCTCCCTTCATCGTTGACTTTTTAAGACAAATGCGGATTGCCCCCATGCAGTTGCATCCCAATTCATATGCCTATTTGCACACCTTGTACATAGCATATTGTGAAATCTTAGGCATAGAGCTCACGTTCGATGACGTTCACTTCTTCTATAATTTCAAGCATCGGACTCGAGAGACTCCATCTTTCTGCTACTTTGAGTCAGTTCCAAAAAGGAAGATAATCTCAGCACCATTCAGCAGTAAAGCTGGAGATTCCAGACTAGAATGGTTCTACGTGAAGCGACAGCCTGGATGCGCCAGGAGGTGGACAAAATCAAGTAAAGCACTGATTTTCTAAATCCGGGCTCTATACACTTGAATCATCACCTTAACTTGTTTTCCTTTTCGTTTGCAGTCGACAATCCCAAACAGATATCAGATCAGGTGTTCTTTGATCGGATGCACCGACTTCTTAATGGCGATCAGAAATTCTTGACTATCGACGAAGTCCTTAAAGACGAATACCTTCACTTTCATGGGCTGTTATCCGTTTTTCGTAGCATCGGTCATGGGACGGCTCCATACGCATACATTCCTCCAGTGGAGGTAGTCCCAGAGACAGGAGAAGGCTCAGGAGTTCCTACAACGCCTCTTCAAACTTCGCCTTCTCCATCTTCTACACAAGATGATGAATTGGCTAATCTGGCCGAAGAGCATCGTGAAGGATATACTGCCCCCGAGGAGGCTACTTCTCTGGAAAAGCCAAAATCCTCCCAAGAGTCGCCGCTGCATGCTTCCGAGGGGGTGTCCCTAGTACTGATGAGCAAATATTTCAGGGTTTAGGGGATCTCCCCTTACCTGAGACTATATACACTTCAGAGGATTTCAGGAAGGATCCTTTAGTCTTCACCTCTTCTGAAGAGACCACTCCCACTAAGGTCAAAGAGCCTGCTCGTACTAGTCTAGCTTCAGACTCGGGTTGGTTGGGGGGAAACACACCACTTAGGATACACTTTATATAACGGCATTAGCATTCATTGCACCTCTTTCTTCGTGAATCCATTAATTCTAAATTTCGTTTGTTTTATTGTGCAGGTACGATGTCTCGATCCTACTACGATATCAGGAAGCTTCGTCGCAGCATGTCCAATCCTCCTCAGGATGTCGAGTATGATCGTCGTGATGATCGTGGCAGGGATGAGAGAAGGCCTTACGATCCCTATCGTTCTCGACCCTCACGCTCTCGCTCACCAATTTGGCCGGAACAAGAGAAATACAAGGGTTATCAGAGCCGTAGGGAAGAGGACAGACCACCATCTAAAGACTCCACTTCTTCCCATGAAAAGCGCAGTAGGGATAGAACTCCTCCAAAAGAAACTGGGTCTCGAAGTAAGCACAAGGTCCCTGCTACTAAACGACCTAGGACAGACAAAGAGACTACCGAATCCTCTTCACACAGGGACACCGAATTATCGATCCCCGCTCCTCTCCCACTAGATGCGGAAACTGCAGTAAAGCGGGCATATTTGGTGGAGCAATTTCCCGAGCACTACTTCGAGACTTTGACTTTTTTACCTGCTCTCGAACCTATTCTTCTAAGTGGGCAGATGAGGCCAAAGCAAAGATTGATGCGGTGGAAAAGCAGTATTCTGAGATGTTTAAATATTCACGCAACCTCTCCAGAATCATCCGCACTCTAATCACAAATACCGACTCAATGCAAAAGACCGCGGAGGAGGATGCCAAGGCCTTAAAAGCTCTAGGAAAAGATTTGGAAGACACTCAAGCTCAACTAGCTGTCGCTCAAAGGGATGCTTCTAACATCAAACAACAATTCGAGGACATGCAAAAGCGTTATCATGACTTGCTTGAATCTCACACTCAGGAGTGCTCTGAATTAAAAAAACAAGCTGACGAGGCCAAGTCAGAAGCTGCTAAGACACGCCTTGCTTATGCTGAGCTTGAACGGAAAAACGCCGAGTTAGCAAAGAGGAGTGCTGAATTAGAAAAGAAGAATGCCGACTTGGCTTCAAAGCTATTGGAGGCAGAGAACAGAGCTGCCCTGGCTGAGGGCAATGTGGAGTGTGCTATCAAATCTGCGGAGGAGACCCGCAAGCAACTATCAGAGGCGGAGGCTGATATTCAGGGTTTCAACGAACTAATGATTGAATTCTTCGCACATATTATTCGTCGCCGAAACATTTCTTGGATCGAGGACTATCCATCCACTCTAGTTCAAGTGTGGAATCAGATCATCGAGTGGGAAAAAGAGGAACTTAAGGTCGATTCCATTGACGAAGATAAGCTAATGGAGAAATACTTGAGGGATGATGAACCGGAGCGCCTAGCTGAAGGGCGCCGCCTTATTGCTGAGGCCATGGAAGAAGAGAGACGGAAGTCTAAACAAAAAACTGTTCTCGAAGCTGGTTCCTCTTCTTCTGCCCCTGCAACTTCTGAAGTAGAGGGGTATGATCCTGAAAATCCGGGAATTCCCCGAACAACTCTGCTATACCCTATTCCTGAAACAGCACCAGAGGTAGTAGTCACCCCTACCGAGAGGTCTTCGGAAGGTATCCCTACCTTTTCTCCTCAATTTGCAAAGGCTATTTCTACCTTTCGCCACGTGATTGAACAATCGATGAAAGACCCATTGTTTTCGCCTGAGTTGATAACTGTTGCTTCACATTCTGTAGGTGTTGAATCATCCGAAAAGACAGATGTGACTCAGGGAGCCACCGCTGGGGCAAAGCCCGCAGAAAAGGCCAAAAAAGGGAAGACAAGGCTGCTTCTATAGACTTGGGAGAAGGAAGTGAGCCGACTAAGACCGCCACTCCCCATGATGAAGAAGTGATAGCAGCTTTAAGGGATGATGGCGGTGACGGGGGTCAGGAAGAGGAACCAGAAGTTGCAATAATCGGGGAGTCAAAAAGTGCTGATGACGTTACCTTGGCTGCAATGAAGGCTGATCAAGACAAGCGCTTGCAATTAAAGGCCGAAGAACTAGACCCTGAGGCCCTCAAGCCCCTCGCAGTTGTGGATGCGGGATCAAGGTTAGTTGTTAAGCTCTCAACTAGATCTATTACAGAGGAACTCGCTAAAAAATCTTCTCTTGATTCCAGCGCCCCGCCTTCCGGGAAGAAGTCTACTGGCTCCAGCACCGCATCTTCAGGAAAAAAGAAGTCAAAACGAATCTTGACGGAGGCTGAGAAAGAAGCAAAGGACGCGGAGAAAGCCGCCAAGAAATCCAAGGCTCATTCAAAATCTAAATAGTGGATTGCCTTGTATCGTTTTAGCATTTAGTGAACCAATAATTGCTGCTACAAGAGTAGCTCCTGCACTTTCTTTTTTAGCTATTTTCCTGTACAAATTCATTCATTTGTAAATAAAAATAACTCATTTTCTGCAATGTTTGTTTGTTAGTAGTTCTGCACTTATGTAAAAATGCATGTCTATAGTTATGAAACGAAGTTGTGGAGGGGGGAAATATGCGTATACATACGTGTCCCCAGTCAATTCCCATAAATTATTTAATGCTTAATCAAGCAATCTGAATGCTCCCGATTCTCTGACGGGATAGGACTTCCGGTGTCGTCAGTACCTGTCGTTTTTTCTGGCATTTCTTTTATACTCTCTCTCTTTCTCTTGAGAGTTAGAGTTCGAGCTCAGTCATCTATTCATTCACGGGTCTTTCAACGGGGAAAGATTTCTTTCTCAGCGCTCAGTCGGAGACGCCTTTATACTCTCTTTCTCTCTGGAAAGTTAGAGTTAGGAGAAGAATTTCTTTTTCAGCGCTCAGTCGGAGACGCTTTTATACTCTCTCTCTCTCTCTCTGGAGAGTTAGAGTTAAGAATGTCGTTTTCTCATTCTTTTACGTCTTATCGCACAAATAGTCGTTGTGCTTCTTTTTATGTCTAAACTGCTTTCAACCTTTTTAGGCTGTGAGTCATCCTGTATTTTATAATCACAACAGAATAACTGATGAATGTATATATGTAATGCATAAAAGTAAATAACACACAATATTTTTATAGTGGTTCGGCTAAGTCGTAGCCTACATCCACTTTATAGTTCTTCATTCATATCGTCAGATTTTCCCAAGGCAAGTCGTGCCTTATTACAGAGTTCATAAGAAAAATAACACAAAGTATAGCATTTCTAATCCAAATATCGCATTAGGTGTTGTGCATTCCATGCTCTGGGGACTTCTTCACCATCTACGGTCGTTAACTTGAAGGTTCCTTTTTCAAGTTTCCGCTGGATGACAAAGGGTCCTTCCCATTTTGGACCGAGGTGAGGAAGGGATGGAAAGACTCTCTTTAGCACCAAATCTCCTGGTTCAAAAGTCCTGAGGCGAACTTTTTTGTCGTAATAGCGTGCCATCTGACGTCGATGTCTTGCCGCACGCAAATCTGCTTCGTCCCTTTTTTCTTCGACCTCATCAAGAGACTCAAGTAAGAGTGCCCGATTCGTCATCGGGTCATAATATGTCACCCTGTGGGAAGGAACTTCCAGTTCAACTGGAATTACAGCTTCTGAGCCAAAGGAGAGAGAGAAAGGGGTATGACCGGTGGCCGTTTTAAATGTTGTTCGATATGCCCACAAAGCTAGGGGCAATTCGTCAACCCATTTTGCCTTTGCACGCTCTAACCGTTTCTTGAGGATGGATTTTATTACTTTGTTTATTGCCTCTACTTGCCCATTCGATTGCGGATAGGCAACTGCAGTATATCGTTTGTCTATCTTATACTTCTGGAAGAAATTTCTGAATTCAGTACTATCAAATTGGGTTCCGTTGTCAGTTATAATCGTCCTTGGGATCCCGAACCGGCATATAATATTTCTGACCACAAAACTTACCACCTTTCTTGCCGTGATCTTGGTCAAGGGCTCAGCTTCCGCCCACTTCGTAAAATAGTCCACGGCCACTATTGCATACTTAGCTCCTCCTTTAGCAACTGGTAGAACTCCAATGATATCAATTCCCCACGTGGCAAATGTCCAAGGACTCACCATTGATTTAAGTTGGGTCAACGGTGCCCTGGGGATTTTGGCGAATCTCTAGCACTTATCGCAGCATCGTGAATAATCAGCTGCATCTTTATTAATCGTAGGCCAGAAGTATCCGTATCGCAATATCTTCTTTGCTAAAGTTTGACCTCCTGTATGATCTCCACACTCACCTTCGTGTACTTCTCTTAGTACACGCTTGATGTCGTTGTGTGCTATACATCGTAACAGGGGCATAGAAAATCCTTGCCTATAAAGAGTATCATCTTGTATGACATATCTGGTAGCTTTGCGAACTACAGCTCTTTTCTCACTCTTCTTTGATGGGAGTGTCCCATTCTTAAGGAAATTCTTAATTGGAGTCATCCACGACTCCTTCTCTGGTTCCGCTTCAAAAGCGAATTCAATTTCCATTGACTCAAAGCTTGGTGATTCCAACGTTTCAATTGGAATTATTTCAGTCTCTTCTGGATTGTCGGAACTAGCCAGCTTTGCCAGCCTATCCACTTTCTGGTTTTCAATTCTGGGAACGTGTGTTATGTTGTACCGCTCTAAGCTATTCAATAGCTCTCTCACTTTCCTGAGGTAGGCGATAAGTCGAGGTCCTCGAGCCACAAATTCCTCTCGCACTTGGCAAACAACAATTTTAGAGTCACAGAATATGTCTAACATTTTTACTCCGAGGTCTTTAGCAAGCTTCAGCCCGGCAATCAGGGCTTCATATTCAGAGTCATTGTTAGTCGCCGAAAATTCTAATCGCAGGGCGTAATATAACGACCGTCCTTCGGGAGTGACTAAGACGATTCCAGCTCCGGACCTTCGGTCGTTCTTGGCTCCATCTGTATATAGTTTCCACGGATTTATTTTTAACTCATCCTCAGACTTAACCACTCTGTCATTGATTACTTCCTCCTCTGGAATGGTGAACTCCGCAATAAAGTCTGCTAGAGCTTGCCCCCTGATTGACTTTCGTGGTTGAAAATTCAAATCAAACTGACTTAGTTCTATGTTCCATTTGATCAACCTTCCCGATGCTTCGGGTCTCTGCAACACCTGCCTTAAGGGCTGGTCGGTGTATATGGTTATTGGATGAGCTTGGAAATAGTGACGAAGTTTTCGGGATGCGATCAGGAGGCTGTAAGCGAGCTTCTCAATTTTTGGGTAGTTGCGCTCTACCGCTGCTAATTTCTTGCTTACATAATACACTGGCCTTTGTACTTTGTCTTCTTCTCGAAACAGGGCTGTGCTGACGGCGTGAGCCGAGACTGCCAAGTAAACAAACAATTCTTCGTGATCTACGGGCTTTGACAAAATCGGCGGTTTCTCTAGCAGTTCCAATAAATTTCGAAAGGCCTCAACACAGTCCGGAGTCCACTCGAAGTTCTTCTTTCTTCTTTTAATCAAATCAAAAAACGGAACGCATTTGTCTGTGGCTTTGGAGATGAATCTACTCAGCGCCGCTACTTTCCCTGCAAGACTTTGGACGTCTTTAATTCTCCTCGGCTCTTCGATATTTCTAATCGCTGCTATCTGGCTAGGGTTGATTTCAATTCCTCGGGAGCTTACAATGAAGCCAAGGAACTTTCCCGATGCCACTCCAAATGAGCATTTCAGAGGATTCAATTTCATCCGATACTTTCGCAGGATACTAAACATTTCCGCCAAGTCTTGCGTATGGCTGGAGGACTGTTTCGATTTGACAAGCATATCATCCACATAAACTTCCATAGTCTTTCCTATTTGATTATAAAACATTCTGTTCACCAAGCGCTGGTAAGTAGCTCCAGCGTTTTTCAATCCGAATGGCATTACAACATAACAATATAATCCCAAATTCGTAATGAAGCTCGTATGTTCTTGGTCTGGCACATGCATAGGAATTTGGTTGTATACAGAATATGCGTCCATGAAAGAGAGAAGTTCATGACCTGCTGTCGAATCTACAAGTTGGTCAATCCTGGGAAGTGGGAAACTATCTTTTGGGAAAGCTTTGTTCAAATCTGAAAAGTCAATGCAAGTCCGCCACTTTCCGTTTGGCTTCTTTACCAAGACGGGATTCGATATCCAGTCGGGATATGTCGAATCTCGAATAAATCCATTCTGCTTCAACTTCTCTACTTCCTCTTTGAGAGCAGCTAACCTCTCTGGGCCCAGCATGTGTCTCTTTTGCTTCACAGGCGGATGTTTCGGGTTTACATTCAATTTGTGACTTATAATGGATGGCGATATCCCACACATGGCAGCATGGGTCCAGGCAAACACGTCTAAGTTTGCCTTCAAGAAGTCCATTAGTTCTTTAGCTCGACGTGGATCCAATTGAGAACCAAACTTCAAAACTTTTGTCAGATCAGCTTCATCAATGGGAATTTCCACTGTCGCTTCATTAGGAGTTGCATTCCTAGCCTCTGGTTCCTCGTCTTTTCTGGGATCCAGGTCTTCAGGCGTTCCTTTGGGCAACTCCTTTGGGGTCAATCTCTCTAATTGCTATGCCGAGCCCCCCTTTGAGGGAGACGAGGCATCTTTACTCTCAACGTTAAGTCCTTTCATCAACATCTTTAATTCGGCCACATAGCAGGCCCGTCCGGAAACTTGATCCTCTCTCATTACTCCAGTTTCGGCTTCGGTTGGGAACTTAAGTAACAAACACCAAGGGGCGATACAAACTCTGAATTCAGCAAGGGCAGGCCTCCCCAAAAATGCATTATAAGGCGAATCTATGTCCAATACTACGAACTGAAGCATCCACACTCTTCTACGTTCTCCTTGCCCCAGGGTCACGGGCAACTCTATGTATCCCATGGGAGCTGTCGACGCCCCGTTGAAGCCTCTGATCCATCCTTCACATGGCTTCAAATCTTCAGATTCAAGCTTCATCTGATCGAATGACTTTTTAAATAAAATATTGACAGAACTTCCGTTGTCTACTAATACCTTATGGACCAAGGCCGGCCCAATAGTGGTAGTAATAACCAACGGATCATCAGTGGGTGATTGGATCCCAGTATTGTCTCGGCTGCGGAATACCACGTCGTCAATCATGGTCTTCTGTTGTTTTATGGGGGTGATATCTTCCAAATCATCACCTTCATTCACATCTAGGTGCTTGGCAGCATTTACATATTGATCCATTGATCTGAAACTTCGGATTGCCGGGTGAGGTCCACCTACTATGGAGTTGATAACAATTCCTTTACCTTTCTGCTGTGCTGTAGGCTTGGGAGCAGGTAAAATCTGTTTTGGAGCCTGCTCTCCTTGCCCCCTGTCCCTCGGGGCAACCTTGTATTCATCCAACTTCCCTTCACGCAGCAGCTTCTCAATTACATCCCTCAAATGCCGACATTCATTGGTTGAATGCCCATGAGTTCCATGAAACAAACAAAATTTCCCTGTCGCCATTTCTTTCTCGGTCGAATCACGAGGTGGCGGTCTTTTGTACTGTAACACATTGTACGTATCCAGGTAAATATTTTCAAGGGTGTCGTTCAATGGTGTATAATTCTCATAGGTCTGGAATCGGGGTCTTTTGTTAGGATCACCTCCCCTATTTCTGTTTCTTCTGTTACCGTTCGGATTACGGTTATTGTTGTTGTTACCCCCGCTTCCAGCATTGTTGTTTCCACCCTTGTTTCCCACATTTACTTCAACCTTGCCAGAACTTTCCCCAGACTGCTTTACAGCGATATTACTCTGCACATTTTCTTTTGAAGCCGTCTCAGACTTTCTCTTTTGGTTTGCCCTGGCCTCCTCTCGCCTTAGATAAATATCGGCTTTTTCGTAGAATATCTCTCTTGTGGAGGGGGTTTTCCCAGAAAGGTAATCTCCGAACTCGGATTCAGGATCGACTCCTTCCTTCAATGCCATTAGAATAGTGGGCTCATGCGGGTCACTGACCTCAGTCACAGCTTGGTTAAAACGGTCAAGATATGCCCTCAAAGACTCTCCTGGTGCCTGCTTGATTCTCGATAATTCAATAACACTTTTGGACTTTCGGGCATGGAGTCGAAACTGGTTCATAAAACGCTCACTTAGTTCCTTGTAATTCGAAATCGAACGAGGAGGAAGTCGGGTAAACCAGAACAACGCCACATCTTCTAAGTAGATTGGGAATGCTTTGCACTTCACTTCATCAGGGGCAGCAGCAGCATTCATGAGCCACGAGTATCGCATTAAATGCTGTCCCGGATCAGTCCTTCCGTTGTACTTGTCCATCTGTGGCAAGTTAAAACGTCGGGGAAATTGGAAGTCGAGGATATCGTCGGTGAAAGGAGTATGGCTTCGCTCAATGCCATAATCTTCATTTGTATAGTTCCGGCTCTCGGACATGATCTGGCGAACCATTGCCTGTACATCAGCATTAGTTAGGGGTCGCTCAGGTTCCCTAGCCCTAGTATCCGGGTTCCTTCTGGGCTCTTGTTCAGGAGATGCCCTTCTTCTTCGAACTGCTTCTGCTCGATTCCGTTCCCTGCGCTCCCGGTCAATCTCGGGAAGAGGGGACTGGAGTCTTTGCCCCCTGGTGGGGTCATTGTTTCCTAGCGCTCGTGCAATATCCTCACGAGATCCCAAAGATCCAAATGTCAGCTGCTCCACATTCTGAGGTCGTTCGAGCGGCCTTCGTTCATGGGGCCGCTCTTCCTCGGAAGATGAAGATTGATCCACTGGTGTGTGACGAACCGGTGATGGAGTTCTCTGTCGACGGAGTTCACTAATCTCCCGACTCATGAGCCTCATATTTTCCTGCATCATGAGATTAGTGCGCTCGTGAACTTTCATAGCCTCCCTTGTGCTCTCAAGCATGTCAAGTAAGCGCGAGAAATCTCCTTGTGTGATGGGCGCGGATGGATTAACCTGATCACTAACCCTGGTGGCTGGAATCGGAGCATTCGTAGGGACTCGAGTGGAGGTTCCAGCTTCACCAAGCGTCGGATCGGAGATAGGAGGTCGGGTCGGTTCGGATCTGGGGAGCCTGGTCGGATCGGTACGTTGCAAGCTGCTCGGGTCGGTTCAGATTGGGGGAATGCACTGCTTCAGAATCTCCTACCCGGATCGGATCCGAGCTCTCCCCCTGTTGGCGGCTCGGATTTCCTGCATTGGTTCTTCCTGCTGCTGAACTCTGCCCCCGAGACCTTGTTACAACCGCATTTTGCTGATCTTCGCCAGCTCCATTTCCTCGACCAGATTGAACTTCTTTGCCTTTTCCTTTGGCCATGATTCTTTGACAATCACTTCAACAAATATAAAAGAGTGGAGAAACTTAAGGATTAACTTCTTTGAACTCAACGGTCCAAAAAGTAGAAAGAAATCCCGGAAAATAAAGAATTCAGATGAGGTTTCTCAGTGAAAGCACCAAAATGTTAGACCAAAAAGTGGTTCTAACACCTAAATTGATTAAAAGCAAAATGAAATGAGATAAAAATAAAAATGAACACACAGGATTTATAGTGGTTCGGCGAAGAAATGCCTACGTCCACTTGTTTTTCACTATTTTCAACGATTCAGTTGCAAATACAATGAAATACTCACTTGATCTCTCTCACAACTCACTCACGATCACTCAATTGTTTGAAAACAAATAATGAAAGAAGATTTGGATTTTTCGGGATTGCTGGAATTCGGGTTATGAAGGTGGTTGAACTCTCCAAGTGCCAGAAAAAAGATCCTTTTCTTTGTCTCCAGACGGGGTATTTATAGGTGTGAATTTGCTCAAAACCCGATCCGGATCGGAGCCACGTGTCACTCATCCCATCAGCATCGGATTCGGATTGATTTCTTCGTTGACAACGCATCAGAATAGTGGACGTTATGGGCAGGAACTGGTCATAGCCGATCCGGATATCCAGGCGCTTATGCTGGAGAATAATATGGAAAATGGGTTCGGGTCGGAGAGACACGTGCAAGGGGTTCGGGTCGGGATATCCGATCCGACCCAGATTGGCTTGGATACAACGCTTTCTCCTCTTTAGTCTGTTCCGTTCCGCTCCGACTTATCTCTGCAACAACCAAATGGCTTTCCGATCCAATTGAGACTATATTGCCCTCCGATCCGAACAGCTGTGCCTTTCTAATTTCCTCAGCAACAGTTCACCGATCCGAACATGAGATTTTATCCGACCCGAACCGATGCGTTGCTCTGACCCGACCCGAACGATTGCAGCTGTCCAACCTAGGCTGCAGTGTCTTCTCCGATCTGAGTAGTGATGGTCTCTCCGATCCAAACCGAAGTCTTCTAATAAAAAATGCTCTTCAATGTTTGACATCTTGACTTTGTGTTGCCTAGTTCACAAAGTAGGCTAACACTCGCACTATGTGATATGGCTAAATCTTGTGTTAAGGCAAGTAGTTTATTTGCATGTGAGCAAAAAAATTGTACGTCATTTTTGGGATCTACTCATCGATGGGATGTTCTTAAAAAATATGTAAAGGGTTTGATACCAAAATCATTATCGATCACTCGATGGGAAAGTCATATTGAAAATGTGAGAGCTATTCTATTCCAAGCGTCAATGTTAAGAGATGCTTTGATTGAAATTGCAAATAGCTCTAAAGAGGATATTGTGATGGCGGAAGCTAATGGCTTATGTGTGAATGTTCTAGGGAATTTTAAGTTTTTGATTAGTCTATGCATTTGGTATAAATTATTAAAAAATGTAAATCAAGTGAGAAAAACACTTCAAAATGAGATACAAATTTAGAGGATGTCGTTACAATATTAAAAGAACTTGCTGTATTTTTTTTAATTTTTTTAGAGAATATGGTAATGAAGAAATGATGAAAGAAGCATGAAAACTCATTATAGATGTTGGTATCGAACCAATATTTGAGAAGAAAAGAGTTGTTCATAGGATTTTTTTTTTTTTGATGAAGAGGTCAAAGCCAATGTTGAGGGAAGTCAATCATCGGAAGAAAATTTTAGAGTCACATATCACTCGAATCATGTTATGTTAACGACGATCGATATAACCCCCCCCCCCCCCTCTTCTTTCCTCATAGGGAGCACGCATATGAGTTGACACACATATCCTTGTAACAAAAGGAACCCTTGATGTTACGTGCCTACCAACTCATATTTGTACTCCACTATTTCAATTTATTCGTGATGTGAGACTACTTATTCAAATCGCTATTCCTATCCTAACAACATGCGAGACAATCCTAATAGTCTCTCACTTGAATCGTGTCCTTCGAGTATCTTTTGAGAGCACTGTCTTACTTGCATGGTCCAGTTCGCAACCTTCGGCTCAGATACCACAAAAAACACAACCAAACTACACTGCACTTCACCTACCATTTACACAATCACTTCGCTACATCATACAACTGCTAAAAACCAGGACAACAACGATAAATTCACTACTTATAAAATAAGGTCTATTCTTTAGGTGTAAGACCTATTCCATAGGTGCAAGTGTGCACGCGTATTCTGTTTTCTTTAATTTTGTACGCCTGTAAAAAGGCATTTCATTTTTCAGTAATAATGAAAATTCCATTTTACTTTTGAAGCTATATTTAATTTCTAATAGATCATGGATTTTCTGGATTTAAAAGATCAATTTGAAAATTTTCAAGTGTACGATAGTACTTTTAGATTTTTGTTGAATGCAAAGTTCATGGAAATTGATAAGGAGGAGTTGATGGAACGCTGCATTTGTTTAGAAACTTATTCGAAATACAACCAACAATGTATCTATATGGGCAAGACTTATTTCAAGATTTAAAGGCTTTGCAAACCATGTTACCTAAAGAAATTATCAAATCGGTTGACATTCTTGACTTCGTACGATCTTTTGTGGATGATGGAGGTTTTTATTGTGCATGGTTGCTTATCGAAGTTTGCTAACTGTACCGATCATCGTTGTTTCCGCGGAGAGAAGTTTTTCTAAATTAAAGTTAATTAGAAGCTATCTTCGATTAACTATGCCACAAAAGAGATTGAACAGATTAAGAACGATCTCAATTGAAAGTTCGATTTTAGATAAACTTAATTATGACACATTAATTGAAGCTTCATTTCAAAAAATACAAGGAGAAGTATCTTTCTTTGAACATTTTGAAAGTTGTAGAGTATTTTGTATGAAAATTTGGTATTTGACATTTTCATGAATCAGTTGTTGTCGTACAATTGATATTAAGCATGATAATTCTTGTTTTTTTTTTTTAATATTATATTAGCTTGAATTTTTTTATTTACTATTTTTTGTATTGGAGGGCAATTAAAATCAGTTGTGGTTTTGGTGGTCGGTTTACTGGTGAATAAAATAAAGGGTAAATATGATAAGTAGATCAGTTTCAAGCACCTTGGATGGCTACTAAGATATTTTTTATGGCTAATGTGCTATCGGATATGAGTACCGTCTCAGGTGGATTAAATAGTTGTACGAAGGTGTAGTTTATCATCCACAATTTGGAAGCCCATTATTGCTGGGCTTTTTTTTTATGGCTAATGTCCAATCTAAATCAGAGTGGATCTAGCTAGTACAAACATTAGAACATTAAACTTGACAGATCTATAAATGTTATCCAAATAAGGAAAACTATCCTGAAATTTACCCATTTCACCCGCTGTACACCGGCCGGAATTCAACGCCACAAATATTTAAGTTGTTATTACTACACTTTCTCTAGATAAAAACAATTAACCTTTTTAGTCTATAATTAATTCTTTACTTAATTACTTGTTGGTTTATCGGGTGTTACACAAACTCTATGATATAGTGTTGCTGAAGGTCTTCAGTAAACATGTTGCTCAAATGAGTGTACATGTTATGTAAGAATATTATGCTTTATCGGGAGTTCGTATTTGATGTAACTGTATAATATTTTATTAGTTATGTATATATCCAAAATTTATTATTTTTAGATTAAAAATAAACTAATAAACTTCTCTTTGCATCCATGTTGAACAAATATTGAACTTTTTTTATCACATTAAAGCATGACTGGTTAAAAGCAGATAAATATAAATCACATTTTATGTAATTTTCATGTTGTACATCCATGATTGATCCATGTCATTTGATGGTACTGGTGTATGCGATCAATCATTAGTTTAGTTACAATAAAGTAAATGTGTACTGCTTTGATCCTTATTATCTTGTTCTAGCCATTGATAATTTGACAGTCATGTAAATCATGGTTTATTCGACTAATGTGAATGCAATAAACAACCAAAGATAACATGTTCTTATTGATTTATAATCTGGTTCTGCTCGTCAAATAATTAGGAGGCAAGAGTATTTGACTTTGCTGTGAAGATCTGTTTATTTGTCAGTTCAAATACCAAGAGCATAAACATGAAATACTGTGCAACTGTTTCAACAGCTGTGACTCCAAAGAGGACCATGAAGTTATAAAACTAATCAACCTAAGGTCAGTGATGTAAACTCCATTCAATTAGTGATAATCAAGATCAAGCCTTTAATAAACATATTTTTTTTGCTAGTGGATCCCAGGATAGAATCTAAGTACAGTTAATAGCATAATTTATAAGCATATATATATATATATATATATATATATATATATATATATATATATATATATATATATATATATATATATATATATATATATAATTGCATAAGCAAAAGATGCCTCTAACAGAATTCATAACATGTACAGATACGCAGATGCTTAAAAATCGCAACTTACGTATACTAAACTACAACAGTATGCTCTACTATACAATACTCCAAAGTTAAAATTCATACCAAATCCCACTTTAACAAGCTATAAACAACATGCTGCTACAAATTTGTAAATAGGACCTCCTTGCCAAATAACTTGGAGGCAAGAATATTTGACTTGTCGTAAAGATGAGTATCGAAATAGCGTCAGCTACTCAAATCTGGTTTACGTATGATAAAAGGTGGTAAAGAGCTGTTTATTTGTGTATAGTAATTTTATCAAACGTGGTAGTGAAAGTATTTGTCAGTTCAAATGCCAACAGCATGAACATTAAGATCAAATACATTGCAACTGTTTTAGAGTCATTAGACAGCTATAACTGACTGCAAGTGAGTTCAAAAGTTACTAAACTAATCTCTTCCCAAGGATAATGATGCAAATCCCATTCAATTAGTGATGATCACGCCTTGAATATATATATTCTCCCGCAAGTGGGTGGATTCAGGAATAGAATCTTAGTACTGTTAATAACATAATTTATAAGTATATAAATTTTAAAAAGAAAAAGATGGCTCTAACAGAATTCAAAACCCGTACAAATACAGATAGATGCTCAAGAATCACAACTTACATACACTAAACTACAAAAATATATATGCTGTTGCTCTCTACTATACAATACTCCAAAATTCAAATTCATACTATATCCCATTTCAACAAGCTGTAGACTCGCAGTTGAATCCAATACGTCTATCGTATCATATTACGGCATAATGCACCCTGATACAAAGATTTACGCTAATCCTGTGTTGGTGACGGCAACCATAGTCTGCAACTGCTCTTTTGCTCTCTGCCTCTCCGCTGCCACGTCCTCCATTATCACCAGCATTACACTTGGATGGCCTTTAGAGAACATCTTGTAGAAAGTCAAATTGGAAGTCCTAGCTTAATTTTTACCTGTGTGTATATCTCTGTGCTCATCTACAAATTCGACACGTTACACAAAACTTAAACCCTTGTCAAGTTTGTGATTTGTGGAGAGTATCAAATGTGCATGATCTAGTTCAAATCTGTTGCAACTTCTTCTGACGCCGATGAGTTTTTGGTAGTATAAGTACATTTGTTGTTTCAAAAATCTTGTTGAAATTATGTATATATGTTAATTATTATTCAAAAATAAATGAGATTTAAAATAGGTAAAGAATTATTTACATATTAGTTCTGAAAACAAGGGAAGGAGGAGGGGGAAAAGATCAGATCAGGTGACACTGATACTCATAAGAAGTCTAGGACTCTAGGGTTACCTTGCTTTAAACACAGATCGTCACCAAGTAATTATTATTGGATCTGGATGTGACAATGCAACTTATTATTGGATATTGAATATCAATTCATCTTGTCAAACAGTTTTAAACATTGGATATTAATGTAACAAAGTACCTACGGTGCGTTCGCATAACGGGACACTTAAGCGGACAAATGACATAGATTACATTTTGATCTAATTGGCTCATGATTTGTAATGTCGTTGGGTGTCTGTTGAAGTCTCAAGTCTCCGTTCAATAGGTGTCTCATACATAGGCGTTTGTTGAGCCAACAAATGACGTTTGGACGTTTATAACGAAGACAATAGAGCCGTTACAATAGAGTCGTTAGAGTGTGAACACGTTTTTATCATATTTAGCATGCTTTGTCATTATCTACTAGCCGTTAGGCTCATGCATGCTTGGTATATTTAATACTAGCCGTTATGCTCATACATATTTGGTATATTTTGTACTAGCCGTTGGGCTCATAGCACTATATATATGTGCTCTTTGTATCATGTTTTGCATCAATAAAAATTACAATTGTTCCTCGCTAATAACTCTCCTCTTCATCCCTTAATATGGTATCAGAGCCAAATTGCCGAAAGACTTAATCATCAAGCAGAAAGTTGTTTTTGTTTTATGGCCAACAACAATGAAGTAACCTTCGCTGTTTCAGGAAGTATGGGGTACAGTGCTCCACCTAACCATCATGATCCGATTAAACCAAAAATCCAAATTATCACCACATCTCTAGACGAAGACAATTACATTCTATGGAAATATCAAGTAGAGATTGCTTTAAGAGGATATGATTTACTGCAGTACATTAATGGGACAATAACAGTCCCACCAGTGACGATAACCAATTCAGAAGGAGAAATTGTGCCTAACACAGACTACACAAAGTTTCAAAAACAAGACAACCTCCTCTTCTCATGGCTCCTATCGTCAGTAAGTTCGAATTTATTATCACAAATAGTTGGATGTAGCACGTCTTATGAAATATGAAAAACAGTTGAACAAATTTTCAGTTCACAATCAGCTGCTAGAATCATGCAATATAGAAGGGAATTACAAAATTCTAGAAAAAAGGAGGCAAGCATGAAAGAATACTTAGGAAAAATTAAAAATCTGTGTGATAAACTAAATGCTGTTGGTCATAAGATCAGCGACAATGAGCAAATCCTATTTATTATTGGTGGATTAGATGAAGAATATGAATCTCTAGTAACTGTGTTAGCCACACAACAAACTTTACCTGATTTACAGTTCGTTCGATCAGCACTCCTTGCTCATGAAGGCAGAATTGACCAAAGAAAAACAGCACAAAATAAGTTCTCTGCCAATTATACCACAGTCAGAAATAAGCAGATACAAGGAGATAACAACAACTATCGTGTGAAATGTCAAATATGCCAAAAGTTTGGTCACATGGCGAACACATGTTACTTCATGTATAATTCAGACACAGGTAGACAACAGGCAAGCCAAAATTACTTTTCACAAAGAAGAACACAAGCAAATATGGCAACAACAGGGAATTCAACTCAAAATAATAATAACGCAAACCGAATACATAATGCTGCAAATGATGATGAAGTAAAAAATGAAGACAATGGCTTCGAAGAATGGTACCCTGACTCAGGAGCGACTCACCACATAACTAGCAATCTTCAAAATTTAAACATTGGGAGCAGAAATTACTCAGGTATGAGAAATTTGCATATGGGTAATGGTAGTACTGCTAGTATCACACACATAGGCAAATGGACTATCATTAGGAAAAGACAACTCAAATTAAACAATCTTCTTAGGGTAACTACGATTAATAAAAATTTGTTAAGTGTATCAAAATTTTCCAATGAACAATAATGTTTACTTTGACTTTCATCCTAAGTTTTGTTTAGTTAAAGATTCCCTAAATCATGAAATATTACTTCGAGGTAACCTATACGATGGTTTATACAAATTCAAGACTGCAAACTCAAGTGGAGAATTCTGGTACAATAATGTAGATGCTAGTAGTGACAATGACTGTATTAGGAATATTTGCAATAACGTTGATTATGACAATAATAGCAATGAATGTAACGTGATTAATTCTTGGCATATAAAATTAGGACATCCTAATCTGGAAACTATTATCAAACACACATGCACGCACTGCCAACTCGGCAAGAGCCACAAGCTCCCTTTTAGTGATTCTGAAACCAGCTATAATGAGCCACTGGAACTTATAGCCGCTGACTTGCGGGGACCCGCGCCTCTAAATTCATATCAGGGACACATGTATTATCTTTCTTTTGTGGATGCTTATTCTAGATATACTTGGATATACATGCTGAAAACTAAATCAGAAGCTTGCAATACAGTTATGCAATTTATAACTCATGTCGAAAAACAAATGAACAGTACTGTTAAGGTTATTCAGACAGATGGGGGAGCTGAGTTTAAACCTCTAACTAATTATTTTCTCAAAAGAGGGATCAAACATAGATTAACTTGCCCGCATACGTCCGAACAAAACGGTTTAGTCGAAAGAAAACATCGACACATAGTAAAGACTGGTCTAACTTTGTTATCACAAAGCTCATTACCCATGAAATATTGGAATGAAGCTTTCTACACATCTGTATTCCTCATTAACAAGTTGCCAACCAAAGTCTTAAACAATAAAAGCCCACATGAAATGATATACAGTGTTAGACCAGAATATGGTTTTCTGAAAGCCTATGGGTGTCTATGTTTTCCATGTTTGAGAGACTATAACAATCATAAACTAAGTATGAGATCAAGCCCATGCACATTCATTGGGTATGCACAAAACCAAAAAGGTTATAAGTGCATGGACAAAAATGAAAAAATATATGTTTCTAGGCATGTGATATTTGATGAAAACAAGTTTCCTTATGCAGAAAAGCAAATCGGCAAAAATGATGGGGAACAAAGCATAAACAATAACATATGGTTCGAGCCATTCATTACTGAACCACCTTCAATTGATAGAAATGAAGAGCAACAACGCACAAGCAATTTAAACACTCAGGAAGAAACTATGGATCAAACAAACGAGCAAACCAATGAGACACATAATGACTCAGAAGATACAAACATACATCAAAACATGCAGCATAGTGAAGATACAGAAAACAACAACCATGTTGACAATACCAGCAACAATGATACACAGCAGCAAACATCACCACAATCAACTGAACATCACATGATCACCAGGTCAAAGAGAGGCATCTTCAAACCCAAAGTATATAATATTTCTGCCAGTGAGATCGAACCATTGAATTTCACTCAGGCTATAAGATCAAACAAATGGAAGGAGGCAATGGACACTGAATATAAAGCTCTCATAAAAAACAACACTTGGAGCTTAGTGACTCAACCAAAACACAAAAATGTGATTGGTTGTAGGTGGACATACAAAATAAAAAGAAAAGAAGATGGATCTATTGACAAATACAAGGCCAGACTGGTTGCAAAAGGTTATGCGCAACAATTTGGTTTTGATTTCAATGAAACTTTTTCCCCAGTCATAAAACCCACAACCATCAGAATTATACTGATCATTGCTCTAATTAAAGGATGGAATGTGAGGCAACTTGACGTCAACAATGCTTTTTTGAATGGGGAATTGACTGAAGAGGTATACATGCAACAGCCTGAAGGATATGGTACTGGTGATAAAGTATGCAAACTACACAAAGCAATATATGGCTTAAAACAAGCTTCGAGAGCTTGGTATGAAAAGCTAAAGTCAACTTTGTCTAACACGGGTTTCTCACAAGTTAAATCGGACAATTCTCTATATATGAAGAAGGGCATACATGGAACTGTTTTCATTCTAGTATACGTTGACGACATGCTAATAACAGGAGACAACAACGAAGAAATAAACAGAATCGTTTACAAGCTGGATCAAAATTTCGCCATTAAAGACTTGGGGGAACTAAAATTTTTTCTTGGAATACAAGTGATTAGGAAAAACAATGGTGAATTAATATTATTCCAACAAAATTATATCACTGAAATACTGCAAAGGGCAAATATGCACAAGGCAAACTCATTACCTATGCCTATGATCAGTAACCTAAGACAATCTAAGCATAAAGGAGAAGCTATCGACAATGCCAAACAATATAGAAGCATAATAGGAGTGTTACAATATGCAACTATTACTCGACCAGACATATGCTACAGTGTAACACCCCACCTCCGCCAGGGTCACTCTAAGCAAGTACACTGGCTTTGGAGGGGTGTTGGTCAAGGTAAACATGCATGAAGATATCACAAGACAGAACATATAAGTAAAATAGAGTAAATAAAGCAGCGGATAAAACTACTATTTCAAAACCATAGTCAAGTTACATCATAGTACTTAGTCATTATTTTCCAACTACTACAAGTCTAGAAAACATAAACTGAAAACTGGAAATAACATAAAGTAAACTATCCCCAAAGTAGACGTGGTCAAGCCATAGCGAGCTCAAGTCCAAACCGTACATGAGCTATCCAGAAAGCAAGCTAAAGATCAAAGCTAGGTGCTAGCGTTCCCACCCTGAGAACCTGGGGGGGGGGGACGGAAGAAAAGAGGCGAAAGGAAAACAGGTCAGTCAAAAAGACTGGTAAGTCCTACCTACTATTAGTATAAAAACTAATAAAGTTAACTGGACATGTAAAACAGAGATGAAACATAGGATGATAACTGGCATGGTGGAAAGTTAACAAGAGTGGCGTCTCATATACAAGGTTAAGTTGCACCAAGTGTACTAGTATTCTAATCCATGTCAAGTATAAACAAGAAATGATCCCTTAGCCCAATGTTGGCCCAAACTCGTGAGATGACCTAAATCAAGGTCCAACTACTCGGTCTAGTCGATCGGCTCCCTATAAGCCTAACTCGTCGTGTATCGGTGTCATACGACTTAATCATGAAATGTAGTTAACTGTGCAAGGTCCATCTTAGGGTGTATCCAGCCCTAAGGTGTAAACCACAGACACAAATCAAGCACGCACAGTCTAAACCTACTGGTGCCCATGTTCAACTCCAAACTTAATGTGCACGACCATGGTCCGCCTCAACAACCGGTGCACATTCAGCCGTCTCTTTTGGTCTCTTACAATCAGCCCAGTAATCGTGCCCCACCCTAGCCTAGTCCTAGGGTATCCATGATACTCCATAGTGGGTTACTGCAGAAAAGGACCACGTAACTAGGATTTCAAGCGGGTTAAGTGTGGTTAACCCTATCCTAACCATGTATTGAGTTGGTCAAGTGTATCCAAGCAGTTCATGACTTAACCCTATCAATACATCGTGTTTAATTGGTTAAGTATTCAAGTAGTCCATGACTTAACCCTACCAATCCATCGTGTTTAATTGGTTAAGTATTCAAGTGGTCCATGACTTAACCCTACCATGTGGCATTAATTAACTTAATGCACCCAAACTCTCACATTAGACTTTGTTGTGGTTACTAGTTAAGCCGGGCGGGTCCGGGTAGCTTTACACTACAACCTAGTCTAACCTCGGGTTTTAAGTGCGATATGACCAACTGCTCACATTGGGTCCTATTGTTTGTAGCCACTAGTTAAGCCGGTCGGTTCCGGGTAGATTTATGCTACAAACTCAACCCAACCTCGAGTTGGCCACTTTCATGTTTTCTATATGGCATGTCCACGTTCGTGTTTTCAAGCATAATCACATGTCATATTTTCAGGTCATGTTTCATGTCATTTAAGTTTACCTATAACGTAACCTCATCGCACGTAAGTTCGCATCAACACAAATAGATCAAAAAGGGGAAAATAATGATATGATAAGTTGGGCATAAAGTGGCAAAGTCTATCACAAGTTTAACGTGGTGATGTATGAGGCAAAGGTGTTCATCACAACTAGCATATGACATCAACTTAGCAAATAGGTGATAACATGGTCATAGTTAACATAGGGTGATAACTTGTGATTAGCATATAGTTCATAACATCATAGGCAAGTTAACATAAAGATCATGAGAGGATTTATGTTGCATTATGCATAACTACCAAGTTCTATGTTGCATTATGCATAACCACCAAATAAAGCTCATAGTTTTCTACCCAAAAATCAAGGTAAGTGATACTAGGTTCATGATAGTGCCACAATCATAGATCAAAAGAGTCATACATGGATCTATGCATACAAATATAGCCCAAAGACAAGCATTATACCCAAAAGTCTCATTTCAACTTGCTACATGATCATATTAACTTCATAGTTTAAATCTAAGAGTAGAATAGGGCTTACAAAGCTTGGCTATGAAGACCAGAACAAAATAAAACAAGATTGAGACGAAGCCACACTAGAAATCCCCAAATGAATATAAGCTCCAAGTTGTCTTGAGAAATAAGAAGAAAGATCCTTGTTTTGATGAAGAAAGATGACTCTTTTACTAGCTTAGAACACTCAAGCTTTCATGAAGAAGATGGAGGCCATGATTAGGAAGCATTTTGGCATAATTTAGTTGTAGGATTGATTTGTGTGGGTTTAGGCTAGGTCTTAGGGTCTTTTTATAGAAGTTTAGGTTAGTTTAGGCCATAGTATTAACCCTAATTCAGATCTGAGCCATCAAATCACGTCACTAGCCAACAAAACAAGACCCAGGAGCCAAAACAGGTGCACCAGGCCAAACTGGCCGACCACCCAAGTCGACAGGGGTGTCGACTGGGCAGTCGACACCACCTGGGGTGTGTCGACTCCCAAGTCGACTCCCCAGTCGACTTGGGGCTGGCGGGAATTTTCCCGCCTGTCCTGCTTGGGCTGAATTTGAAATTCTGAATTCAAATTTGAACTGTTTTTGAACTTGAAATTTTCTGAAAACTTTGACGGGCCATAACTTGGTCATACGGACTCCGATTTTCGAAAACTTGGACTCTATTTCGCGTATTTTTCCGAGACGAACGTAATGGCATAGCCCGTTTCCCTTGATTCAGATTTTAACATTTAATTCTGCCTTGATTTATGTTATAACCTGTTATTCAAAATACGGGTTGTTACATTCTCCCCACCTTAAAGGATTTCGTCCCCGAAATCTTCAAGTTAGGAAGAACGTATCCTACCATCCATCATCCATCTACTCAAAACATCATCCATGACCAGTCACTGTCCTTAAAAGATTCTAAATGCTGTATGATCATATGCGAAAGGTGTGTGTATATGTACTTATCTAATGCGAAAATCAGGCGGTTACTGATTCAGTAAACCTCCTTAATGCAAAGTATGTTAGTGAAATGAGTCCATATGTATGCAAATTCCTAACATAATTCATAATCTCTACATGAGTGCACATAACATTCATCCATATGCAACATCCACGTGATAGCATAACAAGTTTCAGCCATGAATAAGTATAAGCACTCATGCATATGCAATATGAAAGTGTGTGAGCCGATCTTGGTGCCTAATGTGTATCATGCATCCACAAGTATCCACTTGCAAACACTTGCAACCACTTGCAAACATCAAGCATAACATGTTTCAAATACATATTTCATCCAAAGGTTTTTACCTAAGGTTCTCATGACAAGGTTAACGAGATAACAAGATAAACATGGATAGCAAAAGAAAGATATGCTAACTAGGAAAAGAGATTGAGAATGTACCCTCAAAAAAGAATGGATAAAGCCCACGCATCTACTCCTCGGTTTCCCAAGTTGCATCTTCATCGGCTTCACTCCACTGAACCTTTACTAACTTGACTTCTCGATTCCTCAGCTTCTTGATCTCCGTTCCTAAGATACGAATCGGAGCTCGCCTCAAAGTTGCCTCTTTTTCTACCTCCATGTCTTCAAGAATGCTAGGCTCAACTATCTCGGCTGACTCATGTAGGCACTTTCGGAGATGCGAGACATTAAAAACATTGTGCACTCCAGCCAGCTTCTCGGGCAATTTCACATTATAAGCCATCTTCCCAATCCTCTCTATGATAGGGAAGGGTCCTACGAACCTTGGTGCCAGCTTCCCAACTGCTCCAAAACGAACCACATTTCGCAAAGGAGAAACCTTCACAAAGACCATATCTCCAACTTCAAACTCTAAGTCTGTCCTTCGCTTGTCTACATAGGATTTCTGTCTGTCTTGGGCCGTTTTCATCCGCCTTCGAATCAACTCAACCTTCTCGGATGTGTCCTTTATCATGTCGGGCCCAAGTATAAGCTTATCCGTCTTCTCCCACCAACAAGTTTGTGACTTGCACGGCCTCCCATATAAAGCTTCGAATGGTGCCATCCCTATGCTTGCTTGGTAGTTGTTATTGTAAGCAAACTCTACGAGAGGAAGGTGGTCTTCCCAAGTGCCACCAAAGTCAAGAATGCATAGCCTCAACAGATCTTCTAGTACCCTATTCACCCTTTCGGTCTGGCCATCCGTCTGTGGGTGATAGGCCGTACTTAGATTCAATCGCGTACCCATCGCTTCTTGCAAACTATTCCAAAATTGGCTAGTGAAGATTGGGTCACAATCGCTGACTATGCTAGAAGGAACTCCATGCAACCGTACTATCTCTCGAAGATAAACAGATGCTAGCCATGATGCAGTTCTCTTGCTCTTCACCGGAATAAAGTGAGCACTCTTCGTAAGTCTATCAACTATGACCCATATGCTAGTATTCCCCTTCCTTGATCTCGGCAATCCATCCACAAAATCCATAGAGATACTTTCCCACTTCCATAGCGGGACCTCCAATGGATGCAGTAGCCCACCGGGCTTCTTCGACTCGGCCTTTACTTGTTGGCAAACAATGCATCTAGAAACAAACTCTGCCACATCCTTTTTCATCCCATTCCAAAAGAAAATGCGCTTCATATCCCGGTACATCTTATCCCCTCCGGGATGTATGGTCATCCTCGAGTGATGCGCCTCCTCAAGAACTCTATTTACTAAGTCTCCCACTCGGGGGACACATGGTCTTCCATCACGCCTTAGTCATCCCTTGTTATCAATAGTATATCTAGCGAGGTGACTTGACGTCTCACCCCGAATCAACTTGTCCATGATCTCGACTATCTGCGGGTCTTCCCTCTGTGAAGCCCCAACTTAATCAAGAAGTGTAGGTCTAAGCTCAAGGGATGCTAACGAACCAGTCATCGACCCAACAGCAGGTGCAAAATCAAAGGTTGCCAAGAACTCTAGGCTCTTCATCTCAACAAACAAGGGACTCAAAGTCAACCTTCTTCTGCTTAGCGCATCTGCCACAACATTACCCTTGCCAGGGGTATAAGCTATCTCGAAGTCATATGATGCCAAGAATTCCATCCACCTATGCTGCCTTAGATTCAAATCTTTCTGCGAGAAGAGGTACTTGAGTGACTTGTGATCAGTATACAACTCAAACCTTTCGCCTAGAAGAAAGTGGTGCCAGGATTTGAGTGCAAAGACGATCGCCGCCAACTCCAAATCATGAGTGGGATAGTTCTTCTCATGAACTTTGAGTTGCCTACCCCCAAAGCATATCACTCTCCCTTCTTGCATCAGGACAACGCCTAATCCCGTGCCACACACATTGGTGTACACGGTAAACAACTTCCCTCCATCGGGCAATGCTAGAACTGGAGCTGTGGTGAGGGCTTTCTTGAGCCTTTGAAAAGCAAGCTCACACTCTAAGTCCCATGCAAAGACTAAGTTCTTCTTCGTTAACTTAGTGAGAGGGGCTGAGATCTTAGCGAAGTCCTTAATGAACTTTCTATAATATCCTGCTAGACCGAGAAAGCTTCTCACTTCAGTTGCATTCTTCAAAACTTTCCAGTCTTGTACCGCCACCACTTTAGCGGGATCCACAGCTATGCCTTGCTTAGAAACTATATGCCCAAGGAACCGAACTTCCTTTCTCCAGAAATGGAATTTAGAGAACTTGGCTTTCAACTGATGAGCTCTAAGCGTATCCATAACCTCCTTGAGGTGTGTAGCATGCTCTTCCTCGTCCTTAGAGAAGACCAGAATATCATCCACGAAGACAACCACAAACTTGTTAAGGAACTCCCTGAACACCCTACTCATCAAATCAACAAAGTATGCGGGTGCATTAGTCAAACCGAACGGCATGACTAGCCATTCAAAGAATCCATCTGGAGTCCTAAACGCAGTCTTATCAATACTATCCTCAGCCACTCTAAGCTGATGGAATCCGGTGGCTAGATCGAGCTAAGAGAAAACAGAAGCACCAACAAGCTGGTCAAAGAGATCGTCAATCCTCAGTAATGGGTGTCTATTCTTCTTTGTCAGCTTGTTCAACTCACGATAATCAACACATAGACGAAGCGAACCATCTGCCTTAGTAGCGAATACCACCGGAGCACCCCATTCTGAAATGCTTCGCCTAATGAAATTTTTCTCAAGCAACTCCTTGATTTGCTTGCTAAGCTCTCTTCTTTCTCGCGGGGCCATGTGCCTAACATGCAATGAAACTGGCTTGGCATTATCAACAAGATAAATGCGGAAATCTATCTCTCGCTTAGGGGGTAACCCCTTAACATCAAAGACATCGGGATATTCTCGGACCACCCTTACAGATTGCAGATCATCGATGGACGAGTCAAGAGATTCAAGATCACATAACATGACGGGATCCATAGGGTTACAAGAAATTTCTAGGGTATTACCGAGGCGAGTCATGAGCCTCACCACCCTATGCTCACAATCAAGAATGGCTCCATAACTGGACAACCAATCCATGCCCAAAATCAACCCGTATCCCAAAAACCCGAGAACATAAGCATTACATGTGAATTCTACGGTCAAGATAGAAATCCTCAAATCCATACAAATCATAGATAGATGGGCGGAACCCCCAATTGGATTTGAAACACTGACGGGATCCTCAACTAGACTAGTACTTAGGTGCAAACTTTCAACAATGTCAGAGGAAATAAAGGTATACGATGCGCCAGAATCAAATAAAGTTCGAACAGGAAAACCAGAAATATAAACAAGGCTTTCTACAGAAATACTACCTCGGTCCGGAACTGGAGCAGTGTTGAGAGCATGCATCTGCCCTCCAGAAGGTCCTGCTCGCTGAGTCTGTCCTTGCCCCTGCCCTTGCTTCTTTGGGCAATCCTTGCTGAAGTGTCCAGACTCTCCGCAATGAAAGCATTCTCCCAACTTCCTCTTCTTCTTCCTACAATCTTTGGCTATGTGTCCAACAATCCCACAGAAGTTGCACTTCCTTGTCTCCCTTGCCTTGTTGTTGTTGGCCTTGTTACCCTTGTTGTTCTTGTTGCTCTTGTTGTTCTGGTTGCTCTGATTTCCTCCCCACTTGGAGTCCGCCTTCTTAGTTTGAGTCTCATTAGGCTTGACTTCTTTCTTGCTATTCTTATCATCTCCCTGAAGCAAGGCCATATCCACTAAGCTCTCAAAAGTGGCCCCCATGGGTATATGAGACATGGCTAAACCTTGTAATGGCTCATTCAATCCTCGTGCAAAGCGTAGAGCCTTCTTCTGGGGTGTGTTAACCATGTCCAAACCGAATCGAGCAAGCTGGTTAAACTTATTCACATACTCCCTCACTGTCATGTCCCCTTGCTTCAAAGATATAAACTTCTCCATTTGCAGATTCTCCTCGGCAGATGATAGAAACTTAAGCCCAAACCTCATCCTAAAGTCGGCCCAAGTCTCTATAGGCCTAGTAGCGTTGGTGACCTACCACCAATAAGCAGCTTCCTCTTTCAATAGCCATACTGCCAACAGAACTTTCCTACAATCATCCACATCAAAGATAGCAAAAAGGTCTTCAGTTTCCTTTAGCCAGTTTCTAGCGTCCACATAAGTCTTTGTCCCAACAAAATTCTTGCCACCCATCGCCTTAAAGTCTTTGCAAACCTTTGCGAAATCCGCTTGTGGACGCTGAGGAGGAGGAGGAGGAACCTCAGGTACGGGAGGAGGAGTGGGAGTGTTTGCTGGGCCCGCATCGTTGGCCCTAGCTTCCAGGTACCTCCGGAACCATCCGGGTATGGGTACTCCCTCGGGAAGGTTAAGATCGGTCATGCTGAAAAAAAAGGGAAAAGATAGATTTAGAACGAGGAAACAAAGGATAGTGCTAATGGCTTTTGGGGAATAGCCTTTTAAAATAAACTAGACTTTCTTGGAAAAATACTTAATTGGTTTTGAAAATAGTTTTTCAAAAAGATAAGTTTTAAAACCTTTTACTCAAATCTTGTAAACCTTATGCTCTGATACCAAATGTAACACCCCACCTCCGCCAGGGTCACTCTAAGCAAGTACACTGGCTTTGGAGGGGTGTTGGTCAAGATAAACATGTATGAAGATATCACAAGACAGAATGTAACGACCCGCATTCTACGCATCATAGTATCATAGAATATTTATTTCTGTCACATACAAAGTCGTATGGTCATGTAACTTTGGGAAACGACTATTGGGGTCATTTCCCATGTTCATGATTTTTCCCGATTTTTAAATGACCATTTTACCCCTAGTTTGTACTGTTTTGGCCATAACTTTTGACTGAGATGGAATTTTGACCTGAAACCACTTCCATTTGCTTCGGATGATGGTTTACAATTCCGTAGAGTGGTCACATAAGTCAAACGGACTCACCGGTTGGGAGATATGGCTGAAACAAGTTTCAGATGGTGAAAAACAGCCTAATTGGGCTTAACCGGGTGATTAGTAGTTAGGCCCAGTGGGGAATTTCGGGTTTAGAGGTATAGGAGGACTGATTAGGGTTAGGAAATCATTTTCATTTCAGTTTTGAGCCGCCACAAACCTTCTTGAGACCTTAGTAATGGCTTCCATCCTCTAAAACCACTCCAAAACACATTTTTACCGAATGGAAGATGACAAGGATGGAGGACCGAACCGAACCGACGAGGGCAATGACTACCGAACCGAGTTCTAGGACTGTTACTGCGCGACAACTCTTCTGAATACCCACTCCAATTTGACCAAACCCGAGATGCAAAGGAAGTCCAAATGAGAAGTTAGAACTCAGGATTCAGATGGGAATCAACGAGTTCGCTTCAGGGTTGGGCTTTGCTGCGGGACGCGTGCCAAGGGGTTATCGACGTCTATAGCTTTGGACCACTATGGTAGGAGGTACGAAGGCGGATTCAGGGCCATTATGGCATCGGTAGAACCAAGGGCTATGACCAATGAAGTGGGTCATTGAAATGTTTGGTCATGACTCCAAGTGTTTGGCTTGGTCACAACAGGGTTTCTACAAGTCGGGATCCGTCGTTACCTCAATTTGTCTAGTGTTCCAAAGTGGTAGATATCGTATGCTTTATGCACTGAGTGAGAGATGTGAGGATGGTTGCTATGATTGATTTGTTTGCTATCATGGTGACATGCACACCCCACCTCCGTAATCTTACACTATTTATTATGGCACCTTAGAGTATTGTACGGTATGTGGTACTAACTCTTTGGTTGCAGGTCCAAGTTCAGGTATGGTTTAGTATACCTGTTATTATTATTTTTATATGCTTATCGCTCATACCAGGCTTTATGTCTGACCCAGAGTTTTATGTCTCCTCTTATTACTCTGGGTGCTCACACGAGCAGACTAGAGACAGGTTAGCTGGTGATGCACGGGTAGATGATCCGGAGACGAGCAGGAGGCTTCCACGTAATACATATATATAGTATTCTCCCTGTGTTGTTGAAGATCACTGCTTGGGCATTGGTGGTGCATCTTCCACTTTAGCTTTCTTTTTTTAGAGACGGTAAATTTGGAAAGTTGTAATAAGCTGTATTTGGATTTCCGCTGCTCTGATGTTGACATTGATTATTAGTTTTCAGCTCATGCACTGTCTCACCTGTTTTATGTCAAGTATGTTATTATTATATTTTATTCCATGCGCTGTGAGACATTCTACAGGTTTCTCGTTTAGTTAATTCCCTTCTTTCTTTTCTTCTCACGACCCGTTCCGTGCTAACTAGACATGTGTACAACGCACTTTTAGAGTAAATGTCGGTTGGTGCGGGGCGGACCGTCACACTTGGTATCAGAGCTCTAGGTTGCGTAGTTAACCTAGGGAAGTTATCAGGGAGAGATAATATATGTATATGAGAGAGCGTATTTGTGATTATTTTGGTTTTCAAAAGCTATATATGTACTATTAGTAGTATAAGAATGAAGTCGTGCTGCACTAGCACCACTATGGGATCGTTAATCATTTCCTTTTTCAGATTGACGATGAGCCGATATACTAGAGGTGCTGGTAGGGGAGCTAATAATGGGAATGTTGCTGACATGAGAACAATGTTTACTGACCTCATGAGACAGATGCTTAGAGATGTACAGAGGGCAGCTCCCAATGGTGGAAATGGTGGTGGTCCAATAGTGCAGGCGCCGAGGGTCGACTTCGCCAAGCTGAATAAGGATTGTGCTAGCCTTGGTGGGAAGCCGTTCCACGGAACGGAGTCGGCCACAGATGTTCAAGATTGGTTGGATAGTTGTGAACGTATCTTCGAGGATTTGGGGATCGAGGATGCGATGAAGAGAAAGCTAGCGTCCCGTCAGCTGCAAGGGCGGGCAATGAATTGGTGGAATGCTATAAAGGCAGCTACTCCCGAAGATCAGATTACTTGGGAGCAGTTTAAGGCTCGCTTTAGCGAGAAGTTCATTCCAGCTGCTCAGAAGTCAGTGCTGTTTAAGAAATTCTTGGAGCTCAAGCAGAATGGCAGAGCTGTCTCAGAGTATATTGCTGAATTCGACACTTTGTCAAAGTATGGGTTATCTCTTATTGATACTGCCGAGAAGAAGAATGAGAAATTCATAACTGGTTTGGATCAGTACTTGGGGGAAAGACTTATTAACCACATCGATGAGACATTTGAATCGATTGTGGGGAAAGCATTGAGGTCAGAAAGTCTCTACCCTAAGCCGAAGACTGAGGTTGCATCTGCAGAAGAATCAAAACCACAAGCAAGTGGTGGGGGCAAAGGTGGTTCCCAGAATAAGAGAAAGCAGAATTAGACTAAGGATGGCCATAAGAAAAAGAATAAGCAAGATGTTGAGTGCTTCAGCTGTGGTAAGAAGGGCCATTATACTAGTAATTGTCGGGCCAAGCCAGCGGATAGGAAGTGCTTCAATTGTGGCCAAATGGGATATCACAAGGACAAGTGTCCACAGCCCCCTAAAGAAAAGCAAATGGTGAAAGCATATGCTCTTAATGCTATTCCTTCTTCGTCGAATGCCCCAACTGCAGCGGAGAAAGGAAAGAATGTCGTCATTCAAGGTATGCTTTCTGTTTACGATGTTCCTGTTAGAGTTTTGTTTGATACCGGAGCTTCCAGTTCTTTCATATCTAGTGACCTGGTAGATAGGTTGGGATTGGAGCCCGAGATTGTCGATAGACCTTTAGTAGTGACGAACCCGATTAGTGGTTCTACTAGCCTTAGCATGATTTGTCGTAATGTGGTCTTATCGAGTCATGGATGCATGTTTGTTTGTGATTGCTTTGTTTTGGGCTTTACTGGGTTTGGCATTATTTTGGGGATAGATTGGCTCCAAAGATACGGGGTGGTGGTAGACTGTGAGGGATTTTTGGTGACAGCTAGAGAGGATGATGGGCGGAGGATAGTGTTTGGTGGTCTACCCAGTGAGGGGGTATTGGCTAGTTTTCTAAACTCCCTTGACATTCCGCATAGTGAGTTGTCAGGTTTGCCCGTGGGTGGCCAGTATCCGTATGTTTTCGAAGAAGTGACCGGACTTCCACCACACCGAGAGATTGAGTTCCGTATTGATTTGGTAAAAGATGTCAGACCTATAGTGATGCCACTTCGTCGTATGGCACCAAGGGAGAAGCGAGAGCTCGAGGTGCAAGTCAGCGATCTTTTGAAGAAGGGATTTATCAGAAGGAGTGTTTCTGAATGGGGAGCACCAGTTGTGTTTGCTACCAAGGCGGATGGTTCCCTTCGTTTGTGTGTAGACTACCGCGAGTTGAATAAAGTGACGAGGAATAATAAGTATCCTCTACCGCGGATAGATGATTTGTTCGATCAGTTGAGTGGCACGAGAGTATTTTCTCAGTTGGATCTCGCGACAGGTTTTCATCATCTTAGAGTGGAAGCTGAGAGTATAGCTAAAACGACATTTTGGACGCCGTCTGGATTTTATGAGTGGTTGGTCATGCCATTCGGGCTGACCAATGCCCCAGCATATTTTGTGGATCTTATGAATAGGGTATTCAGGGATCAGTTGAATGAGTTTGTCCTTGTGTTCGTTGATGATATTTTGGTCTATTCGAAGATAGAGAAAGAACACAAGGAACATTTAAGGATAGTGATGGAGGTGTTGAGAAAACACCAATTGAAAGCAAAGTTTTCTAAGTGTCACTTCTGGAAGAGGGAAGTGAGGTTCTTGGGCCATGTTGTATCAGAGAATGGTATTGCGGTGGACCCGGCAAAGGTGGCCACAGTACAGGATTGGCCTACGCCCAAGAATGCAACAGATGTAAGAAGTTTCTTGGGGTTAGCGGGATATTATCGTAAGTTTATCCAAGGTTTCTCCAAGATAGCAGCACCATTGACCCAGTTGACCAAGAAGAATCAAGCCTTTGTCTGGGATGGAAGGTGCGAGAATGCATTCAAGAGTCTAAAGGACAAATTGATAAGCGCACCAGTGTTAGTCATTCCTAAGGGGAACGAAGAGATGATGGTATACACGGATGCCTGTGGTACCGGACTGGGTGCTGTATTGATGCAAGGAGGTAGGGTTGTTGCTTATGCAAGTCGGCAATTGAAACCGCACGAGAGAAGATACCCTACCCATGATTTGGAATTGGCAGCGGTTGTGTTCGCGTTGAAGATGTGGAGACACTATCTCTTGGGAGAAAGATTTGAGCTGTTTACAGATCATAAGTCGTTGAAGTATCTCTTCTCTCAGAAGGATTTAAATCTCCGGCAACAAAGGTGGTTAGAATTCTTGGCTTCCTATGACTTTGACATCGCATACACACCGGGAAAAGGCAATGCGGTGGCTGATGCATTGAGTAGGAGACATGCCAGCTTAGACGCTATGTTTTTAGAATGGAAGCAACTGGAGTATATCGCGGGGTTTGATTTCAGACCAAAGTGCGAACTGGATCCAGAAATGTTAGCAAGTTTGACGATCAAACCCACTTTGATTGAGCGGATCGGCTCTAGTCAGAGGGACGATCCTAACTTATTGAAAATCTTCTCCAAGTCAAGGATGGATATCGATGAGGAGATGAACAAGTATGGGCTTGATCGAGAGGGATGACTTAGAAAGAATGGAAAGCTTGTTGTACCCAATGCCAATGGATTGAGAGATGAAGTACTTAGAGAATGTCATCACTCAAAGCTGACTATACACCCCGGTGGTAACAAGATGTATCGAGACATGAACCAGACCTACTACTGGGAAGGGATGAAAAGAGACATTGGGAAGTTTATATCTAAGTGCATGAATTGCCAGCTAGTTAAAGCCGAACAAAAGAAACCTAGTGGGTAGTTACAGCCATTAGAAATTCCCGAATGGAAATGGGAGCAAGTCTCGATGGATTTCATCGATGGTTTACCAAGGACTAGATCGGGACATGATAACATTTGGGTAATTGTAGACCGATTGACTAAAAGTGCAAGATTTATACCAGTCAAATCGACCAGGACAACAGCTAAGTTAACAGAATTGTATATGAAATGGGTAGTGAGATTTCATGGAGTACCTAAAAGCATTGTGAGTGACCGAGACCCGTTGTTCACTAGTGGGTTTTGGAAGAGCTTACAAGAGGCTCTAGGGTCAGAGTTACATCTCAGTACCGCATATCATCCTCAGACCGACGGTCAGACGGAGAGGGTGAATCGTATTTTGGAAGATCTCTTGAGAGCATGTATATTGGATTTTGGTGGATCATGGGATGACCATTTGCATCTAGTAGAGTTTGCATATAATAATAGCTACCAATCCAGTATCGGTATGGCTCCGTTTGAAGCTTTGTACGGAAGACCGTGCAACTCACCATCATGTTGGATAGAGACTGGCGAGAAGTTTATGCTTGGACCAGATGTGGTGAGGGAAACTTCAGATAAAATCAAGACCATTCAACAACGAATGAAGGCTGCCCAAGATAGGCAGAAGAGTTATGCTGATAAGAGGAGAAGAGACCTAAAATTCTCCGTTGGCGACTTGGTGTTTGTCAAGATTTCTCCGTTGAAGAGCGTAATACGATTTGGCAGGAGAGGCAAGTTGGCACCAAGATTCGTTGGTCCATTCCCTGTTCTCGAACTAGTCGGGAATTTGGCATATAGAGTTGACTTAGCAGAGAAAATGGCGGGAGTTCACAATGTATTTCATGTTTCCCAACTAAGGAAGTTCATTCACGACCCAGATATGACTGTTCCACCTGATCAGTTGGAGGACTTCGAAGTAGAACCCGAGGCGGTTGGGAACCGCAAGCCGGCCCGTATTGTCGAGCACGACATGAAACAACTTCGAAGGAAGGCGGTGAAGCTAGTCAAGGTTCAGTGGGGCGAGGACGAGAATGATTGTACTTGGGAGACAGAGGAGAACAATAGGAAGACTTATCCAGAACTCTTTGCCTGGTAAGATTTTGACTTCGATTTAGTTTTCCGCATGCTAGGATAGGCTTGGTTGCTTGTTTTTGCATGTTTGATTGTTGTATGTGGTTGTTAGGCATGCGGGATCCTTTGTATGTTTTAGGTTAAGGAATTTCGGGGACGAAATTTCTTAAGGGGGGGAGAGTGTAACGACCCGCATTCTACGCATCATAGGATCGTAGAATATTTATTTCTGTCACATACAAAGTCGTATGGTCATGTAACTTTGGGAAACGACTATTGGGGTCATTTCCCATGTTCATGATTTTTCCCGATTTTTAAATGACCATTTTACCCCTAGTTTGTACTGTTTTGGCCATAACTTTTGACTGGGATGAAATTTTGACCTGAAACCACTTCCATTGGCTTCGGATGATGGTTTACAATTCCGTAGAGTGGTCACATAAGTCAAATGGACTCACCGTTTGGGAGATATGGCTGAAACAAGTTTCAGATGGTGAAAAACAGCATAATTGGGCTTAACCGGGTGATTAGTAGTTAGGCCCAGAGGGGAATTTCGGGTTTAGAGGTATAGGAGGACTGATTAGGGTTAGGAAATCATTTTCATTTCAGTTTTGAGCCGCCACAAACCTTCTTGAGACCTTAGTAATGGCTTTCATCCTCTAAAACCACTCCAAAACATATTTTACCGAATGGAAGATGACAAGGATGGAGGACCGAACCGAACTGACGAGGGCAATGATTACCGAACCGAACCGAGTTCTAGGACTGTTACTGCGTGACAACTCTTCTGAAGACCCACTCTAATTTGACCAAACCCGAGATGCAAAGGAAGTCCAAATGAGAAGTTAGAACTCAGGATTCAGATGGGAATCAACGAGTTCGCTTCATGGTTGGGCTTTGCTGCGGGACGCGTGCAAAGGGGTTATCGACGTCTATAGCTTTGGACCACTATGGTAGGAGGTACGAAGGCGGATTCAGGGCCATTATGGCATTGGTAGAACCAAGGGCTATGACCAATGAAGTGGGTCATTGAAATGTTTGGTCATGACTCCAAGTGTTTGGCTTGGTCACAGCAGGGTTTCTATAAGTCGGGATCCGTCGTTACCTCAATTTGTCTAGTGTTCCTAAGTGGTAGATATCGTATGCTTTATGCACTGAGTGAGAGATGTGAGGATGGTTGATTTGTTTGCTATCATGGTGACATGCACACCCCACCTCCGTAATCTTACACTATTTATTATGGCACCTTAGAGTATTGTACGGTATGTGGTACTAACTCTTTGGTTGCAGGTCCAGGTTCAGGTATGGTTTAGTATACCTGTTATTATTTTGTTTATATGCTTATCGCTCATACCAGGCTTTATGTCTGACCCAGAGTTTTATGTCTCCTCTTATTACTCTGGGTGCTCACACGAGCAGACTAGAGACAGGTTAGCTGGTGATGCACTGGTAGATGATCCGGAGACGAGCAGGAGGCTTCCACGTAATACATATATATAGTATTCTCCCTGTGTTGTTGAAGATCACTGCTTGGGCATTGGTGGTGCATCTTCCACTTTAGCTTTCTTTTGTTAGAGACAGTAAATTTGGAAAGTTGTAATAAGCTGTATTTGGATTTCCGCTGCTCTGATGTTGACATTGATTATTAGTTATCAGCTTATGCACTGTCTCACCTGTTTTATGTCAAGTATGTTATTATTATATTTTATTTCATGCGCTGTGAGACATTCTACAGGTTTCTCGTTTAGTTAATTCCCTTCTTTCTTTTCTTCTCACGACCCGTTCCATGCTAACTAGACATGTGTACAGCGCACTTTTGGAGTAAATGTCGGTTGGTGCGGGGCGGGCCGTCACACTTCATATAAGTAAAACAGAGTAAATAAAGCAGCGGATAAAACTACTATTTCAAAACCATAGTCAAGTTACATCATAGTACTTAGTCATTATTTTCCAACTACTACAAGTCTAGAAAACATAAACTGAAAACTGGAAATAACATAAAGTAAACTATCCCCAAAGTAGACGTGGTCAAGCCATAGCGAGCTCAAGTCCAAACCATACATGAGCTATCCAGAAAGCAAGCTAAAGATCCAAGCTAGGTGCTAGCGTTCCCACCCTGAGAACCTGGGTGGGGACGGAAGAAAAGAGGCGAAAGGAAAACAGGTCAGTCAAAAAGACTGGTAAGTCCTACCTACTATTAGTATAAAAACTAATAAAGTTAACTGGACATGTAAAACAGAGATGAAACATAGGATGATAACTGGCATGGTGGAAAGTTAACAAGAGTGGCATCGCATATACAAGGTTAAGTTGCACCAAGTGTACTACTATTCTAATCCATGTCAAGTATAAACAAGAAATGATCCCTTAACCCAATGTTGGCCCAAACTCGTGAGATGACCTAAATCAAGGTCCAACTACTCGGTCTAGTCGATCGGCTCCCTATAAGCCTAACTCGTCGTGTATCGGTGTCATACGGCTTAATCATGGAATGTAGTTAACTGTGCAAGGTCCACCCTAGGGTGTATCCAGCCCTAAGGTGTAAACCACAGACACAAATCAAGCACGCACAGTCTAAACCTACTGGTGCCTATGTTCAACTCCGGACTTAATGTGCACGACCATGGTCCGCCTGAACAACCAGTGCACCATTCAGCCGTCTCTTTTGGTCTCTTACAATCAGCCCAGTAATCGTGCCCCACCCTAGCCTAGTCCTAGGGTATCCATGATACTCCCTAGTGGGTTACTGCTGAAAAGGACCACGTAACTAGGATTTCAAGCGGGTTAAGTGTGGTTAACCCTATCCTAACCATGTATTGAGTTGGTCAAGTGTATCCAAGCAGTTCATGACTTAACCCTATCAATACATCGTGTTTAATTGGTTAAGTATTCAAGTAGTCCATGACTTAACCCTACCAATCCATCGTGTTTAATTGGTTAAGTATTCAAGTGGTCCATGACTTAACCCTACCATGTGGCATTAATTAACTTAATGCACCCCAAACTCTCACATTAGACTTTGTTGTGGTTACTAGTTAAGCCGGGCGGGTCCGGGTAGCTTTACACTACAACCTAGTCTAACCTCGGGTTTTAAGTGCGATATGACCAACTGCTCAACCCAACCTCGAGTTGGCCACTTTCATGTTTTCTACATGTCATGTCCACGTTCATGTTTTCAAGCATAATCACATGTCATTTTTTCAAGTCATGTTTCATGTCATTTAAGTTTACCCATAACGTAACCCCATCGCACGTAAGTTCGCATCAACACAAATAGATCAAAAGGGGGAACATAATGATATGATAAGTTGGGCATAAAGTGGCAAAGTCTATCACAAGTTTAACATGGTGATGTATGAGGCAAAGGTGTTCATCACAACAAGCATATGACATCAACTTAGCAAATAGGTGATAACATGGTCATAGTTAACATAGGGTGATAACTTGTGATTAGCATATAGTTCATAACATCATAGGCAAGTTAACATAAAGATCATGAGATGATTTATGTTGCATTATGCATAACTACCAAGTTCTATGTTGCATTATGCATAACCACCAAATAAAGCTCATAGCTTTCTACCCAAAAATCAAGGTAAGTGATACTAGGTTCATGATAGTGCCACAATCATAGATCAAAAGAGTCATACATGGATCTATGCATACAAATATAGCCCAAAGACAAGCATTATACCCAAAAGTCTCATTTCAACTTGCTACATGATCATATTAACTTCATAGTTTAAATCTAAGAGTAGAATAGGGCTTACAAAGCTTGGCTATGAAGACTAGAACAAAATAAAACAAGATTGAGACGAAACCACACTAGAAATCCCCAAATGAATATAAGCTCCAAGTTGTCTTGAGAAATAAGAAGAAAGATCCTTGTTTTGATGAAGAAAGTTGGCTCTTTTACTAGCTTAGAACACTCAAGCTTTCATGAAGAAGATGGAGGCCATGATATGAAGGTGGAGGCCATGTTCAGGAAGCATTTTGGCATAATTTAGTTGTAGGATTGATTTGTGTGGGTTTAGGCTAGGTCTTAGGGTCTTTTTATAGAAGTTTAGGTTAGTTTAGGCCATAGGATTAACCCTAATTCAGATCTGAGCCATCAAATCACGTCACTAGCCAACAAAACAAGACCCAGGAGCCAAAACAGGTGCACCAGGCCAAACTGGCCGACCACCCAAGTCGACAGGGGTGTCGACTGGGTAGTCGACACCACCTGGGGTGTGTCGACTCCCAAGCCGACTCCCCAGTCGACTTGGGGCTGGCGGGAATTTTCCCACCTGTCCTGCTTGTGCTGAATTTGAATTTCTGAATTCAAATTTGAACTGTTTTTGAACTTGAAATTTTCTGAAAACTTTGACGGGCCATAACTTGGTCATACGGACTCCGATTTTCGAAAACTCGGACTCTATTTCGCGTATTTTTCCGAGACGAATGTAATGGCATAGCCCGTTTCCCTTGATTCAGATTTTAACATTTAATTCTGCCTTGATTTATGTTATAACCTGTTATTCAAAATACGGGTTGTTACATACAGCGTCAATAAACTCAGTCAATACATACAGAACCCTTTATCAGAACATTGGATGACATTAAAGAGAGTGTTACGATACTTACAAGGCACAAAACATTACAGTATACGCCTAAATTCAGAAAAGGAACTTAACTTACAGTGCTTTAGCGATGCCGATTGGGCCAACGATATTGACGATCGAAAGTCTGTCTCAGGATACTGCGTTTACCTCGGTTCCAATATCATTTCCTGGTGTACGAATAAACAACAGACCACATCAAGATCTAGCACAGAGGCTAAGTACCGTGCACTGGCAAGCGCTACAGCCGAAATCATGTGGATAGAATCACTGATGGAGGAGCTTGGTTTCACTCCAAGACGAAAGCTGGTCATTTGGTGCGATAATAAGAGCACAATATCTTTATCTCTAAACCCTATTCAACATTCAGGGATGAAACATCTTGAAATTGATCTCCACTTTGTGTGAGAAAGAACGCAATCAGGAAGACTTGCAATATGTCATGTGCCCGCATACTATCAGAGAGCAGATGCTCTCACAAAGGCCCTTTCGACCAAAATTTTTATCAGAATGAGAGAGGAACTTCGCGTTATCAGTGGAGGCGGAAGCCAGAATGAGCAAGGAAACCCTAGTTCGAACTGAGGGGGCATAACGAAGACAATAGAGCCGTTACAACAGAGTCGTTAGAGTGTGAACACGTTTTTATCATATTTAGCATGCTTTGTCATTATCTACTAGCCGTTAGGCTCATGCATACTTGGTATATTTAATACTAGCCGTTATGCTCATACATATTTGGTATATTTTGTACTAGCCGTTGGGCTCATAGCACTATATATGTGTGCTTTTTGTATCATGTTTTGCATCAATAAAAATTACAATTGTTCCTCTCTAATAACTCTCCTCCTCATCCCTTAATAGTTTATTCAATAAACACCAAGTAATTTAATATGTTTGTAAAATTGAGTGAATTTGAATCGGATTTCTATTAAACAAACATTTGGACTTCAACATCTGACGCTATTTATGTTGATGCATGTGCTCGATCACAATTTGAATGTATAGAAAATGTAGTTTTTACATTTTAATTGTTGGAGATGCTCTTGCTATAGACATGGATCATTTAACAGTCCACGAATAACGGATTATTTCTCCAAATGTTACAATGCAACCAACTATTGGATTTTGGATTCGGATGGAACCACCAACCGTTCCTACTGATTTGTATTCTGGACCTCCTAGCCAAAAAGCTTGAAGGCAAGACAAGAGCATTTGACTTCTTGTATAGACAAGGTCGTGAAGGTCTGTTTATTTGTGCTATGCATCAAAAATAGTGTGTATCATTACTAAACTTGATAGTGAAAGCATTTGTCAGTTCAAATACCAACAGCGCTGACTCCGAAGAGATTTAAACAAGTCATAGCCTAAGGGCAATGATGTAAATTCCATTCAATTAGTGATAATCACACCTTTAACAAACATATTCTTCCACTAGTGGATTAAGGAATAGAATCTAAGTACAGTTTATAGCTTAAATTATAAGTATATAATTGCAAAAGCAAAAGATAGCACTAACAGAATTCAAAACCTGTACAAATACAGATGCTCAAGAATCACAACTTACATATATATACTAAACTACAACAATATTCCCTTGCTCTCTACTATACAATACTCCAAAACTCGAACTCATACCAAATCCCACTTCGACAAGCGAAAGACTCGCGGTTGAATCCAATGCACTGTGTCATGTTACGGCAAGACGCACCCTGATACAAAGATTTCTCTAGTGCTAAGCCTGTATCAGAGACAACTATAGTCTGCAACTGCTCCTTTGCTCTTTTTTCATATTTTGTTACTTCTGTCTTATTGTAGCAACATTTTTATCATTGTGATCTTTTATTTTTATTAGGGAGAAATCAGCCTGAGAACGACACTACAGTTTCAGAAAAGTATGACAAGTAACATTATTATATATATGTATCTCAGATGCTTAATTAAGAACTAAAAGATGATATTGACTTTTCAAAAATAGATATGCTCCTTATGGTATTTGAGCTAGTTAAGAGCTCTCCACATGCGGTTGAAAGATAGTCCATGAATTCAACTAAAGAACCCCGACATGTATTTTGCACGCTCGATAATGTAAAGATTTTCCATCCATGGAATCGATGAGTGAATTCGCCCTAGTTTAATGAGTGAATTCGCTTTTGCAACACAAACATAATTACCAAGTTATTCCAATTAAAATAATAATTGTTATAAACATACTTACTTTCTAGTCGGACGGATATTTATCAGATACAGATACATTCATATCTGTGTTGGGTATTCCAGTCCATATTTGACATAATTTTAAGCAGACATATTTGATATAATTTTATGTAGCCATATTTGTCATATCTTTTTATGCAGGCCATGCTTAATTTGTGGGTGAGATTTATTGGTTTTATTTTTTCTCATATTAGTTGTGCAAGCATGCCTTTTGTGCAACAATATCTTTTCTTTTCCGGAAAGACATTTGGGAGATTACTCACATTTTTTGGTATGCACATTAAAAGAAAAGAGGGTTAATATAACCAGATCTGGTCACATAAGGTAGTAGCAGTTTTTGGTCATTTATCATCTTCTTCAAGGTGTTTTGGTCTTCAAGATTGAGCTTTATTCTTGCTCGATTCACCGCTGGTCTGAAGTGCACACATATGGTGTTTTCTTACACCTTTTTCATCTTTTATTGTCTTTGAATTCCGGTGATTAGAAGCGAATCTTTTGTAAACATTTTGGGGCTGTTTTCTCTTTTTGGTTTATCAATAAGAGAAGAGGGTAGACTCCTTAAGAGGTCTCGTGGTTTTTACTCTTCACATCGAAAAGGTTTTCCACGTATAAAATCTTGTGTCTTGCTATTTTAATTTCATCGTATCTTTTTTATTTGAATGGTGTGTTGATTGATTGTCTTATGTGTGATATTGTGGGTGTAGCTTGAAGTAACCCCTAATCGATCCTATCAAATTGGTATTAGAGCCAGGTTGAGATAGGTTATTTATCACACTATGGAGTCGGGCAGTCATAGCTCAATTATTTAAGTTGACATCAACCAACTAATCTATTTGGAGACCTATAATGGAAGATTTGTTATATTGCAAGGATTTACATGACCCAATTGAAACCGTCACTAGTTCGAGTGGTATTATCTCTAAACCTTCTAAACCCGATAAAATGGAAGAGAATGAATGGATAAAGTTGAAAAGGAAAACTTTAGGAACCATTAGACAATGGGATGACATTAGCATTTTTAGCCATGTGTCACAAGAGACCGATCCATATGATTTGTGGAAGAAATTAGAAGGTTTGTATGAAAGGAAAACCGCCCATAACAAAGCTTCATTGATTAAAAGGCTTGTTAATCTAAAGTTGAAAGATGGAAAGTCAGTCTCTGAGCATCTTAGTGATTTCCAAAACATTATTAACAAGTTGACAACTATGAAGATCATTTTTGGTGATGAATTGCAAGCTTTGTTCTTATTGAGTTCTTTGCCAGATAGTTGGGAAACTTTAGTTGTGACCATTAGTAATCCAGCTTCAGATGGTGTGTTATCTTTGGATGTGATCAAAGAAAGCATGTTTAATGAAGAAGAAAGAAGATTGGAGTTGACAATTCACAAGCTCTTGTTGTGAAGAATAGAGGAAGAAGCAAGAGCAAAGGACCCAAAGGCCGTGATAACTCAAGAGGAAGATCCAAGTCTAGTGATGGAAAGAATCACTTCATATGCAACTATTGCAAGAAGTCTGGCCATATTAAAAAGTATTGCTTTCGTTGGAAAGAGAACATGGGAAGAAGAATGATTGTCAGAAAGAAGGCGATGATAAAAATGTTGCAGCAGTAGCCTCTAAAAGTGATGATGATGTCACTTTAATTTGCGCAACAAGTGAATGTCATCATGTTAGCAGTACAGATTCTGAGTGGTTGGTTGATACAGGTGCTTCATATCATTGTGTTCCTAAGAGAGAGTATTTTTTGAATTATCAAGCAGGTGATTTTGGCAGTGTCAAAATGGGTAATCAGAGTTCAGCAAGCATAGTTGGGATTGGTGATATTCATGTGAAGACTAATGTTGGATGCATGCTTACATTGAAAGGTGTACGTCATATTCCGGATTTGCGTCTTAATTTGCTTTCAGCTCATATTCTTGATTAAGAAGGCTTTCGTCACACATTTGAGAGTGGCAAGTGAAAATTATCCAAGGGATCCATGACAATTGCAAGAGGCGAGTTGTGTTGTTCTTTGTACAAGACATATTTGACTGTATGTTTTGGTGAGCTCAATGCAGTGGAAGAAAAAGATTCTCCTAATTTGTGGAATCGAATATTGGGACACATGAGTGAAAAGGGTTTGAAATGTTTAGCAGGTAAATCTCTTATTACTGTCAATACTACAATTTCTCTTAACTCTTGTGATCATTGTTTAGCAAAAAAACAACATAGAGCTTCTTTTGCTAGAAAGTCTACAAGAAAGCAGGCAAAGTTGGAGCTTGTACATTCGGATGTATGTGGTCCTATTGAGGTTGAATCCAATGGTGGCAACAAATATTTTGTCACTTTTATTGATGATGCTACTAGAAAGACATGGATTTACATTTTGAAGACCAAAAGCCAAGTGTTTGAAACTTTTCAGGAGTTTCATGTTATGGTGGAAAGGGAGACAGAAAGCAAGTTGAAGTGCCTTCGTTCAGACAATGGTGAAGAGTATATTTCACATGAGTTCAAGAATTATTGTGCGCAATATGGTATTCGACATGTGAAGACAGTTCCAGGCACTCCCCAACATAATGGTGTAGCTGAGAGGATGAATATAACCATTGTGGAGAAATTGCGATGCATGTTGAAGACGTCCGATTTACCAAAGTCATTTTGGGCTGAAGCAGTGAATACAGCAGTTTATCTGATCAACCGTTCTCCATCTACTCCATTGGGGCTTGACATTCCAGAGAGAGCATGGAAGGGATGTGATCCTGTATATACACATCTTAGAGTATTTGGATTCAAGGCATACATGCATGTGCCAAAAGACCAAAGATCAAAGCTGGATTCCAAGACTAATCCATGTGTTTTTGTTGGTTATGGTGATGAAGAGTATGGGTTCAGGCTATATGATCCAGAAAAAGAAAAGGTAGTAAGAAGCAGAGATGTAGTGTTCTTTGAGCATGAAAAAGGTGCAAAACTTTTGAGTGCAAGGTATCATACTAGCTCAGAATTTTTTATTGATACTACTGATGTTTCTTTGTCCCCTACTCATGGTTTTGTTGAACAGCCAATATAGGCTGATCTTGATGCAACACATGAAGGTGTTGATGATGCACAGCTTGATGATGTACATTTTGATGATGTTCATGATGAAGCTCAACCAAATGGAGAAGTGGCTTGTGAGCAGGGGGGGCAAATTGCCCCACAAGTGGATGATGCTCAAGTTAGAAGGTCAACCAGAGAACATAAACCATCTACAAGATATCCAAGCATAGATTATATCTTAGTTACAGCTGATGGTAAGCCTGAGAGCTTCCAAGAAGTGTTGTCTAGTCGAGACAAGAATCTTTGGCTTGAGGCTATGAAAGAGGAGATGAATTCTTTGATAAAGAATCAGACTTTTGAGCTAGTGAAACTTCCAAAAGGCAAGAAAATTTTGAAAAACAAATGGTTTTCAAGAACAAGGAAGATGGTGAGAAGATAGTAAGGCGCAAAGCTAGTTTGGTAGTCAAAAGATGCAATCAGAAAAAAGGCATTGATTTTGATGATATTTTTTCACCAGTTGTCAAGATGACTTCTATCAGAACCATTTTGGGTTTAACAGCAAGTTGTGACCTTAAATTGGAACAACTTGATGTAAAAACCGCATTTTTACATGGTGATTTACAGGAAGAAATCTACATGGAACAACCTGAAGGATTTGAAGAAAAGGGAAAAGAAAACCTTATTTGCAAGTTGAAGAAGAGTCTTTATGGACTTAAGCAAGCACCAAAGCAGTGGTATCACAAATTTGATTCATTTATGACAAGCAATGGTTACAAGAGGACTGTTGCAGATCCTTGTGTGTATTTTAGAAAGTTTACTGGTGATATCTTCATTATTCTTCTTTTATATGTGGATGACATGTTGGTAGTTGGAAAAAACTTAGAATTGATTAGTAACTTGAAGAAAGATTTGTCCAAGTCATTTGACATGAAGGACATGGGTCCTGCAAAGCAAATCTTAGGCATGGAGATTGTTCGTGACAGAAAAGCTAGGAAGTTGTGGCTATCTCAAGAAAAATATATCGAACGTGTGCTTGAAATGTTCAATATGAAGCATGCTAAGCCGGTTTGTACACCACTCGCATCTCATTTTAAGCTAAGTAAGAGGGATTGTCCAACAATGGAGAAGGAAAAAGCAAGTATGTCTTTTATTCCTTATTCATCTGCAGTTGGTTCATTGATGTATGCTATGATGTGCACTAGGCCAGATATTGCATATTCTGTTGGTTTGGTGAGTAGATACTTATCCAATCCTGGTAAAGTTCACTGGGATGCAGTAAAGTGGATTTTCAGATATTTGCGTGGTACTTCTAGACTTTGCTTATGTTTTGGAGGTAGCAAACATGTTCTTGAGGGGTATACAGATGCAGACATGGCTGGTGATATTGATAGTAGAAAATCTACCTCAGGTTATGTGTTCACATTTTCAGGGGGAGCCATTTCTTGGCAATCCAAGTTACAAAAGTGTGTGGCTTTATCTACAACCGAGGCAGAGTATATAGCAGCTGTGGAAGCAAGTAAAGAGATGCTTTGGTTGAAGAGGTTCCTTCAAGAGTTGGGTTTGCAACAAGAAGAGTATATAGTATTCTGTGAAAGTCAGAGTGCTATGAATTTGAGCAAGAATTCCATGTATCATGCACGCACTAAGCATATTGATGTTCGGTATCATTGGTTAAGAAATGTGATTGAAGAAAATATGCTCAAGTTAAAGAAAATTACAAACAAGAATGGTGCAGATATGTTGACTAAAGTGGTTCCAGGAAACAAGCTTGATGTTTGTAGCAAGCTTGTGGGAATGAGTTTCAAATGATGATTGAAGCATGCACATCTTCCCCAAATTGGGCTGGAGGGGGAGATTGTTGGGTATTCCAGTTCATATTTGGCATAATTTTATGCAGGCATATTTGGCATAATTTTATGCAGGCATATTTGGCATATATTTTTATGCAGGCAATGCTTAATTTGTGGGTGAGATTTATTGGTTTTGTTTTTTTTCCAGATTTGTTGTGCAAGCATGTCTTTTGTGCAACAATATCTTTTCTTTTCAGGAAAGACATTTGGGAGATTACTCACATTTTTTGGTATGCACATTAAAAGAAAAGAGGGTTAATATAACCAAATCTGGTCACATAAGGCAGTAGCAGTTTTTGGTCATTTATCATCTTCTTCAAGGTGTTTTGGTCTTCAAGATTGATCTTTATTCTTGCTCGATTCACCGCTGGCCTGAAGTGCACACATAGGGTGTTTTCTTACATCTTTTTCATCTCTTATTGTCTTTGGATTCCGGTGATTAGAAGCGAATCTTTTGTAAATATTTTGGTGCTATTTTCCTTTTTTGGTTTATCAATAAGAGAAGAGGGTAGACTCTAACAAAGACAATAGAGCCGTTACAATAGAGCCATTAGAGTGTGAACACGTTTTTATCATATTTAGCATGCTTTGTTATTATCTACTAGCCGTTAGGCTCATGCATACTTGGTATATTTAATATTAGCCGTTAGGCTCATACATATTTGGTATATTTTGTACTAGCCGTTGGGCTCATAACACTATATATATGTGATCTTTGTATCATGTTTTGCATCAACAAAAATTGCAATTGTTCCTCTCCAATAACTCTCCTCCTCATCCCTTAATATGGTATCAGAGTCAAATTGCCGAAAGGCTTAATCATCAAGCAGAAAGTTGTTTTTTTTATGGCCAACAACAATGAAGTAACCTCCGCTGTTTCAGGAAGTATGGGGTACAGCGCTCCACCTAACCATCATGACCTGATTAAACCAAAAAGCCAAATTACCACATCTCTAGACGAAGACAATTACATTCTATGGAAATATCAAGTAGAGATCGCTTTAAGAGGGTATGATTTACTGCAGTACATTAATGGGACAATAACAGTCCCACCAGTGACGATAGCCAATTCGGAAGGAGAAATTGTGCCTAACACAGACTACACAAAGTTTCAAAAACAAGACAGCCTCCTCTCCTCATGGCTCCTATCGTCAGTAAGTTCGAATTTATTATCACAAATAGTTGGATGTAACACGTCTTATGAAATATGGAAAACAATTGAACAAATTTTCAGTTCACAATCAGCTGCTAGAATCATGCAATATAGAAGTGAATTACAAAATTCTAGAAAAAAGGAGGCAAGCATGAAAGAATACTTAGGAAAAATTAAAAATCTGTGTGACAAACTAAATGCTGTTCGCCATAAAATCAGCGACAATGAGCAAATCATATTTATTATTGGTGGATTAGATGAAGAATACGAATCTCTAGTAACTGTGCTAGCCACACAACAAACCTTACCTGATTTACAGTTCGTTCGATCAGCACTCCTTGCTCACGAAGGCAGAATCGACCAAAGAAAAACAGCACAAAATAAGTTCTCTGCCAATTATACCACAGTCAGAAATAAGCAGATACAAGGAGATAACAACAACTATCGTGTGAAATGTCAAATATGCCAAAAGTTTGGTCACATGGCGAACAAATGTTACTTCAAGTATAATTCAGACACAGGTAGACAACAGGCAAGCCAAAATTACTCTCCACAAAGAAGAGCACAAGCAAATATGGCAACAACAGGGAATTCAACTCAAAATAATAATAATGCAAACCGAAGACATAATGCTGCAGATAATGATGAAGTAAAAAATGGCTTCGAAGAATGGTACCCTGACTCAGGAGCGACTCACCACATAACTAGCAATCTTCAAAATTTAAACATTGGGAGCAGAAATTACTCAGGTATGAGAAATTTGCATATGGGTAATGGTAGCACTGCTAGTATCACACACATAGGCAAAGAGACTATCTTTGGGAAAATACAACTCAAATTAAACAATCTTCTTAGGATACCTACGATTAATAAAAATTTGTTAAGTGTATCAAAATTTGCCAACGACAATAATGTTTACTTTGAATTTCATCCTAAGTTTTGTTTAGTTAAAGATTCCCTAAATCATGAAATATTACTTCGTGGTAACCTATACAATGGTTTATACAAATTCAAGACTGCAAACTCAAGTGGAGAATTCTGGTACAATAATGTAGATGCTAGTAGTGACAATGACTGTATTAGGAATAGTTGCAATAACGTTGATTATGACAATAATAACAGTGAATGTAACGTGATTAATTCTTGGCATGTAAAATTAGGATATCCTAATCTAGAAACTGTTAAGATTGTTCTGCGTAGTAATAACATTCATTATAAAAATGTACCTATCAAACACACATGCACGCACTGCCAACTCGGCAAGAGCCACAAGCTCCCTTTTAGCGATTCTGAAACCAGCTATAATGAGCCACTGGAACTTATAGCCGCTGACTTGTGTGGGCCAGCGCCTCTAAATTCATATCAGGGACACATGTATTATCTTTCTTTTGTGGATGCTTATTCTAGATATACTTGGATATACATGCTGAAAACTAAATCAGAAGTTTGCAATACAGTTATGCAATTTATAACTCATGTCGAAAAACAAATGAACAGTACTGTTAAGGTTGTTCAGACAGATGGGGGAGCTGAGTTTAAACCTCTAACTAATTACTTTCTCAAAAGAGGGATCAAACATAGATTAACTTGCCCGCATACGTCCGAACAAAATGGTTTAGTCGAAAGAAAAAATCGACACATAGTAGAGACTGGTCTAACTTTGTTATCACAAAGCTCATTACCCATGAAATATTGGAATGAAGCTTTCTACACATCTGTATTCCTCATTAACAAGTTGCCAACCAAAGTCTTAAACAATAAAAGCCCTCATGAAATGATATACAGCGTTAGACCAGAATATGTTTTTTTGAAAGCCTATGGGTGTCTATGTTTTCCATGTTTGAGAGACTATAACAATCATAAACTAAGTATGAGATCAAGCCCATGCACATTCATTGGGTATGCACAAAACCAAAAAGGTTATAAGTGCATGGAAAAATATATGTTTCTAGACATGTGATATTTGATGAAAACAAGTTTTCTTACGCAGAAAAGCAAATCGGCAAAAAGGATGGGGAGCAAAGCATAAACAATAACATGCGGTTCGAGCCATTCATTACTGAACCACCTTCAATTGATAGAAATGAAGAGCAACAACGCACAAGCAATTTAAACACCCAGGAAGAAACTATGGATCGAACAAACGAGCAAACCAATGAGACACACAATGACTCAGAAGATACAAACATACATCAAAACATGCAGTATATTGAAGATACAGAAAACAACCATGTTGACACTACCAGCAACAATGATACACAGCAGCAAGCACCACCACAATCAACTGGACATCACATGATCACCAGGTCAAAGAAAGGCATCTTCAAACCCAAAGTATATAATATTTCTGCCAGTGAGATCGAACCATTGAATTTCACTCAGGCTATAAGATCAAATAAATGGAAGGAGACAATGGACACTGAATATAAAGCTCTCATAAAAAACAACACTTGGAGCTTAATGACTCAACCAAAACACAAAAATGTGATTGGTTGTAGGTGGACATACAAAATAAAAGGAAAAGAAGATGGATCTATTGACAAATACAAGGCCAGATTGATTGCAAAAGGTTACGCGCAACAATTTGGTTTTGATTTCAATGAAACTTTTTCCCCAGTCATAAAACTCACAACCATCAGAATTATACTGACCATTGCTCTAAACAAAAGATGGAATGTGAGGCAACTGGACGTCAACAATGCTTTTTTGAATGGGGAATTGACTGAAGAGGTATACATGCAACAGCCTGAAGGATATGGTACTGGTGATAAAGTATGCAAACTACACAAAGCAATATATGGCTTAAAACAAGCTTTGAGAGCTTGGTATGAAAAGCTAAAGTCAACTTTGTCTAACATGGGTTTCTCACAAGTTAAATCGGACAATTCTCTATATATGAAGAAGGGTATACATGGAACTGTGTTCATTCTAGTATACGTTGACGACATGCTAATAACAGGAGACAACAGCGAAGAAATAAATAGAATCGTACACAAGCTGGATCAAAATTTCGCCATTAAAGACTTGGGGGAACTAAAAAAATTTCTTGGAATACAAGTGATTAGGAAAAACAATGGTGAATTAATATTATCCCAACAAAATTATATCACTGAAATACTGCAAAGGGCAAATATGCACAAGGCAAACCCATTACCTACGCCTATGATTAGTAACCTAAGACTATCTAAGCATAAAGGAGAAGCTATCGACAATGCCAAACAATATAGAAGCAGGGCCGGCCCTGGCCTAGTGCGAGCCGTGCGACCGCACAGGGCCCATTAAGCCAATGGCCCCAAATTTAAAAAAAAAAAAAACTGTATTACCTTTACTAGAGCTGCTTTTTCTTGTTAGGATGTGTGTACTTGATAGTAATTTATCTATGCAAAAGTAGATATGAGTGTATGCTTTGTTGACATTAATCAATATATTAAAATAAAGATGTGGCTTGTGTGGACCTCTAATTGACAGATTGAAAATGTGGATAAAAACTTTATGAATTTACTGAAATATGCAAGTTTTTCAATGGAGATGCACAGTAGAAAAAACACATTTTCACTTATGTTTAATTTTATTTTAAAAAAAAATAATGAGCAAAAAATTTGGATCCGCACTAGACCCGTAAATACTCAGGACCGGTCATGTATAGAAGCATAATGGGAGCGTTACAATACGCAACTATTACTCGACCAGACATATGCTACAGCGTCAATAAACTCAGTCAATACATGCAGAACCCTTTATCAGAACATTGGATGGCATTAAAGAGAGTGTTACGATACTTACAAGGCACAAAACATTACGGCATACGCCTAAATTCAGAAAAGGAACTTAACTTACAGTGCTTTAGCGATGCCGATTGGGCCAACGATATTGACGATCGAAAGTCTGTCTCAGGATACTGCGTTTACCTCGGTTCCAATATCATTTCCTGGTGTACGAAGAAACAACAGACCACATCAAGATCTAGCACAGAGGCTGAGTACTGTGCACTGGCAAGCGCTACAGCCGAAATCATGTGGATAAAATCACTGATGGAGGAGCTTGGTTTCACTCCAAGACGAAAGCCTGTCATTTGGTGCGATAATAAGAGCACAGTATCTTTATCTCTAAACCCTATTCAACATTCAAGTGCGAAACATCTTGAAATTGATCTCCACTTTGTGAGAGAAAGAACGCAATCAGGAAGACTTGCAATATGTCATGTGCCCGCATACTATCAGAGAGCAGATGCTCTCACAAAGGCCCTTTCGACCAAAAATTTCATCAGAATGAGAGAGGAACTTCGCGTTATCAGTGCAGGCGGAAGTCAGAATGAGCAAGGAAACCCTAGTTCGAACTGAGGGGGCATAACAAAGACAATAGAGCCGTTACAATAGATCCGTTAGAGTGTGAACACGTTTTTATCATATTTAGCATGCTTTGTCATTATCTATTAGGCGTTAGGCTCATGCATACTTGGTATATTTAATACTAGCCGTTAGGCTCATACATATTTGGTATATTTTGTACTAGCCGTTGGGCTCATAGCACTATATATATGTGCTCTTTGTATCATGTTTTGCATCAATAAAAATTGCAATTGTTCCTCTCCAATAACTCTCCTCCTCATCCCTTAATAGACTCCTTAAGAAGTCTCGTGGTTTTTACTCTTCACATCGAAGAGGTTTTCCACGTATAAAATCTTGTGTCTTGCTATTTTACTTTCATCGTATTTTTTTTATTTGAATGGTGTGTTGATTGATTGTCTTGTGTGATATTGTGGGTGTAGCTTGAAGTAACCCCTAATCGATCCTATCAATCTGCATCCACATCCGAAATTTTTTTCGGATATCGAACATGCGCATTTTCTTTTCGAATATTGGATAATATCCGTATTTTTTTGATATTGATTCGAATGAATTTTGAATTTTTCAAGTATCCATTAGCATACCTAGGTAGAATAAGCGGCTTAGCACAATAAAAGCATGCATGCTTGTTTGTTCAATAAGCATTTGTTTTAATAAGCACCTGAACTTCAGACGTAGCTTGCTGAACAAGCACCAAGTCCCATTAATTGTTGGAGCATTCGTGTAATTACATTTCGTAATGAAAATGTAACATATTCACCTGCAACCGTTAGAGATGATTTAAGAGGAAAACGGTGGAAAAAACATAAATGATATTAGTAAAACATTAAATGCAAAGCCTCCCCTTTCAAAGTCGTGTTATAAAAGCAATTCGTATTATAAAACTTCAAAATAGTTATGTAAAACTCTACAATTATTATTTTTTGCAAATATTTGCCATTTTAAAGATAGACAGAAAATCTTGTTAAAATTGTATAAACATGCCATTATTATTTAAATTTTATTTCCAACAAACAATGAATATTTATTTAGCAGATCCAAGTAAAAAATGAGTATAATTTGAAATTTGATTTTTTTTTTTTTTTTTTGGAGAGTTTTTATGTATTAAATCTGAAAATAAGGGATGAAACCAAAAAAAAAAAAAAAAAAAGGGGACAAGACGACTTTGAAATCCATAGCGCAACTTATTATTAGATATTTGATCACAGTTTGTTATGTTCAACTCCTCTGAGAATTGGATCTGGACCTGACAAAGTACTTATTTTGTTGTTCTTGCCATTGCTAATTTGACAATCAGGTCAATCATGGACCATTCTACAAAACAACCAAAGACAACATGCTCTTGTTTATTTGTAATATGGCTAGAGTTTTTGACTTGTTGAACAGATAAAATAGTGTCAGCAATGTCAATCCTGTTTACATACGATGATAAAAGGTTGTGAAGACCTAAGGTCAGTGATGTAAACTCCATTCAATTAGTGATAATCAAGATCAAGCCTTTAATAAACATATCTTTTTTGCTAGTGGATCCCAGGATAGAATCTAAGTACAGTTAATAGCATAATTTATAAGCATATAATTGCATAAGCAAAAAAGATGCCTCTAACAGAATTCAAAACATGTACAGATACACAGATGCTTAAGAATCGCAACCTACTTATACTAAACTACAACAGTATGCTCTACTTTTGTAATTACTATACAAGCTATAGACAACATGCTTAATCAGGGCCTCCTCGCCAAATAACTTGGAGGAAAATTAAAATGGCATCAGCTATGTAATTCTGGTTTCCATATGATAAAAGGTGGTGAAGAGCTGTTTATTTGTGCATAATTTTTTCAAACGTGGTAGTGAGAGTATTAACAGTTCAAATGCCAACAGCATGAACATGAAGATCAAATACAGTGCAAGTGTTTGGACAGCTATAGCTGACTGCAAGTGAGTTAAGAAGTTATTAAACTAATCAGCCCAAGGATAATGATGCAAATTAACCCCATTCAATTGGTGATAATCACGCCTTGAATATATATATTCTCCCGCAAGTGGATGGATTCAGGAATAGAATCTTAGTACTGTTAATAACATAATTTATAAGTATATAAATTTATAAAAGCAAAAGATGGCTCTAACGGAATTCAAAACCTGTACAAATACAGATAGATGCTCAAGAATCACAACTTACATATACTAAACTACAACAGTATATATGTTGTTGCTCTCTACTATACAAATATACTCCAAAACTAAAAAATCATACCTAATCCCACTTCAACAAGCTATAGACACACGGTTGAATCCAATAAGTACACCGTATCATATTACGACATAATGCACTCGGAGTCTGGTACAAAGATTTATGCTAAGCCTGTGTTGGTACCGGCAAGGCGGCAACCATAGTCTGCAATTGTGTTGCACTAAGTTGATGATGGGGAGACTAAGCAAGGATTGCAGAGCATTGGCACTCATAGTAGCATCTGAAACGATACAAACTGCACCGGCATTGACATTGATAGTATAACAAATAGTTCATGTAACAATTTTGACAGGTTATGATGACATTTCAGCGTCTCGGTGAATAGGAAAGGAAATCGTAAAATTGAGATGGATAATTAAAAAAAATGAAGTGAACAATGGAAGGAAAAAACACATTGTACAAGTTTAATGGTCTTGGCGTTTGTTCAATAAGTGTGTCTTAGCTCCTTAAGATCTGGCGCTTTTGTGCAACAAACATTTGAGCTTCATATGTTTGTTGGTCAAATGTCTAAAACTCAAAATTAAGCTTATCAAATAAGCGTCAAACCCAATAAACTGTTGGAGCACTCGCGAGATTTCATTTTGTAACTAAATAAAATGAAATCTGTTAGTTAATCCGAAAAACGGTTAATGTCTTATATACGAAAAAGTGGTTACAGATGTTGGTACAAAGACATCCATATCCAAAAATTATTCATTATACTATTTTAAAGATTGTAGTTTAAATTATATGTATTTCAATACAATAAGTGATATTTATTTACTCTTCTAACAAGTTAGAAATTAACGTTATACACACCATATGTATATGAAGTACTCAAACAAAATTTTGTCATTTTTGTTAATTTTTAACATTCTAATGTTTACGGTGAACATATTTCATAATTTATCGATTGTTAATGAATAAGATGATTTTATATGCAAATACGAGTATTGCATTATCTGTATCAGAATGTATCCATCGGCAAGTTTACCTACAATCTTTTGAGATACTCTAAGAGAAGAACCATGAAAAGAGAAAGATAACAAAAATGAAACGTTCCAAATACAAAGCCGCCCCTTTAATGTCATGTTTTAAAGAACTCAAATTTAAATTTTAGAGTAAAGATGAAAATAGTTATGCTAGAATACCCAAAACAGTTTTTGTCAAAAATTACGAAATAAGGATAAGCATTGAATTCAAGGGGTAGTTATATAATTTAAGAGGTGGACCTTCTATTTTCTAGTGTCTAAATGCAGTTTTTGACAAAACCAAAACAAGACATAAAAGCATTTTCGATGTGAAAAACTCTGGAGATGTTGCATATTCACACTTAAACGGTATCAATATTTTGAAAATATTTACATAGTCATTTTTTTTTTATAAATATTTGTTGTTTTAAAAAATCATGTTGAAATTATGTAAACATGTTAATTATTACTGAAAATTAATTTCCGCATTTTTATTTTATACAACTTAAAAAATAAATGTGATTTAAAATACATAATATTTTTTTACATATTAGCTCTGAAAACAAGGAATGGATGGGGAGAAAAGGATAGGATACAGAAATTCATAAGAAGTCTAGGACTCTATGGTTACCTTGCTTTAAACACAGATCGTCACCAAGTAATTATTATTGGATCCGGATGTGACAATGCAACTTATTATTGGATATTGGATTTCAATTTATCTTGTCAAACTGTTCTAAGCATTTGGATCCGAATGTTACAATGCAACCAACTATCGGATTTTGGATGCGGATGGAACCACCAACCAAAGACAACATGCTCCTACTGATTTGTATTCTGGACCTCCTAGCCAAAAAGCTTGGAGGCAAGACTAGTGTATTTGACTTCTTGTATAGACAAAGCTGTGAAGGTCTGTTTATTTGTGCTATGCATCACAAATAGTGTGTAGCATTGCTAAACTTGACAGAGAAAGCATTTGTCAGTTCAAATACCAACAACGCTGACTCCGAAGAGATTTAAACAAGTCATAGCCTAAGGGCAATGATGTAAATTCCATTCAATTAGTAATAATCACAACAAACATATTCTTCCACTAGTGGATTAAGGAACAGAATCTAAGTACGGTTTATAGCATAAATTATAAGTATATAATCGCAAAAGCAAAAGATAGCACTAACAGAATTCAAAACCTGTACAAATACAGATGCTCAAGAATCACAACTTACATATACTAAACTACAACAATATTCCCTTGCTCTCTACTATACAATACTCCAAAACTCGAACTCGTACCAAATCCCACTTCAACAAGCGATAGACTCGCGGTTGAATCCAATGCACTGTATCATGTTACGGCAAGATGCACCCTGATACAAAGATTTCTCTAGCGCTAAGCCCGTATCAGAAACAACTATAGTCTGCAGCTGCTCCTTTGCTCTTTTCCTCTCCGCTGCCTCCTCCTCCATTATCACCAGCATTATACTCGAATAGCCTTTAGAAAGCATCCTGTACAAAGTCAAATTGGAAGTCCTAGCTTGATCTTTAACTGTGTGTATGTCTCTGTATTCGTCTACAAACTCGACACGTTCCACAAAACTTAAACCCTTGTCGGGTTTGTGTTTTATGGAGAGTATCAAATGTGCGCGATCTAGCTCGAATCTGTTGCAACCTCTTCGCACGCCGATGAGTTTGTAGTAATCAATGTTGCATGCTTCTCCTCTTGCGATTCTTTTGCGAAGTTCTTGTATTTTGGTGGCTAATGCACGTAGACTTCCTGGAATTTCACGATAACGGATGCTGTTACGCTTCCAGGGTGGACCTGGTAGTTTGCGGTCTCGGAGGATGGAGTCGTATAGTAATTTTAAGTGCTCAAGGTCTCTTAGGCACTCAAGCAACGCATTTATCTGTTTAATTCATAAAAAAACAAATTCAAGATTTTGATGTAATGCTTCGGAGTTGGGAAAGGCACACCTTTTAAAAAAAGTATTCTTTGTGAGTGTACTCAAGTCTTAAGATCTATGATCTATCTAATTAGAGTATATACAGTCTTTTGATCTATCATACAAATTTTATGATCGAAATATGTTGGATATTGTGGACAACACCAAACATTTTTCCTCAAAAAATGCATATACAGTCCTTAGCTATGCTCTTTAGTGGTGCATAATACAAGCCAAACAGTCATTGCATGCATTTTTCATAATGATTGTCTATACTGTTCGCAAAAGGGTTAAAAAGAATGATAACATCCCTTCTAAAGGAGAGTGTGAATAGCATTTTGCTTTTATATGTTTCCAAATCAATATGCTAGAAGGAATTGTTTTTTTCTTTTATTCAAAGATGAACCCAGTTATTGTACGATGTCATGAAACAATTGTAATGAGCAACTGCTATTCAGCAGAACAAAAATGCTATTTTACCCAAATAAAAATCGGCTGAAATACCCGAATGTGAGATAAAAATGCAGGGATCACCCATAAATTGCTTCAATTTAGCCTTAAACTAGGATGTTGGATCCCATATTTTACTCTCTTGATCGGCTAAAACAGCCGAAACTACTTCGGGTATTGTAGCAAAGTTGTCAGCAAAATTACGTTAATGGCGTGTGAGGATGCTTGATGTATCATCATTACATGTGCACCATCATACATACGTGAAATAAATGAATTACATATATAATAGTAAGAAAAGTATCATTTTCAATTTATTATGATATATCTAACAAAAAACATGCACATACCGATTCCATCAAGTCAGCACGAACACGCAAAGCGCATATAGAAGAAGGATCCAATGCGAGAGCACGATTACAATCTGCAATCGCCTCCACAACACGACCGGAGACCCGATAAGCACGAGCACGACTAATGAAGCATCCAGAAGCAAATGACGAAGGGGTACAATGACGTCCATCGACAATTTTGGTAAAATGTCGGATTGATTCGGACGGGAGGCCTGAATCAAGTGCAGACAGCGCTGCAGAACGTCGACGGAGAAGGAATTTAATGTGAGAGAGAAGGGTCGATGCAGATTCGGATTCTGATGGATTGTGCGAAAACACAGTGAATTTGTCATCTGAAAAAGATGTGCATTCTTGTCGGGATGTGTCTGAAAAGATGCGTCTAGCAGTTTGAAGTAGAAGCATTGCATCTTCGATTAGGCCAAGGTGGTAGCATGCTTGGCCTAATATTAAATATCTGATGAACACAAATTGCAAAACCAACATTAGTCTACCCTGTACAAGCAATTACTACCATATTATTCATAAAAATATCTTAATCATAAATTGGTGGGCATGAGCGGAGGTAGTTTCAGGGATTAGATCACCTACTTTGGTCAATAAACACAGTAGGAACGTCTGATATCCTTGGATCCATTAGATGGATCAAAAGAATATGGTACATTGTAGAAGATTCAATCTTGCTACTATGCAGTGGATTTTAAAAAGGATTATATTTATGATGGTCAAATGGCTTTAAGAGTACCATTGCATTAATAATATGATTCTGAATCGAAGTAACCGATATCATTTCACTTTTTTCTCCTTCTTATTACAAATCAGAAATGTTTTTCCTTTTATTTCTTCTCCTTTTGCTTTTTGTCTTCTTTACTCAGGATTATTGTAGAATTTGTGCTTGGCCTGAGCACAAGCTTGTGCAGCTTTTCTGGATACCAAATAATTAGCTCCATTTTGTTCCATGACGCCATGATCACAGAGGCCGGCAACTCAAAACTTAAACTTTTTGGCCTTATCTGAATTATTGTAGGGTTAACTTAAAGCTGGGGAGAACAAAGGTCATAATTTTGAAGTACAAGTTGGTTTGTCATGTGGTAAAGTGAATTGACATTAAAATAGACAAGCATTCATCGCAATTCCACCTATTATAATAACAATACCGAGGACCAATCTCTAACCATTATGGTAACCAAGCAAGTTGGTTAATTAGAGCATATGCTATAACAAGAAAAATCAAATTTTTGTAACCAAATTGCTGATTAATAATTATTGTTAATATAGTTGTTAAGCAACTTGGCATGATAAAGTAATAAACTAAACTTAAAACAAGCACAATGTATGCACTCAAGATTTGTAACCTACTAACCTTGAGTACGTAACAAGTAATATTATAGTTACCTAAACTTATGATGATAACTAGTTTATTACATATTCTTCATTGGAACTGAAGAACTAATCAGAACGTGTTGACAATCCTCAAATCAAAACCATGATTGTGGGTAGTTTCAGGTTCGGTACACCAGACATTTTTGTTTTATTATGATGCATGCTACATGGAAAATACTCTAATTATTGTTTGAATAAAAGACGTTTCTCTAAGTTATCACACTGGTTTATACTTCCTAAAAATTCTTTCAAATACTTAACAAGAATAAATAGAAAACAGGGAAATAATATTATACCTCCAATGCCCTTCATTTGTGCACCTTTTGCTAAACTTATCCATCAATTTCCTCTTCAAATCAATAATAGTTAAACACTTAAAATAACCGTCACTCTCTTCGCTTTTCTCCTCGTTGGACTTCAACAACTTGGCTCTCTCTTTAGAAAAATCACAAGAACTTATACAACTAGAAGAATCATCATCACAATTGGCTAATTTATAACTTGGTATATACTCCTGCAGCATGTCTGCTACTTCTCTATATCTTTTCAAAAACAAAAGAGATCTTGCTTTGAGTTCAAGTGCTAATTCCTGTTTAGGAGATATAGAAAGTGCAGAGTTGAGGAGTGAAAGTGCTGCATTGACTTTTGTTTTATCTTGTGTTAAAATCAAAACTTTTGCTTCTTTGATATACTTGTTCATGATCTGCAAGAAACATAAATATAGTGTGAAATCAAATACGATAGTACAAGGCATGAATAGAACAATAGTCAAATGATGCACAAAGAACATAAATATAAGAGTAAACAAAATAATATCAACATTAATGGAACACAATAATATGGTGTACATGAATAAAAATGTTTACCTTTCGGTTGCTTAGCCACCATTGTGTTCTCTCAACATTTGTACTAGTCATCTTCTTATTTGCATTCAGAATATGAGTTGCAAGATTTGTAGATAATTTGTTGAAGATTTGAGAAGGGAAGGGCTTATAAGCACTGATTTCTTAATTAAAGAAGACTTATAATAATGATGATTGAAGGAATAGAAAAGGAGAGGTAATGCCAGCTTTCACTTCTCTCATACTTTAACTTTCAGAGAAAGCTAGCATTGATCCTTCACAATCCTAGCTGGCAAAGATTCCCTATTTTGCCCATTGAGCCAAGAGCATGTCTTTAAACAATTTTTGACTTCAAATTTTTCTTCAATTTATATTTTATTTAGTACATTTATCATTTTCTGTGCACACACTATAAATATCTGAAATTGCCTAATTGAAGTAGGTAGACTTTTAAGCATTTAAAAGAGCTATAATCAGTATACCAGCAGTCTGTTAACATGATAAAATTTAGTAAGAAACCAACTAAATCGCTAATTTGGTAGAAAAAAAAAATCCTTAACCAGAGATAAAAAGAAGTGGGCTCAACAGTAAAAAGAAGAAATGTGGAACCACTGATGGATACTGGATTAGAGAAATCATCTACAGACATTATTACAAACACTTGGCGTGCATATACTCAAGCAGAAAAAAACTGAGAACAGTACAAAGATGCGTTCTTATGCAATCATCATGATGTAAATCCAACAAGATGTTACATAAACTAACATTTGCCACGGCTGCTGTGTCACAAATTCAGAATATCATCGAGTTCGTTTGTCAAAGAAGTTTGAATTAAGGGGTAGTAATTGTGGGGACAGAAGTCACAGACTGAGAGCGCAGAGGGTAGTAAATGCAAACTGAGAAAACTGTATTAATGGCCCAACAGGGCTTTCACACAAGACTCCTACTGCCTTGCCTCTGCTTTACAGGTCCTGCATTCAATTCGATATGTTTGTTTCCGGTTTTGCCCTTCAGATCCAACTTTGTGGGCCTTCCCCTCTTAAGTATGACTTGTTGATGCAAGCTGCTTCCACGTTGGATTTGCCTGGTCAATTTTCGAAGACGTTTCTAGTCGGCACTCAGTGTGCGGTTCTCTGTGTGTGATAACTAGGTCGTTCTCAACTGGTGGGTTGTTGGAGGTCAAATCAATCTTGATTGACCTCCGGCAGAAAAGATGAACCATCTATTATTTTAAACAGGTTAAGGAAATTGTTATGTAACAACAGTCGTGACAAAGTCTCACTCCTGCCAGCATATGGCATATTCATATTAGTTGACACGCACATCCTTGTAACAAAATAAATCTTTGATGTAACATGTCTACCAACTCATATTTGCAATCATTCAATTTTTTTTGTAATGTGGGACTTTATATTCAAACATGTCATTCCTACTTAACAACATGCGAGACAATCCTAATAGTCTCCCCCTAGACTCGCATTCTACAAGTATCTTTTTTAGCACTGTCTTGTCTGCATAGCCCAGTCTGTAACCTTCGGCTCTAATACTACTGTTATGTAACGACGGTCGGAACAAAAGTCCCCTCCTTCTGCATAGTTGACACACACATCCTTGTAACAAAAATGAATTTCTGATGTTACGTGTCTACCAACTCATATTTATACACCAATCCTTCAATTTATTTTGTGAAGTGGAATTTTATATTCAAACATGTCATTCCTCCTTAACAACATGTGAGGTAATCCTAAAAAAAAAAAAAAAAAAAAAAAAAAAAAAAGAAGAAGAAGAAGTTAGAGGATTGCCAAAGCAACCCCAAAGAGCACAACTGACCTCCTGCTAGCAGTTGTTTCCCAACTGTTAAAGGCATATGCGACAAGTTAGAGGATTTGTGCATGAAAAAGTCTCTTACAAACCATTTGATCTTGTTGCGAACATTTTTTGCCTTTAAGATGAAGGAAGGTACTATACTTAAGGCACACTTTAATGCCTTTGATGGATTTCTATTGAAGATAAAGGTGATAGGTTTGAAGATTAATAAAAACAAAAGGCAATGATATTGTTATGCTCGTCATCGGATCGTTATTCAGGATTATCAAATACTAAGATCCACTGTCAGGATATTTTGTCTCTTAATGATTCTAAAGCGGATTTTCTTAGTGAGAAGTTCAGAGATCAAATGAAGGAGTTGAGTGACGGTCGTAATGGAACTAGTAGTTATCAAGATGTATTTATAGAGAAGGATAAAATTGTGAAGAAGGGAAATCAAGAGGGTTCTAAAACAAGGAAACCTGGTTGGATAGGAAAATCAAGGAAGAGAAATAGCTATTAGCAAGAAACTGATCATTAGAAAAATGAATGTCCAGAGAAAGATAAGAAGAAAGAAGTAGCTTCTTCATCCGTAGCAGTGGAGAGCAGTGTTGGTCAGGTAGATGAAAATGTATTAACGGCGGTAACATTGGATATTTTGAGTAGCGAATAGGTACGTACCTAATTCAGGTGCGTCTATCATATGATGCCATGTAGAAACTGTTTTACCTCTTATGTCAACAGAGAGGGGAATATCATAGTTATGTGAAATGGTGTTATAAGTGGGTTAATGGGAATAAGCTCCGTGCAAACAAGGATGATTGATGAAATGATTAGCACACTTACTAATGTAAGCTATGTTATGGGGCTTTGGAAGTCACTTATATATTTGGTTCAATCGGATTCTCTAGAATGAAAAATTACTATTAAAAAAATATTGCTTGAGAGTTTCGAAGGGATCTCTTGTGGTAATGAAAGGTGCTAAAACTCATGGTGTTTATTTGCTTCAAGAAGTGACCATAAAAGGTGAAACTTGTGTGGATGTTGATAGTTCCCACGACTTGGATGCAACAAGGATATAACATTTGAGATTAGGTCATGCCTTAGAGAGGAGTTTCGATATTCTTTGGAAGAGGGAGATAATCAATGGTAAGAGTTTTAACAAACAACAATTTTGCAAGTATCATAAAGAAGCAAACTAAGGTTTCATTCCATGAAGGAAAATATGATTGGAGAGGTATTCGTGAGTATGTTCATTCCGATGTTTGGGGACCGACACTGATTGTTTTTTTGGGAAATCGATATTATATTTCTTTTACTGATGATTTTTCTCGAAAGGAATGGGTATGCCAAGTCAGAGGCTTTTTCAAAGTAAGTATGGAAAGTTCCTGTCAAAAAGAGAGTAACAAGTCTTTGGAAGTTTTAAGATCTGATTGTGGCAGAGAGTATGTTTCTGTGGAATTTTTGGAGCATTGCAAGCACTATAGCATTTGGAGACAATTTACTGTACTTGTAGATCCATAATCTAATGAAGTAGTAGAGAAAATGAACCAAACTCTACATGAGAAAGCTCGATCCTTGAGATTGACATCGAGTTTGTTCAATGATTTTAGGCCAAAGCTTTGTCGGCCATGATGCATGTTCTGAATATAATTTTGTGCTAGGCTATTAATAACAAAATTATGGAGGAAATATGGAAGGGTAAGGGCACTAATTTGAGATAGCTTTGTTTTCTTGGTTGTCCGGTTTACGTGCATGGTGCGGGAAATGATAAGCTAAAGCCTGGACCTTTCAAAGAGATTTTTCTTAGTTATACGGATGACATGAAAGGTTATTGGATTTGGAACCCAAAAACAAAAAGGGATGTGAATTCTCATCATGTCACTTTTGATGAGTTAGCTTATTCAAGGAGAATGAAATCCTATCGAATGCTTTGGATTTGTTACATGGAGAATCAAAGGAGAAAGGGAATATTCACATATTTCGTCCAAGTAGTAGAATTGTTGAAGGTGCTTATAGGGAGGAAGCGGTTGATGAAACATCACATAATCCACATGATTCTTCTAGTAATGCTGACGATCTACATGATACTAAAGAGATTTCAGTTTAAGGTAGAGTTGAAAGTGGTTTGGGTTGTAATATTGCTACTTAGGTTGATCAATGTGCTATAAGACCATACCAAAGTTATGGTGATTAGAACTATTTTAGCTTTTGAGATAATTTGGATTATGCCCTTTATGTATCCAAGATGAGCCGATGGACCCTGACGCGTTATGAATTTGAGTGATAGCTTGAAATTGATTTGCGTCATGGAGAAAGAGATGTAATTTTTGCTGAAGAGCCAAACTTGGGAGTCGGTTTCACCTCCTAAAGGAAAACTTGCTATAGGGTGAAAATTGATTTATAAGGTGAAAGACGATAGGAAATATAAAGCTATGCTAATAGCAAAGGGATTTGCACAAATAAAGGAAAATAAGTACGATGAAACATTTACATTGATTGTACACCATACTTCAGTTTGGATTTTACTAGTTATAGTTGTCATTCATGACTTAAAGTCGAAGCAACTTAACGTGAAAATCACCTACTTGCATGCTTACTTGGATGAGAAAAATCTACATTGAGAAACTCGAAGGGTTCATCGTAGATAGTACGTCAAATTTTGTTTGCAAATTAAATAATTTACTCTACGGTTTAAAGCAATCACTTAGACAATGATGCACAATATTTTATGATTTTAAGTTTAAGAAAGATATATATTGAAAGAAGTTTCAAGAATGCTTATATTTATTTCAAGAAGTTGAAAAACGATTGTTGAGTGTATTTGTTCTTGTAGGCGGATGAAATGCTCACTGCATCTAAAGACAAGAAGGAAATGTCACTACAACAAAAATACCCTATTACAACATCCACTTTACAACGGGCATTTTCTGCCCGTTGTAATAGAAAGCTATTACAACAGTCATTTAGGGACCGTTGTAATAGATATCATGTACAACGCCCTTTTTACAACGGGCAAGTACTGCCCCTTGTAATAATGTGTTATTACAACGACTATTTCAGGCCTGTTGTAATAGATGTCAATTTGACAACGTTTATAGAATGCCCATTATAATAGATGTATGTTTTACAATGGTTTCAAGACGCCCGTTGTAAGAGTGTCAATTTTACAACCCATAATGCCCGTTGTAATTGGTGCCAATTTGACAATGATCATAAAATGTCTGCTTTAACCGGTGTAAGTTTTATAATGCTTATAAATGTCTGTTGTAATAAATGATACCAATTTTTGACAATCAATAATCAATAATTATAATATTTTCTTAAAATTAATATTGACCATGTTTTATTATTTAATAATTAATCATCAATGTATAATATTAATCATATGTTACTAATTATTAAATATAATAATATATTATTTACTAATATGTTACATTTATTATTAAATATAATATTATATTATTTATTAATATGTAACATTTAATCATTAATAACATTATACTAATCATTTATAACTTATAATAATTAACGAATATTAATAAATAATCACTAATTACTAATAACTATATATAATGTTATTCTAACAGGCTTAATTTTACTTTCATGTTATTAGTAAGTAATATCGAGTAATTAATATCAAATATATAATAATTTATAATTAATAATAAATATTAATAATTTATAATTAGAAATATTAATATTAAAAATTAAAAATTAATAGGCTTAGTTTTTATAGACTTAGTTTTACTTTTAGAAGTAATAATAGTATAACTGATACTGTATGGTAGATTTCGATTTTGTATTTTTGAAATTTGGACGCAAAATCAAATATATGCACATATCAGCAATTCAAAATTATAATTATAACTATATAAATAATTTGTAAATATAGTTAATTTGAATAGTTTTTTAATTATTAGTTATATTTTCACAATTAATTTTTAATTGTTAACGTTTAATATTTAATAGTCTTTTTTTGAAGGAAAATGGTTCTTTATTACAACAGAAAAATACAAAAATTCAAAGAGGATATAAATACACTAATACACAACAAATATTATACAGTAACTAACATCCTTTTTGAATCTAAAACAAAACGGCTCGTACAAAACACGACAAGAAAGCACATTTAAAATTAAAAAAAAACCCGGGCAACTCGCGTGTCATACATCCTTTCTCGTTCTTCAGATCTATCAAAACAAAATTCATGGCGGCTGAAAAATTCCACTGTCTCGACCAGATCTCGCATTGTCGATAGGAAGACGAAGAGTACTCTGAAGCTGTCTAACATCCCTCATCCTTCTCTCAAACCCAAAGATAAGTGATTTTATCTCTACTACAATAACTTTAGCTAATAAATTAGGAGAAGTTGATGTTTTTTAAAAATTCGGTTGCATCTCTCTATCCAAATTCTAGCGATGGTTGTAGTTATAGACATTCTTGCTATCATCATCGACTTCTTATTTATTGCGGAAATTTTGATAAGTTCATCAATAATATCCAAAAATTTGTTAGCAGTAGTTTTGAACTTTAACTCCTATTGAACATACTTCCATACATACGTCGAATAAGGGAAATTAAAAAGAAGATGATCCCTTCCTTCCTCACTGCAATAGCATATACATTTGGTGTCCATCTCTTGATTCCATTTGCACACTCTTTGTACGGTATTAAGTTTACCTAAGCAAGCAAGATAAGAAACAAATGCATATTTCTGAACAACATGCTGCTTCCAGATAAAAGATGCCCACTCAAGTTTAGATGTAGGTGGATATGAAACTTGATAAGCAGATTTTAGAGAAAATATTTGACTTTTGTCAGCTATCCACTTCCAATAGTCTCTAGTTTCATTTGAATATTCAATTGCCTTTGAAGCAAACTGACGTTATCAATAGTAAGCTTTCCATCAGTATTTAATACATAGTTAATTTTAAGTCTCTCTTTCTTTGCTGATAATTTAGAATAGAAGAATTTAGATGGTATATCATTCTCCATGAGCCCCTTCAATTTCATTTTTTGCTTTAATTCTATACTTCGATTATATAACAGAAATTCCAGCTCCTTAAAATTATCTAGATAATGCTACACCAGGTCTTCATCATTTGGACTATCCAGCAGCAAATTGTAGATTCTGTCATTATTATTTCTCAACATCTCAATCTGCTTGTTAACACTGACATGGGATTTACTCCAACTACTCCAACACTTGAGGTAAAATTTCACTAATTTCAACTTATTTATCAATTGATATAGATATTTACCGGAAAATTTAGCTTTTAGAATGGGAGCAACCATCTGGTAATATCCATGCATGTTGCACCAATTATTTTTATATCTAAAAGGTGGCTTCTTCATATGAATATCCTTCATCATTTGAAAAGATAGAGAAATCAGTATAGGGGTATGGTCACTAGTCGATTGACCTAAGTAATTAATAAGAAGGTTAGGGAAAATAGATCCACAAGTTTGATTAATAAAAACTCTATCAATTTTTGAATGGATGTTATAATTCAAACCACCCTCTATGTGAAAAAATTACCAATACAAGTAGGCTCAATCACATTTATTCGAGATATATAATGTAAGAAATCATCATTAGGAGAAATACAAATATTATGATTGGATATTCTTTCATCAGCTTCAAGAATGTCATTGAAATCCCCTGCAATCAGCCAGGAGCAGTCAACCATTGGATAAATATTTTCCAAATGTTGCCACAATCCTTTTCTGTGAGCCTGAATATTATGACCATATACAGCCGAAATGATTATATTGAGGCCACCCTTGCTAATAAATATACAAGTTATACATTGCTCATCAATTTTCATAATAAGGTGCCTCCGGTAGTTTCTCTCATAACCAATAAAAATTCTGCACTTATCATACATTATATTATTATTAATAAATTCCCATCCACTGAATTTCAAAGCAAAATTAGCTAAATATTGGTTGGATAACTTATGCTCTACTACAGCCATCATCTTAACATCATTCCCTTTAACAAACTCATGTAGATCTCTTTGCCTTGCCGAGGAGTTCAACCCTCTTATATTCCAAAATAAAAGAGTCACTGAGAATTTTTTTTTTTTCTTAGATATACCCCTGTTTGCCACACCTACAGGGAGGTTATTTTCCTCTTTAGATTTTTTTGACTTTGATCTGGTTTTAATTTGGTTATCAAAGTTATTCCATCTCGGGTTAGACTCCACAAAAGGCTCACCATTAATCACAACTTGTTCTCCATTAAGATTATTCAGGTTAAGCTTAGTTCTTTTTTCTTAAAACTTTCTACAGATTGAAGGAATCATGCATACTGAAGTCAGTTGCTTCCTTACTACCATTAATAGCTGTAGGCTCTAAAATAGGTACATCCAATTCTTGTCTGCTCACATCTTCTTTATTTGATACATCATTGGGAACACTCATTGTATTATCAGCTTCCATCAAATTATTTTTACCAAAGCACTCTGAATCATTATTTTCATTATTACTATCTTCATTAGTAACCATGTCCAAATTACTTAAGACCTCAAATTGATTAGCAGTAGCTATTACTCCTCGAGGCTTATTATTTGAAATGTCGTTAAACTGTTTTCTGTTAAACTTATGCATCTTATCACCAACTTTAGAGGACTCCTTCGAATGAAATTCATCTGTGCAGTGTACAACTTCAGTTGGACCTTCAATATCCATGTTGGTTGCTTTAATTGGTTGCTCTTTAGGTTTCCAAACTTTCTTAGCAGTGCATGCAAAGGTAGAATGCCCAAACACTTTGCAATTATTGCATGTAATTGGTGTCCACTCATAATGAACTTTCTGCCAAATTACTCTTCATACTTAGTTAATTTATATTTTGATAATTGATATTTAATAATTTACCATAGTTTAATATTTGACGATCAATGATTATTAAATATTATTGATAACTAATAAATGAGAACAAGTAACAATTAGTCTTAGAATTTTTTATCAGTACTTGTTAGTAGATTTTTTTAAAAAAAAATTTGTACAAAGGTGTATTTTCATGCATTTTTTTCTGAAAGTTTTATGTCACCATAATTGATAAATAGAAATAAATATCATAATAACTCACAACTATAATGATAAAATTTAAATTTGTAAGATACGAATATATTATATACATCAATTATTTTGAATTTACAATAGGAATTTATCAAATTTTCTGTAATATAATTACATTTTGCATAAAAATATATTTAATACATGCATAAAGTATAGTAATGTTTGTACTTAGAGTCTTGAACAGTTTGGTTATGACACAATATGCACAAAAAACAAAAACAAAATCAGTTAGGCAAAATATACTTGATCACTTCTTTTTTCTAAATGAACGCAATAACGCAAAATAGCTCATAGCATAAGTCTTGCGCTATTTTGCGCTATGCGCTATAGACTACACCGGTCTTGGATAGTTTCTCTTCGTCATATTTGCAAATATCAGAAAAGTACTAATTTCACAACACTTCCGAGACTTTCCTCATTAATTTGTTCGAAGATACTAATTTCTGTGCGATTCATGATATACAATTATGCAAGTAGATTCAGCTTTTTAGGAGAATTAGGAGCGAGAGTAAGTTATTTACAAGTGAAATTTGTGAGTTCTATTTCTCTTAATTTTTAATTTTGATGTTGTTGTTATGATTTCGTTAGGGTTACACAGGATGATGGCTGCCATTTTAAGCTTCTTGCGGAGAGACTCAAGGAGCTCGCATCCTTTTATGGGGCTTTTCCTGCACATGACGGCCTTTGGTACTCTGCCATTCAGATTAAGGATGATCTTCTTGCTAGGTTTGCTATTGATCATTGCGTTCACGAGGCAAGAGGACTGGACGTTCTGCCCATATGGAGCTAATGACCATTTCTTCCATGCCTTGGCAGTTGTATTAGAAAGTGCATATTCTGTCAAGGGTAATATTATCTAAACCACATATTTTATACATCTGTAGTTTATCTAAGTAGAGTTGAGTTGCTACTGCATAATCAATCATATATGAAAAAAAATTCACCAGCTCTCATGAATGAAAAAATATCTAATTAGAGTTGAGTTCAGTTCAGTTGATTGCCTTAAGTTGTCTTCTCTTTGGTTTTTAAGTACTGGCAGCATGAATGTCTTAAGTTGTTGGAAACATCAATATTTAAACTCTTCAAGCTTTAAAAGAAGAAAATGTTTTAGGTAAAAAATAATCTAGTATAGTAGAAATTTCTCAAATAGGGTAGGACCTATTATTCTAATAAAATTTAACAGTAGATTATAACCAATAAGTTTTCGAAAAAATTCAACAATAGCTGCTAGCTAAAAATATTACTAAATCTCCACGTAAATCAAAAATCACTTCCATTTGCATGGTCTGTCTTAAGAATACATGATATTACAAACAAAGAAGAGACGCACAGTGTTTTTAGCAAAGCTTGTACGATTGATCCTGACATTATTTTTGTAAGAGCGGTTTTTCTAAATAAGAAATAACCCTTTTTTTTTCATTTTTGGTAATGAGTTCCAGTTTGTTCCCGAAATCACTTATAAGATTAGAAAGATAACTTGAAATTTACGGTCCATAAAAACTGAAGATAATTTCGAGCAACCTGCTAACATTGATAAATTAACATGACCTAGGCGATGTCTTTGATTGTTCGACTTTGATATGTCTTACTGTTCGTATTTGAACATGGTGTCTCTGTAAAAATATCATCGTTGTCATAGTTGTAACTAAATGAACATTGTTAACTGCTAGATATATGTTGCAGTTGTAATTTTTAAGTACTGGCAACATGAATAGATATGATTTCTTGTACTATTGCCAGATATGATTGTAACCGTTAGATATATGTTGCAGTTGTATTGCTGCCCGGTTTTAAGATTAATCATGTGATGCATTAATATCTTCGATTATTATTTAAAAAAAGTTGACGGTTTGGCTAAACAATCTCTTGCTCAAATTTTAGGTAATATTGCCTTATCAAGCTACACCCTATATCTATTGCTTTATCAACAAATGGTAAATTCTGTCTCAAAATGACGATCTATCACCTTTATAGCAACAATTATATTCTCTATAATATTTATATTTTCAATGAAAGATTGCAGATTGATTGTTAAAAATTAAAGAATACAACAATACAAAAGCATGTTTAATATTTTGAAGTCTAGCCTTTGAGCAAATGTCAAGCTTGGTTTCCTGTACTCTGATCTTCCTGCTGCTGTAATTTCAGAAATGATGAAGCCCAGCAATTTAGATAGTGCATTAACTCAGTCACTATTGATTGTTTTAGATCTGAAAATAATGGTTTGTAGAAACCATTCAAGATTTTTGAAAAAGCAAAGAAAGAAATAGATCAAAGCTTGAAAGTGTCCTAAGCGGGTTTGATTGCGGTTGCTGGAGCTGAAGCGGTTGAATTATGTGGAGGTCCAACAATTCCAGTTCGATTGGTCGGATAGATGCAAGCACATAAGAACTATCTAAATACTCATTGACAGACCATGTGACTGTGTATGTGTATATGAGTGAATAAGTGTGTAGTGAGGAGTCAATGTATACGAGTGAAATATAGTGAGGAAGTGTATATACAAGTGATTGTGTAAATAGAGGTGAAACACTATGTGTACTATTTGAAAGTGTAATAAATATTTATTTGAATAAATATTTGTTTAAAAATAATTTTTGTATTAAATATTAAATTCTTGTAAATATTATTCATGCTATGTGTAATATTCAAATCCATCGCAACTTTCAGCATTTTCAACTAGCATTAATTGTTGTTATAGAAGATATTACAATGGCCAATACCTGTTGCAAGAAAATATTACAACGGACTGTTATTCTATTGAAGAAACATACAACAACAGCATAAGACCATTGTAAAATGTCTATTACAACCGTCTGTTACCATGTTCATTGCCCGTTGTAAAAGATGACATATTACAACATGACTTAATACAGCGGGCGGGCTGACCGCTGTAAAACCCCTATTACAATGGGCATTGCACGTTGTAATAGATTTATTTTGTTCTAGTGAAATCAACAAGTTAGTGATGCTTTTGAAATCGAAATTCGAAATGAAAGATCTACGAGAGGCTAAGGAAATCTTGAATATGGAAGTTGAGAGGATTCCAAAAAGTTCTGAGGTGAAATTGACTCAAAAGGAAAATACTAAGAAAGTTTTTTCCTAGTTTAGCATGGAAAATGCAAAGGCATTAAAACCACCTTTACCTTTGCATATGAAGCATTTGAGTAAGAGATAACCTATATTAGAGAAAAACAAGACTTATATGGAAAATGTGCTATATGCAAGCGCGGTTGAAAGTTTGATATATGACATGGTATGTTCACGTACAAGGCCTTATATTGCAAACACCATCAGATGGTTAGTACGTATATGACTAATATGGGGAAATTGCATTGAAAAGACGTAAAGGCTATTTAGATATACTTTAGAGGTACATCTTCTCGTGATCTTGTTTTTGAAAGCAGTGAAGGATAAGTTAGAAGTTGGTTCTAGATATATCTTCACATTTAATGGTATGGCCATCAGTTTGAGATTGAAATTGCAACCTATAGTTTCTATATCCACTAGGATGCAGGTTGATAGCTGCGGTGAAGGCAACAAAGGAAGCACTTTATTTGAGGCAATTATTTTGTGACTTGGTATTCGAACATAATGTACCGATGTTTGATTTGGTTGCCAAAGTTCTATTCACTTTATGGAGATTTTCAGGTCATGAATTAAGCATATTGAGGTGAGAGTTTTTTCTGATAGCCATAGATGAAGATAAACCAGTATACCTTCGAAAGTTGCACATGATGGATAACGTGACAGATATGTTTACAAAAGTTGGGAAGTTCAAGCATTTCTCAAACTTGGTTCTCTTAGTAATGTGCTAGGTATCATGAGGTAGCATGATTGGAAAGAGTTAGTTGGATGATGAAGAGGGGTATTAATGAGAAACTGTGATTTTATCTTCTTGGTAAGTACTTTTGGCAAAGCCAACCGGTTTTTAAAGTGACCGCAAACACTTTTATTATAACGAATAATAAATACAAATAAAACAGGGGGTTGACGGTTACCAACCTACTACAAATTTTGTTTTTAAGGTGGACCGTCCACGTCATCCTATCTAGGTTACAACACTGGAGCTAGACACTACTTCTAATCTATAAAAAAAATTGCAACTCCACATAGGGAGATACTTTCCAAGAGGCATATTATTTACATTTCATACTTCCAGTTACTTAACATACAAAAGTACATAAACAATTACACATCTACAATTTCCTGCAAACCAGCAATGCACCATACAAATAAGTAGCTGCATCAACCAGTTTGCGCATTACCATACTGTAAAAACAGTAAATTACCTTCCTTCACATCACAAGCAAGTATCTCCCATACTGCCAAATAGCACAGAACCCATAAGTATTGTGAGACGTGAAGGCAGTACCTCTACTTGAACATCTGATAACCAACGACATGAAAAACAGCAAGCGGGGATGACAAATAGTACCACGTAAACTATGACATAGTAGAGGTAGAGCATCACCTAAAACATACTACCAAAAGACTTTGACATGAGAATGTGACCCTCCAACATTATAGAACTTGGGAAGAACAACCCGACCCAAACATAATGTACTATACATAGTGACAATGAACCCATAAGTCGTGCCAGCCAAAGCGTAGAGCAAGACAACATAGTCAGTCACAACATGGGGAAGGTGAATCGTGGAGAGGGAGGAAACACCAAACAACAAGCTAAGATCTGGGTATAGCCTCTCGTTTATAACTTATGGTGGTGTTAACAATAGAAAAGAAGCCACAATACACCAGATCTTCACCCTAAAGAAGAAAATCAGATCTAAAGAACACAAAAGCTCATCGACGACCCGTTCAAAACAGACGCAATACACAAACAAAAACACTCATAATCAAAATAAACTACCCCAGAGATACTGAACCAGATCCATGCCCTCGTTGATGACATCAGTCTCTTGTGAGGGCGGGAAATAGGGAGCAGATCTCGAAGGTAACTAAGCTACCGTACAAGAGCTAAGGTCGCGAATCATCAGGGAGTTGAAAAGGGGAACGCTACATCTAAGGCTCGTCAGATCTGAGCTGAGATGAAGTGTTTGGAGTAGAGTGCTACTGCAAATAACTAGGCATGGAGTAAGCTAGATTTAATTGAGAGTGGAGAAGTAGAGAGTGAAGAAAAGAAGAAACAGAGAAGAATTAGAAATGGAGGCGATTTGGCTCTAGATCCTATTTTCGGATACTTGCGATAGAAAATTTTTTCTTTTTGCAATTCAACATCTCGGTAAATACTCGTTTACACTCATAAATACTTCTGACTTTTGGTGAGATGGGTTTTGAATTTGAATACTTCCAACACTTCGTTAGTGGAGGTGACTTTACCAGGTCTCACTGACTGAGTGTAATGGGAGGTGGCCTTACTGGAGCTCATAGGGAAAGTATTTATGTTTTTGATCAGTTGAAGTAGCTTTGGTGATGGTTGGGTATCATCCGACCTTAGGTGAGACGACCCGAAGTTCCCGGCGGCCTGAATCGAACAAGAAGACAGATTGCTTTGAGAACACGACTCATCAGAACACATAACAAGAGAACATTTCATTGCTATTACAACAATTTACATTAGTGTACAAGATATCAGAGTACAAATAATATACAGCGATAAAGTATCAGAGATTAATAAATTACAAAATAGTGAAAATATAATACATAAGTAACACAGCTTAATGAAATACACAGATATAAAGCATTCCAGATTATAACTCCAGTCGTAATGGAGGATCCCATGAAAAGAAATATCTGCAAAACCAAAACTACTAACTGCCCGTGTGGAAAATACGAGCACCCAGAGTTTAGGTGGGAAAAAAATAAACTCCAGGTTAGTTATGGGACTGGTGTGAGAACTAAAACAGTTATTACATTTATCTTAAATTTGGGTAAATCACGAGACCACGCCATATAACACGAAACGAGTTTACTCTCATGAATACCCGTCCATAAAATAGACAATGCAATGTTAAAAGGAAAAATGAAGCTATTATAAGACTCATGTATCATCACACAATGCAATGCAGGCCGGAGGATAGAGTTTTACCTTATAATAGCCAAACATGCTTGATACACAAAATTTTATCTTATATTATTACTATTATTATAAGTGCAGAAATCAATTTCGAATATAAATGTATCAATCTTAGACGGCATACTACCCTATCCTACCATGTCACCAAATAGGTTTACAACTGAAATTGAAAATTGCGTATTGGAATTTGGATTTCCATGTATGAACTGAGGTAAGGGATCTTCCTCAACTGAATTTGAGACAATCTAGCACAATGCCTCAGGGACGAAATGCATATCCCCTTAGGAGCGCTAGAGCCGACTAGCTGTTGCTGGTTAGGATTACTCCTGAATAATACGTTTCCTGGTCCAATGGGACCTAAAATCTGATCAGTACGTTGACCATCTTGGTCAGCATATCGACCATCAAGGGCCTTGTGCAGCCAAATCCGAGGTACCTCGCTATCCAACATCCACATATGTAAAATGTCTGGGCTCCATACCATGACATCACTTCTAGCTAGAAAGAAATGCATGTCCATTCTCTATGGTCTTTCATCCCATTTTTGGTTTATACCGGGGTGTGAAGCTCGGGAACTAATGCTATACACAAAGATACGCTATATTAAAGTCATGATTTGATCATCGTCCACAAAGGGCTGCTTTTCAACAAAAACTTTGATCCATGCATCTCAGCATGCCACATTGACAATTCATACCATATAACTGATGTCTACCGATATACAACCTTTGAGCTCATACGTCTCAAAGAAGGGTCTTAAGAAAAGAGAATAAATTCTCCGCCACCAAACATATATATATTTAGTAGAGATCAATTTATATTGCATAAAATACAATTTCAGACATACAATCCATTTGCAAGTCCATTCTGGGACTAAACAAAATTGAAGGCACCTTATTCCTCATCACATATGTCCAATACAGAAGAGAGACCCTCACATATCCGGTCGATCTCCAAGTACGCCTGTACGACCGTCACTTATAACCTCATCTTGGGTGTACCTCCTAAGCGAGACATCAGCAATAATCCAAACGATGTGAAGATCTCCAGTTTTCAACCACCATCTTCAAATCTTCAACTTTTAATCGTTGTATCAGTTATCCAGCATGGGATAAACCCAATCTTTTTGAATAACTCAAGTATCTTATAATCAAGTGATATAAAAACACATCATACGCCTCATTCCAATCCAAAATATTCTTTTATTCAAATATTCTTATCTTTGGGAAAGGTTCCAATTAAATTTATCAAAGATGATCTCTTTTAAACTTATCGTTTAATCCATTCCTTGGAAATCATTTCAAAAGAATTAATAATATCTTTTATCAACTTAAACCAAATTAAGGTTTATAAAACTAGTCGGGATTATTGAGCCTTATCGAAGTAATTATTCATTTTATTATCCCAATCCCAACCTATTCATCCCATGGAGCAAAAATGGTAGTACTTCATATCTAACATCCATTGTGTTATCAGTAAATTTAATTACCATTTAATGCTCCAAATATAATTAAAGATTTGCCTATTGCATGGAGTAGAACTGTGGTATTCCATCTCGAACACTTCTCGTGTTTGGCAAATTTAATTGCCTATTTATATTTCAATCTAATTAAAGATTCATCAAAACCCCAACTTAGTTTTAATCTCAAAAATCATTACTTAATGATTTATCAACTTATGAAATAAATCCCGCCTTTAACCGGGTTAAAGAAAAAATGTCGTTTAAAACACCGTTCACGATAAACCCGAGTCAAGTTCCATTAATATGGATTTTTCACAGGAATTTGATCAGTATATAATCGATATAAATTTCCGTATCAGACTAATACTATAAATGGAATAACGACAAAGCCTTTTAAAGTTCATAAATAGTAACTGTATTTCTTCACAAAAGCTCATCTCGATTATTATTAATTCGAATTCCATTCTATTCCAATTTAGTTTATTAAATGGGAAAACTTCACTTTGGAAAAATTCCATTAAATCTTAGTTAAAAGATTTATAAATTCCAAATTATAACTTCGTTGTTAATTGGGTTTAAAAACTAATGTCATTTAAACCATCATTCGCAATGAACCCAAAATCAACTTCCATTTATTTCCAATTATATTTATCAATTGGATAACTTCATTAATCTTAATTAAAAGATTTATTCCTTTCTCAACTGGGTTTACGAACAGTGTTATAGAAGACACCATTTATGTAACGACCCGTATTTTGGCCGTCAAATAATTAATTTAATTTATTATTTTAAATATTATATTTGGAGTATTAATGAATTTTAATATTTAATTCATTATTAAAACGAAGTTTTAACGTTACATATTTATTTAATATAAAACGAGCTCGAAATCGCGCGGCAGTTCGTAATATGGAGTTTTGAACTTCAACTCGATATACAAAATCTGATATAAGTCGGATTTCTGTGAAACAAGAAACGTTAGAACCGTAGTGATGGTAATTTTCATATGAAAGAAAAAAAATTCAGATTTCGTGTTATAATTTGTTAGTTATGGCCAAATCAAATTTTAAAATAGTCGCTATGGAAAATCGTTATTAAAATATAGGCCTTTAAAATAGCCGTTTTGCAAACGGACTCAGATTTTGACGAAATCAGTTTCATTAGAAATGTAACGTTAAATTATTGTACGGTGTTGAATTGCATGGTAAACCGATGTCGTATGTGACCATGGCAGCCACAAACGCCAGTTCAATTTCTATAGCGCGTAATTAATTTAATAAAGGGTTATTTGGGTATAACTTGAACAGACGATTGAATTAGGCCGCGAAACCAATTCCGTTGAGTTTATATCGTCGATTAGAGTCAGGATAGGTATATAGTTTGTTATTTTTGGAGACCGTGTAATTTGGTGTCCGAAATGGCATTGCGGTGCGCGTAAAAATAGCCTATCGGGGGAACAGTCTCAGAATGCGACGAAACAGGTGCCGTTGGGTTCGTATTGAAAAATTATTACAGGATTTCAAAGTTTCAAGTTGATTTGATTTATCTGGTGATCGTGAAAAAAATTAAACGCATGTTTATTTTTGGTGTTATAAAGGAAATTTTTTCACACGACCTCGGATTTCGACAAAACTTGTCCCATTGGGTTCGGAATATCTTTTTACACCAAGATTAGTTTTTTTATCAGAAGACAGATGTCGTTTGTGGTTAATTTTACGCGTTACTTTACGGCGAAGTTTCGATATGATTAAATAATATTATTTCTAACCCTAATACTATGCACATGCTACTGAAGCCTTGACGCGTATATTTCAGCCTATGTTTTAACCTATGCACATGCGACTGCAGTACAAAATAGAAGATGAACTTCTTTTCCATCTGCTAGCCTACACTACACCTTTCCCTGCCTATTTCTTCTTTTCTGTCCAACGTAACCTGTACGTTTTACTTCCCCTCTTCAGCTTCACAATATGAAGCATATCTATAGAACATGACTTGCGAGATGAAATGGCAACACAAATTCACATGGGAGGTACAGACAGTGAAGAACAAAGCTATCCTATTCCTACTGTTAACATACACAGGCAATGGCATATGGCAGAAATATCAACATCACTGTACCTAACCAGACGTGGGAAATGAAAACTTCACTCGCACATGCCATATCTTCTTCATCAGCATGAATCTTCATTTCATCTGAAATCTATCCTATACCCTAGGTCGGCCTACAACAACGTGATCCCCAAGCCGTTTATATCTATAAATACCAATAACATGTCAAAACCCTATTCTCTCGTCTGTTGGTCAACTAATAAAACAAGCCGCCACTCCTCAACAAACCAACGACCGAATGATTCTATCCTTTTTTCCTCCTTTTTCTCGAAATTCTCTGATAATTTCAATAAACTCCTAAACAAATATTCTTCATCTTGATAAGTCCTTAAGATCCAACAGTGATGATGAATTATTTCGAGTTGAGGAGGATGAAATCAGTCATGAAAGGGGCGTTGGTTTTGGTACAATAGCAGGCGAGGGGTTGCGTCGAGTTAGGGAGGGGGTCCGGCTGGCGGACGTTGATGAGGCCAAAGCGCGTCGACCAGAACCCTTGGATGGACCTCCGGGTGTCAGTGAAACCAGCGGCGGTGGCTTTTCTTCTAACGAGCAGTGCTTTGGTTTTGGGGAGCTGGTATGACAAAGACGATGGGAAAAATATGAAGGCGAGACCTCATGGATTTCATCATCTGGAACGATGTAGAGTTGTTTGGTTTCAGAATAAGGAAGATTGTTTTGAACGATGCTCAACACCATACGAAGTAAAGAGGGTAGGCCGGAATAGTTTATAATGTTATTAAGGTTTTTAATGGTAATTTAAACTGTCTAAATATATGTTAAAGATGAATTAGTTTAATTAATTTATACCAATTAGAGGGTGATTTTTACAGGTGGGTTGAAGCCTGAACTAACGTGAGGAACCTGGAACAGTATGATGCCGCGTAGAGCAATGTTAAGGAAAATAGGACAAAGTAAATTCTGTTGGAAAAGTATTTTCCCATATCAAAAAATTGGATGAGATAAATGACGCCAGGACCGTATGAACGAGAACTACATTCGGGAACTGTTCTGGACAGTGATAGAGACAACCGGGATTTATAGTTAAATTAAACGATTGTTTTAATTTAACTGTAACCGCACCGTTCAGCGACAAAATCAAGGTGAGTTAAACTCACTCAGTTTTCCCATTTATATTTTACATAAATTGGGTTTTTATTTTGTGTGCTCTGTTTGATAATGGTTGACTGTTTGCTAGTATTATAATTATTGGTTGATATGACTGATGAAATTAAACCATCGTTTAATTTCAGTGAAATACCAAATCGTTATTTTAACGATTGGTTCCAATAAAGGTAACTTACCTTATTGGTCACGTTTATCAATAAACATGTTTAATGGTTTGAATTGTTTGATCTGTTTGAATTGTTTGACCTGTTTGAATTGTTTGATCTGTTTGAATTGTTTTAAACTGTGTGGAGATAACCATTTGTATACAGGGAAGAACAGGTTGGAGGGATCCAACCGGATTCCTCAAATATATTATTTATTTATATATAATCATATATGAATTGTCAAAATTGGGTTATTGATTTTAGTAGTGATCGTTGACTGAAAAATCAACATGTGTTGTGTTTTAACCAATGAGCTATATTGGTTGAGTAATTGGCAGGAAATGGCCTAAAAGTAAATTATTTTATTTATACCGATTTACCGTCAGGTAAATCGATAGAACTGAAATTATAAAATTTATTTTGTAACAAAAGGTAGTTTTGAAATATATATATTTTGAATAAAAACTTATTGGAAAGGGAATAAATATTTATGTTTATAATTAAGTGCAAATTGATTTTACAAAGTAAAATCTGATATTTATCAGATTTGTAAATGTGAGAATAAGGGAATTGACCTAACGGTTAAATTTGGATAATTGTGTTGTTGAGAAACAATTTATTGAAATTATATAAATTAATTAATTATATTATTAATTAATTTAAAGGGAAAACGAATTGGAATTGGTTGATAAGATAATCGTGATTTGAGTAAATAAATCGACTCGTTAATTGAGTTGATTATTAAATTAGTATGTTTTGAATAGAAATAGTTTAATGAATATTGTTAAGATTATAATAAGATTTTAAAAAGGGATTTACTGCTTATTTTAAATTAATAAAGAAATTAACTACAAATGTAGTAAATGGTTGAAATAAAATATTATCGTAATTGATAATAATTTAGAAAATTACTTTTTAATGGGAAATCATTTAAAAAGTAATCGAAGTTGAAATGGAATTCAATTGAATGACAAAAGGAGAGTGGGAACAGGTTTTGTTTAACACTTGAGTTTTATAACAAAGTTATGAAAGGAATGGTTAAGAAAATGTGATAGTGTAAAATAAATGTTACTTAATTAGTCGAATTAAGTAAAAGGAAAGTAAAATAAAGAGTTTGATGATAAACCAGAGTTATATATAAAAAGGGTGAAGTGGTAAATCGTTAATTTTATATCAACGTTATTTAATAATGGGATTAAGTAGAATTGGGAGTTGAAATGAAATTTCCAAAGCGGGATATGGTTGAATAGATTTGAAATGAGATTGGTAAAAGTGAATTTGATAGAAGAAGCAAATCGTAAGATTTGTAAACTAATCCGAATTATAAAGTGAAGTTGCTTGAAAAGAGGAAGGTGTTAAAAGTGGTATTTTGATAAGAAGTTGCTTAATTATTAAATTAAGGAATAATGGTTATATCCGAGAAAGGGAATTTCAAATATATAAGAAGGTTTTATGAAACCGTATTTTAAATAAAATAGTTCAATGGTATTTGTATTGGGAGTAGAATAAAATATTGGTTTTGGATTACAACGTATATTTATGTTAAGGTATGAACGTTGTTGATCAAGGTCTGAGAGGTACTAAAATACCCCAACTTGAACGACTTCAGGATTTTCTTAGCATGATATGAGTTGTAATGGTAAATGTGGTTAATAAACTTTATTATTTCATTAGTGAAATGATAATGAAATATTTTTGGTGAAAATATATATAAAATGATGATTTCAAGGAAAAGGGGAATAAAGGAGATTTTGTCTAATTATAATGATATCTGCAAGGATAATAGGAAATGTAAAGTTGAGTATTGAAATAGATTTACTCTATACTTATAAGCATTTGTTATCGTTGTCAAGTAATGAAGGAATATGTTTCGTAAAGTTATGGTATGAGTAATAAGTTAAAATGATTTCCAAATATTATATAATAACAGGGCTAATGGTTTGAAAGTGAAAATAGAAACTGAATGTGATATAGGATTTATCCTAAGTAATGAATATATTAAAGAATAATCTTATGTTATATAAGAATCGAGAAAACTATATTTAAATTACTAGAAGATTTAAGAGTTTGAATTTACAATTGTTAATTAAAAGGCCAAGTGATGCTGAATACTGAACTAGTGAACTCATTGGATTGTCATGATTGAAACACTGTTTATTTTGATAGTTAAATCACCGACTATCAAATCTGTCCAATACGATTGTTGGTACGGAAAGACCGAGATCGAATTTATATTTGAAAACCATTCCAACCAACAAATACGTGAAGATATCAAAAGACGGTCGAGATGGAGCATTGAAGACTGTGGATCTTCATAAGCGGAAGGATTACTAATAATCTCGGGTTTAGCGGCCAGAGATAAACTGTGGTTCTGTCGTGGTTGGAATCTACGGGTTGCAAGGACTTCTTGCTACTGATCCATGGGGTGATTCCTATATTGGATGCAGTAGGAGAGTACTTTCGGTTCATCTTGTTCTTGGATGACTTGTATGGACGAATGTCTGACGGAGTATTTCCTAAAAACCACGTACGTTGATTTTTACAAATATACCAAGTTGGTGGCGAAGAATGGCCCTTCTTCAAAACCCAGAGCATATTTGTGGATGTCAATTAGTGATTTGACGGATCTGACGATGTGGCATTCAAAGTGAAGGATGATCTGATGTTCCTAAAAGTTAATTTAAACCTCAAGCCTCATCAACCGGGAAATGACAAAAAAATTGGGTAGGCAGCATGGCTATGTGGGTCGCTCCCATTAGGGTGTATAATCACCTATCTAGAGAAATTCCTTTTGTTCTTAAATCTATTTCGATGCTGTCCCTTTTCGGGAGGACGGTGGGTAGCTCCCAACCGTTGGTGATATACATTCGATACACTCAAGCGAAATGAGTGGTAGGTCATGTGTGGGCCGGGTTGCAAGACGTTCTTGTTGAACCCGGTGTATTCGCCTCTAGAGATATACGGTCGGCAGGTGGTCCCATACCTTGTCATAGTCGGAATCCAATCTCCAATAAGTGCCCGCGGTTTTTGATTATATACTATATATGTAGAGCGTGAGATGCAAGCGTTCTACTAGATTCTATTTACTTGTATTTAGACATTATTATAATATCAGAAAAGATATTGGTTTCAAAACTGTTTTGGGTTATCGTAAGGCAAAAACCGTACGTGTTTATGTGTGGATTTAGTCTTACGATTATCCTTTTCTTTGAAAGATTTTAACTTTAAAATCAGGTTGTGTGATACCCATAATACTTTTTCTCGCTCTGGTTCACCAGACTGACCCAGTGTTTTGTAAATGCTCGGGTTAGCCCGGGATGTACAGGTTCAGGTTATCGAATGTTGTGAAGTCCACAGACGAGCTGGAGATGTTCAGACATATGATATTATATAGTTACTATTCCGCTGTGTGTTGTATATGGGAACAGGTTATTATAACTGTCCCGTTGTGAGATGTACTCTGATATTGTAAGTATTTTTAAAGCTCTCAATAAAGTTATTTCTATATTATATTTTGTTCCGCTGCGATGTGAGACTCTGTGTTGTGTTGTTTCTTCTTCTTCTTCTTCTTCTACTCTAATATTTGTTTCTTTCTTACCTCACCCTTTAATTTCTTTCTAATAACGTCCAGTGTTTTCGTTGTTTGGAAGGTCGGCATGAGTACGGTAAGGGTATTTATGTCGATTTTCGGGGCCGAAAATCCCCGGGTCGTTACTATTCACGAACCCAAAATCCAGTTTGATATTAAATACAAGGTTCTATATAGAGATCATATTGACTTATATTCAATATCAAATTCTGAAACCAGCAGATATTGTTTTGGGAATAACGATATTTATATCTTCCAAATTCCTCAACGATATCCATATAATTACAAAATCTAATACTGAAATATCTGAAGATTATTTCCATCCAAATCCTTTCCAATTCATACGTTGGAAAAATTCTAGTTATATTAAAACCATTTGATTCTTACACTAATTGTTAACTAGCCTATTTAGATAAAAATATCATTTATCTTTTCAAAACTAAAATATTTCATCCCAAAATCTTTTCAAATCATTTATTATGATTTATCATAATTTATTCATATTTTTAATAATTTTATTAAGGCCCTCACAGTCGGTTTCCAATATCGGCCACCAAACTGCATCCATAGCGATCTTTTCCAAAACTGATTTGGAATTGTTTTAAAATCTAATCGTTATATTTTAAATCTCTTATATTCATTTGAAAGATCATTTCGATACAAACCCAACGGGTCTGGTTTTAGGAGAATCCGACGGTTGGATCTCTTGTTACGTCAATTCGAATTTATGGGTTGATGGTCACGAACTATCGCTGCGGGAAGCGTTCTACTCAAACCCGAATTTGATTTATAATTAAAATAATGTAACAACTCGAATTTTTTTGCTACTTAATTTGAATATTTAAAACTTATTTTAAATATTATATTTGGAATATTAATGGATTTTAATATTGAACTCATTTAGTTAAAAAATGATTGAACGTTACATTTATATTTAATTTATGAATGAACTCGTAACGTCTCTGTTGTTCGTATTCTATGAAAAAAGAAACATTAAGATCTTATTGATTATAATTTTCTAATGAAAGAGAAAAATCGAAATTTCAGCTTATAAATTATAAGTTATGTCCAAATCAAATTTTAAAATAGTTGCTATGGATTCATTTGTAAACGATATTGTTTATTTTGTAAATAAAATAAGGATTTTTAATATAATTTGGATATCGGTTAACCATGAAATATTAATATTGAGTTATGATTCCATATTGGTTTATATTTGAAGTGATATATTATTTTATTTGGATATATTCAATAATAATGTATTATTGAATTTAATTGTTTTGGGATTAAATATATATTTTGTTGATATTATATAAGCCTTAAGAATAGCAGTTTTTTAACTATCTACTTTTTCGATGAAACAAATTTTATTGGAATAAGTATAGCTAATTATTGCTATATTTCCAATCTGGAGCCAATCAGAGTTGTTTTGTGAGCGGTCGATATTTAAAATAAGAACTGATGAATATATTGAAATTAAAATAATATCGTTATGCAAACAGTGTCAGAATTCAACGAAATTAATTTCTTTGGGTTCGTAACGTCAAGACATAGCGATGCGTCAATTTTCGTCGCGTTTGGAGTTTATGTGTGTTAGTACGAATTTAACAGTCGACGTTAAATAGCAGTACCGAATAAAATATAACCTTCACATGCAGCTACCCAGCCGACTTAAATAAATGCATTAGTGCCTAAGTCTAAATCAACGTGAAATGAAAATATATAAACAGCTAGCTACTATAATGCAACCAGTCTACCCTATATTCTATATATTGTACACTCGCTACCCTATATATTTTGCTGTAAATTTAAAATAAACAGGCACATGCAATGTGCAGCCAATGAAATGAAGTATCATGCACAACTATTTCTTTCTGAAGCTGCTAATCTATATTTTCTGAAGCCTAACTCTGTAACAAGCACATACACATGTTTTATCACTTGAAATCTGACGTTGTTCCTATCCAAACTTCTTCACCCTATATATAACTTGCCTACTCATTTCTTCCCAGCAAAAATAGTAAAACCCGAATACCTCAATATCAACCTGTGCCACTTCCACTCCTTTCCTCCCAACAAAACACAGATCGAACGCATAAAAACAACAACGATATACTCCACAAGCACGTCTTTTTGGCCTAGGTGATCTACAGGATTGCGAAGTGGGGAAGTTAGGCGCTCGCCGCCGGAGCAGTGATGGTCGCGGTTTCAGCGGCAAGGAGGCAAAGTTTTGGTGGGAAGGAAAGTGATAGTCTGAGGTGGACGTTTGAGTTAAAGGTGGCGTGGGTTCGCCAGTTCTGGAAACAACATTAGGGGAAAATGGGGAGAAGAAGTCAAGGTTGTCGGTCAGATTTCGGTGGTGGCTAGAGGTCAGATAGCTGCGGTGGGGATGGAATGAAGGTGGCGGTGATGAGTTGTGAAGGGGGATAGGTTTGAATGAAACACGATAACAGGTACAAAATAAAAAAACGAAAAAGGAAACTGAAACAAAATGGGCGTGTGAAGGATCTGTGATTGGAAAAGGAAAAGAGATATTATAGGCGGGTGGGTCTTCTTCTTCGAATAGTAAAAATAATAAGAAAAGAAAATAATAATAATAAAAGAAAATGTGGGAAAGGAAGAACATATGGAATTTTTAAGGCAGAGAGCTTCAGCGTGGGTCGAAAATGATAAACGGGGAAGAAGCATTCCGTAGCGTAGTGGTTCGAGTGGTTATTGGGCCAAAAGTTCCAAGGGTAAAGGCCCGATTTCTTTATTTTAAAATTTTAAAGTTTAATTAAGTTATTTTACAATAGTATTAATGTGATATTTTGATCGTACGTTATCATATTTTCGAACGGTTGGTCTCGTTAGAACTGTAGGAATGTGGGCTAAGGGATGGAGCTAGTCTAGACAAGACCGGAAGCAACCGTAATTTTTAACTAATTTAAACAGCTATTTAATTTAGTTTAAAACAAGTGTTTTAACGATGGAATTAAACCAAGGTGAGTTGAACTCACTCTGTTCTCCTAATTATAATTATTATAAGTCGGGTTTAATGTTTGTGGATTATGTCTATTAATTATTGGATGATTTGTTGTTTGTTGAATATATACTGAATATTATACACGGCTAATTTAAATTAAGTGTTTCATTTAATTTAATTGAACCCAATCATTATTTTTAATGATAAATTCCAAATGAGGTAGCTTACCTTGTTGGTTACGTATATAATAATATAAACGTATTAGATTAATTTGGATGCTTGAATTATCGTTATTATTAGTTGACTGTTATTAATTGAATTAATTATTCTTTTTTATTTAAATTATCGTATTAAATGAATTGTTTTATTTGAGGTAACCTTTTTGGATGTAGGTAAAGACAGATTGGAGGGATCCAACTGGACTCCTCAAATTTATTGTTTATTTTCGTATGATATTATATAATTGTTTAACTAATATGATTGGAATATTGATTTGGTTGTTGATTGTTGAACACAAATTCAATGTTTGTTTGGTTATTAACCAATAGGTAGCATTGTTAAGGAATAAATAGCAAATGGCCTAAAGACACACCGTTTTTATAAAGAGTAATTTACCGTCAAGTAAATCATTAGAAATAAAGTTATAAAACTATTTTATAACTGAAGATGGTTTTTGGAATATGTTATTTGAATGAGAGTTTATTAAAAGAAAACAAATACTTATATTTATTATTTAAGTTATAGGTAATTATTAAATGATTTTATAGAGCTAATTCTTATATTAATAAGATTGATAATCTAGTGAGCAGGAATTAATGTAACGATTAATAACCGAGATTAATTGTTTTTAAGAAACAATTAAAACATGATTATATTGAAGTTAATTATTATTTATTTGATAATAATCGAAGTAAATGAGAATATTTAAATTAATTATAATATCGATTAATTTGAATGGAAAAATAATTTGGGATTGATTAATGAGTTAATTGTATTTAGAGTTGACCAAGTCAACTGCTTTAACCGAAGTTGATTATTAAATTAGCTTGTTAATTAAATGGAAAGAGTTATTGGTGAAGTAAACCATTTGATCTTTAATAAATTTGAAAGCTGATTATTATTTATTTAATAATGATCAAAGTGGTAATCTTTGAATTAAAAATTCATTTAATGAAGGTTTATGGAACCATAAGGAAATGTTCATAGCAAAGTGAAGTTTTAAGCGATTTTATGTCAATAATATAATAAAGTTAAGTTTAAATGGAAAATAAATTAAAATTCCTATTGGTATTATATTTAATTAGGTTTTATAATATCCAAGCTAGACAAAGTTATAAAACCCAAGTTTTTATTTAATTAATGGAATGAGTTATTAAAACGGCTTATGAGTGGGATAAAAGTTGAGAATACGAAATTAAAGAATTGGAATCTAACTGGAGAGCGGTTGAGTTATATGGCTTTCTGAGTATTGATCTGATATTAGTTTTGGCCTTCGGGGTTGATATTTAGGGAATTATTTTCTTACTGATTTACGATTAGGAACCGATGAAGGTTTGAAATGGGAATTGAAACGGGAACCCAAATTTGAATTAAAACGGTTAGGCGAGTTAAGTTATGGAGATGCAATTTAAATTCGCTATATTAAATAAGATGAGATTTTATCGAGGTATAACTGAAATGGGTTTTGAAATAAACTTATCAGAAGTTTACAAAAGGTTTTATTTTGGAATGAAGGCTTATATATGATGCTTAAAGATTTAAAGTTTTTGATTTAACGAATGGAGAATTAAAAAGGCCAAGTGATGTTATATAATAGACCAGTAGATTCATTTTATTTTTATGGTTGTTTCTTTGATATTCAAATAACTGACTATCAAAACAATCACGTTTTAGTATGGAAAGACCGGGATCGAATTTATATTCGAAAACCATTTCGAACCAACGAATATGTAAGTAAAGAAGATATGCGATGTCGATCGAGATGGAGCAATTGAAGACCATAAATCTTCATGAGCAGAAGGATTACTTATTGAATTTCTCTAGCCGATCCCTAGAGATATATATTCGACAATGATTATGTCTTGATTGAAAGCTACGGATTGCAAGGACCACTCGCTACTGATCCATATAGCGATTCCTAGGATTTGGTAGGAGGGTGTCTTCGGTTTGTCCAGTCCTAGAACAACTTGTATGGAAGAATGTCTGACAGAGTATTTTCAAAGGAGTCACATACATTGATTTCTTCAAACGTATTTCTGTTTGATGGCGGAGAAGACACCATCTCTTAGCTTAAGACTTAGGGTATTTTTGTGGATGTCAATTAGTGATATCTAACGGACCTGACGATATGATATTCAAAGTGAATGGTGGTCAGATGTTCTGAAAAAGTAATTTTAAACTTCAAGCCTCATCAACCGGGAAATGGCAAAAATCAGGCAGGCATCATGGCTAAGTGGGTCGCTCCCAATTAGGGTGTATTGTCACCATCTAGGAAAATTTCATTATTGTTCTTTTTTTCGATTCTGTATCTCCCGGGAACGGTTATGTTGGTGCCAATCGTAGTTGACAATATATTCGGAACATTCAAGCGAAATGAATGGACGGTCATGTGTGGCTGAGTTGCAAAGTGTTCTTGTTGAACTGCAGTGCATCCCCTCTAGAGTACACTGTTCGGAAGGTGGTTCCATACCTTGTCATAGTTGGAATCCAATCTCCAATAAGCGCTCGTTGTTTTGATTATATATTATATATGTAGAGCGTGGGATGCAAGCGTTCTACTAGATGGTTATTTATTTGTGTTTAGACATTATTATAATATCAAAATAGATATGTTTTCAAAATGTTTTGGATTATCGTAAGGTAAAAACTTTCCATGTTTATGTTTGGATTTGGTCTTACGATTATCTTCTTCTTTCGAAAAGGTTTGGACTTTAAAAATCAAGATGAATGATACCTTAAATTTAGTGAGTTTTCTCACGCTAGTTCACCAGACTGATCCTCGCGTTTGCAATACTCGGGTCAGACCGAGTTTTACAGGTTCAGGTTATCGGATGCTGTGAAGTCCAAAGATGAGTTGGAGGTTTTCAGACGTATGATATCTAGTATTTTTCCGTTGTGTGTTGTATGTGAGGACATATTATTATAACTGTCCAGATTTATTGATGTACTCAAATGTTGTAAGTATATTTCAAAGCTCTCAATATATATATATATATATATATATATATATATATATATTATATTCTGTTCTGCTGCGATGCGAGATTCTGATTCTGTGTTGGTTCTTCTTCTTATTCTTCTATTCTAATCTTCTTTCTTATCTTTTCCTCACCCTCTTATTTGTTTCTTTTAGCTTTCTGGTTTTTCGATACTTGAGTTCGGACACGGATGTATAAATGTCTAGATTCAAGTGTCGAAATTTCGGGGACACTACAAATAAAATCAAAAACATTTCCAAAATAATTTGTAAATATTATAAATTATTCACAACTACCACAAGAAAACGGTGTCTTTACCTACCAATTGTAAGCGTAGGTAAAACTAACATAATGGTGGATAATATATTTTAGCTACCAATATGGAATTGGTAGAACTTGGTAGGTAAAGCTTAGTGGAGAAAGAGCTTTTACATATTAATATTGGTAGGTAAAAGAATCAATGGACCCCACTACGTTATGACTCAAATGATGAGTAATCGGCTGATGTGTTTGATGATGCATCATCCTACATGGCTGCTGACATGGCTGATGATGTGTCATCCTATATGGTTGTCGTAGTAGTATACACATGACATATATTAATGCCGACACTTGGCGTTTAATGGTTGGTCCATGTGTCAAACAATAATTTGTCCATGTGTCATCATTTGATTAGTGCATATGACATCATTTTTTAGGCCACATGACATTATTTGATTAGTCCATGTGGCATTATCTGATTTGCCATGTGGCATTATGTCACTAGTCTACATTATATAACATTATTGTAATAGCACAAATGACATCATTTTATTAGTTTATTAGATGATTCATATTTTGGTCAAATTAAACGGTTATGTGTAGGTAAAAGGTAATAACAGTTATTTGTGACCTTTGTTTAGCAAAAACAATCCGTTACGTACTACAACTGCCTGGGCAAAGCATGATCAACAAATACAAAAAACATAATGTAAAAATAAAATACATAGGATGCAAAAGTTCTCGTTCTTCAATTTCGTGCTATCAAACTATAAAATAACATATGGAAATTACATTTTAACTCTAAATTATACTAATTTAATTTCAAATCCATCTGATGAATCCGTGCTTCTAGCAGCATCGAGGAAAAGCTAATGGAGCCTTTGGTCAGATTCTTTTTTCTTCTCGTCTGATGGTAGGCATAAAAATTCCTAGTGATGGGAGGCAAGGACATACTCTTCTTCACCATTGTTTTCACTGACAAGCACATTACCATTTGTAGAGTCATCCACTTCTACCTCAACAGTGTCTTCCTCTTGACCTTTATGTTCAACATCAGCTTCAGCAGTCCCAATTCCCATCTCTACATTTTCAATTGGCATAGTAGCTTCTTCATTTATCTGCATGGCTTTGATTTCTTCCATGAGATTCACCTTCATCTTTTCAAATTGGTTCAGGAAATATTCAGTAGGTAGAACTGAAAGCATTGGACGATTAATATTCGCTTAAACATTAAAGTCTCAGTGCTCATGCATATTTCATTTAGTATTGACCCCTGATAGTTGGTAGTGAAAATGGGAAATCCATAATTTTCTAAAAACTAAAAGTTATTTATGTACATACAACTCTGGTATATATATACTTAGAGAGATAATCTTCACTCAAAACTGGATATTGAATAAGCAAAGTATTTTTATATATGTATTTTTAAGATTAAGCATTCATCTAACAAAATTATTTAAAGTCATACATACACTGGAAGTAAGGATGTGAAGTTGATATATAAATTTCACATAACTGCGATACTGGTGAAACAAAGATTTTATAAATGCATTTGTGTGTTCACTGCTATAGACAATTTACAATCGAACGCATGTAAACAACAACGTCATGCAACTGCAAAGGTGGGGAAAAACATTGCATTTACGTTCCATGACTTAAAGCATCGAACGTTTCTATGCAATTTAAAAAAATAATATAATATCAAAACTTGGGATCAAATTAACGATTACAAATTTTGTACAGGACTCCAAATTGACAATATTTGTAATATAATTTGTTACAAAAACATAAATTATATCATCTTCAAAAGAAAAGAAAAAGAAAAAATGTGGACTTATCTTCACATTTGGGATATTTTGCACATCAATATCAGTTATAAGGAGCTTACAGACCATCCCAATAGAATAAGTAGACCTTCTCTCTATTAACTCAAATGCCATAAGACCTTCGACACAATAAATATTTTGATGACCTTGGAGTTCTAATTCCAAATTTTCAAAGAAGCCATTTTTCATATCTAAAAAGTAAAAAAGTATTGTTGTAAAAGCAAAGCAATTATGAAGAAGGAAACATAAATTTGGGTTAAGTAACAAACCTTCATTGTTAATATGTGGGAATTAATTGAATCTTCTCTGTAGAATTAATTATTCCACTACTCCACCACCAATGGAATTCACTGGGTTACTCGCATAATTTGTAACAATGGGTCCTTTTGTATTTACGGAATAACCATATGACCAGAATAAAAAAACATTAGCATATATATAAAATTTCTGAATAGCCACATGGTTCCCAATAGTGGCAGGATTTTCCATGAATTCACCAAAGTAAATCGTATTAAAAACTTAGATTTAACAAACGAAGAAAGAATTTTATTACCTCTGCCATAGTTGTAAATTGCTCGGATTTAATCAATTCAAAAGTTGAAAATACTGCAAACTTGGGAATGGAGGAGTAAAATAAACATGCGAATTTGCTTTATGATTGAGAAGAAAGATTGGTGCTATGATTTTGTGACAGACAAGAAAGGATGAAAGAAACAAAATAGAGAGAAATTAAAGTAAAATATAATTTGGGAACGGAGGAGTAAAATAGATTTCAGGGATAAATTAATTAACGTATTAATCTGAGGAAGAAACGGGACAAGAGAGAAGAAATAGAAAGAAACCTGGAATCCAGGTTACCACAGCCGAATATAATTGGCTTGGTATAATTTGATTTTGGCACTTTTAGGTCGGTTTGATTAGACAATAAATATTTGACAAATTCTATTCAAACACTATACATATTTTTGTTCACACCTGCATATTTTAGATAGAACTTAAGATCAAATTGTCCTTATTAAAAAAAGAACAGAATTATATAATGAAAATCATAAACAACTATTCCTTGTTTGCATCCTGTTACTTGTATAAATTCTCCCATAAAGTCGCATGCATATCATTAATTATATTAATTTAAATTATTTTTAGTATTAAATTATGCTTATATCATTACAAACAATATTTATATGTAGTCCATTTTAATAGCTTTCACTTTAATCAAATATAAAATTTAAAATTAATTACTAACATTAATGTTATTAAGAGTATTAAATTCTTCAATCCTTCGTTTAAACCGAATCATGTTTCAATTTAACAATAAAATTTAAGTAGTTTAACTTTTTAATGTACTCAAAAAAATAAATTCAAATTTCTATACAAAGATAACTAAATATTTTAACTTTTGTTTGAAGCTTATAAATTTGGAATGTGCAGAAATAAATTTAGGAATTTTGAAAGTATGGCTTTTTGGTTAGATTAAAGAATGAGAGAGAAAGTTAGTAAAATAAGAAAAATACATATTTTATCCTAAATGTGGATAAATTTGGAAAATGCATGTTGTTTACTAAGTAAAAAGCGATGTATGCGATCTTGTGATTATTTTTATTGTACATATGGTAATCTATGGCGTCTAAATAGAATCTGCCTAAATATTTACTTATCATATATAAGACTTAGACATTCTGTAATACTTTTATCAATTTAAAATATTTTTATTATTAAATTATGTTCATATCGTTACAAACAACATTTATATGTAGTCAACTGTAATAGCTTTGACATTAATCAAATATAAAATTTAAAACTAAAATTAATTACTAAAATTAATCTTATTAAGAATATTAAATTCTTCAATCCTTTGTTTAAATCAAATCATGTTTCAATTTAACAATAAAATTTAAGCAATTCAATTTTTTAATATACTCAAAAAAATAAATTCAAATTTCTATACAAAGATAAATAAAAAATTTAACTTTTGTTTGAAGCTTATAAATTTGAAATATGCAGAAGTAAATTTCGGAATTTTGAAAGTATAGCTTTTTGGTTTGATTAAAGCATGAGAGAGAAAGTTAGTAAAATAAGAAATAATGCATATTTTATACTAAATGTGGATAAATTTGGAAAATACATGGTGTTTACTAAGTAAAAAAGCGATGTATGTGATTTTTTAATTATTTTTATTGTACGCATATTAATTTATGGTGTCTACATAGAATCAGCCTAAATATTGACTTATCATATATATGACTTGACATTCTGTAATACTTATTAGACAATAAATATTTACTTGGAATATTCCATTTCTTTGAATACTAAAAATTAAAACGACCGAAATCCACTTTATGCCTAAATTTTATTTTTCATTATTAATGCAGTTTTATGTCATTTTTCTTTTAATATCCTATTCTGTAGGTGGCCAATCAAAAGAGACTAAGTGGATTGAGACCACAAAAGAGATCACGTGGATTGAGATTTATACCGTTAGATTTAATTTAAAATAAGCTGTTAAATTTATATCTTGAGAAGATGGTATGGATTGCGCCTTCGCAATAAACTAGACAAAATATATTTTTGTCATTTCAAATGATGACATGTTAGTGTGAAATTATGAAACATTTAAGAAATTTTAAAGTAAAAACTTTGGTAGTCAATTGTTTGGAAAAATAACAATGTATGATAAGTTATTAACGAATGATTATTTAATATTAATTATTTACATCTTAGTTATTGTTTATCAATCCATTAACTGTTAATTATTTCATATTTAAAAATCATTATTAATAATTAATAAAGAAATAATTATACATAAAATATTGCTAGGATATGTAAACAAAATCTTCAATTCAAAAAAAATGCTAGAATATACATTTTTGACACATCATCAAACAACTCAGTATTATTTTTAACGAAAAATTAAAATTATATGAGAAAAATGTAGGGACTAATCGCAAAAAAAACTTCCCCTTACATATATGTGTAGATAATACATTTTTCCTACCTATAATTATTGGTAGAGAATCATTCTTCAACAATTTTATAACATTGACAATATTTATCTACCAACAAATTTTACCATTAAATATTGGTAGATAAAGGTTCTCTTTACCTACCCATATTTGTTGGTAGGTAAAATATTGGTAGGTAAAGGTCAAATTTCTTGTAGTATACCATTTGAAATTCCATTTCAATCATTTTCTACAGAATCAATTATCTTCATATTAAGCCATTATATTATATATAATAGATTTTCATTCAAAACGTATTTTATAAAATGTTTATAATCTCGTTTAAAAATGATTTCAACTTCCACTTCAATTTTAAATCAAAATTGAACATCTCATATTATTATAATATTAAAATAATAATATTTTCAAAATATCATATTTTGAAATCAAATTTTCTCAATATTCATTATAATGTATAATCTTTATGTCCATCCAAAATCAGACATCAAAATCAAACTTTACTTCTTCACTGAATATTATATTAAAATATTCGTTATTTCCGAATTGGAATGAGACTCAATGAATTACCATATAGTTTTAATTATATAGATTTCATACATTACATGTATTCAATAATAGTTATAAATAACTATTAAACATCCAATTCACATCCAGAGTGCATTTACAACTGTATAAGCATTAAATAATTAAACAACGCTTGCAACGACCTGTCAATCAATTGATTGACATACAACTTCACACAAGGGAGATGTGTGAATTAATTATCATCCCAAGACCCATGTGGGGTTTTCAACCATCAGATAGTGATTATTATTTGTACACTTTGGGGATGTTTAAAATTATCGTCTCAATGCCCGTGTGGGGTTTACATCACAATCCATGTGAATATATCTACAAATTTGGGAGATGTGTGGGCAAATTGCCTTCCCAAGATAATTTATAATATAAGTGTTTATTTTTAAGAACACATATATTCACATTTTAAAGTAATAATATTAAAACTGTAAACATCCATCCATCCATATGATTTTTAAACAGCTGGTCATGTGAGCTACCATATACCATATAACAATTTTGTGATAATTAAATCAGATATAAATCAGCATAGCCAATCAATATAAATTCAGTTATTAAATAAAATAACTGTACAAATTAGTTGAGTGAGAGAGTTCTTACATCGATTGGTTTCTAAAATCATTAAAACGATTGTTCTACTAAAATTAAACAGGCATTTAATTTCTTTCAAAAATTCCCATAGCTGTCGTTTTTGACTAAATTAGTTTTATTGCGAAGCCTTCGTCGTCACGGTCCCAACGAAAATTATTTCGTTCCATTCTGGGGTCATTTGAAAAGGTTACGATGTTTTAAACATTACTTACATAAATTAGAATAATTGATTTATAATTAACTAATTAAACCCCTTGACCACCGTTTTTCCATCGTCTCCTTCCTGGAATAATTTGAACTGTTCAAACCCATCATCGCACCATTAGGGGTTTAAAATTTCCATCACCACGTCGCGCCGTCCATCGATCAACCTGTGCCACATCGAAGGCCTGACCGCCCTCAACCTTCGCCCGCCACTCCATGCTATTCGAACCCCTCAGTGCCTCGGAAATCGCGCCTGAATCGCGATAGTTTGGGCCCAAATTTCCCCCAAATTATTACATGATACGCGATCATATCCGTATCAAAATAAAGATATCAAAGAGCATGATAATTTTTGTTTTGGAACCATGAACTAATTCGAGCTGAGTTAAGAGAGATTGAGGGAATAAGGATTGAAGTTTCTGGCCATTTATTTCGTGTATGGCGGCGGGTTTCTGAATAGATTAGGGTTTTAAGATTTTGAGGGTATATATATAATATTAATATTAAATTCATTCGTTATTTCTTTATGAAGCTAATGCTCCGAACTCCAAACGAATCCCAATGACTGGCATCTCTAGCCAAATACACTTATTCTGGACACAATGGAATATATTTTGTAAGCTGATTCGACTGTTTCAAATAGTTTTTCTTAAAATTAAAATATAAATCAATATAACGTTAAACATTAATTTTGAATGTACGTTTTAATTTACTACGACCACATACAGACTTCAAAAATTATAAAATTTGAAATCTAGCTTTGTTTTACAATTATGGTTCTAACAAAATTCATTTCATCGAATCACTACAAGAAAACAGGCTATTTGTGACGGCTTCAGACGGGCCGTCGGCGACCGCCGGAAGCCATTGGAAATTTTCATGTTAAACTGCCTACCGAACTCTTTCTTCCTCGTTTCTTTTGCTCATCCATTTTTTCCAGCTACGGTTTTTAAAACCCTACCACCCCAAATCCGATTTTTTTGCCTTCAAATCCCGATTTCTTCGCGTAAGAACCTCCTTGGCTTTCATTCAGATCTCTAGAGCAATCAATTTGAGGTATAATCTCTTTTTTCCATAAAAATCCAATTTTTACCTAAATCTATATTTGCTTAAATTAGAAAATTAGGGTTATCTATTGATTGCAATTGGTTTAAATAGCGTTTTAGTGGGTTATAGCATCCTATTATATGTGTATTTCATGTGATATAATGAAATTGAAAATTTTATGTGCAATGTTTGGTTATTTGTGCATATGTCCCGCTTAACTTGATTTTGACCATTGTATAATTGTGGTTATTTGTGTATATGTGCACCGTTATGTACGTGTTATTCTTGTATTTGTTGCAAAAGTGAAAATCTTACAAAAATTGTTTGAGTACATCTAACAAAACAGAAACCCTTTTTGTGATTTAAAGTTATTTATGAATCAACGATGCAGATTTAAGAGAACACATCAAAATCGGATAATATGCATGAAATCGATGCATTATATCTATGATTATTACATGTATGAATAACCTTGTGAAGTAACATACAAAACTAACTATTTTCAGTGTTGGAACAATCGTGTGAGAAGTATTTGTCAAGTATTGGAACACTGATGAGGCGAAGGTAAGTGCACAAAATTATTTGTAAATATCAAAAATATTTGATTGATAATGTCATTCTTTGCAGACCCGGCCCAGCAACCTCCATACTTGCGCACATATTGTCTGTGATGCTGGATATAATATCATCATGACATATTAACTACTTTACTTCATCTCTTGCTTAAAATAAACGAGCAATTAAATCATGTTCTACCAAATTTGATGATACGAGCTTGTCCGATTTTGTTTTCGCCAACTTCTTCATGTAGTCAACTAATGAACTCTTGGCAATGATTGCAGGAAGACAAATTGGACGAATTTGAACCTCTCTTTGATTACAGTGTAGTCACCCCCTTTATGTAGTCATCGAAGGTAAACTCCCTTACCTATATCTTGGTGTTTTTGTTGGAATCTCAATTCCTTTTTCTTTTTTGTTAGTATTAATGCATATATATTATAGATGACGACGATGACACAGTTCTTTTAACTATGTTGGATGGGCCTACGGGAAAGAGATGCTTAAATTCTGATTTTAAGGTATGTTTTTCTATTTTTTTATGTTTAATATATTTTTAAGGTATGCTAATTCTGATTTTAAGGTATGCTTAAATTCTGATTTTGGATGCGCGTATGCGAAAGCGACGCGAAACAGGCGGTGTGGATTTGGAAATCAAGTGGTAATCGATTTTTTTCTTAATATAATTTTTAGTTTAGAAATAAAATCATGTACCCTTACAAAGTTGCTACAAATATGAGTTAGGATTCAAACCGTCCACTTCATCTTAATTTGTACAAAATATGAGTTAGGATTTGGAAATTAAGCAGATTTTTTTGGGGTAGTGTATTTATTATTGGTATATATATATTGGTGGACTACGTGGTGTGCACAAATTTATGTATTATGTAGTTAATGGTTTAAGTTTATATTGAAATTTTTATGTTTTTGTTAATTGGTTAAGAGTTGATATGTTGGGTTATCTATTGATTGATTAGATAGTGGTTTTAGTTAAGAAGTATAGTTGGAAGGCTAAATAGCAGCTGAAATTTCAAAAAAACAAAATGCAGGTTTTCCGACGGCTTCCGATGGTCGACGAAAGTCGTCGGAAACCGTTGCAAACCGCCGGAAACAAAACTACGGGCTGTGTCGAAAACCGTCGGAAAATCAGATTTTCGACGCCTCTAAAAGCGACAGCTATTTCCAACGGCTTCCGACGGCCTCTGACAGTTTTTAGCCGTCGAAAATAGCCTTTTTTTCTTGTAGTGAATTTGGAGACCGTTTGAAAATGACCTTATAACTAGGTTTATTGAATTATAACGAAAATTGAACACGCATTTAAATTTACCATGCTTACGTACTAATTTCAATTGACTTGAAATTTTAAATCTGACATTCCACATCCAACAAAATTAGTTTCATCGAAAACGGAGATCGTTTGTAAAATGACCATTTAAGGTCTTAAATAATATTAAAATATTAATAAATACCATAACGACTATTTGAGATTTTTAATTGGACATAACTTACAATTGGTAATATGAAATCTCAATTTCTTACATTTGTTAGAAAGATATTACTAAATAGACCCTAAGATTTCTTATTTTACTGAAATCCGACTTATTTTGAATTCTGTATATTTAATTGAAATTCAAAACGTAATTTCTCGAACTACCGCGATGTTACGAGCACATTTAATTAAAAATTAAATTTTTAAGTTCAACTTCGTTTTAAAATTAATTCTAAGTCATTTATTCTCAAAATAAACCGTTTTAAATATTTCATTTCCATTAAAATCAGTTAAAAATAAATTTTAAACTGGTTCCAAAATTTAGGATTATTACATTGGGGTTTAGAAATGATTATAGTATCCAGAAGGAGTATTAAATTTTTAAATAAACTATATGATAGATTGAAGTAGTTGAGAATAGCTTATTATTGGTGAAAACGATATGCGAATCAGAGCTTGGGAGCTCGAGTTATCGCCACTTGAAGTTGGAAGCCTCGGCTGAGCCAGATACCTGAGCCAAAAGTCTGGCACTTGGCCAGATGTTAGGTTCCCTTTTAACTATGTACTAAGTTCTGGGCCAGACGTCTGGTTGTTTGGTTTTTAAAATCCAGACACTTGAGCCATATGTCCAATACCTAGGCTAGACATTTGGCTGCCTGGACATAGGATCCAAATCCTATGTTAGACGTCTAGCAACTTAGGCCAAACGTTTAAGCTCTGAAAAATTAACCTTTTCATCTAGGTTGCTATTGAAATTTTCTGAAGGTTTCAAGGGGTAAAAGGGTAATTTGCCATGATGAAAAGTCCTCTCTATACAAGCTATTATAAGACTAAAAGAGAGGGGCTTCTAAATTGTTCAAGGGTTCATCTCAAAGGGATAATTAGGGTGTAACCTTAGTTATATTTCTTCAATTCTAATTTCCACAATCTTCATTCTAAAGTATTTGGTGATCATCGTACTATTCTCTTGTGCTTTTCTTATCGTGGTAAGAAAGTCCCTCTCCAAAGTGGATGTACACTGTTAAATCGTTAATGGGGCCAGCATAAATAGGGTATGTGCTTTATTTTATAGCAATTGGTTTTTCTAGATTGTTTGTGATGGGAGATAGTCGTATTTCGATTAGTTATTTCTGTTATTATAATTAAGATATTATGATCGACTGTTTTTACAAGCTTTCATTGATTTCGTCCCCAGCTGTGTTTCTGGGCTTGGATTTAACTTTAGTATTTGAATTCGAATTTCTTTACAGCGCGAACACAACTAACAATATAAGTAGGGTAAATTTCACAGTAAATTATATAAACTACACAAATATGATTGCTCACCTTCAACTTCTAGAAAAAGAAGAAAATTTTGATTTTAGTGTAGTGAATATAGCTGTTATGAAGTCCAATAATCATTATTAAATAAATGTGATGCGTTAGCAAAAATTTATTTATTGTCTGCGATTGCAGAAAAGTAGCATAGAAAAGTGCACTGGCACTGTATCCCATAGACCGGGCCGGGTGCCATCAAACAGGATCCACAAAATTTTGTAGTTCTTTATTATTTTGTATGTGTTGTATCCTCGTATTTTTTAGCCACTTTAATAAATTTAATCTTGCTTTGATTTTTGAATTCTTGTTTCATTACTTAAACACATACATAATGAAAATATATAAATAAATAATTAATTTAAAATTCATATTAAATTATTTTTGCTCTAATATTCCATTCGCAACGCCAAATAGGATTTTCATTCTAACAAACAATCCTGATCAAATACACTACTCAAATTTCCCATCAGTGTTTATTGAGAATGGAGCCAAAGCATATACCTGAGTTATCAGATTATTTGGTGAAATTGAAAGACAATGTAAGTGAAAAGTCGTTAATGTATTCCAAGTTGGATATGAATTCCTTCTACTATTTAATGCTCTAAAATGCAGAGATATTACATTTTTTTGTTTCAAAAAAAAAGAGAGAGAGAGAAAAAAGGGGAGAAAGAAAGAAAAATGTTCTCATCTTGAGAATTATGCTGCCTCCCCCAATTATCCGAGCATCAAAAATTAAAGTGCAAAAAGGATTGGAGCACATTATCCTGACTAAATTTGGCCAGAAAAATGAGGTAAATTATTCTAGGGCCCAACTTTAAAATCAATCGGTTGACACTTCGGGGAACATAGAACAGAAGCTCCACCAACAGTTGCTGCCTAAGTTCTATCCTTGTTCAACTTATCGTTATCAGTTTTATGTAATGAAAAGAAGACAAAGGCCACTAGAATTTGCAATCAACCTCGTTCCAGTTGCCATTGTGATAGCTACTACAATGTGCCATGTCCATTGGTGAGTTCATCGATCGAATTGTGTGGTAGGGAAAACGGTTGCATATGATTGGGGCTCATCAATTATTGTTTCATGCATCCAATTATTAATTCTACACTAGACATGAGTATAGTTTGAGCAAACTCACTTAGACCAAACATGCATTAATTCTCCCACTCGACCAATCCAAATGATTGAAGTGTCTTATTGTCAAAATATTGACTATAATGTGGAAGTAAATTTTCTTTTCTTGTTCTCATATTTTCATATAATAACAGTAAGAATGTATAAACTATATATTTTGTTGTTGTTGGATCTTTATTTATCAGATGACATTATGTAATGTAATGCTAAAGATAAACAATTGAGCTAAACCATACAGATTTTAAATTGTTAAACATAGCTGTAGGAATCTTCAGCATTTATAGGGCATTCAGCAACTTACAAATAACATAAGTACTAATAAAATGCATTTGTAATTTCAATCATTTGTAGCAAATAAGCTTATAAACCATAAATAGGACACCAGTTTATGTCTTAATTCAGAAAATAGAATCAGATTCTATCACAGTTTCAAATTTTCTATCCACATTATTTTTAATCTAAACTATTTAAGAGTTACTATTTAGAGACATTTCTAAGAATGTTTAAAGCAAGTTATTGGCAAAAGGGTGTACAAGTTTATCCAAATATACTCGTACAACACTGTTCAAAATATAGAAAATGTTGAATAATATTTCCTTTTGGAAGAAAGCTACTTATAAATTCTAACACCACTTGGTTTCACGTGTTCTCTGTGCAAAGGTGGGAGCTTCTTGGTCACTACTTTTGTTATAACTTCCACTTATTTTTGGGGGCTATTAATTGAAACAAACTTTAATATTTTGGTGTGATGCATCGTTTATAGATGGGGCATCAATTAAAAGTAAAATAACGGATCCTGTATCATTATAATCTCGTGGGTTTTCTTTATATGGATGACTAATTTTTTACGTATATATGGACTAAAGTGAAAACGTAGCGTTGCAAGCAAACGTTATATTTCTACGTAACAAACTTTCTTTTAATATTACTTCACGCATAAGATATATAGAGCAATAAGAGTACAGCTGAAAATGTATGGATCAAGATTAACCTTTACTGCATGAACAATAAAGCTACTCAGAACGATATGTGCGAAAGAGACAAATGTTTCGAAGGACCCACATTATAGCTGCTGAAATTACGTGTTTACCCCCGTGAATTAAACGAATAATACTCGGTCGCATTTTTTGACCGAATAACAGTTGGTCTGTCTAGCAAAGTTCCTGCATGAATTATGAAGATATAGCTTATTTTTGAGTACTGTATTTCTTGTGACGCTTTTCATGTTCATATGCTGTTAAATCTTATGCTGTTATCTCTGTAATTATATGCTTATATTGTTACTTCGTATGTAAACTATGAGGATACATGACATGAGGGACTTGACATTGGTAAATCAAAAGGATAAGAGTTTCCTTTGCAGTTATTCTTCATGTCCTTGTTTATGTACTTTTACTTCATGTATACCTATAAATCGAGCTGTGTTTCTATAAATAGAACAATGTAACATGCATGCCAATATTATTGGCATGTGACGATTTTAGCTCTTTTGATTACAGTTCAAAAGGCCTCAGCTTTATGGGGTACACTTTAATTGATTAGGGTCCACTATTTAGCCGCAGATGTCTTCCTCTAACTCGTATATGCTTAGATTAAACTATATTACAATTATAATCATGTGGTCATATATGTTGATAATAAATTAAATTGCATTGAAAATTTGGAATCAAAAGGACAATAGGTGAAATAGTGTGTCTATTGATTGAAAAGATATATCCTTTGGTTGGCGTATGATCTGTTGACTGAAAGGATACAACTGTTGATTGGTGAAAAGGGTCTACTAGGTGAACTTCCCTTCTTCTTTTTTGGGTTAAGACTATAAATAACCTACATGTTTTCAACCTTAATCAGGCAGTTAGAAAAAAAAATTCCAATTTATGGAGTAAATGTTGGAAATGTTTTTATATTAAATAAATTATTAAAAAATTGAAATAATTTTGTATGGCTTTGTAGTTATTTAATGGTCTCGTATTGTAGACTATAGAAAATAATTATATTTGATTCTTTCCAGGATAATTGGGTCATTTGAGCATCCAATTATGCTCTTTCTCTATATTGCACCTTAGGGTGCGTTCTTAACGAACGTGAACGTGACATTTGAGCATGCCATTTGAGTGTGGTACTGTAGCGAAGGAGAATTGTGTTTTTAGCTACGAACGGGGTATTTGAGCGTGGTATTTAATTGTTAAATTAATGGTTTTGATTTAATTAAATTCTAATTGCATCAAACAAAACGACAACATATTTCATAAAATAAACGACAACGTTTTTCATAAAACATAGCAAACACACCAAGACTGAAACTAAAACAAGTACATGAAAATCTAAAATAAACGACGATGAGGTAACTGACTCAACTCCGCTGAAATAAACCCACATATGCCCTCATCGCTAAGCTCCTGAACAATATCCACATTCCGCTCATCATTGCGGAAAATCGTCAGAATCTCCCAAAGGTCCGCACGCGTACCTGATCTCTGAAGAAGCTCCAAGCAACGAGCAGCAAGCTGTCTTGTATCGTCGGTCATAAACGAGCTGGCACGCGCTGTCTGTCTGCGCCTAGAGGGCTGACCAGAAGGGGGATCGCCCGAAGCCATCCAACCGGTATAGAAACCCGCGTCGGCAGGGGAGAAAGAAGCAGCTGGCACAAGCGCTGGTGGAGGTGCTGGTGCAGTAGGAGGTGCAACTGGAGGAATCAGATACGCACAAGTATCTTTCCGCAAACAGCCCTCGAACATAATGTCCTGCTATCGAAACTTCATCGGCGAGTGCTTCCTAAATTTTCTGAATCGTCTGCCACCGTCGGTACTCCAAAATTCATCATGACAGTCTAGATAATCGAACTCTGCATTCCATACACCCCCAGGTGTTCTAAGCAGCATGTCCCAATCACGAAAAGCTCGCTTCATGTTGTCCCATTTGTTTTTAATCTGGTTTTCTGTGAACTCCAGATTAAAACGGTTGTTCATTGTTGTTGCGACTGTTGCGTAGAACCCACTGACGCTTGTATCGCGCTCCGCTATGAACTCAACGCAAACATCTATGAAAGCGGACTCCCGGTCGTCCGTCCAATTCGCAAATGACTGCGAGGTAGCAGTGGTGGAAGTGGAAGTCATCCGCGTAAACAAAAACAAAAAAATTCAAAAAAATATATATGGTAGAGAATTGAAAAATAAACTCAACTATATTTTTTTTTACCCTTTTTGCAGCTCGAATTTGCTCAAAAAATTCGAAATATGGGTAAAAGGGGAGAGGTTTCGGGTTTGAATGGGGAGGAAAAGGGGAGGGGGTGCGTTCTTATAGCCAGCGAAAGGATACGTTGGAAAATTAACCGTTGGCGTCCGACGCGTCAGACGCCAACAGTTACTTTTCCAACGTTCAAGAATCGTGGAATCTGGAAGGGGTAAAATGTGCTAGCGTCCGACGCGTCGGACGGCAAAAAAAAAAAAAAAATGAGCATGCCAAATTTTCGCTGCGAACGCACCCTTAACGTAAAATGCTGAAATGTCTTCGAAAGAGCGACGACGTACAAGACCCTTATTTTTAAAAAAAAAAAAAAAAAAAAAAAAAAAAAAAAACTTCTCATCTTGAGAATAATATTGCTACTTGCCCCAATTATCCGAGCATCAAAAATTAAAGTGCAAGAAGGATTGGTGTACATTATCCTGACTAAATTTGGCCAGAAAAAATGAGGTAAATTATTCTAGGGCCCAACTTTAAAATCAATCTGTTGGCACTTCAGGGAACATAGAACTGAAGCTCCACCAGCAGTTGCTGCCTAAGTTCTATCCTTGTTCAACTTATCGTTATCGGTTTTATGTAATGGAAAGAAGACAAGGCCACTAAAATTTGCAATCAACCTCGTTCCAGTTGCCATTGTGATAGCTACTACAATGTGCCATGTCCATTGGTGAGTTCATCAAACGAATTGTGTGGTAGGGAAAACGGTTGCATATGATTGGGGCACATCAATTATTGTTTCATGCATCCAATTATTAATTCTACACTAGACATGAGTACAGTTTGAGCAAACACACTTAGACCAAACTTGCATTAATTCTCCCACTTGACCGATGCAAATGATTAAAGTGTCTTATTTCCAAAATATTGATTGAAATGTGGAAGTGAAATTTTCTTTTCTTGTTCTTATATTTTCATATAATAACAGTGAGAATGTATATAATCAATATATTTTGTTGTTGTTGGATCTTTAAATTTATCAGATGACATTATGTAATGTAATGCTAAAGATAAACAACTGACTTAAACCATAGAGATTTTATATTTTATATGTTATACACGAATCATTCTGTTACCTAAAATATGTGCTCTTTTTAAATTGTTAAACATAGCCGTAGGAATCTTCGGCATTTATAGGGCATTCAGCAACTTACAAACAACAAAAGTACTAATAAAATGCATTTGTAATTTCAATCATTTGTAGCAAATAAGCTTGTAAACCATAAATAACACACCAGTTTATGACTTAATTCAGAAAATAGAATCAGATTCTGCCACAATTCCAAATTTTCTATCCATATTATTTCTATGCGTACTGAACTATTTAAGACTTACTATTTAGAGATATTTCTAAGAATATTTAAGGCAAGTTATTGGCAAAAGGGTGTACATGTTTATCCAGATATACTCGTACAACACTGTTCAAAATATAGAAAATGTTGAATAATATTTCCTTTTGGAAGAAAGCTACTTATAAATTCTAACACCACTTGATATAACGTGTTTTCTGTGCAAAAGTGGGAGCTTCTCGGTCACTACTACTGTTATAACTTCCACTTATCTTTGGGGCTATTAATTGAAACAAACTTTAATTTGGTGAATTCTTTATATGGATGGGCCATCAATTAGAAGTAAAATAACGGATCCTGTATACATCATTATAATCTCGTGAATTCTTCATATGGATGACTATTCCTTTTTACGTATATATGCAATAAAGTGAAAACGGTAGCGTTGCAAGCAAACGTTATATCTCTACGTAATAAACTTTCTTTTAATATTACTTCACGCATAAGATATGTAGAGCAATAAGAGTACAGCTGAAAAAGTATGGATCAAGGTTAACCTTTACTGCATGAATTCTGAAGAGAGTACTGTATTTCTTCTGACGCTTTTCATGTTCATATGCTGTTATCTCTGTAATTATATGCTTAAATTGTTACTTCGTACGTAATATATGAGGATACATTTGACATGAGGGGCTTGACATTGGTTAATCAAAAGGATAAGAGTTTCCTTTGCAGTTATTCTTCATGTCCTTGTTTATATACTTTAACTTCATGTATACCTATGAATCGAGCTGTGTTTCTATAAATAGAACAATGTAACATGCATGCCAATATTATTGGCATGTGACCATTTTAGCTCTTTTGATTACAGTTCAAAAGGCCCCAGCTTTATGCGGGTACACTTTGATTGATTAGGGTCCTCCACAATTTAGCCGCAGATGTTTTTCTAACTCATATATGCTTAGATTAAACTATATTACAATTATAATCGTGTGGTCATATATGTTGATAATAAATTAAATTGCATTGGAATCAAAAGGACAATAGGTGAAATAGTGGTGTTGTAGTTTGTTCACCTCACTTTTAAGTGAGGTGAACAAAACACTTCATCTAATTGGTGGAAACCAGGGAGACCCATATGGGTCCTCCTGATTTTCACCAATAGGATCCGGTGTTTTGTACACATCCTTGAAAAAGATGTGTACAAACTCGGATTCGAAATAGTGTGTCTACTGATTGAAAAGATATATCCTTTGGTTGGCGTATGATCTGTTGACCGAAAGGATTCAGCTGTTCATTGGTGAAAAGTGTTGCTAGATGAACTTCCCTTCTTCTTTTTTGGGTTAAGACTATAAATTAGGGGTGTGCAATATCCGGTTCAAACCGAATTAACCGACCAAATCAGTTTATTTTGGTCGGTTCGGTTTTAAAACTAAATCGGTTTGAATTCGGTTTCTAAAATAAATATTTTTGGTTATCAGTTAAACTGAATTAACCAAACTTTTAATTTATTATCTAATTTTACAGTATTGCGGTACTTTAAATAATTAATTTAGTTATATAAACAACGACATTTGTTGCAAATAGATCAAATCTATCCTAAATGTAAAATTTATTATATAAAATTTCTCCAAACACGAATTTAAGTTTTACTTTGTGTGAATTCATTATTTGAAAAATAATACATCGTTCAAGTTCGGTTAAATCGATTACCGACTGAATTAACCAAAATTAGTTCGGTTCGGGAAATTTTCGTTTTCAATTCGGTTTGAGTTTTTTACGTCTAAATCAACCGAACAGACCGAACGATCGCCGCTACTATAAATAACCTACATGTTTTCAACCTTAATTAGGCAATTAGAGAAAAAATTACACTTTATGGAGTAAATGTTGGAAATGTTTTTTATGCTAATGAATTATTAAAACTTGGAATAAGTTTGACTGGCTCTATAGTTATTTAATAGTCCTCATATTGTAGGACCATAGAAAAGAATTACATATTTATACTTGATTCTTAACTGCATAATTGAGTCTTTTGAGCATCGAATTACGCTCTTTTGTCTATATTGCACCTTTGCTTAAACGCTGAAACGTTTTTAAAAGAGCGACAACGTACAAGACTAAATTAAAGTAAATTTTTTCCAATAATTTGAGGAAAGAGACAGCAAAAAATGACTTATGTTGCAGCCTTAGACATTACTGCCTCCGCATTAATGTTTCAAGTGTTGATGGTGTCTATGGCACAATTCAGATATAAAGACTTGCATTCCAAAGCATGGAGCCACAAGATGGAGTTCTTTTAGACTATGTGGAAGGTGGCTTGTATACCGACAACAAATAAACCACAACTGCGAGACAGACCCAACGAAGCCGACAAGGAGAATATGTTGTCTGGACAGAAAAATCAAAAGAGCTGTAGGCCTAGGTGAAGCAAAGTTATATGTGAAAAAATTTCATTCTCAACGAACTTAATGATGATATGTACGATTATCACAGTTCAATCAAGCAGCAAAGGAGATATTTGAAGTATTCTACAAGTATGACACAAATGAGGCATAAGTAAAAAAAAGTAGGCCATTAGTTGATGCCTTAAGTATTATATGACTGATGATAGGTTAGTCGAGATGCAATCTCATGAGCTCTAGAAAATTGCTTTTGAGATAGACTCTAAAGTTATGACAATAAATGTACAACTTTAAGTTACAAGTCTGGTTGATAAATTTCCCTCGATTAGAAAGAATTTAAGAATAACCTTAGACACACAACTAGGAAATTTTTATTTGAAAGCCTTATAACCCGCCTGTATTGAGAAGGAATCCCGTTAAAAGGATATAAAGAAAGAAATGTTTGCTATTTCGAGCAAGTTTAATAAGGCTACGGTTTTGAAACAGAACCCCAAAAACATTAAGAATCAGAGTAGCATGCTTAGTCAAAAATGCAGCAAACATAATTCAAAAGGGAACCAACGAGGTCAGCAAAAACCAACCTAAAGAATTGCTTTGGATAGCTGTTTCTTTGTTACAACTGTGAAAAATCAGATCATATGAAATGCAAGTGTCAAAATATACCAAGCTTTGCACCGTAGGTTTAACTAATCGAGGAGTCTCTTATGGCAATGATTTCTAATTCACCTTGTTTAGGGATCATAAGGTTGGTATGTAGATATTGGTGTTACATGCCATGTCCAATTTGGTTGTGCTATATACAAAATACACTGAGACTGTGGATAAGAACGTGTTGTTGGGAGAATCTTATACCACTATCATTGTTGGAATTAGAAGCATATAGATGAAATTTACCCATGGGAAAATGGTCATTTTTAAAGACGTCACCCACACTTTTGAGATGAGAAAAAATATATTGTTTCGGGTTATATTCTTAATAAGACTGGGTTTACACAAACTATTTGGGCTGACTTCTACAATCTACATTATCACTATAAATGTAACGACCCGAAAATCCGGTAGAATTTGAGCTGACCAAAAACACAAGTCCAACCCCAAATGTCACGGAAATTCGAACCATTAATAGAAAGAAGTTAGAGGGTGAGGATAGATAAGATAGAAACTTAAAATATAAGAAGAAGAAGAACACAACATCAGAGTAACACGAATCTCACAGCGGAACGAATAACATATAATATATATAACATAACTTGAAATATACATCTGTACTTGAATATACATCAATATCAAAGTACATCACTTACAACACAGCAGAAATAACTATAGCTATATGATCCTAAAGCCTCCTGCTCCAAACTCTTCCAGTATATCTGTAAATTCCCGACTACTTGACTGCCCGTACAAATTTAGGCACCCAAGAGTTTAGGGAAAACAACAAAGTAAACTCCGGGTCAGTCATGGGACTGGTATGAATAAACAGTATAAAACAGTTTCAGAAAACTAAATGATATCTCATAAGACCACGCCGTATAACACGAAACGGGTTTTTCCCTTATGAGAATCGAAACACTTGATTTATCTTTATATCAAAACTCTTTTGATATTATAATAATGTCTAAATCAAGTAGATAACAATCTAGTGGAAACGCTTGCATCTCACGTTCCACATATATAATATACAATCAAAACCGCAAGCACGTATTGGGTAATGGATTTCCAACTATGACAAGGTATGGAATCACCTTCCGCTGGTATATCTCTAGAGGAGAATACACCGAGTTCAACAAGAACATCTTGCAACTCAGCCACACATGACCGACCACTCATTTCGCTTGAGTGTATCGAATGTATATCACCAACGATTGGGATCAGCAACCGTTTCCCGAATGGGACAGCATCGACAATAGATTTTTAGAAGTAAATGAAACTCTAGATCAGGTGATTATACACCCTAATAGGTGCGACCTACATAGCCATGCTGCTTGCCCGATTTCTGTCATTTACCGGTTGATGAGGCTAGAAGCTACGCTTTATCATCACACCAGATTCACTTCGAATGTCATATCGTCAAATCCATCAAATCACCGATTGACGTCCTCAACAGTACATTACGTGTTAGCTAAAAAGAAGTTTCCTTCTCCGCTTCCACTCTTGGTACGGTTGAAGAAATCAATGTACGTGACCATTCTGGAAATACTCTGTCAGACATTCATCCATACAAGTCACCCAGGAACAGGATGAACCGAAGGTACTATTTCTATTAATAGAAAAAGTCCTTGTACTCTACTCCGTCTTCGATTATCTTTATATAATCTGATTCGTACGCTACTGCCGATATGGAGTGGTTCTTCGGATAATAATCCAACCGGTCTCTCCATATTGACAACGATGGTCAAACTTTGATAGTCTGTGATTTAACTATCGAATAAAAACAAGTGTTTCGATAGTCGATGATTTAACTATCGAATAAAACAAGTGTTCATCCAAACATCCAACAATCACTGAGCCTTTAATTAATATTTCATTAATTAAATCAATTCTCTATATATTTACTAATATTTGTTAACCAAATATTTTCAATAACCATATTGGCCTTTTTCGTTCTTTGGAAAACATTTCCATATATCGCCTTCCTTTATTTTCTATACTAGGAAATATTCATTATTCTATTTCCAAGCTTTACACATATTTGGGTTAAAACAGATGTTGTGTAAAACATCGTTACGACAACCCAAATACAGTATTTAACAAATTCTTATTCCACATTGATCTTCGAGCCTGAATCTTGCTACTTATCGGTATATCATGAAATCAATCAAGTTGGGGTATAATTACCTCTCAGACCTTGACTGAATAACATTTAACGTCAAAACAGACAAGACTACTTACTCGAAAAATCAATACCATACAACTGATTATTCACCTTTAAACACATATACATTTTCTCTTTCTATTCCTACGAGATTTTATTCTTATACTTCCCTTTTTATTATACTATTATATATTCTAAGTTCGTTTTCTAATCGACTTCTATATATTTTGATATGTTAATTTCTAACTATCAAATTATCCTAAAAATATTCTATCTCCTTAAATTCCCGGAAAAATTCGCCATAACCTCCTTTGTACCGGGAGCATCGGGAAATTTCAAATAGCTTTCCCGGTCCTTCTCATCTCAAAAAAAAAAAGCCAAGCAGCTAGCCGATACGGCGCATAAAATCTCATATGGAAATTAAATACGTACCTTTTTGTCGGGCATTCTATTTATTTCACTTCTATACTTTATTCCAAACCTGTCTCCTGTATGTCTATACCTGTCCAATCTATTTTAACTATACCAATCGTTTTAACTCAATTTGTTAATTAAATCTGTTAATTAACTTCTTAGTCTAATCCACTTCTATTTATCCAAATCTATTTATTATAAATCCCATTTGAATTTCTATATTCAAATTCCATTTGAAATACTATGTTCAAATTCTATAGTTAAACTCCATTTGAATTCTGTTATTCAAATTCTATATTCAAAGTCTATTTTCAAAGTCTATTTGAATTCTATATTCAAATCTCTAGTTTAAAGTCCATTTGAATTTCTATATTCAAATCTATAGTTTAAAGTCCATTTGAATTTCTATATTCAAATCTCTAGTTTAAAGTCCATTTGAATTTCTATATTCAAATCTCTAGTTTAAAGTCCATTTGAATTTCTATATTCAAATCTCTAGTTTAAAGTCCATTTGAATTTCTATATTCAAATCTATAGTTTAAAGTCCATTTGAATTTCTATATTCAAATCTATAGTTTAAAGTCCATTTGAATTTATATATTCAAATCTATTTTCAAAGTCTATTTGAATTCTCGGCATTTTTATATAAACAACGTTTATAACTTCAATTCAAATCCCACCTTTCCATTTATAAACAACGTTTATAAATTCGATTCAAATCCCATCTTTCTATTTATAAACAACGTTTGTAAATTCGATTACTTGTTTTATATACCTTCAAACAAGTTAATATTTTCTATAGTCTTATTTAAAATTCAAATTCTATTTATAAAAATAGAATTCCCCTTTTAAATTTCAAATACCCTATTTTCATTTATAAACAACGTTTATAAATTCGATATTTTTATAAATCAATATTCAAGCCCCATTGATATTTTAAACAATCAAATCAACCAATTTTCAATCATTTGATTTTAAACACATCACATATGAATATATATGAAATCAAACAAACAACAACAGATAATATATTTTTGAGGAATCCAGTTGGATTCCTCCAACCTGTTTTCCTGCATCCACAGATGTTAGTCAACATAGTAATACCCATCCTGCTTCGAGGCAGGATATCGCGGTATGAAGGTCATCCACTATCATAGCGTGGGGCGTATAGGGTAATCATCCGCTATGGTACCGCGGGCATCCGCTAATGAAACTGCGGGAATCCAACCAATCATCAACCCAATATATATATATAATAGTCCTAAATAACTAATATATTTAAATCAACCAAACAATATTCAAACAAGCATAGACAATTATTTTTAACTATATAAAAATAAATTCTAAATAAAAGGTGAGATTTACTCACCGATGATTTTTATTTGCACTGGTATCAATTTCAATTTCTCTTTTATTGATTCTCGAGTCTCCGAACTCCATAAGGATGATTTCATTCGATTTCCCCTTTCCTTATTTTGATTTGATTTTCCAACCTTGTATACATTATATATATCGTATATAAGAATTTTAACTATATAAAATTAAGCGACTTAACTAAGTAAATTATTAAATTTATTTATTTTAGAACAAATTATAAAATTAGCGACTTCATTCATTTGATTTAAATGACTATCATAAATCCTAATATCTCATTAAAAATCCTAACCATTTTACTTATTAAAAATCCTAACCCTTTTAACTTATAAAAATTCTAACCTTTAGAAATAAACAAATAAAATTACCTTAAATTCTTGTTTAAATTTCCTTCTTCTTCCCTACTATTCCTATCGCCTAAAAACTGTCCCTCGAAAATCACACAGAGTTGGCGTTCCCCTTCAGCATTCACCCTCACCAGAAGTTGCAACCGACTTCGCCCTTATGAACCGTACTGTAGCGAGATCCCCCTTTTACCCAACCTTACAGTAGCGAGCCCCCTCTTCAAATGAACAACGCCTGTAGCCCCAACAGTAAACCCACGACAAAACTTTCCCCAAAACCATAGTTCGAGGATTTCAATTTCACTACTGTCGACTTCCTCTCCCATCCCAGAACTTCCGAGCCTCGTCGCCTTGGATCCAGCACCACGCGACCTTCGAACGAGCCTTTAACCCCATCGCAATTCCCTTAATCATCTAGAATTCGAAACCCTCAACTTCCAATCAAGCAACTGCTGAACCCAGTCAACTATCACAACGCGCTGCTCCAGATCTGCCCTCAAATCCCTCATTTCCGAACACCTCAACGTTGCCGCGAACCCCCCTACAATCCGTTGGCTGAGTCGACGTTAATGTCGGAAAGGGTGCGACGCTTTCCTTTTTCGAACTGGGAGAAAACAAGACGAGCGTACAGGCTTTGAGATCCTGGGTTTTTGAATCCTGGTTACCATTCTTTCGATTTCTTTTGAAAAGAGGGGATCACGGTTCTTTTTATTGCTCAGGTGAATTGAACGAGAATGAAGAAATAAAGGACCAGAGGGATATCGATTTATAAATAGAAAAGGAGATTGAAGATGTGGTGAAGAAGTTATGCGCATGGTGTCCTTCAAGGCCATAGAGAATATTATATTTTATAAATTTAAATTTGTTTTTAACTGGATCTGTTAATTTAAATTGTCGTGTCGATTCCAAATTCCTTTTTGAACACAACAAGTGGCATTTCTAGGGCTATACCACTATTCTGAACACACTGGGATAAGTATCGAAGTCCAGTTCGATCATCCAGAACAGATATTAATTTAAATTGATATAAATTAAATTTCAACACAATTTATTCTGCGAAAATAAATTAATATTATCGTTTCTAATAAAAATAGAATTTATATTGATCACTTAAATCATTTCAATTCAGTTTTAACTTTGAATTGAATTATTTCTCTAATTCCTTATTTTGATAATTTAATATATATGATATTAAATCGAAATCGATATTTTAAATCGATAACATAAATATAAAATTCCATTTATATTTATCCACCCAATATTTAAATCCATATTAAATATTTAACATTAACCCATAAGAATCCGGGTCATTACAATCTTCCCCACTTAAAATAATTTCGTCCTCGAAATTGCTAAGGTAGAAAAAGTGCTACAAACCCATTTATCTTTTCAAAACTTATTTATGTTGATACTCAACATTTCAAACTTCCTTGCATAACTCTCTTTCGAATAGATCCCCATTCGATAACTCCTCCCTTCGAATAACTATATTCGATAATCTCTCTATCAAATAACTAGATTCAAAAACCTTTCCTTGAATAAACTATATTCGATTTAACTCCATTCGCTTGACTCTAGATCGCAGCAATCACAATGGTTACGCCTGATTCCCCCAGGAAACATCCGACCGTCCTAGGCTATCTGCAGCCTTGCGAATTACGCTAACAGTCGTACGAAATGGCAACTTATCCTGAGTAACTATTTTTGACTAACTCTATCTCAATAACTATATTCGATCAACTTTAATTGAATAACTAACATTCCATTAAATCCTAATTCGATTAACTATGTTCAATTAACTCTATTTGGTTAACTCTTATTCTGAATAACAAATATTCGATAAATTCTAATTGAATAACAATATTCAGTTAACTCTACAGATTAACCCTAACTGATTAACTCTAACTGGTTAATTCTTTCTCTAATCGATTTATTTCTAACTCTAGTCGATTATTTCTAACTCTAATCGACTTCTCCTATTCGAATAACTCCTATTGGATAGCGTTTATTCATTTATAAAGATTTATTTTTAGTACCGGTTCTTCACTTTATAAATATTCTCTTTAATAATGTTACTTCACTTACACAAGTGTTGTGTATTCCCTTCTATTTAAAACTATCGGTGTTAAAACCAATATCTCTTCTCTATATAAGTTCAGACTTATATATTCCATTTATCGAATGATAAATATTCAATTTAATTTATAAACTGTTATTTATAAATTAATCCTTTCTATTTATCTGTTAAAAACAGATTTCCATTTCCTATTCATCTTCTGAATATTCCTTTGATTAAATTCTATTTATTTAACAAATAAATATCTCATTTATAACATTCTATTTATTTTCTATAAATAAATAATTCCATTTAATCTATTTGTAAATGTTTTACAAATATTTCCCCTTCCAAATTCTATTTGTAAACGTTTTTACAAATATTTCTCCTTTTATTTGTTTGCACATAACTTCCTTTGTATTTGTGTTACAAATATATTTCCTTTATTCACCCCCAATTCATATTCCATTCACATTGATTTTACTCAGTTTATTCATTTCGATCCATTTAACTTACTTAAGTTAAATTTAATTTCAACCATTCAAATTCCCATTAACTAGTTGCTAATTAACCATTTTGCCTATTTCACCCTTTTTATTTGAATATAACTTATCCAAATAAAAAGACAATTTAATTATAGACTAATCTAATTATATTTTCAACTCGAGTTATATATTCGATTTCGAATATAAATTCTCAATCTCTTTTACTTATCCAAAAACACAATTTCGATTCAAATTTCCTTTAACTAATTATTTTCCAATTTAGTTAATTCTATTCAATAATCAGAAATATGATCATTGTTTCCCAAATTATTTTATCTACTTCACTTGAGTTCACATTCATTTTATAACTCAAGTCTATATTTTTCTCATGGCCATTCGGATTTTATTTACTTTAAAAATCCTTTTACTTATACATATATAAACCATTGTGGTTTTAAATGGTTTCTGGCGCTGCACCTTTTTGAAATTTGATTTTGACCTATCTCAAAATCTATACGACGAAATCCTGATTTTTCTCTTTCATTAGAAAACTATTGTTCAACCGGTCCCGACGATTCTTGTTTCAAAGAATTCCGACTTCAATTGAGTTCTGTATACTAAATTGAAGTTCGAATCGCCAATTTTACGAACTGCCGCGCTACGACGAGCTCGTTTTAATTATATTTATAAATATAAACGTTTGAACTTCGTCTATAATAATTTCAACTCCATCCTGATATATTTTTAATATATATCCAATCCATTTCATAATATTCCCGATCTATTTCTCTTCAAATATTCACGTCCTCTACATCTACAATATTCAAATTCCATATTTCTTTATTCAAACTCTATATTTGAATTTCCTTCTATTCAATTTCTATTTGAATTTCTTCTATTCAAATTCTATTTGAATTTCTTATTTTCAATTCCTATTTGAAATCCTTTATTCAAAACCCATTTCAAATCCCTTATTCAAATTCCATTTGAAATCCTTTATTCAATTTCTATTTAAATTCCCTATTCAAATTCCATTTGAAATCCTTTGAATTTAAATTCTATTTTAACTCCTTTTGTTTTCTTTGAATTCTAATATTCATCCTCCACTTTATATTCTCTTCGAAATTCTATTTAACCAAATTCCATTTGAATTCTAATATTCAAATCTCTATTTGACTTTTCTTTATTCAAAACCATTTGAATTCCTATGAATTCAAATTCAACAACAACAACAACAAAGCCATATATTTCTATTTGAATTCCTTTGAATTCCTTTTAAATTCAAATTCCATTTCAATTTTTCTTATACAATTTCTATTTGAATTTTTCCTTTATTCAAACTCATTTGAATTCCTTTGAATTCAAATTCTATTTCACTTCTATTTGAATTATATATATATATATATATATATATATATTCAAATTCCTTTATTTTACTTCTATTTGAAATCTATATATTCCAATTCCCATTTCAAAATTCCTTTGAAGTAATATACATATATTTATATCTATCTCAAATTCAAAAACATTTGAATTTTCAAACAACTTGTTTCTTTTCAAACAAATTCCATCAAAAACTTTTCTAAGGCAACAATTCCTCACTTAGAAACTCGAAAATGAACACTGGTGATGTTGCGACCATCATCAGAATTATTTCCCAGCTACTGAATGAGTTCAGTTCTTTATCACTTGACATTCATTTTGAAACAAATATTTTCCCAAACTCCCAGGATTTTAAATTCTGAATTCTGGTTGGAATTCAATTTCAACTTATCACATTTGTATATTTGATTTTATATACAAATCCTATTGGTTATATATAACTATTTCTGTTTTAATCTAATTTGATTATAATCCTAACAATCAACTTAACTATTTAAAACAATATCGTGTCCAATCTTCTGTTCAAGTGTTTATAAACTCCTATCGATATCGTGGCGTCCCACGATTCGACCAAAATTTATAATCCACTCAACAGACTAGTCAACACAATATAAAACAGTTTTTATATCAAATAACAAATACGCTCTCTCGTATATATATACACTCAACTCATTCTAGGATACTACTGATCCTATCTCTAATGAGCACATTTCCACACAGCCTAGGTATTCGCTCAACCTAAGCTCTGATACCAACTGTAACGACCCGAAAATCCAGTAGAATTTGAGCTGACCAAAAACACAAGTACAACCCCAAATGTCACGGAAATTCGAACCATTAATAGAAAGAAGTTAGAGGGTGAGGATAGATAAGATAGAAACTTAGAATATAAGAAGAAGAAGAACACAACATCAGAGTAACACGAATCTCACAGCGGAACGAATAACATATAATATATATAACATAACTTGAAATATACATCTGTACTTGAATATACATCAATATCAAAGTACATCACTTACAACACAGCAGAAATAACTATAGCTATATGATCCTGAAGCCTCCTGCTCCAAGCTCCTCCAGTATATCTGTAAATTCCCGACTACTTGACTACCCGTACAAATTTAGGCACCCAAGAGTTTAGGGAAAACAACAAAGTAAACTCCGGGTCAGTCATGGGACTGGTATGAGTAAACAGTATAAAACAGTTTCAGAAAACTAAATGATATCTCATAAGACCACGCCGTATAACACGGAACGGGTTTTTCCCTTATGAGAATCCAAACACTTGATTTATCTTTATATCAAAACTCTTTTGATATTATAATAATGTCTAAATCAAGTAGATAACAATCTAGTGGAAACGCTTGCATCTCACGTTCCACATATATAATATACAATCAAAACCGCAAGCACGTATTGGGTAATGGATTTCCAACTATGACAAGGTATGGAATCACCTTCCGCTGGTATATCTCTAGAGGAGAATACACCGAGTTCAACAAGAACATCTTGCAACTCAGCCACACATGACCGACCACTCATTTCGCTTGAGTGTATCGAATGTATATCACCAACGATTGGGATCAGCAACCGTTTCCCGAATGGGACAGCATCGACAATAGATTTTTAGAAGTAAATGAAACTCTAGATCAGGTGATTATACACCCTAATAGGTGCGACCTACATAGCCATGCTGCTTGCCCGATTTCTGTCATTTACCGGTTGATGAGGCTAGAAGCTACGCTTTATCATCACACCAGATTCACTTCGAATGTCATATCGTCAAATCCATCAAATCACCGATTGACGTCCTCAACAGTACATTACGTGTTAGCTAAAAAGAAGTTTCCTTCTCCGCTTCCACTCTTGGTACGGTTGAAGAAATCAATGTACGTGACCATTCTGGAAATACTCTGTCAGACATTCATCCATACAAGTCACCCAGGAACAGGATGAACCGAAGGTACTATTTCTATTAATAGAAAAAGTCCTTGTACTCTACTCCGTCTTCGATTATCTTTATATAATCTGATTCGTACGCTACTGCCGATATGGAGTGGTTCTTCGGATAATAATCCAACCGGTCTCTCCATATTGACAACGATGGTCAAACTTTGATAGTCTGTGATTTAACTATCGAATAAAAACAAGTGTTTCGATAGTCGATGATTTAACTATCGAATAAAACAAGTGTTCATCCAAACATCCAACAATCACTGAGCCTTTAATTAATATTTCATTAATTAAATCAATTCTCTATATATTTACTAATATTTGTTAACCAAATATTTTCAATAACCATATTGGCCTTTTTCGTTCTTTGGAAAACATTTCCATATATCGCCTTCCTTTATTTTCTATACTAGGAAATATTCATTATTCTATTTCCAAGCTTTACACATATTTGGGTTAAAACAGATGTTGTGTAAAACATCGTTACGAAAACCCAAATACAGTATTTAACAAATTCTTATTCCACATTGATCTTCGAGCCTGAATCTTGCTACTTATCGGTATATCATGAAATCAATCAAGTTGGGGTATAATTACCTCTCAGACCTTGACTGAATAACATTTAACGTCAAAACAGACAAGACTACTTACTCGAAAAATCAATACCATACAACTGATTATTCACCTTTAAACACATATACATTTTCTCTTTCTATTCCTACGAGATTTTATTCTTATACTTCCCTTTTTATTATACTATTATATATTCTAAGTTCGTTTTCTAATCGACTTCTATATATTTTGATATGTTAATTTCTAACTATCAAATTATCCTAAAAATATTCTATCTCCTTAAATTCCCGGAAAAATTCGCCATAACCTCCTTTGTACCGGGAGCATCGGGAAATTTCAAATAGCTTTCCCGGTCCTTCTCATCTCAAAAAAAAAAGCCAAGCAGCTAGCCGATACGGCGCATAAAATCTCATATGGAAATTAAATACGTACCTTTTTGTCGGGCATTCTATTTATTTCACTTCTATACTTTATTCCAAACCTGTCTCCTGTATGTCTATACCTGTCCAATCTATTTTAACTATACCAATCGTTTTAACTCAATTTGTTAATTAAATCTGTTAATTAACTTCTTAGTCTAATCCACTTCTATTTATCCAAATCTATTTATTATAAATCCCATTTGAATTTCTATATTCAAATTCCATTTGAAATACTATGTTCAAATTCTATAGTTAAACTCCATTTGAATTCTGTTATTCAAATTCTATATTCAAAGTCTATTTTCAAAGTCTATTTGAATTCTATATTCAAATCTCTAGTTTAAAGTCCATTTGAATTTCTATATTCAAATCTATAGTTTAAAGTCCATTTGAATTTCTATATTCAAATCTCTAGTTTAAAGTCCATTTGAATTTCTATATTCAAATCTCTAGTTTAAAGTCCATTTGAATTTCTATATTCAAATCTCTAGTTTAAAGTCCATTTGAATTTCTATATTCAAATCTATAGTTTAAAGTCCATTTGAATTTCTATATTCAAATCTATAGTTTAAAGTCCATTTGAATTTATATATTCAAATCTATTTTCAAAGTCTATTTGAATTCTCGGCATTTTTATATAAACAACGTTTATAACTTCAATTCAAATCCCACCTTTCCATTTATAAACAACGTTTATAAATTCGATTCAAATCCCATCTTTCTATTTATAAACAACGTTTGTAAATTCGATTACTTGTTTTATATACCTTCAAACAAGTTAATATTTTCTATAGTCTTATTTAAAATTCAAATTCTATTTATAAAAATAGAATTCCCCTTTTAAATTTCAAATACCCTATTTTCATTTATAAACAACGTTTATAAATTCGATATTTTTATAAATCAATATTCAAGCCCCATTGATATTTTAAACAATCAAATCAACCAATTTTCAATCATTTGATTTTAAACACATCACATATGAATATATATGAAATCAAACAAACAACAACAGATAATATATTTTTGAGGAATCCAGTTGGATTCCTCCAACCTGTTTTCCTGCATCCACAGATGTTAGTCAACATAGTAATACCCATCCTGCTTCGAGGCAGGATATCGCGGTATGAAGGTCATCCACTATCATAGCGTGGGGCGTATAGGGTAATCATCCGCTATGGTACCGCGGGCATCCGCTAATGAAACTGCGGGAATCCAACCAATCATCAACCCAATATATATATATAATAGTCCTAAATAACTAATATATTTAAATCAACCAAACAATATTCAAACAAGCATAGACAATTATTTTTAACTATATAAAAATAAATTCTAAATAAAAGGTGAGATTTACTCACCGATGATTTTTATTTGCACTGGTATCAATTTCAATTTCTCTTTTATTGATTCTCGAGTCTCCGAACTCCATAAGGATGATTTCATTCGATTTCCCCTTTCCTTATTTTGATTTGATTTTCCAACCTTGTATACATTATATATATCGTATATAAGAATTTTAACTATATAAAATTAAGCGACTTAACTAAGTAAATTATTAAATTTATTTATTTTAGAACAAATTATAAAATTAGCGACTTCATTCATTTGATTTAAATGACTATCATAAATCCTAATATCTCATTAAAAATCCTAACCATTTTACTTATTAAAAATCCTAACCCTTTTAACTTATAAAAATTCTAACCTTTAGAAATAAACAAATAAAATTACCTTAAATTCTTGTTTAAATTTCCTTCTTCTTCCCTACTATTCCTGTCGCCTAAAAACTGTCCCTCGAAAATCACACAGAGTTGGCGTTCCCCTTCAGCATTCACCCTCACCAGAAGTTGCAACCGACTTCGCCCTTATGTACCGTACTGTAGCGAGATCCCCCTTTTACCCAACCTTACAGTAGCGAGCCCCCTCTTCAAATGAACAACGCCTGTAGCCCCAACAGTAAACCCACGACAAAACTTTCCCCAAAACCATAGTTCGAGATTTTCAATTTCACTACTGTCGACTTCCTCTCCCATCCCAGAACTTCCGAGCCTCGTCGCCTTGGATCCAGCACCACGCGACCTTCGAACGAGCCTTTAACCCCATCGCAATTCCCTTAATCATCTAGAATTCGAAACCCTCAACTTCCAATCAAGCAACTGCTGAACCCAGTCAACTATCACAACGCGCTGCTCCAGATCTGCCCTCAAATCCCTCATTTCCGAACACCTCAACGTTGCCGCGAACCCCCCTACAATCCGTTGGCTGAGTCGACGTTAATGTCGGAAAGGGTGCGACGCTTTCCTTTTCCGAACTGGGAGAAAACAAGACGAGCGTACAGGCTTTGAGATCCTGGGTTTTTGAATCCTGGTTACCATTCTTTCGATTTCTTTTGAAAAGAGGGGATCACGGTTCTTTTTATTGCTCAGGTGAATTGAACGAGAATGAAGAAATAAAGGACCAGAGGGATATCGATTTATAAATAGAAAAGGAGATTGAAGATGTGGTGAAGAAGTTATGCGCGTGGTGTCCTCCAGGGCCATAGAGAATATTATATTTTATAAATTTAAATTTGTTTTTAACTGGATCTGTTAATTTAAATTGTCGTGTCGATTCCAAATTCCTTTTTGAACACAACAAGTGGCATTTCTAGGGCTATACCACTATTCTGAACACACTGGGATAAGTATCGAAGTCCAGTTCGATCATCCGGAACAGATATTAATTTAAATTGATATAAATTAAATTTCAACACAATTTATTCTGCGAAAATAAATTAATATTATCGTTTCTAATAAAAATAGAATTTATATTGATCACTTAAATCATTTCAATTCAGTTTTAACTTTGAATTGAATTATTTCTCTAATTCCTTATTTTGATAATTTAATATATATGATATTAAATCGAAATCGATATTTTAAATCGATAACATAAACATAAAATTCCATTTATATTTATCCACCCAATATTTAAATCCATATTAAATATTTAACATTAACCCATAAGAATCCGGGTCATTACAATAAATGATATATTTGTGAGTAGGGTTATGCAACCGATGGCAGGTTTAAACTGAATGTTGAGTGCAGTAGAATGTTTGCTTCTATTTGTATGATGTATAATTTTAAAATCAACACTCTGTACTATGTCATGTAAGTAAACTAATAATAAAGAACATGAGCTTAGGTCTAGTCCCTAATATGACACTAAATGGCTTGGTGTGGAGCTCGAAATTTTGGACCTGACAATTGTTGTGTGGTCTTGTCAATGGATGTTGTCATGTGCAGTACTAGACTAGGAATTTTTTCAAATACATGTGTCTGATGTTCCACTATTTGCCTGTACCTACGTGTGTCTATAATGTAGTGATGTTGTACGTCATGCAGTGAATGGTATTACCCTATTTGTGTGTGGTCTGTTTAGTGTATTTTGTATTTTCAAATGTAGTGCACTTCTTTTGAAGTTTGTCATGTAATATGTTATTATCTCCCTATGTGGAGTTTTTTGTTATTTGTAGCCTAGATTTAGTGTCTAGCTCCAATGTTGTAACCTAGTTAGGTTAATGGTGGAGGGTCCACCTTAAAAAACCGAACGGTGGACGATCCACCTTAAAAACCGAATTTAGTAGATTGGTAATTAGACAATATCCTGGAACTATTGTAATTATTATTTGTTATAATAATAAGTGTTATTTGCAGTTACTTTAAAAACCGGTCGGCTTGGCCAAATTATTTTTAGTGAAAATCTTAAATGAATATATAATTAGAAATTCAGAAATTTTTGACTTGACTCATTCTAGTATATGTGAGCTTGTTGACACTTTGACTAGAAATGAATACCACTAATGTTAATGCCTAAAATTGCATTAACACCATATCAACATGAAAGCACCACCCCTCTTAGGGAAAACAACACAGACATTAAATGGAAAAAAAGAAATAAATTGAAAGTATAAAGAGAGAGGACATAAAGGGTTTATAGTCGTTCAACCATTAAGGAGGCCTACATCCTCTTTGAATATTTTTATTGCCCGATTCTCCTTGCCAAATTACAATACTTTGATTATAGACAGTGTATGATCTCCAAAGTAAAGACTATAAGTATCACAAGGACTATGAACTATCAGAGTAGATCATGGTTATTAGCTTAAGTGAAGAAGTTTTGTTGTCTCTAAAGCTTGTAATGGTCAAAGAGATGGTGTGGGAAAGGTAGAAATCGCATCCTCTATTTGTAGGAGGTCATGGGGTATTCATAGGTATTTTCACAAAAGTTGGGCCGGGTAGCATTGCCAATAGGTCCAATTACACACCCTTAGTCCATGCACCAAAAACAAGCTTTATATGACTAAAAACTATGGATTGGTTTTGGTCCATGGCCTACGGATTGGTATCGGTTAATAAAGTCAACCAATTTGTGTCCCTCAACTTCATATCATGTGTTCTTATGTCCCTCTTATGCTTTTTTTACGAAGTATGGTTTAGGCTTCATTTGCTTGCACTTGTGAGTCCATCGTATTTATATACATATTAATGGCCTACTCCATCGAGTAATTTGATTTCATAGAGCCCGATTTCCATGAAACTTTGCATGTAGGCTAATAGGAGGATAAGAATAATAACAGAACAAACGTTGATTCATCATCACATAGCTATATGGACCAGCACCGGTCCATAAGGCGTGTACCCATACGGGTCCATATACTTAGGTAATCTTGAGTTCAAATTTTATGGATCTACCTCTTCTTGTTTTGAGCCTCTTCAGAGAGTTCGAGTTGATTCGGAGATCTTGTTGACTTTCGTTCTCATGGATATTCTCTTCAGGTTAAAAACTATGTTATCGTTTTCCTACCAAAGTACATTTTCATGGAAAGAAAGACATGATATGGACCAATATGCCATTAAGCATCGTAATACGAGTGATCTAAATGTCACTGTTGAATTTTCCAAAGATTTTCCATTAAATGTCAGGTCGTTACTTTAAATTCTTGAGCCGAGTTGCACATTTAATCATAAATACTGAATTTTTGGCTTTAAACTTGACTATATGCTTCTAGAGGTGGTGTTGTTGGAGTGTACAAAACTTGGTGAATCGATGTTATCCTGATAGCTCGGTATCAATCCATAAAGCATGGACTGATGTAGTCCATGTACTCATAATACTTTTTGAGAAAAAACTTCCACCCCCATGTATTGGTCCAGTTCACTAGTTTAACCATACTTCCATTTTTCTAACTTCAAGGTGCTCGATCCACAACCTTGCTCCAACCAATCCATTTGACTTTTTCACTTCTACGGATCATCTAGTGTCGTTGCCTATCGCTAGAAGCTCTTAACCCTGTAGCCCTCCTTTCGAGTACAGCACCGGCCTAGATCTGCCTCACTTTACCTGATTCAAAACTAGCCCTAGCTTCAGCCATTCGAAAATGCTACACCAATTCTGACACCATTCATGGCCAACCTACCGACGTCATATTCTCTAGCCACCTTCCTTTGTCCATCGGTTCGAGTTGTGCACACCAGATATACACCTTTCAACTACGTAAACCCTAGGTTTTGCCTTCGTATTTTTTGTGACTTGGATGTAATATTTAGGTTGAGCTCGGCTTCCTGATGAATTTTGGACTTAGTTGAAAGGAAGACTTGAATTCGAATCCAATTTTAATAATTTTCGGCATATAGTGATTAAACCAATTCCTTGAAGCAACTTGAAACTCAGAACTTCACATGAATTTTTGGACTGAACACATGTTGCCTTGAATAATAATATGATACTTATGCCTCTGAGTTGTCTCACGAACAACAACAACCGTTTGTAATTTTCACTGGCTTTTACAACTCAAATCTTCTAACTTAAAATCTACAGTGATCTCATGTGTCCTTACATGACTTTAACCAAGTCCGGATCATTGAATTATTGATTCCAAAGTTCTCTTCATAGCGTACGCAAACATCCAACGATCCTATAATAAAGCGTGTCCCATGCCGCTTCGAACGACTATCAATTTCTCGAGTCAACAATGAATAAGTGTAGATAAAAATAATAGTATGGAAAGCTTATTCGTGCTCAACTGGGCTATCTACTTTGTGATGGTTCAATTTGACCCGGGGACCAGTTGGATACATATCACTTGGATAAAACACTGAATTTGTCCTCGGATGACGCTTAGCATTCTTAAATCGACATAGGCTGACCTCGATCTCCGAACAACGTTTGTTGAGAAAACACTTATAAATCAAATGCACATGACTGTGTTGAACATAAGATTCCTTGTGTAGAATGACTTAGTAGTACTCAACTCGCTTGCATTTAAGAGATGGTGGTTCCTCTTGCTCCAAGGTCAAGTCAACTTCAGCTATGCAATCTTCATAAGTCCATATTGAAGCTTTGGCCCACGTCCTTGGTTAATGGGTTATGATTGCACTAGGGCCTATAGTTGATGAGATGTGCCTTATACTTGGAACCATTGCCCATTCGCCCGAAAGGTGTCAGTCAATCATCATACACCAGATGCTTTGAAATATGTGTATCCATTTTAGGATTCCAAATGGCGATGTGCAGCTGCCAACATGATTAAGTTGTTGATAGACCCCTGCCCGGCTACATCGCATGTCGTAGCTTCGTATGCATTGAACCTCCCACTTAATCCCTTCCTATGAACGGTGCTCCAAGAGATTGGAATTGCACCTTTCTAGCTTTATCAGAATGGCTAAGCCATATTGATGTGCATATATGTACTTTTACATAGATTTTTAGGCGTTTACCCACTATCGACAACCTTCAGCATCTTCTTTTGTTTAAAAGAAGGAAAGATCACCACTCCCTAGTTTTCGTTGGGGTGGAAAAGGATTACAAGAACATCTTTAATCTACCAGACAAGTTGCCTCCATTCACAAATCAATTCTCCTTTGTGCGGTACCCTAAAGCATTTAACAAGCCATGGAATCACGGAGGTGAGCATTTGTGTTTAGTATTGTGCTCTACTTGAGTTCAAGGCTTGAGGTTCCTAACTTATTTCTCTCTTTTCTTCCTTATGGATTTTCCCACTTACATTAAAAATCCCGTTCACCAAGCTATGCTAGATACTTTAAGGGCTATTTCAGTTTCAGAGAGGAGGAGAGAATTCTTGCTATAAGACAGATACCTCTATAGATTTGGACCCCTTCATTATGCTAGACCAGTGACTCCTAGGGAAGTTTCGGCACTTGTTCGATCTTGAGTTAAGACCCGTTTGACCTGAAGCATTAGAGGAAATGTCACTTTGTTGTGTCCATCAGGAGTATTATACAAAGGAGAAAGCTCAAGTGGATGACTGAAGTTAGGCCTGGTGACCAAGCGAGTATGTCTCCAATCCAGGAGTGTAAAGAAAAGGTTCACTCAGTGCGAGGGTATGTTTGCAATGTTGATGGGTGTAGAAGAAAGAGAAACCATTAGAGATGATAATTATGATTCTAAGGTTGAAGAGAGTGACTCAAGGGAAGTGTTTATGGAATCATTTGATGAACTTCTGACGCCATCCTAATCCACTAAGAAACAAACACTTTATGGGTCCATCCGAACGAGTATCCAGGGATCCGAACACTTTTGTTACTCTTGCTTCTATAGATGAAGACGACTTTAGTGATTTTGGAGACTTAAAAGTGTTATTCATATAAACCCAAGCAAGTTTTTATGGGAGGCGTTTACATCGATGACTCTGATTACACCCGGTTCTTGCACACCCATCGCTCTAACTTATAATTTCTGTTTATACCAAAAATGGCACAAACACCCCCAAAGAATACAATTCATAGAGAGTAAATCTAATGGAATAGAGCCACAATCACAAGAAAAAAGTAAAGACAAGGAAAATTAAAGTGATCCGGTCTTAATTTTGACCTACGTCAACTATGAAAGCAAATTTCATTATCATCAAATATTACAAGGTACATATTCCTCTCAATCTTATACATTTTCTCTTTTTTTGCCAAATATTTCTCTGTCTTCACTTCTTTTACACTTGATTCACTTGAATTCAATATAAAAACAACGAAATCTCTATAAATGTGACAATTGTTGGAGTCTTCAACGATTGGAGCACTTAGATGATTTCCAATGAATCCATGGAAGATATGATGGTGAATCAAGGCTTGATGGAAGATAATGTTGGTTGGAATGACTTAGAATGGTTGAGAAATAGTTTCGGCAGCACTCGTGGAAGAAGGAATTGATCCCCTTAAAGGTGGAAGCCATGAGGTATTTATATGTGTGGAGAGAATGAAGTGAAAAGGCTGAAGTTATATGTGCAGGCTATGGATCGGTCATAACTTTGTTTATGAGAACGCCACTGGGATGAACTTTACCGATCTATCCAGTTGTCACTTAACCGACCGACCCATGCTGCTGTTGTCGACTGATCCATGGCTTATGAAGACGACCGATCCATCCAGCTGGCTTCTGACCGACCGACCCATAGTTAATGAAGTTGACTGACCCATCGTATTTGAATTGACCGATCCAATGGATATCCATCTGACCGATCCATTGGCAAGAAGGATATCGACTGGTTCATGGAACTCAGTGTTGTCTGATCCATATGAAAATGGCATGACTGACCCATAGAATACTAATACGACCTATCCATTACATTATTTGGTGATCGATCCATGGTTAATGCCAGGATCCGATCCATCGATACAATGCATGATTTTTGATGGATAAACATTTGCCCCTCGGAGTTTGTAATTTTTGTTTTATAAGAATTACGAGCTTCAAAATTAACAAATATGATGCAACGTAACAGATTGTAACTCACTCTTAGGGGTTGACATCATATGTTTTGGCATAGATCATGACATGCATTACATTATACGGGTCGACACATACACATTGTTATGGATCGGTCGGAAATTAATTTGAATGGGCCGGGAGGAGACAAATTTGAATGGATCGGGTGTAACAAGGCTTTATGGTTCCGTCAGCCCATTTGTAATTTGCCTTTTTATATTACCTTTTCAGCCCTTGTCTTCTCATATTATCTTCCTTTAATCGAAAAATCAATTTAATCGCGGAAATCTCTTTCTTCTGAAGAAAACCAACGCCCCAACCTACTTCTCTTTAGCCGATTTCCTTTAGTCTTGATCAAATCTGTCTCGCTAACCATCTAAAGCTCCAAATCCAACACTATCCATCGCAGGTTTCACCAATCTTGAACCAAACCGGAAAAACTCCTTCAAATCTTAAGCACTACACCTATTACAGGTGAATGCATCCATGAATTCTTTTGCTGAATTGGTTTTTTATTTAGGGTTTTGCGTCGAATTGGCTTTGGGATGATTTTTTTGGGATTGTAATTGTTGGAATTTGGGGCGGATTTGATTGAATTGAGTTTAGAGTTGTATATGAGTGGCTTGATGCCTTCATTGTAATCGCATTTTGATCTCTAAACGTTGGGACGATTCCATACTTCAATTTTGACATTGCGCATGAATTTTGATATAAACAACCATTGTGTTGAGTTCTAAGTAAATATAAAAAATTCTGCAAGCTTTTGGTCTTGAGTCTTGTAGAGAGCTCACGTTTGTACTGCCTTGCATTCGGTTTCGTTGTTGTGATAATGCTTGTTATTGGTTGCAAATTTTTGTCATTGAGCTGTGCTTTGTATTGTTGATACCATGTTGATGTTACCAGAATTGATTGCATTTGTACTTTGAAGCGTGGTCATGATATTGAGGGATTGGAAAACTTACAAATACTGACAGACTGGTCATAGTCGACCCATTATGGGTTGGTCAGTGTCGACCCGTAATGGATCGGTCAACGCCGATCCATAATGGATCGGTCAGCGCCGATCCACTATGGATGAGCCAGTGCCGAACCACTATGGATCACTCATTATTGATCCATTATGGATCGATATCACCATTCCATTGCACTTTTGTATTATTCCGACATCCTTTCTGATTATTGACCTTTCTTGTATTGTGCTAAGTGTAGAAGCTATAATCAACTGAATGTGTTCTTTTATTATCACCTATTCTGTAAAAACACTCACATGTTTTAGGCTAATATACTATGTCGTCGACTGCCCATATTGACAACAAGTTATATAAATGTTTGGAGAATTTCTATAGTGAACTTTACAACTTGCATTTGAATGATATATTTGTGTTGGAGTGCTTGATTGATCATTTATAATTTAGTCGAACATCCCTTGCACAAACATAAACAATCTAATATGAGTTTATAGTGATGCTTGGAATCGTTTAATTAGTTCATGACAATTGTAAATCCCAAGCCTCGCACATATAGTTATATACAACATAATATGTTTTATCTTTAGGAAAAGCACACCTGTAGTTTGTTTTCAAACACAATTATTTGTGAAGAAATGGTAACTCGACATCAATCGCATTAAAAACCCGAGGAAGCATCTAGGCCTACTCAGGTCGAGAATTCTTCTCAAACTTCGGACACTACAATGGCTAATTCTCCTGGGCCGAATGTTAATCAAGATTTTCCTCTGCCTTCACCTCTTACCGAAGTACCCCTCGAGTGAAAATCAATGAAACTTACTGAGCTTTCATACAAGCACTTGTCTGCTCAGTATAGAATTCCAGAAACTGATGCTAAATTCCCGAGGCATAACGAATTCACTGACCTTCCACCCCTTGGCTATGTTACAGTGAATCGTCATATGTTTGCGAACGGTATCGTCCCTCTGTTTAACCCTTTTTTGGAAATGGTTCTTCGGCGCTTAGCTATTTCCCCTTTCCAGCTACACCCAAGTGGTTATGCCATTTTAACTGGGCTTTATGTGCTTTTTATGAGGACAAAGCAACGTGTGCCTACTTTCCAGGATATTTGTTCCTTATATGTTTTCAAAAGGAGGAAGGAACGACCGTTAGTTATCTTTGTTGAAGGAATCCGAAATTCCAAGATTATAACTAACTTGTCGGAAATTGTTAAGGCATTTGTAGATCAGTACTTCTACGTTTGGTGTCTTGACAATTTTTATGGCATGTGGATGGAAGGATGTGAATACACTTACTTAAATTCTCCTTAATTCATTTTCCATTTATGTCTTGGTTTTTAAATCCCTTCTTTCTTTTACATAAATTCCACCCTTTAACCCAGATGCTATTGTCGTTCAGAATCTATTTGACACTTTGAGATACGTCATTGAGAAAGCGAGGAGTAGGAAATTCTTAATTACGGAAAAATTCCTTCGTTAGTGTCACTTGCTCGATCCTTCACGCTCTCTTGTGCAAGATCCAACCACCAAGGAAGATACTGTTGCTAAAACCCTTGCAAGGAAAGCCTCTCTAAAGAAATGCTCAGACCCTGAGAGTAGTAGAAAGACACCCCCTAAGTCTAAACTGACTCATATTGAAGAAGAAAAGTATAGACAACATGAGGGTGAAAGTCTTATAAAGGATACTGAACAGATTAAAGAGGGTGAGACCTCTCCGAGAGCTGACCCAATTGTTGAGAAAGCAACCGAGGATCCTTCCATTCTAGATGCTCATGTTGAGAGTTCCACAGACACCTTTAAGAATCTGAATGACCTCAGCTAAGGATCTTATCCCGAGTGACACCATGACTTCGGATCCAACAACATTGGTTACAAAAACTAGAACTAAGACAATTGTAGCTCAACCTTCTTCATCAGGGAAAACGCTTGCAGACATAGGGAATGATTTCGATTCACCACTTAACATCAGTTCGTTATTAGAAGCGCATTAGAAAATATTTCACATATGCTATAAGCTTTTGATGCATTCCATAAGTTTTATAATTTGCTCCCGTACTTTCCAATCTAAGCACTGAAACACTGCTTTGCCTTTTTTCAGGTCTAGAAACGAGTTATCCATTTATGAAGAACTTTAAACAACACACCAGCTATTATAATCCCAAGCATCTCATATAGCCCCGTCATCCACAATACTCACAACATGGCGACTTAGTGACTGATGAGAAAAAGAGGTGGATGCGCGATCACCAAGATATGTTGGATGCAAAGGAGAGGGAGAGATAGGAGAGAGAGAGGGCATGAGGTTCTCATGTGGTAAAGACAAATACGATGACCGCCATGACGACTGATATGATGATCGAGAAGACGAGGAAAGCCGGTGAAGGAAGAGAAATGAGGATGATCGAGGCAGGGATGATTCTCAAAAGTGCCTTAGATCAGAAAAACTTCCTACTGCCACCCAAACTACTTCATCCGGTATTCCTCCTTTCGATATTCAAGTGTTCATATAGAGGCCCCGCTATGAACCTGAGCATCCAAACACCGTCTCGCTGAACGATTCAAGGGTTTGTATTTATAAGTAAAGTACTTTGACTTAGACATATACCCATCCGACAGGCGGGATATACTCAAAGAATTCGACACCTTGAAAGGTCGTATGCTTACGCAGATGGATATCACCAAAAGTCAGCTTGAGATACAATTAGATGCAATCAAGAGTCATGCTGATAAACTGTTATCCTTATGGTACACATTCGCTAACGATCTCCCAAGACTTAATAGAGTCAACCTTGGTAAAATTGCCACTATAGAGAATGACAAGTTTGAACGGGCCAAGGTTCTAGAATCCCGGGATGTTACCATTGCATCTCTCACGCAACGAAACACAGAGTTAGAAAGGATAGATCCTGAAACCTAGAGGATCAAAGAAGAACTTACTGCCACTAAACTGAGAGAAAATACGCTAATAGTGCAAGTCAAAGATGCTCAGTCTGCCTAACAGATTACTGAATCCAAATTAACCGTAGAAAAACAAGCTTCTGCCACTTATCAGCAAGAGAATGTTATCCTTCACGAGAAGAGTACCTCTCAGAGGATGGCTATTTTTGTGCTAAATACTAGGGCTGAACCTCTTGAGGAGGATAGAGTTGAAGCTTTGACTGCTCTTAAAAAAGCTAAGGCGGACGTCGATGCCACTTTATTCAAATTTTACGTCTTCAACGTTAGCCAGGGGAGCTTATGCTATTTGGGATCTGACTTTGCACTGACTTTGGCCCTAGTTTGGGAATCCGTACTTAAGTATTGTGAAGGTACCCACGATGAAGAATACCTCTTGTACGATCTATTAAATAAGGAATCTCGCGAAGTTTTGGCCGAGGGCAAGAAAAAGCTTATGGAAGAGTGAGCTAAATCTTATGGGGAGAAAGCGCCAGCCGCAGCTGCTACCAATGCTTCTACTAGCTTTGCCAATATTGAGGCTTCGGGTTCTCAGACTCCATCTGTACCTCTTGCTGATCCTCCTACTTCTCACATAGAAAAGGATATCATTGAGGAGCACCCTATTAAGGAACATGCTGTTGAGAAGGATATTTCCGAGTAGCATATAAGAGATGGCGAGGGGGATGATGACGATAACCTGGATAATTATAGAGTCGAGCACAGAAATTTTCCAGCTCCAGGTAAATCTGTGATTGACCAAGTTATGACGTTCTTGTATTTTCTTTGTAATTCACCTGGGACACTTGCATTCCATGCTCATTGTTCCTTATTTGCATTAGGTTTAATCTCGCCACAACTTTCTCCTGTCAGAATCAGTACGACGACGACTGAAGACATCGTCACTGACTCGACCTTGGTGTCAGTCACCACTTTTGCTCCAACTGTCACCTTTCCTCCGGACGATGCATCTTCACAGTCAAGATTGCAAGACATAAGGATTGGTGCATTTTTTGATTTGGACAATGATGCTTACGATATCCCTAGTGATGAAGTAGAAGATTCTGACAATGCAGATGAAAACCCATAAAAAGCTGTTGTGGACCAGGAAAGGTACAAAACTAAGTCTTTGTCGTCTTCGAAGCGTAAATAAGGAAAGTGCACTGTTAAGAAGAAAGGAGTTATTGTTCTATCTTCTCCCGAGAGTCATTCTGGTGGCATAAGAGTTAAAGACGGGAACTAGCCAGCTGGTACACCTCCTCCTTCTTCTAGCAAACTATCTTTGAGATCCAGCGGTTCGAAGAATGGAAAGAAGAAGAATTAGTGCCTGTGACTAGCTTGCTTTACTTTCCGTTGTTTCCTTTTACGTACTGCATTTAGACCGGTTGTATATGCGAGTGTCGGTCCTCGTTTATCACTTTATGCGTATTCGTGTTTGAAATTCTTGTATCTGCGACTTCTGATGTGATGTGATGAAACTGTGCTTTGCTTATTATACTTAAGCCTTTTGTTTTAGCTTTATCGTACTTTTCTGTTTTCATTCCACACCTGTTTCTCTTCACATTTACATTACAAGTTTTCTATTGGGGTTAAGTTATGACAAGCTTATAGCATAAACTGTGAGCAAATTGACTCGTCTTAATGCGGTGGTGATTGGTATGAACTGTGAGCATTATTGATCTGTCTTAATGCGGTGGTGATGCCCCTGTACCAATGGTCGTCACGAACTTCTTAGGCTGGGTGTGATCAACTATACTAGGATTCCTCGATTATGGCTGAAACACTAGAAATTCCTGCTTTATCGGCCAAGTCTTTTGAATAAGTGTAGATAAAAATACACTAACAATCTAATCGGATAGCCCCGAAGTGGTCTTTTGAATATAATTAGATGCCTCCGAAGAGGTCTTTTGAATCCGCCGATTGCCGAGTCTGAGATGATCATACACTAACAATCTAATCGGATAGCCCCGAAGTGGTCTTTTGAATCCCGCTGATCACTGAGTCTGTGATCAGTAGCACTAACGAACTAATCAGGTGCCTCCGAAGAGGTCTTTAAAATCCGTTGATTTCCGGTTTGAGATGATCTGATATTAACAATATAATCGGATGCCCCCGAAGAAGTCTTTGTTCCCAAAGTTTATCGTAATTGGGTCAGATGTTTCCTGACACTGACGATCTCATTGAGTGCCCCCTTTTAGCTGGGAATTCTGATGAATCCAGACATGTGACTCTCTAATTTGGTGATCCAGGTCTTTTGGAGACTAGATTGAATTCATGCCCCTTTTGGCTGGGACTTCTGATTAGCTTCATTTACGAGAGGCTTTATCATTGCGTGGCTTCACAGGGAAGACACCGGTTCCATTACCGGATGCTCCTCATAACAAGTTATCCTAGTAACAAGACTAGGGTCCTAAGTCACTCTTTTCAGAAGATGTCCCTTTGGTGAAACTTGCAATGGTTTTGTCTTTAGGTTTGACATTGCACCTTTTAACCGTCTGAATCTTGGTGGCCTTCATTTTTCTTCTTCAAGGTGATGCTTTACACCTTCGTATTTGTTGCGAATGGTGTTAACGACACTCGTCACATTAACGACACTCGTCACATGAGCTGTCCTCATCAGGATTTGCTGTAAAGGTCACCAGGCCTTATTGGGTTGTTGGTGGGCAATCGTTCAATGGCCTGCAATCAAAATCATTTTTTAGCAACTTTGAATAATTAAACAAGAGTTTGCAAATATACAATTCAGGCAAGAAAGTCTGCTCTTTTCATTCATATGTACAAAGTTTGATTATAATGCTTGCAAAGTATTACAACTTTTACAGAAAATACTAATGAAAAATTAGGTAAAATAGCGATGGAAATCGTTGTTGTTCCAAACTCTGGGAATCTGAAGTCCATCAGTTGTCTTCAATTTGAAGGTGCCATCTGAGAGCTTTTGTCTTATAATGAAGGGTCCTTCCCAGTTAAGTCCAAAAACTCTGGTTCCAATCATTATTCTCATCAGCACAAAGGTCCCCAATCTCAAAGGTCCTTTGCTTGATTTGGAATTAAAATGCCTGGCGATCCTTCTTTGGTGAGCAGCAACACTGAGCTCTGCTTCAGTTCTTCTTTCTTCGAGCTGATCAAGTGCTTCAAGCTGCAACTTCTCATTCTCTTCTTGGTTGAACTGGATCATGCGGTGAGTGGGAACTTCCAACTCTACCGGGACCATGACCTCAGATCCAAATGCTAGAGAGAACAGAGTGTGCCCAGTCGCAGTTTTATGAGTGGTGCGGTAAGCCCATAGTGCAAGTGGAAGATCTTCTACCCAACTACCTTTAGCTTTCTCAAGATGTTTTTGATGGTTGACTTTATATCTTATTCACTGCTTCGACTTGCCCGTTGGCCTGCGGATGGGCTACTGCTGGAAAATTCTTCTGAATTTTATACTTGGCACGGAATTTTTTAAGCTCTTCGCTTTTAAATTGTGTCCCATTGTCTATGATTATCTTTAGCGACACACTAAAACTGCAAATAATGTTCTTTAAGACGAAGTTGATAACTTTCTTTGAGGTGATCGTGGCCAATGGCTCTACTTCGGCCCATTAGGTATAGTAATCAATAACTGCAATGGCATATTTGAAACTGTATTTTGCAGTAGGTAGTATCCCGATTAGATCGATGTCCCAAATGGCAAATGGTTATGGGCTGACCATTTAAGTCAATTCAGTGGAAGGTGCTCTTGGAATCTTTGCAAATCATGGGCATTTGTCCCATTTCTTAATGTAGGTTATGGAGTCTAAGTCCACATCTGGCTAGAAGTAATCGTATCGCAGAATTTTCTTGGCTAGTGTCTGACCACCAGTATGCCCTCCAACCTCTTCTTCATGCAATTCCGCCAGGATTGCTTTTGATTCCCCTTGAATGACACAACAGAGCAAAGGCATAGAGAAGCCTCGCCTATATAACCGACCATCTTGAATAAGATACATAGGAGCTTTTCTAGGTAGCTTTGTTCTCTTTTTCCGATCATTCGGGAGCACACCTTTGAGGATAATATTTGATTGGAGTCATCCACGAATCCGGTTCTGTGGAAGTTTCCATGATCCAATCTATATCGCGGTCATCAATACTGGTATTTGAAAGAAATTTAACTGGCACTATTCCAACCAATTGTGCATCTCCTGTGCTGGCAAGCTTTGCAAGCGAGTCAGCCTTCAGGTTTTCTTCCTGAGGAATATGCGAGATAGTATAGTAGTCGAAGTAAGCGAGTAGCTCCCAAGTTTTTGATAGGTAAGACGGAAAATTTCCTCCTCTAGCCAGGTACTCTCTCTTGACTTGACATACTACCAACTGTTAATCGCTGAAAATGTGTAAGGCCTTCAACTGTAATTCTCTTGCAATTCTCAGTCCAGCAATCAGGCCTTCATATTCTGCCTCGTTATTTGTCGATGGAAATTCTAATCTCAAGGTATAGCACAATGAAAGTTCTGCAAGAGTCTCAAGCACTGCCCCTGCCCCCGAGCAATATTCGTTCATAGCACCATCAACAAATAATTCCCACCGAGTGACCACTTCGGTGGCTTCTTCCTTATCATCATCCCTATCCATGAATTCAGCGACAAAGTCTGCTAAAGCTTGTCCATTAGTTTCCCTTCGCGGATGGTAAGTGATATCGTATTGACTGAGCTCGATGTTCCACTTTAACAACCTTCTAGAAGTCTCTGGATGGAATTGGACCTGCTTCAGAGGCTAATCTGTGAGAACCTTGATAGGATGAGACTGAAAATATGGCCTTAGCTTTTTAGAAGCGATGAGCAAGTAGTACGCATGCTTTTCCAACTTGGGATAGTTTAATTCTTCTCCAGACAGCCTCTTGCTGATGTATCCTTTTGAACTTTCGATTCCTCTCTGACCAAAGCAGCGCTTAATGCATGGGGTGAAACTGCTAGATATAAATAGTTCTTCTCCATTTTTAGGCTTGGACAACATTGGCGATGATTCCATTTGCTTGATTAACTCTTCAAAAGTAGTTTGACATTCCAGAGTCCACTGGAAGTCTTTCCTTCCTTTCCTTAGAGCATCAAAAAGAGGAATACACCGATCTATTGCCTTAGAAATGAAAGGGCTTAAAGCGACAACTTTCCCATTCAAACTTTGTAGTTCTTTCTTCGTTCTGGGGGCTTGCATTTCTTAAAGAAGTAATCTATGTAGGGTTGGCTTCAATGCCTCAGGCATTAACCATGAACCCAAGAAACTTCCCTTACGCTACCCCTAACGAACACTTGAGAGGATTGAGTTTCATGCCGCATTTTCTTAAAATGTCAAACATCTCATCCAAGTTTTCTAGAAGATCATCGACTATTTTGGACTTTACAAGCATGTCGTCAACATAAACCTCCATAGTCATGCCTATTTGGGATTTGTACAGAAGGCGTTGGTAAGTCGCTCTGGCATTTTTCAACCCGAACGACATCACTTTATAACAATACAAGCCAACATCTGAAATAAAACTCGTGTTTTCTTGGTCAGGCTCATGCATCATGATTAACTCTTCAAAAGTAGTTTGACATTCCAGAGTCCACTGGAAGTCTTTCCTTCCTTTCCTTAGAGCATCAAAAAGAGGAATACACCGATCTATTGCCTTAGAAATGAAACGGTTTAAAGTGGCAACTTTCCCATTCAAACTTTGTAGTTCTTTCTTCGTTCTGGGGACTCTCATTTCTTAAAGCAGTAATCTATGTAGGGTTGGCTTCAATGCCTCGGGCATTAACCATGAACCCAAGAAACTTCCCTGATGCTACCCCTAACGAACACTTGAGAGGATTGAGTTTCATGCCGCATTTTCTTAAAATGTCGAGCATCTCATCCAAGTTTTCTAGAAGATCGTCAGCTCTTTTGGACTTTACAAGCATGTCGTCAACATAAACCTCCATAGTCATGCCTATTTGGGATTTGTACACAAGGCGTTGGTAAGTCGCTCTGGCATTTTTCAACCCGAACGACATCACTTTATAACAATACAAGCCAACATCTGAAATAAAACTCGTGTTTTCTTGGTCAGGCTCATGCATCATGATTTAATTTTAGCCCGAATATGCATCTATAAAAGATAGGAGTTCATTCCCCGCCGTCGCGTCAACAAGCTGGTCAATTCTAGGCAGCGAGAAACTGTCTTTGGGACATGATTTATTAAAATCAGAATAATCGATGCATAATCACTACTTGCCATTGGGTTTCTTTATAAGCACAGGATTTGAGACCCAGGCGGGATATGTAGATTTTCATATAAAGTGATTCTCCATAAGTCTACCCACTTCTTCTTTGAGTGTAGTTGACCTTTCTGGGCCTTGAATCCTTCTTTTCTGCTTGATTGGAGTGATGCTTGGGTCAATGTTAAGTGCATGGACCACCACTTCGAGGGATATTCCACAAATGTCAGAGCGACTCCAAGCAAACACGTAAAGATTAGCTTTCAAAAACATAACCAATTCTCTCTGCAACTTTGGGCCCAATTGAGAGCCCATCTTCAACACTCTATCCAGATCTTTATCATGAACTCGAATCAGAATTTTGACTTCAACTGGCATCGCTTTCTGCTCCCATGTACTTGCCTTCCTTGGATCCATCTCCTTTTGGGCCCCACTATGCTCGCCATTACAGGGACATGCCCTAATTGCTATAAGGCGGGATCGTGAATGAGGAGGGAAACCTCCACACCCTTTCCTTTGTCCTTCTTGCTTGCTTCTCTTAGCTCGTTGATATAGCACTCTCTGGTGAGGTCCTGATCTGCCTTAACTACATTAATCCCCTTATCTGTCGGGAACTTCATTGTCAAGCACTAGGGGGCTAGTATAATTCTGAAAGTTGCCAGAGCTAGTCTTCCTGGAAAAGAATTATATGCTTATCCACAAGCAGAGCCCAAGGACTTACCCGACATCTCACTAGGAGGCGCCTTATCCTGACCATTGTAGGCAATGATAAGATCTTAAAAACTTGGATGAGGCCATCGTAGGCACAAAACTAAGGTTTATTCTTTTGACGCTCCATACTGACCATCGTAGCGTCTGATAGAGGCTTATACGCCACCCCCCTCCGAGGGGTGCCCTATCCTGACCATCGTAGGCGATTATAGGGGTTTGCGTTCCCTTCTGCGGGTAACGCAGAACATAAGCAGAGGTAGGACATGATCTTGTGCGAGCAGAGGTAGGACGTGCTTAGTTCTAGTAGAGGCAGGGCGTAGTCTTCTACGAGCAGAGGTAGGGCGTGCTAAGGTTAGAGGCACCGCCACGACCATTTCTGGTGTGAAATGGAGGCTTACGCTTTTGATGCTTTAACCCTGCCCCCTCTGACTTGGGCACCGAGAAAGACTAACACACCACCCCCCTCCGGGGGATTCCCAGCCCTGACCAATTTGGCGATGACGAGGAATTTAATCCATTTCCAATTAGACCCCTTTTGGATTTCCTTTTAAATTCCGAAAGGTGGGTTTTCCATACCCTTGAATATGTTTAGTAATCCTTTTCCTTAGGATTTTCCCAAATTCACCTTAATTATTTCATAAACTCTCGTAATTGGCCTTGACTGATGAATCTAGCGATGGTTTCCCTGAGGATTATGCAGTGATTAGTCTCGTGTCCATTCATCATGTGGTAATGGTAGTAAGGCCCTCCTGTTTTCCTTTCGTATTTGGGCTTTTTCTTCGTGAATGGCCAATAGTTGAGGTCATGTTCGGTTTGGAAGTAAATGTTCACATCGAAGTGGAGAGGTAGTATTTCTTGGGTACCCTTGGTGCACGTCCTTCTTCTTGCTGCTGGGGTTTAATCCTTATGTGACCCAGCCTAGTTGTGGTGCCTATACTTTCGTTCTTTCCTCCCGGAACAAACTGAAATTGAGATGTTATCTCTTTAGACCATTTGTTGGTGAAATGGTTGAAATCATCCATTATTTCTCGTTCGAGTGTCATTCCCCAAACTTGCTAATAGAGAGCATTCTTTAGGTGAGAGAAAACCTAGTATCCTCTGATGTAGAACCACTGGGTGGGAGCGTTAAGGTTTGTCCTATGTGGGAAAAGCTATCATCCCAAGTATCGTGAGAATATAGTTCCATTTTTCTTTTCTGCTTTATCACCTGCAAGGCCTCTTCTCTTAACCTTCTCTCCCCTATGACCCTAGGGTTGGTGGTTTTTGACTTTATCCATTCGAGATCCTGAAAACTTTTGTTGGGATCCCTTACACATATCTTAGCTTCTTCAAAGCCAGTCCAATCCGGGATGGAACAACTCAGGTAGATATGTGATGGGGTTAACCAAAGGATCGGAGGTTCAGGCCCTCCTTCTAGCGCCAAAATGTTAATGATATTTTTCGTCAACCACCGGACGTTGTTCAGTGGGGATGGATCTAAGGGAGAGGAGCTGGTTGTTTGGTTTTCACAGGCTAGAATTGGTTCACTGTCCTTAGATGCCGAGGTTTTATAAAGGAGGGTTACTATTATATAGTTCTTAATAAAGGGCTTTAATGGTGAATAGCGGGGATTTCCACACTAAGCTCGCTATAAGATCTGGGCTTGTGGGGGAGGGCAGAAGCTCATAGGAGGTGTTTAAATCCTTAGGAAAGGGCGTTTTCATCGACAACAAGAAGATTCGACAAGGATCTAAGTACTTGTAGAAAATAAAAAATAAACTGCGACAATTAATGATTAAGAAAAACAGTATAACAAACTCACAATAAGGTGCTTTGGATATGAATGAACCCTTTATTAATCTTTGATTTGAAATACATGACCAGAATAAAAGAACTTCTTTAATTGGACACCGAATAAGGGTTTTAAGAGAATAAATAAAAGGATTATCCAAATGAAAAACCTGCCTCCTGGTGTGACCTCTGAAGTCCTAATTATAGGAGACTTGGATCCCCTTTTGTTATTGGGCCGTTGGGCCTTCGGGAGCCTTTGTCAGCCAACTTTATCCTTGGTCTCGGATGTTTTCGCTTTCGACTGCTTTGCAGTGCTACCCATGGCTTCCTCGATGAAGGTTTCGGCTAGTCGGGAGCCTCTTCGAGGGGAATATGTGCTTGTCGCTGTGGTTGCTTCCCGGAGGGTATCTTGAGCTTCCATGTGTATGCTCTCGGTCACATCCTTTTGGACATAGGCTCCCGGTTTTCCCGTGAATATTTAGAGGAGCCTGCCCTCATTGTGTATGTGGTTAGCTACTAGTTCGAAATCACTGTCGGCGTCTGTTCTAAGAAGATTAGTGTGGATAGTCTGTGTCCTTTCCGGGATTCTGTGTTTTGGTGGGACTTTTGGGTATAGCCTGATCTTTTAGAAAGTTACTCCAGGTGACTTACCTATTATTTTACCAATGTGGCCTCTCGGTATTTATACAATGGGTGTCATGGAAATGGGTTTCGAACAATCTTTATGCGCTCCTGTTTTTTATGCTCTCGAAGTTTTAGCTTCCCGATGTATCGGTATTAGGCGGGTTAATTCCAAAGGTTCCTTTGGACTTCATCTGATGGATTTATTACTTTTGTCCTTCTTGGTTTCGGATCAGGATGATTTTTGCAATAGAATCTCTTGTCGGGTTAATACTGTTGGAGGGATCTTGTTGGATTGACCCTGGCGGTCAAATCCCTCCGATTATATCCTGTATCTTTTACGATATTTTCTCCTAAGAAGGTTTCAGTTGATACAGCTTTCGGATCATTTCTCCCTGCTCTTGGCTCCTCCTAGTGTTTGAACCTACTTTCCGAAAAGTCTTCGTGGGCCTTTGGTCATCCGATGCCCCTTCACCGTCAGCTCATTTCACTGTTAATTTTGGTAGTAACATTTTCCCCTCCCTTAGTGAAGGATATCTTCGACTTTTCAAGTCAAGCTTTTTGTCTTTTCTGAAGTATTATTCCTGTGTCTCCTGATTTCCCTTAATCGGGTGCGTTGGTCGGTCCCCTTCTGGGCGGTCCAGATCATCTTTGGATTCTGAATACAAATTCTTCTTCATTCCACTTTTTAACCCTGGCCAGCATTTCCATTTTCCCCGTATGAATCCAGTTCGTCAATCTAGTCTCAGATGTTCGGCTGAGAGGCATGGTGAATCTTTTTGTTTTTCTCTCTCCTCCTTTTTTCCGAAAAAGGAATTTTCTTTTTCTTTCTCCTCCTTTTTCCTGTATAGCATTTCACTAAAGCAAGATTATTGTTTATCAATTTTTTTTCATACTATCTCCTCAGGATTTTAGATCTAACCAGTAGTAATTTTTCTTGTCCGAACTCCAATTACCGATTTGGATTATGCTTTGAATTGGGAATTGTTGACTCTAGTGTAGATTAAACTCTTACTAATCACCTGAACTGTCGATTAATGGCGACCTTTTATGAAGTCATACCCATCCCTGTTCATTACTTGGGCTTGTGAAGTAAAATTTGTACAAACAAATAACGCGCAATATAAGGTAATTTAACATGTTGACATTAATCTTCTCAGTTAAGATCGTTGTCCCATAGGATAACAAAATTCCATGTCGCTTGTGTGTCCGTGTGTTGTTTGTGTACAATCATCAAATAGAAATTAGATTAAAATACATGTTTATGTTATGGTATCACTTGACAGGACTATGTCTGAGATCTCACAAATTGGTAATTCCATCCCGAGCAAATCCGGGCTTTGTTCGACGGAGGGGAAGCTTGGAGTGAAGGGACTTCAAGTGAATAGTGCCATAGGTGAAGTTCCAGGTGTCTTGAACCAGCATTTTGCCCTGCTATTCTCAAACTTTCTTTAAGGGCACGCCCCTTCACCTTTGGGATAAGATCTTCTAGAACAACCTTCTTTTTCTCGTTCTTTATTTCTTGGGGATGGTTCATATCGACCTTCTATGGTTTCTTCCCCTCTTGAATTTTTTTCTAAGAAGAGGTCTGCTTTGACCTTCAACAACAGACCTTTTAGGGATCATAAGAGGGAAAATTTTGTTTCCCGTTCTTCTGAAGATGAAATTGTTGAGTTGTCCTATCGTCGGCTACTACATACCCCCTTTGCACCTTCTTTTGGAAGTTTTCATAATGTCTGCCCTTCCTCAGCGGAGACTATAGGATGTGATTTTGTTACTAGTTTCCTAAGATCTGATTCTCAAGGAGATTCAGATTTAAGAGACCGTGAGCCGCTCCTTTCTCCTTATCGGTTGTGTGACCCCGTGAGGGGTTCTTTTCATGCCTTGGACTTTGACAAGATTATCAGATCTGTCTTACCCTCTATTGATGTATCCGATGTTCCGGAGTTTTCTTTCGAAGAATGGTCTAAGTTTTACCTTAATATTGTTAAACGACAACTTTGGTTTGTACTCTTATTTCCCTGAGACTTTTTATATGCCTTATTGATGTAAGGACTAGCATCATATTGTTCTTTTTTTCTTTTCAGATATCCAAGAATTGGTATGTTGCCAGGGCGACAGCTACCTCCTTATCTCGAGAGAAGAAAAAACTCCAAGAAGAGAAGACCATGTTAGAGTCTAAGATCCACAATTTAACCTTTGCGAAGAGTAGTAATGAAGAGGTTTATAGCCTACTGAGGGTGTCCCTTGAGAGGGAAAGGGTTGACAACAGTTCCTTTGCTGCTGAAGTATCGGCCCTCAGGCGTGAGCAGTCGGATATGCTGATGAGGCATGCAAGGAGACTGAAAACAAGGGAAGAAATTCTTTCTGATGTCAAGCGGATAGTTTACGAGACTCGGGACCGGATTTCCTTGTTTTTGAAGATGCATTTTCTAGACATGATGTCTGATTGTTATGAGAAGGCTCTCTTTTTAGTTTACCGTGATAACTATGGCAAGTTTCCTAATATGGACTTTCCTTCTCTTCCCCCATCCCTTTAGAATAGGATCTTAGGGGGGTGTTATTGCTTCAGATCAGGACATTGAGGTTTCTAAAGGGAAAAAGGCGAAGGTTGAGGATCTTTTGTTTATCGTAAAGCTGCCTGACTATTCAATGTCTGGAGATGATGAAAATCTGATTTTGCATATAGGAGGGGGTAATGTAGGCGACTCGTTCAGAGATGGTGGGTTTGCGGACGGAGTCAATCCTTTGGAGCTTGATGAAAGAGAATAAGCGATGCACACAGCCTCCCCCATTCCTCAGGTATAAATCTCAGTTTTTGAATTCTTTCTTTACTTGTAGAAGTTGACCCTTGATGACTTATTCTTATGGTGATGAAAATTCTATTTTTGCTGATTACCCTATTTTTCAAGGATGACCTTCATTCTCTCTCTAAGCTGAAGAGGGAATTCCTTACAAATCCTCCTTATAAATCTGGCAGGGAACGTTTCTTGAAGGAGCTCAAACATATTTATATGAAGTACCCTCGGTTATATTTCAACTTCTTGGGGAATGACAGGGAGATGATATTAAAAAAACTTAGAACACATCATGCAAAGTAATATGTAACATGAAGGAAAAGAGTATTGGGGAGAGAAAACAACTTGTTGTATTCTTTTTAGTTGACAATAGCTCAAATAATGATGTTTTCTGGCAATAAATCTCGCAAAAGGTAGCTTATTTGTTTATATGAACAGGAAAATTCACCCGAAGACACCTCTTTCATAGATAAAGGTGTTTTTCTTACTTTGCGCTCAAGAGATTTTCTGGGGAATTCCCCTACCGGTATTGATGGTGGATCTGCCTTGTTTGGGTAGCGATATACGCAACGTTTGACAAAACAAATAAGTGTATTGGAGGCTCAAATAAAGCAAAAGGATAAAAACATCTTCGAAGCAAAGAGGAGTATAAAGACGAATCCTTCTATCTATTTTGATGGAGAAAAGGATGAACTTCAGTGTCAAGCTATTGAGATAGAGGCGAGATGCAAAGACGTACTAGTAAAATGTAAAGAATGGGGAATTGTCTTTGGATGCAATCTTTGGATCTCCGCTTCTGGCGTCTCGCAGGCTTCGACGGGATCTGAATCTTCCAAGTTTAAGATAGGGGATTTTCCCTCTGGGATGGATTATTCTCTTGCTGTCAGGTGGCATAGACATGTTAAGGCCAACATGAAAAGTTTTTATGATAGGAAGGGGATTGAGGGCAACTCTCATCGTACTGACTTTTACACCTCCAAAATTAAGCAATTACAAAAGGAGAAATAGTCCTTGCGAAAAGATGCCTTTGACTTGAGGAAGGAAAACAAAAACCTTTGGGCAATGGGCAAGGCTTTCAATTTTAAAGTGGCATCCTAAACCTTTGGATGACTCATGCGTGGTCATAGAGAAGGTGCAAAAGGTCGACGGGCTTTTGCGTGCTGCAATTCACCATTCCACCACTTCTTCCCGGTCCCATGAATAAAATGCATTCTACCAAGGGTTAGACTATTGCTTATACGGGAGTTGTAGTGCTAGGACATGGTTTCTTTTTTCTTTTTTTTGAAAATGTATTTATTTCGTGAACTTTCTTGTAACCAATTATGTAATGTACGAAGTACACAACATTTTGTCAATGGAGTATAGCATTTTATAGAGACAATATATACGAATAGGGGTAGGACCTACAATGATATTACTGAACATGCGACTACGCATTTTAGTATAAACTCTTTCTCTTTAGCTATGGTTATATCATGACAAGGTGCACGTCTCCGGCATGTTTCGTTGGGAGTTTGTCTTATGGGCTTTTAAACAGCGTCCTATACTCTTTGTGGGATCAACAATATCAAAGTGCGTCCAATATGAAAGGTTTATAGTGCTCATTCTTGTTTTGTGTGTTAGTGCGAATATTTGATATACTCGCATAAATCAAAGACACTTACTTAAGTAAAAGAAAAATGAGGGAGACTACCAATTTATGCCTAATAATGGTGGAAATGCGCTTCCAGGCCGGATCAGAGTTGGGACAAGGGTTGACTAACTCTTTCATATTCAGCCCTGAGAATTTGAATCGATCCAGATTCGGACGCCTTGTGTTGAGACTGGGACCTTACACCCGGCTATGATTTGTGCCTGGGCTCGACGTCGAGACAAGGCCGGATTGCTTCTTCCAATATTTGTAAAAACTGAATTGACCCTGGTTCAGGTATTTAAGATTATAGGCTAGAGATTCCTTTTCGACTGTAGTGGAAGTCCCAAAATAACACTTATCCAAATAATTAAAGATTGATAATCGTGAAGCCCCCTTCCGGTATTTGTAAAGCACTGAATCGACCCAGACTCGAGTATTAAAACATAAGACCGGAACCCCCTCCAGTATTTGTAAAGAGCCGAATCGACCCAGATTCGGGTACTAATATAGAAGAGCGAAACTCCTTCTGGTATTTGTGAAGAACCGAATTAAACTAGAATCGGGTATTGTGATAACCCCAAACTCCCGTAGTACGAAAGCAAGGATAATCATTGGAATATAACACATAAACAATAACAGTAGAACATAAATATAGAATTACAGCAGAAAACGTACATAATATTACACTAGGAATAAAATATCATCAGAGCTACACAACATAATAGGATCATACTTAGTACAAATACAGTTTCAACTTAATATAAAATGTCTGCAGTGGAATCAAACATAATATACTAAATGAAGCCTGAACAACATAATAGAAATGAAAAGATCCATCTTCAGCTCCATAGCTATCTAGAATGAGTCTGCTAAAACTTGTATGTAAGGCTGCTCGTGTGGAAAAGAGGGCACCCGAGTTTTCAAAGTGAAACAAACTACGAGTCAGTCGTGGGACTGGTATGAGAAGTCTTCTATAACCTATTTAATAATAAGGCTAATCACAGGACCACGCCGCTAACGTGGAACGGGTTTACTCCATTGGATTGCCAGTGCATATATAAAGTAAATCATTAAACAACGCAATGCTTTTTGGAAAAATGAAACTATTGTAAGACTCAAGTCCCATCACACAATGCAACGCAAACCAGAGGATAGAGTTTTACCTTATAATGGTCAAAAATGCTTGATACGATAAAACGGATTTGATATTATTATTAGTGCATATATGTTTTAAAAACATTTCAATCATAATATATCAATCATAGATGGCATAACTACCATATACTATGTCGCCATACTAGTCATACAATAAAAACTGCATGTGTCGTATTGGAAGTTGGATTTCCATCATGAACCAAGGAAAGGGACCATCCTTACCGAATTCGAGACAATCTAGCCCATATCTCAGGACTCAGACTCAGGTGAGCCCTTAGGAGCGCTAGGGCCGGTCCACAAATAATGTTAGTGGATTAGTAATGCCTGAACAATACGTCTCCCCGCCCTATGGGGCGTAAATAGAGCCACTAGGGACTCAAATCCGAGGTACCTCGCTTTCTATCATCCACATAAGTAAAAATATCTGGGCTTCTCAAGCCCAGACACCACTTCTAGCTAGAAAGAAACGCATGTTCTCCCTAGAGCCCTTCTCCCGTTTCTGGTTCATACCGGGGTGTGAGGCTCGTGAAGTAACGCTATACACAAAGCTATGCTACAATAAAGTTGTGCTTTGATCATCAACCACAAGGCTCCGCTTTTCATCAATAAGCCTTGATCATTTGCATCTTGGCATGCCACACTGACAATTCACGCCATGCGACTGATAATTATCACTATATAACCTCTGAGCTCATATGTCTCAGAGAAGGGTGTTAAGCAAGAGAATAAATTCTCCGCCACCAAACAGATATATATTAAATAGAAATCAATCAGCACAGAATAAAATCCAATGTTAGACATACATCCATTTACAAGTCCGTTCTGGGTCTGAACGAAATCGGAGACACCTTATTCCTCGTCCCATATGTCCAATACGAAAGAGAGGTGCTCGCTAATCCGGACAATCAACAAGTACGTCCGGACAACTACCACTGTAACCCTTTTCTGGGAGCAAATCAGTCTAGGGCATCAATAGTCATCCATTCGATGTGAAGATCGTCGGTCTTCAATCACTGTCTTCAAATCTTCAACTTCCGATCGTCATATAATTATTTGAAATGAGAGTTAACTCGGCCTTTTCAAATAATTCTCGAATATATATAATTTAAATCATTCTTTTCATTCCATATCGTTAATAATATTTTATAACGATTTATCGCTATTTTTATTTATTTAAAAATAGCCATTATTAACTAAATGACGCTTCGGGTCATTACATGGCACTGGCGCTATTTTCATCAAAATTTGATTTACACATTTCTCAAAATCTAACCACTGGATCTTAGCAATTTTATATTGTTGGAAAGATCTTTCCAAAACAAAGCCAACGGTTCCAGTTTTGGGAAAATCTGACGGTCGGATCTTTTGGTATAATCGTTTGAAGTTACGATTTCAAAACGCGAACTACAGCAGCGCGATTCATTTTATTTTAATTTATATTTATATATAAATATAATTCGTTCAACAATTTCAAACCATTTTCAATTAAATATTGATCTCTTTAATATATGAAATTATATATTATATTAAAAATGAAATTTTCAATGTTAATACAATTTCTTCCAACATTGAATCTTTTATATGATTCATATATTACATAAAAATATAATTTATTTTATCCTTCATTTATTACATTAAAAATGAAATCTTACTATTTATCCCTTTATTACATTGAAAAATGTAGTCCTTTATTTCAATAAGTTGTAACATTGAAAAAAATGTAAACTTTTATTTCAATATATCATCACATTTGAAATGATAATATATCATCACATTGAAAAAGCAAACTTTTATTTCAATAAATTATTACACTGAAAAATGTAATATTATTTCAGTATATAATTACATTGAAAAATGTAATCTTTTATTTCAGTATATAATTATATTGAAAAATGAAATCTTTTATTTTAGTATATAATTACATTGAAAAATGAAATCTTTTATTTATTTATTTATCCACATATAAAAATGTAAATTCTCACTTCATTCTTTGTTTGCATAAAAATGTAAACTCCTATTTCATTCTTTATTTACATATAAAAATGTAACTTTTAATTTCATAATATGATCACATTGAAAAATGTAATTTTTCATTTCAATAAATGATTACATTGAAAAATGAAAATTTTCACTTCAATATATGATTACATTGAAAAATGTAATTTTTCATTTCAATAAAAATGTATAATTCAATGTTAGTACATTTCTATATGACAAATGACTATTTTTAATGTTACATTACATTCAGAGTGTATATTTCAATCTTAACACATTTCTGTTTAACAACGTCTGTTTTTAATCTTGCATTACACTAAAAATGTATATTATAATATAAATGCATTTCTATTTAACAAATGACTATTGTAATAACCCGGAAAATGCGAGCCAATTTAAAATTTCTATTCAGAGTGTTGACGAAATTCGATGAAACAGGAAACATCGAGACCGCAAGGAAGCTCTCTACCCAATAGAAGAAGCTGCGGATTTTTCTGACATCGTATCGATTTTTAACGCTCAGAAAACCAAGGTGAGAAATCTAAATTAACGTGAAATTGAATGGAAAATGTCGTGTATAATTTATATAAGTGAAATATAAATTACATACGTGTTGTATACCTCATGTACATGCGTAGTGTAAGCTATATGAGCGAAGTATGAATTTTTACATGCATAGAATAATTGATATATGTGTTGAAATGCTAGTGAAATATAGCAAATATATATTATATATATATATATACTCCCCTCGTCCACAAACCATGGACGATATTTATTGTGGTGAATTGGTGTGAAATATTGGGTGAAAAATACGAATGGTTGAATAATTGTTTGTGGTTGATATTGTTTGGTTGTGGTTGAAAAATACCCATTGGTGATTGAAATGAATTGGAAATATTTGTGGAAATAAAAATAAACATGCCGCCTGCGTTTGAATTAGATGCATGAATCCCCATTGTCAAAAACCGCGATGTTTTAAGGTAGAGCGAGGAGCCGTACTAGGGACGGTGCCGGATTTAACTACCCTGCCGTTATGCTGCCGAAATTTTGAATAATCTTTGTGTGTTAGAATTATTTTCATATGTAGAAATTATTTTACATGCATTGAAATTAAAGCCATATATTGAAACTATGTCCATGTGTGGAAATATTCATGTGTTGAAAAGTGTTGTGTGAAAATTAAATTCATTTGTGAATGAATGAAGTGTTTAATCAATAAAAATCACATATATATATATATATATATGAAGTATGCAAAATATTCGCCTTATATAAATAGTTTCAACAATCAAAATTTCATCTTTCTAATATGAACAACATAAATAAAATGTCCATGTGTGGAAATGCTCATTTGTTGAGAAGTGTGTGTAGTGGAAATATTCATGTGTTGAATAAAAAGATTGAACAATAAAAATTACATTTTTATTGAAATTATGAAGTGTTGAAACCATACATTGGTTGAATAAATATTTTAAATGATAAAAATATCCTTTTTATCATATGTGTGATATGCTAAAGATATGCGGACGTTGAAACAAATATTGGTGATAGAAATATTATTTTTAACATGCATGGGAATTAAATAAAATAGTCATGTGTTGAAATCTATTTTAGTTCGCCAAAATTATCATCTTTGAAATGTGAAGTGTTAAAAATAGCCACTTGTTCAAATAAACGTGCGTGAGTTGAAATATACATTAACTAGCTAATGATATGATTTTAGCCTATGCATGCAACATTCGAATGAATGGTGTTTTTAAACCAAAGCAAATCAAATATGCAATTGAATGGAAAATGATAAATGTTAGAAATTGTATATATGTACATGCATATCTATTGAACAGGTTAAAGCAAAAGGGGCTAGAGAAGAGAAATAGAATTTTATGCCCGACAAATAGGTACACATTTACCGCTTTGTTTGGATGATGATTTTATGAGCATGTTGGCTAGCCGCTTGGCTTTTTCTTTTTCTTTTTGATATGAGACGCCCATGTGGCTATTTGGGAATTTTCCCAGACCCTCCCGTACAAAGGAGGTTATGGCGAAATTTTCCAAAAATTAAAGGCGTTAGTGAAATAATTGAAGTGGAAACGATATTGGAATTTTTGAATGAACTATATTTATATAAATATATAAATATAAATAGAATTAAAACGAAACGTGGCCGTGCAGTTCATATTTTGAAACCGTGATTTCAAACGACTAGAGCGGAAGATCCGACCCTTGAATTTTTCCGAAACCTCAACCGTTGGGTTCGCCTTGGAAATATCTTTCCAACGGCACCAACTTTGTGAAGATCCGACGGTTGGATTGTCTGGAATGTTTAATTCAAAACTGAAGAAAAACAGCGCCAGAAACGATTATATTTATATATATATAAATATAATTAAATTAAATCGAATAACGACGCTGCAGTTCGTAAATTGAAATCGTAACTTCAAATAGTTGGTGTGGAAGATCCGACCGTCGGATTTTCCCAAAACTGAAACCGTTGGGTTCGTTTTGAAATGACCTTCCTAATGATGTAAAATTTGTGAAGATCCAACGGTTAGATTTTCATATATGTGTAAACCAAAATTAGTGGAAAGCAGCGCCAGTGCATCGACACGACCTGAAACGTCGTTTAATTAAATATGGCCATTTTAAATTAAATAAAAATGGCGATATATTGTTATAAAATATTATGGACGATATAGAGTGGAAATAAACCAATTTTGTTGTGTTTGCTTGATATGTGATGGTTGAATGTATTTGACATGAAAATTATAACTAAATAACTGAAATGTGAATGTTGAATGGTCCAACCATGTGATTAATTGATTTGAAAATCTAAATATACGTGGGTTATTTGAAAAGGCCGAGTTTATCTCATTTCGAATAATCGATCGACGTTGAGAAGTCGAAGAGTCGAAGACGACGGAAGATCGATGATCTCCACATTGGATGGATGGGCGCTACTGATGCTCGTGATTGGAGTAGCTACCATGAAGGAATTGAAGTAGTAGCCGTCCAAACATAGTGTTGATTGTACGGGTATGCGAGGAATTGGTGCCTCCGGTTTCGTTCAGACCCAGAACAGACTTGTAAATGGACTGTGTGTCTGACATTGGATTTTGTTCTGTGTTGATTGATCTCTGTTAAATATATATCTGTTTGGTGGCGGAGGATTTATTCTCTTGCTTAACGCCCTTCTCTGAGACGTACGAGCTCAGAGGTTATGTATTGACAGAAATCAGTCGCATGGAGTGGATTGCCTGTGTGGCACGCCTAAGTGGCATATGATCAAGGCTTCTGTTGCAAAGCAAAGTCTTGTGGTTGATGATCAAAGCATGGTCTGTGTGACGTAGCTTTGTGTATAACATGAATTCGCGAGCCTCACACCCCGGTATGAGTCAAAAAACGGGAGAAGGACCCAAGGAGTGCATGACGTTTCTTTCTAGCTATGGTGGTGTCAGTGACCTCCCAGCCTTGACATTTATATCTACTTTTCACCTGTGTGGTTGTTGGAATGCGAGGCGCCTCGATTATAGGTCTGTAAGGACCGGGAAACGTGTGTTCAGGAATAATTAATCCTCAAAAGTAAGAGAGGACTGGCCTTGGAGGATCCAGGGGATTGCTGTGTGCGGTCCCGAGGCATTTGCTAGAGTGTCTCGAATCGGAGAGGAGCTTGCCCCTTTGCCTCGACTCATGAAGGAATCCAATTTCCATTACGAAATATGCGGACGTGATTGTATTACTAGTATGGCGACATAGTGGTATGGGTCATTTATGCCGCCTATGATTGATATTTATGATTGAAATCGCTTTTGAAACATATATGCACTAGTAATAATATCAAGCACTTTTGTTTTATTCGTATGAAGCATCTTTGGCCATTATAAGGTAAAAACTCTATCCTCCGGCTTGCGTTGCATTGTGTGATGGGACCTGAGTCTTATAATGGCTTCATTTTATAAAAAGCATTGCGTTGATTTAATCGTTTGTTTTATTTCATGCACTAGCACTCATTGGAGTAAACCCGTTCCGCGAAAGTGGCGTGGTCCTTTGATTTGCCTTATTATTGTTGTTAATGAATTGAGTAGATTTCTCATACCAGTCCCATGACTGACTCGTAGTTTGTTTCACCTTGCAAACTCGGGTGCCCTCATTTTCACACGGGCAGCCTAGTTACAGGTTTCTGACGCACCTTTTGGCTCATGGCGAGGCTTGACTACACTGTGCTGACTTGGATTTTCTCCGCCATTATTGTATCTATATTATGATTCCGCCACTGGCGATGTAGACTGATATTCCTTTTGTGTACTCTTTATGTATGATTCCGCCTCGGGCGATGGTGACTGATTATTTATCATTATGCACTAAGTTGTATCCTGTACTGTGCTTCTCTGATGTGATGATATCTATATGATTCCGCTGTCATATGTGTGTAAATTATTCTATTTTCTGTTTATGCTATTATCTGTGATCTGCTAATGATGATTAATGTGTTATATTCCAATGATTATCCTTAACACCGTGTCACGGGGTTTTGGGATCGTCACAGCTGGTATCAGAGCTTTGGTTAACCTTAGTTCTGGAGTCTAACACCTTAAACACTTCGTCAAAATAGAATCAGTAGTATTCTAAGGCGAGTCGCTCATTAGAGATAGGACTAGTAAAGTCCTAGAATGAGCTGAGCTGAGCAGAATAGCAAAAACAACTGATCAGTCCCTCGTTATCTTTCCGTAAAGTTTCCTGCTTAACTATGTAATAGACTATCATTTCTGTTAGCTGACTTTTTTTCGTTGCTTATACAGAATTTGACAAATGGCTACTAGAGCAGCCGCCGCTAGAGGAGGCCGTGCCGGCCGAGGCCGAGGTAGTGGAGAAATCCCAGCTCAAGAAGGACCTTTGATACAACCTCCGGCAGCTCAATACTTCGAGCTTGACCGTGTAACTAAGAGATATAAGAACTTAGGAGGCAAGACCTTCTCGGGAACTGGCACCGTAATAGAGGCTCTTGCATGGCTCAAAAAATGCGAGAAAATTCTTGAAGGCCTAAGGCTAGGAGACGAAGACAAAGCTGTTATGGGCGCCTGGCTTATGCAGGAACAAGCTGAATTATGGTGGGAATCTCTTACCGCCGGGAATAGAGAAGCTGGAAGAACATGGGATGGATTTAAAGAACTCTTCAAGGAGAAATATGTACCAGAACAAGCTCTAGAAAGAATGCACGACGACTTCGCCAATCTCCAGCAAGGGAATCTTTCCGTGCAAGATCATCTGAACAAATTTACAATGCTGTCGCCCTATGCTCCAGAACTTGTCGCTACTGCGAAATCCAAAAATAAGAGGTTTATCTTTGGACTAAGACGACAATATCATGATAGAGCCATGGCCCATGTCAAGCTGGATTTCAACGAGCTGGTGGAAATGACATGCAACTATGAAGACCTTGATCAAAGGCATCTGGATCAGGATCGCGCTAGAAGCCAAGCCGGAAACAAGCGCAAGCCTGCTGTAAATCAAGGCGAGTCAAGCCAAGCAGCATCTTCCAAACCTCAGACTGGCAAGCCGCCAAGAGGAAATTGCTTTAACTGTGGTAAGCCGGGGCACTACTCAAACGTCTGCATAGCTCCGAAGAAACAGAAAACGAATTCTCAAGGCTCGAGCCAAGGCTCTCAGAACCCTCGCTCGTGCTTCAACTGTCGCAAGACCAATCATTTAGTCAAAGACTGTCCTTTGCTGAAGAAAGCTACGGTAGCTCATGTTTATGACGGGTCTAGCCCGCCAGCTGTTTCCGATGGAGCAGGTAAACCCGATGTTTTGGGAGGTACCCTTACAATTAAGAATATTCCTGTTTCTGTATTATTTGACACAGGTGCATCGTGTAGTTTTATTGCTAGTAACACAGTGCACAAATTAAAGTTAAAACAGCGAAAGCTTAAAGAATCGGTTGAAGTTCATAACCCGATAGGGGGTCCTATTACTCTCAGTACATGTTGTAGAGTGCCAATCTCTTATTCCTTCTACAAATTTCCCATTAATTTGATTGTTATGGATTTTCCCGAATTCGACGTTATTCTTGGGTTAGAATGGTTAACGAAATATGAAGCCGAAGTGAAGTGTGCGGAAAGAATTGTTAAAATTCGAACGGAGCTTGGACATATATATATTCCCTGTCATGGTTCGAATCCGAATAGAGAAGAATTTTGGTCAGCATTGGAACTTATCCCCACTTCGATGGAAAAGATTCCGATTGTTAGAAACTTTGCGGATGTGTTTGAAGAAGTTGAAAACTTACCTCCGCAAAGAGAAATAGAATTCCGAATTGATCTAATTCCTAATGCCAGACCCGTGGTACATCCAATTCGTAGGATGACTCCGAAAGAAAAAGAGGAATTAGGCGATCAAACTCGTCAGCTGTTGTGGAAAGGTCTAATCCGACCGAGCTTTTCTAATTGGGGTGCAGCCGTTGTGTTTGTCCCGAAGTCAGACGGTACTCTTAGATTATGTGTTGATTACCGAGACCTCAACAATCAGACGCTTAAAAATAAATATCCATTACCCCGCATTGATGATTTGCTAGACCAATTGAATGGGGCGAAAGTATTTTCCCGAATGGACCTAGCTACAGGTTTTCATCAATTGAGAATAGCAGAAGAGTGTGTTCCTTTGACCGCTTTCAGAGGTCCAGACATATTTTATGAATGGTTAGTAATGCCGTTTGGCCTATGCAACGCTCCAGCATACTTTGTCGATCTAATGAATAGAGTGTTCAGGGGAGTTCTAAATAAATTTGTCCTCGTATTCATCGATGATATTTTAATCTACTCCAAATCAAAACCCGAGCACGAAAAACACTTAGAACAAGTATTGGAGATTCTAAGGAAGAACGTCTTCAAAGCCAAATTCTCTAAATGTGTCTTCTGGCAAGAAGAAGTCAAATTTCTTGGCCATGTCGTGTCAGAAAAGGAATTTCTGTTGACCCAAGCAAAATAATAGCGATTCAAGACTAGAAACAACCCACTACTCCCACAGAAGTTAGAAGTTTTATGGGGTTGGCTAGTTATTATCGAAAGTTCGTTAACGATTTTTCGAAGATATCCGGTCCGTTAACGAAGCTCACCAAGAAACATGAGAAGTTTAAGTGGACTTCCGACTGTGAAGAAGCTTTCCAGGAAATGAAATCGAAGCTGACCACCGCTCCAGTGTTAACAATTATTGATGGCAATCAGGATTTAACGGTTTGGACAGATGCTTCTATTAGAGGTCTTGGGGCAGTGTTAATGCAGAGAGGCCAAGTAGTCGCTTATGCAAGCCGCCAATTGAAACCGCATGAGAAGAATTATGTGACTCATGATCTTGAGTTGCTAGCCATCGTATTTGCCTTGAAAATCTGGAGACATTACTTATTGGGCGAGAAATTTATACTGTACACAGATCATCAATCGTTGAAGTATTTATATACCCAGAAAGATCTGAATCTTAGACAGCAGCGTTGGCTAGAATTTCTTGCGGCGTATGATCTTGATATCCTGTATACGCCGGGGAAAGCTAACGTAGTAGCGGATGCACTTAGTAGGAAAACCGCAATCATTGCCAATCTTATAATTACACCTGGATTGATCGATAGGATATCTGTTCTTCAGAAAAGTGACAATTTTGTGAAAGAGATGGTAAAAAGGATTCAAAGGGGCGAAGGCTCCAGTTTCCAAGTGGATACAGAAGGAGTTCTGAGGCTGAATAGAAGAATATGTGTTCCCGACATTCCCGAGCTTAAAAGAGAAGTGCTAGATGAATGCCATAAATCCAAATTTTGCATCCATCCTGGGGTGAGTAAAATGTACAACGATATCAAACGCACTTTCTGGTGGAAGGCAATGAAAAGAGATATTTCTTTGTATGTTAGCAGATGCCCTACTTGTCAATTGGTCAAGAGTGACCAACAGAAGCTAGCTGGACTGTTGCAACCGTTGGAAGTCCCAGGTTGGAAATGGGAACAGATTTCCATGGATTTCATAGATGGTTTGCCACGAACCAAGAAAGGTAATGACAGTATTTGGGTAATCGTAGATCGCTTCACGAAGACTGCCCATTTTATACCTGTCAGGTCCAATAGAACTGCCCAAAGTCTAGCACAGATATATTTCAAAGAAATTGTTAAGCTGCATGGAATTCCCATCAGCATAGTCAGTGATAGAGATCCCCTATTTACTAGCAAGTTCTGGGAGGCTTTCCAGACGGAATTGGGGACAAAACTGAATATGAGCACCGCTTATCACCCACAAACAGATGGCCAAACTGAGCGGGTGAATAGAATTCTAGAAGATTTATTGCGGGCTTGTATAATCGATTTTGGTGGGTCATGGGAAGATCATTTGCATTTGGCAGAATTCTCTTATAACAATAGCTATCAAGCAAGTTTGAGGATGTCACCGTTTGAAGCATTATATGGCAGACCCTGCAGATCTCCTGCATGTTGGGTAGAACCTGGCAACAGACTTGTACTAGGACCCGATATGATCAGAGAAGCATCTGATAAAGTGGATTTCATCAAGAAGCGATTGAAAACCGCCCAAAGCCGACAGAAAAGTTATGCAGACTCTAGAAGGAGAGATTTGACATTTGCTGTTGGTGATCATGTTTATTTAAAGGTTTCTCCGATGAGAGGAGTAATCAGATTTGGAAAGACTGGGAAGTTGGCACCGAGATTTATTGCTCCCTTTCCTATACTTGAGCGAATTGGAACTCTTGCTTATAGGGTTCAATTGCCAGATTGGTTGCCTAGAGTGCACAATGTTTTTCACGTATCTCAACTTAGGAGACATGTGCATGATCCGGATCTTGTTGTAGAAGAAGCAGCGCAACAGGATGTGGAGATAACTCCAGAATTAGCACTCAAAAGAGAGCCATTAAAAATTGTTGGCAAAGAAACTAGAGAACTCAGAAGCAAAAAGGTTCATTTAGTTAAAGTGCAGTGGAGCAGTGATCCTAGAGACTGTACTAGGGAAACTGAGGAAAGCATTAAGCAAGCTTATCCCAAATGCAGAATGGATATCTCTGACTAACTCCGGTGCAAGGTACCTTTATCATACTTTGCATTTACATTTTATTTCCTACTTTACCGTTGTTTCCTTTTGGAGGACGAAAAGTTTTAAGTAGGGGAGATTGTAATAACCCGGAAAATGCGAGCCAATTTAAAATTTTTAAATTGATTATTTCAAAGCAATTTGAACCATTGAAATAGAATATTTCAATAAAATAGTGAATTAGAAATAGTGAGTCAGTTTGAAAATTTGAATTCAAACTTTGACTGCCTATGCAGGGTGGAAAATATAACGGATTTTAGCGAAACCAAAAATATTTAAATCTGTTAGTCAATACCTTTCTAACGAATCTGAAAAATCGAAGTTTCATAACGGGAATCAAAAGTTATGGCCAAATGAATTTTCAGAGGGGTCGGTATATAGAATATAGCCCTGGAAAATTGATATTTTGCATACGACCTCGGAATTCGACGAAACCACTTTTGTTGGAACCGGGATGTCAAACTATTGCTAGGTTTCAAATTTCATAATTTTTGAAGCTAATATGTGAGCGTGGCAAAAGAAAATGTGTTTGGTCGATTTCTGTTAAATTGGATCGACCAGAAAATGGCCATTTTTCAAACGACGTCAGAATTCGACGAAACTAGTTTTGTTGGGACCGTAGCGTCAAAACATAGCTAGATTTATTTTTCTGGAATTTTTCGAATCAGTTTGTGGCCCTGGCAAATTGAAATGTGCGTTAAGAGTTAAAAATTAAATGTTTTATACTTTAATTTGAAAAATAACTGACTGTAACAGTCGAATTGGCCTACGACACATATCCCATTGTGTCCGGAACGGGGGTATTTAGTTAGGGGCGACAGTCGTTGGGTTTAAAAAGGAGTTTGTTTAAGAAAACACTATTTAAAAATTTAATATAATTCTCGGCCAATCATATTTTTCTATTCATAATTAAAAAAAAAAAACAGAAACCCCCCCCCCCCCCCCCGACCCCGACATCGACGGCGGAAGCCCTCTTTCACCTTCCCAGGCGATTTCCGATCACCACGGCCAGAATTAGCTCCTCCCCCAGTTCAACTTTTTGTAGTTCTCCCTCCCCTCTTCAAATCCATATAAGGAGCTCCCCCTATCGTCGCCTCTACGCCGAGATATCCACCTCCAAACTTCCGACCTTCAAGCCGCCGCCGCCGCCGTTCTGCACCACCGAGTCCCACCAGACCACCGCGCGCATGTAGCTCTCTCGAAGCTCTTCCACCTCCAACTTCCTAATCGTCCCCTCGTGTCCCGGTTCTCGCGAAAACCGCAAACCTAGTTTTGAAGCTTTCTGAAAGTGCGTTTTTCTTTGATCTTTACACTTTGAAAAATCATATCTTTTTGGTGTGTTGACGAAATTCGATGAAACAGGAAACATCGAGACCGCAAGGAAGCTCTCTACCCAATAGAAGAAGCTGCGGATTTTTCTGACATCGTATCGATTTTTAGCGCTCAGAAAACCAAGGTGAGAAATCTAAATTAACGTGAAATTGAATGGAAAATGTCGTGTATAATTTATATAAGCGAAATATAAATTACATACGTGTTGTATACCTCATGTACATGCGTAGTGTAAGCTATATGAGCGAAGTATGAATTTTTACATGCATAGAATAATTGATATATGTGTTGAAATGCTAGTGAAATATAGCAAATATATATTATATATATATATATACTCCCCTCGTCCACAAACCATGGACGATATTTATTGTGGTGAATTGGTGTGAAATATTGGGTGAAAAATACGAATGGTTGAATAATTGTTTGTGGTTGATATTGTTTGGTTGTGGTTGAAAAATACCCATTGGTGATTGAAATGAATTGGAAATATTTGTGGAAATAAAAATAAACATGCCGCCTGCGTGCGAATTAGATGCATGAATCCCCATTGTCAAAAACCGCGAGGTTTTAAGGTTGAGCGAGGAGCCGTACTAGGGACGGTGCCGGTTTTAACTACCCTGCCGTTATACTGCCGAAATTTTGAATAATCTTTGTGTGTTAGAATTATTTTCATATATTGAAATTATTTTACATGCATTGAAATTAAAGCCATATATTGGAACTATGTCCATGTGTGGAAATATTCATGTGTTGAAAAGTGTTGTGTGAAAATTAAATTCATTTGTGAATGAATGAAGTGTTTAATCAATAAAAATCACATTATATATATATATATATATATATATATATATGAAGTATGCAAAATATTCGCCTTATATAAATAGTTTCAACAATCAAAATTTCATCTTTCTAATATGAACAACATAAATAAAATGTCCATGTGTGGAAATGCTCATTTGTTGAGAAGTGTGTGTAGTGGAAATATTCATGTGTTGAATAAAAAGATTGAACAATAAAAATTACATTTTTATTGAAACTATGAAGTGTTGAAACCATACATTGGTTGAATAAATATTTTAAATGATAAAAATATCCTTTTTATCATATGTGTGATATGCTAAAGATATGCGGACGTTGAAACAAATATTGGTGATAGAAATATTATTTTTAACATGCATGGGAATTAAATAAAATAGTCATGTGTTGAAATCTATTTTAGTTCGCCAAAATTATCATCTTTGAAATGTGAAGTGTTAAAAATAGCCACTTGTTCAAATAAACGTGCGTGAGTTGAAATATACATTAACTAGCTAATGATATGATTTTAGCCTATGCATGCAACATTCGAATGAATGGTGTTTTTAAACCAAAGCAAATCAAATATGCAATTGAATGGAAAATGATAAATGTTAGAAATTGTATATATGTACATGCATATCTATTGAACAGGTTAAAGCAAAAGGGGCTAGAGAAGAGAAATAGAATTTTGTGCCCGACAAATAGGTACACATTTACCGCTTTGTTTGGGTGATGATTTTATGAGCCTGTTGGCTAGCCGCTTGGCTTTTTCTTTTTCTTTTTGATATGAGACGCCCGTGTGGCTATTTGGGAATTTTCCCAGACCCTCCCGTACAAAGGAGGTTATGGCGAAATTTTCCAAAAATTAAAGGCGTTAGTGAAATAATTGAAGTGGAAACGATATTGGAATTTTTGAATGAACTATATTTATATAAATATATAAATATAAATAGAATTAAAACGAAACGTGACCGTGCAGTTCATATTTTGAAACCGTGATTTCAAACGACTAGTGCGGAAGATCCGACCCTTGGATTTTTCCGAAACCTCAACCGTTGGGTTCGCCTTGGAAATATCTTTCCAACGGCACCAACTATGTGAAGATCCGACGGTTGGATTGTCTGGAATGTTTAATTCAAAACTGAAGAAAAACAGCGCCAGAAACGATTATATATATATATATATATATATATAATTAAATTAAATCGAATAACGACGCTGCAGTTCGTAAATTGAAATCGTAACTTCAAATGGTTGGTGTGGAAGATCCGACCGTCGGATTTTCCCAAAACTGAAACCGTTGGGTTCGTTTTGAAATGACCTTCCTAATGATGTAAAATTTGTGAAGATCCAACGGTTAGATTTTCATATATGTGTAAACCAAAATTAGTGGAAAGCAGCGCCAGTGCAACGATACGACCTGAAACGTCGTTTAATTAAATATGGCCATTTTAAATTAAATAAAAATGGCGATATATCGTTATAAAATATTATGGACGATACAGAGTGGAAATAAACCAATTTTGTTGTGTTTGCTTGATATGTGATGGTTGAATGTATTTGACATGAAAATTATAACTAAATAACTGAAATGTGAATGTTGAATGGTCCAACCATGTGATTAATTGATTTGAAAATCTAAATATACGTGGGTTATTTGAAAAGGCCGAGTTTATCTCATTTCGAATAATCGATCGACGTTGAGAAGTCGAAGACGACGGAAGACCGACGATCTCCACATTGGATGGATGGGCGCTACTGATGCTCGTGATTGGAGTAGCTACCATGAAGGAATTGAAGTAGTAGCCGTCCAAACATAGTGTTGATTGTACGGGTATGCGAGGAATTGGTGCCTCCGGTTTCGTTCAGACCCAGAACGGACTTGTAAATGGACTGTGTGTCTGACATTGGATTTTGTTCTGTGTTGATTGATCTCTGTTAAATATATATCTGTTTGGCGGCGGAGGATTTATTCTCTTGCTTAATGCCCTTCTCTGAGACGTACGAGCTCAGAGGTTATGTATTGACAGAAATCAGTCGCATGGAGTGGATTGCCTGTGTGGCACGCCTAAGTGGCATATGATCAAGGCTTCTGTTGCAAAGCAAAGTCTTGTGGTTGATGATCAAAGCATGGTCTGTGTGACGTAGCTTTGTGTATAACGTGAATTCGCGAGCCTCACACCCCGGTATGAGTCAAAAACGGGAGAAGGACCCAAGGAGTGCATGATGTTTCTTTCTAGCTATGGTGGTGTCAGTGACCTCCCAGCCCTGACATTTATATCTACTTTTCACCTGTGTGGTTGTTGGAATGCGAGGCGCCTCGATTATAGGTCTGTAAGGACCGGGAAACGTGTGTTCAGGAATAATTAATCCTCAAAAGTAAGAGAGGACCGGCCTTGGAGGATCCAGGGGATTGCTGTGTGCGGTCCCGAGGCATTTGCTAGAGTGTCTCGAATCGGAGAGGAGCTTGCCCCTTTGCCTCGACTCATGAAGGAATCCAATTCCCATTACGAAATATGCGGACGTGATTGTATTACTAGTATGGCGACATAGTGGTATGGGTCATTTATGCCGCCTATGATTGATATTTATGATTGAAATCGCTTTTGAAACATATATGCACTAGTAATAATATCAAGCACTTTTGTTTTATTCGTATGAAGCATCTTTGGCCATTATAAGGTAAAAACTCTATCCTCCGGCTTGCGTTGCATTGTGTGATGGGACCTGAGTCTTACAATGGCTTCATTTTATAAAAAGCATTGCGTTGATTTAATCGTTTGTTTTATTTCATGCACTAGCACTCATTGGAGTAAACCCGTTCCGCGAAAGTGGCGTGGTCCTTTGATTTGCCTTATTATTGTTGTTAATGAATTGAGTAGATTTCTCATACCAGTCCCATGACTGACTCGTAGTTTGTTTCACCTTGCAAACTCGGGTGCCCTCATTTTCACATGGGCAGCCTAGTTACAGGTTTCTGACGCACCTTTTGGCTCATGGCGAGGCTTGACTATACTGTGCTGACTTGGATTTTCTCCGCCATTATTGTATCTATATTATGATTCCGCCACTGGCGATGTAGACTGATATTCCTTTTGTGTACTCTTTATGTATGATTCCGCCTCGGGCGATGGTGACTGATTATTTATCATTATGCACTAAGTTGTATCCTGTACTGTGCTTCTCTGATGTGATGATATCTATATGATTCCGCTGTCATATGTGTGTAAATTATTCTATTTTCTGTTTATGCTATTATCTATGATCTGCTAATGATGATTAATGTGTTATATTCCAATGATTATCCTTAACACCGTGTCACGGGGTTTTGGGATCATCACAATTTTTAATGTTGGGTTACATTAAAAATATATATTTTAAAGTAAAGACATTTTAATACAACAATGTCCATTTTAATGTAAAACATTTAAAATGTAAAATCTAGTGTAAATACATTTCATATAGTAATGTGATATTTTAATGTTTTCATATACATTGAAATGTAAATTGCCAATGTAGATATATTTCTACATCAAAATGTTTATTTTAATATTTTCCTATACATTGAAATGTAAATCTAATGTAAACACATTTTTATTTCATAATGTTTTATTTTTAATGTATCATTGTGATATCTAATGTCAAAACATTTTTATATCCAAATGTCTATTTTAAAGTTGCATTACATAAAAAATGTAATGAAAATACAATTTATATTAATTTTTTTATTTTACTATTTTATTTACATTAAAAATGTAAGATCACATGTAAATTCATTTTTCTCTAAATGATTATTTCAATGTCACATTTATATTAAAAATGTAAAATCAAATGTAAATTCATTTTTATGTATAAATGTTTATTTTTATGTTACATTTACATCAAAAATGTAAATTTAAATGCAAATTCATTTTTATGATACAAATGACCATTTTTGATTACATTGAAAATGTAGATTTTATGTTGACATATAATGATCACTTTCACATATATATATATATATATATTTATATAAATCTGATTATCATACTATTCAAACAATTAATATATAATAACATAAATATTTTATAGCACAAAAATATTTCAGAAAAATTCGACAGCATAACGGCAGGGTAATTAAAACCGGCACCGTCTCGATGTACGGCTCCTCGCACTACCTTAGGCCTCGCGACGTTTACAAGGGGTTTAATTTCCTAATACATTTTTCTAGGCAGTCTAATGCCACAATATCAATCAATTTCATTTTTCAACCAAAATCAAACACCCAAAAATCAATCAATTACATACCACAAAACAATCAAATCGTCCATGGTCTGTGGACGACAGGTGTCGGGAGTTTCTAAACTCCGTCTGCATCCTAATATAAATTTATTTAATTAATTCGAATTCAGAAATCTCACTTTTCTTTTTTATTTCTTCTAAAATTGTAGAATGCTCCAAAAATCCTCTGATCGGTTTTGAAATGTCATGTGCGATGCCACGGCCCCGATGTCTCCTGTTTTATCGAGTTCCGTTATCGTATGAACAAGATACGATTTTTTTATAAATAAACATGAATTTGCAACGCTTAAAAGCGCTATAAACAGTTCAAATTATATAAGCCGTATATCTTTCAGAATTGTTTGAAACTAGGTTTCGATTTTGCTATCAATCCGTTAGGCTTGGACACGATCAGACCAGACTACGTTGACGGGGGAGGAGCGGCGCCCCTGCGCCAGAAGTGGGGCCTATTTCGATCTCCGATCTGAGCGGCGGCGGCGCGGTGAACACAGCAGCTTCGAGGCACTGGATCTCGTTCCACGCCCCACGAAAATTGACGAGATGGGTATGAAATCGAAGCTGGAGGAGAGAGCTACAAAAACTTCCAAAGGGGCAGGTGATTTCGCTTAACGATTTGGAAGAAAAAAATGGGGGAAGGTGGTGAGGTTTTTCCGTCGTTCGTGAATAGGATATCGGGTGTTTTAGAACGATGAATACAGTATACGCGTATATATACTGTAAATATACGTATTTTTATTTCATTTAATTCTTTTAATTTCTATGTCGCTCTTAACTCCAAATCAAACCCAACGAGTGACGACTCCAGCTAAGAACCCCCATTCCGGACATAATGGGATATGTCCCGTAGGCCCATTCGACTATTTCAGTAAGTTATTCTTCAAATTAAATAATGAAACAATTAATTATTTAATTTGATCAACATTTTAATTTACCGGGGCGACATACTGACTCCAAAAATTCCCGAAAAATAAATCTAGCTATGTTTTGAAGATACAGTCCTAAAAAAATTAATTTCGTCGAATTTGGAGACCGTTTGAAAAATGGCCATTTTCTGGTCTATCGAAATTGACTGAAACTGACAAAACACATTTTCATCTGCCACGCTCACATATTAATTCCAAAAATTATGATAATTGGAATCCTACAATAATTTGACATTCCGGATCCAACCAGGGTGGTTTCGTCGAAAACAGAGGTCGTTTGCAAAATGGCTATTTATACGGGATATATATTATATTATATTCCATAGCGACTATTCTGAATATTCAACTGACCATAACTTTTGATTTCCGCTATAAAATTTCAATTTTTCGGATTCGTTGGAAAGATATTATTAAACAGATTCTAATATATTTGGCTTCACTAAAATCCGATATATTTTGCATTCTGTACATTCAGTCAAAGTTCGAATTCTAATTTTCAAACTACCGCGCTATTTCTAACTCCTTTTAAAATTAAAATAAATATATTCGTTCTAACTTCGATTTAAATAAATTTTTAATCGTTATTATTTAAAATAAATTATTTTAACTATTTAAAATTCAAAAATAGCCAAAATAAAAATTTTAAATTGGCTTCGATTTTCCGGGTTGTTACAATCTCCCCCACTTAAAATCTTTTCGTCCTCGAAAAGGAAACAATAGTAAAGTAGGAAACAAAACGGGAAATGTAAAATATGGTAAATGTACCTTGCACTAGAGCTAGTCAGAGATATACACTCTACACTGGGGATAAGCCTGTTTGATGATGTCCTCGGTCTCCCATGTACAGTCTCTAGGATCTCCGCTCCACTGCACTTTGACAAGATGAATCCTTTTGTTCCTCAGAACTCGGATTTCTTTGCCAATGATCTTTACCGGCTCCCTTCTTACAGTTAAGCTCGGGTTAATTTCCAAATCTTGCTGTGCAGCTTCCTCCATAATCAAGTCTGGATCATGTACATGCTTTCAAAGTTGGTACACATGGAATACATCATGTTTCCCTGGCAACCAATCAGGCAACTGAACCCAGTAAGCGAGAGTTCCAAATCTTTCTAGAATAAAGAATGGACCAATGAAACTAGGAGCCAACTTCCCAGTCTTCCCAAAACGAACTACTCCTCTCAATGCGGAAACTCTCAAGTATACATAATCGCCAACAACAAATTCTAAATCCCTTCTTCTTGACTCTGCATAACTTTTCTGTCGGCTTTGAGCTGCTAGTAATCTCTTCTTAATAAAATCAACTTTGTCTGAAGCTTCACAGATCATGTCGGGACCCAATACTAGTCTATTTCCTAGTTCAACCCAACATGCGGGAGACCTACAGTGAAACGACCCGAACTTCCCAGTAAAGGAAAGCCTGGATTGCTTTGATAATAACACACAACAGAACGCAAACTGAAGAACATTTTATTGCTGATTACAACAATTACACCAGAGTACAAGAATATAACTGAGTATGAACTTATAATATACATTGGAAATACAATAATATCATAGTTTTAAATTACATTTAAATAGCAGCGGAAAAATAATACAGATATACAACTGGAAGGAATACACAGATACAGAGCTTTCCGAATACCGCTTCAGCTGTAAGCCAGGATCCTGTAAATATATCTGCCAAAAAGCTACTCGACTGCCCGTGTGGAAAATAAGGGCACCCGAGTTTGCTAGTGAAACAAACTACAGGTCAGTCATGGGACTGGTATGAGAAATCTTAACTTAACTATCTAATTAATATGGCTAATCACAGGACCACGCCACTAACGCGGAACGGGTTTACTCCATTGGATTGCCAGTGCATAAAATAAAGTAAAACGTTGAACACGCAATGTTTTTTTAGAAAAATGAAACCATTATAAGACCCAAGTCCCATCACACAATGCAACGCAAACCAGAGGATAGGGTTTTACCTTATAATGGTCAAAAGATGCTTGATACGGCAAAATGGATTTAGTACTAGGGTGTATATGTTCTAATAAAAACATTTCAATCATAATGTATCAATCATAGACGGCATGGGTACCATATATCATGTCGCCATACTAGTTCTACAATCAAAACCGCAAGGTCGTATTGGAAGTTGGTTTTCCATCATGAGTCGAGACTAGGGGCAAGCTCCTCTCCGATTCGAGACACTCTAGCAAATGCCTCAGGATCACACCTATGGGCAACCCTTGGATGCGGTAGGGCCGGTCCCCGCCTGTCGGCAGTGGATTAGTTATGCCTGAACACACGTTTCCCGGCTCCTTTGAACCTATAATATGACCACTATCGGCCTATAAAAATCCGAGGCACCTCAAAATCCATCGTCCACATAAGTAAAATGCCAGCCAGTTTAAGCACTGACACTAACACTAGCTAGAAAGAAACGTGTGCACTCCCTACGGTCCATATCCTGTTTTTGACTCATACCGGTGTGTGAGGCTCGCGAAGTCACGATATACACAAAGTTATTCCATAATAGGCTATGCTTTGATCATCCCACAAGGCCCTGCTTTTCAACAAAATCCCTGATCATTTGCATCTTGGCGTGCCACATTGACAATTCACGCCATGCGATCAATCACCGTTAATATATACCAGGGTGTTAAGTAGAGGATAAATCCTTTACCATCAAACAGACATACATTGACAGAAATCGAATTTTAGTTCACATGGAACGAAATCCAATGTCAGACATGCATCCATTTACTAGCTTATGCTCTGGGTCTGAGCGAAAACCAAATCCGAACAATCAACAATAGTCCGGACGGCCACCACTGAAGCCCCTTCAAGGTAGCTACTCCCATCTTGGGTCTCAGTAGCAACACATCCATTCGATGTGAAGATCGTCGGTCTTCAAACACCGTCTTCATCTTCGACTCTTCATCGTCGTAGTGATTATCCGGAATGGGTTAAACCCGGTCTTTCTGAATAACTTGCGTACTGTTAAAATCAAGTACTATAAAAACACATCCAACGCCTCATTCCAATTCAGAATATTCTTTTAAATAAAATATTCAAATTATTCTATCAAAGATAAATTCTTTAACTTTATACTTAAATCTTTCTTTAAAGATTTATTAAAACACAATTTGGTTTTAAATATCACACAAATCATTATTCAATGATTATTTGAATTTAAGAAATTAACCTTATCTTTAACTGTGTTAAAGAACTAATGTCATTTAAAACATAGTTCACGATAAACCCAAAATCATCTTCCATAAAATATGGAATCTTCACAGAAATCAAATCAATATATAATCGTTATAAATTTCTGTACCCGATCAATAATATAAATGGAATAACGGCAAAGCCTTTTAAATTCCATATGTAGTATCGATCTTCTTTTACAGAAACTGATCTCAGTTATTATTAATTCGAATTCCATTTAATTCCAATTTAATATATTAAATTGGAAAACTTACTTTTGGGAAAATTCTCATTTATCTTAATAAAAGATTTATAAATTCAAATCATATTTTCACCGTCAGTCGGGTTAAAGAACAAATGTCGCTTAGAAACACAGTTCACAATAAACCCAACTCACCTTTTAGTTTATTCCAATTACAAAATATAATTAAAAACTTTAATAATCTTAAATTAAAAATTATTCCTTTCATATGGGGTTTAAGAACAGTGTTATTTAAGACACTATTCACGACAAACCCAAATTCCAATTTATTTAATTAAATTTCAGTTAAATATTAACAAATTGGAAAACTTCATTAAATCTAAGTTTAATGATTTATTCTAGTTAATAACTAGTTCATTTCAATAAAGATATATTTTACTAAAATATATTCTTTTTCTAAAATATTCTTTTTCAAAAAAAATATTTTCTAAAATATTCTTTTTCTAGAATATTCTTTATTGGAATGTGGCTCAAACAACAACCATATTTTGTATGAAATCAACAATCATGATAAATAATTATCAAACATCCAAATAACGACCAAAGTGGAATCTATAACTGTGTGAGCATTAAAGTAGATGACTGCCGCTCATCACAGACTGTCTATCCATCGATTGACCGATAACTAAATATTGGGATTAGTGTGTATCCAATATCATCCCAATACCCGTGTGGGGTTTCATCCATCAAGCAAATAATAAATTATTTGTGCACTTGGGTGATGTGTGAAAATTATCGTCCCAATCACATAAACAAGTCGGGTAACTTGTAAATGGAAGTGTAATATTCAAACTTGAATAAAATAAACATTATATTTTGACACATCACACATTTCAACAATTAGGTATATATTTCTATTCCTTTTTGCTATGAACAAATGACAATGAAAAACCTAGTCTTTTAATTCAATTCTTTTATTGTAAACAATGTTACAATAGAAGGTACTCCTTTAATTCAATATGACAATAACACTAATCTTTTATTCCAATTACCCTAAAGGTGTTATCTTAATTTTCTAATCTTTTCATTGTAACCACATGACTATAAAGATATAATCCTTTTATTCTAATCCATTCATTGGAATCTAAACTACATTGAAAAATGTAATTTTTAATGTACAATCTTTTTATCTAAAACAAAGTGTCAATAAAAATATTCACTCTTATCTCAATCTTTTTATTGTAAACAAAATGACAGAATTGACTAATTCTTTTTAATGTAAAAAAATATGATGATTTTTTTGAATCCTTTTTTCTTTATGTAAACAAAATGTAAATCTTGTTATAATCCTTTTTATGTAAACCAAATGTAAAATTATGTTATAATTCTTTTTAAATAAACAAGAATGTGATAATTTTCTTCACTAATCATGTTTTACCCAAAAATGATATTTGCTTATAGCATCCTTTCTAAATGAGAAAATTGTACATTTTTGTTTAATTCTTTTTGATGAAAATTAATTACATAGAAATGTAATTTCACATGGTAACCCATTCTAACCAAGGTTTATTCTTTTTAATAATTCATTATATAAAAAAATGTAGATTACATGTTCACAAATTTCAAACAAAGATTCATTCTTTTTAATTTGACAAAATATGATAATTTTGTCTACTCTTCTTTAATGTACAAAATATAATTATTTTGTCTAACTCTTTTAAATGCAATAAAATATGATAATTTTGTTAGATCTTTTCAGTGCAAACAAATATGATTATTTTGTTAATCAAGTTTTGACAAAGATGTTGATTCTATTTTTCACAAATCAAGTATTCACCAAAAATGTGATTTTATATTTCTATAATCATTTCTAAACAAAATATCCCTTTTTATCTTTCTAATGTACATTTTAACAAAATGTTCTTTTTAATCTTTTTAACATTTCTAACCAAAATGTCCTTTTTATCCATTCTTCTAAGTATGATAAAATGTGTATTTCACATTCATTCTACAAAATATGATAAAATTGTGATTTTTCTTCATTTTTCTCAAAGTGACAGAATGTCCATTTTTAATTTATTCTTTCTAATGTATAAAATATACATTTTCCAATTTATTCTTTCTAATGTATAGAAATATACATTTTCCAATTTATTCTTCCTAATTACCAAGAATGTTAATTTTTGTCCTATACAATCTAATTAACAAAAATGTTAATTTTATTCTTTATAATCTAATTGACAAATTGTTAATCTTTTCTTTATAATATAATTAACAAAAGATGTTAATCTTCTTCTTAATATGTAAACAAAAATATGTTAATTTGTCTAATACTTCTATGTAAACAAATATTTCTTTTTATTTACAAAACACACTTCAATTCAAAAATGTTATTTTTATTTGCAAAACATATTTCAAATAAAAAGGTTTTCTTTGTTCACAAGGTAACCTTTGTATGGGAATGTGGTTTTATTCCACAGTAACGTTTATAAGAAAATGTTATTTTATTTCGAGTGACAAAAATATATTCTTTTTATTTCAAGTGATAAAAATGTCCTTTTAATTTCCTTTACATAAAATGTTAACAAAATGTAAATTTTGTTATAATCCTTTTAATATTAACAAAATATGAATTTTGTTATAATTCTTTTGAATGTATACAAAATATGATGACTTTGTCAAATCTTTTTTTAATGTCACAAAAATGTTCATTCCTAATTCAATCTTTTTAATGATTCTAAAATGACGGTGAAATATGACATTCCAAAATGTAATCAAAAATGACATTTTGTATTATTTGACTAAAAATGACATGTTTTTATTCTAATATCATATTTGCTAACAAAACGGTCTTTTTATACTGATGTTACATTTCTATGTCACAATGTATTTTGATGTAATATTACATTTTAAAACAAAAATGTATTTTTAATGACAGGCAACATTTTATAAATAAAAATGTACTTTTTAATCTAATATTTTATATGTAAACAATATTACCTAGAAATGATGTCTTGCAATTCTAATCTTTTATATGTAAATAATATTACATAAAAAAAATAACTTGAAATTCTAATCTTTTAAATGAAAACAATATTACACAAAAATGTAATATTGAAAATCAAATCTTTCTTATGTAATCCAAATATGATTTTGTATGTATAACAAATTTACACTTCTAATGACAAATAAAAAGTAAATTTATTTTTTAAAATCAAGTTTTAACCAAAAGAGTGAATTTCTATTCACTAATCAAGCTTAACACAAAATTGTTAATTTCTTTCACTAATCAAGTTTAACACAAAGGATAGTTCTAATTTAACTAACATGTTTTCAAACAAAATGAACATTTCTAATGTATATTCCTATCAAAAATCATTATTTTTATTTTCAACATAATTGACCAAAAATGATACTCTTGTTTTGTTGATCATTCTACTTCGACAAAACACAAAAAAAATATTCCAATGTTAACATTACAAATCAAACAACATATGCACATCGCAAATCAATCACGACAACATACACAATATCACAGATCTGTATTTAATAATCATACACACATGGAATTGAAATAACGACAGATAATTAAATTTTAATTATTTCAAAAGAAGAAATCTCACCAAACCATTTAGATCTGAAATTTCAAAGTGCTCTGTTCAAGCTCTGGTCAACTTCATGTTGTAGAGTTTTCTGATACGAGTCCAACGCAACAAAAATCGTTCGATTTCGCCTCTGTTTGCAAGAGTTATCATTGTTTAAACGTTTGATCATTAATTAATTAAATAAAATAATTAGTTGAAATAATTAATTCCTTAACCTCCTCCTACAACGTTACTTTATTCCTTCTGAAACCTGGAAACTGAACCCATATCCGTCGACCTCCAACACACCACCACGCACGAGATTCCAGGACGCCGGAACCCGATCAGCCAACGCCATACGAACCGCCTCATCCTCAAACCCCTGTGCCTCCAACCCGAGCCAACTCGGTGGTCCCCCCTCGCCGGAAATCGAGCCCGAACCGGCGGCCTTCCAGCTCCAAATCCGATCGCCTCGCTCCCCTAAAACCGTTCACACCCATACCAATTGAAAGCTCTCAGAAAACTCTTCGATTAGGTATATGATTTGTTGATTTTCATTAAGAGGATCGGAAATGGTTAAGGTTTGAAATTGGGATCAAGTTGGCCATTGACTTTACTAGTGGCGGCTGGTACTATATGGTATTAGGGTTAGGGTGTAGTATACGGTATTTATACTGTATTTTCTTTTATTAATTAATCCTTTTAATTCGAAAATTCCTGTTTATCAATACGAACTCCAAATCAAACCCAACGAGTGTCGCCCGTAGCTAATAACCCCCGTCCCGGACACAATGGAATATGTTTCGTAACCCAGTTCGGCTGTTACGATATGTTTTTCTTAAAATTTAATTATAAATGATTAAATTATTAAATTCAAACGTACATTTTAAATTACCGAGGCCACATACTGACTCTAAAAATTATTTCTAGTTATGTTTTGACGATACGGTTCTAACGAGACTAATTTCGTCGAATTCTGAGGCCGTTTGAAAAATGGCCATTTTCTAGTCGATTAAATTTGACTAAAACTGACAAAACACGTTTTCCTTTGCCACGCTCACATATTAATTCGAAAAATTATGAAAATTAAAATCTAGTAATAATTTGACATTTCGGTTCCAACAAAAGTGGTTTCGTCGAAAATCGAGGTCGTTTCAAAAATGGATATTTTTAAGGTTAATATATAATATTAAAATATATATAAGTTCTACAGCGATTTTTCTAAATTTTAAACTGGACATAACTTTTGATTTATAAAGTGGAATTTCAGTTTTTTCAGATTCGTTGGATAGATATGATTAAACAGATTTAAATATTTCTGGTTTTACTGAAATCCGATTTATTTTGAATCCTGTACATTTAGTTAAAGTTCAAATTCAAAATTTCAAACTGCAGCGCTATTTTAAACTCCTTTTATAATTAAATTAAATTTACTCGTTTTAAAATAAATTTTTAGTCGTTCCTATTTAAAATAAATTATTTTAAACATTAAAGTCCATTAAAATTTCTAAAATAAAAAATTTAAATTGGCCCCAAAATTTCGGGTCGTTACGGCCTGCCATATAGTGCTTCGAATGGCGACATTTGCAAGCTTGTTTGGTAAATGTTATTACAGGAGAATTCAACCAAGTGCAAGTGATCTTCCCATGATCCGCCAAAGTCAAAAATACATGCCCGCAACAAGTCTTCCAGTATACGGTTCACCCTCTCAGTCTGGCCATCTGTTTGAGGATGATAAGCGGTGCTCAGATTTAATGTTGTCCCCAGCTCCTCTTGGAATGCTTCCCAGAATATACTAGCGAATATAGGGTTACGGTCACTAACAATGCTACTGGGAACTCCATGTAGTCGAACAATTTCTTTGAAATAAATTTTCGCCAAACTTTGAGCTTCTTTAGTTGATTTGACATGAATAAAATGGGTGGAATTCGAGAAACGATCAACGATCACCCAAATACCCTTTTTGGTTCGGGGCAACCCATCAATAGAATCCACGGAAATTTGATCCCACTTCCAGCTTGGAACTTCTAGTGGTTGTAACAATCCGGCAGATTTTTGCTGATCACTCTTAACTTGCTGGCAAGTAGAACACCTGTTGACATAAATGGAGATGTCTCTTTTCATATATTTCCACCAGAACGTGCGCTTGAGATCATGATACATCTTGCTCACCCCTGGATGAATACAAATCTTGGATTTGTGACATTCATCCATTACTTCTCTTTTAAGCTCAGGAATATTCGGGACACAAATTCGACCTTTTAACCTCAGAACTCCCTTGTTATCAATTTGGAAACTCGAGGGTTCGCCTTCCCGAACTTATTTACTAATTCTCTGTATAAATTCATCATCCTTCTAAAGAGAAGAGATCTTACCAATCAACGTAGGTGTAATGATGAGATTGGAAACACCCGCATTCTTTCTGCTGAGCGCATTGGCTACAACATTGGCTTTCCCTGGAGTATACAAGATGTCCAAATCATAGGCCGCATGAAGTTCTACCCAACGTTGGTGCCTAAAATTCAGGTCCCTTTGGGTGAACAGATACTTCAAGGATTTATGATCTGTATATAGTTCAAACTTCTCACCCAAAAGATAGTGCCTCCATATCTTTAAAGCAAACACGATAGCCATCAACTCAAGATCATGAGTGGGGTATTTCTTCTCATGCGGCTTCAATTGACGGCTAGCATAAGCAACTACTTTGTCTTTCTGCATTAATAATGCACCAATACCTTTAATAGAAGCATCTGTCCAGACTTTCAAATCTCGATTTCCATCAATAATGGTCAACACTGGAGCAGTGGTCAACCTTAATTTCAGCTCTTGGAAAGCTGCCTCACATTCAGGTGTCCAATTGAACTTCGTGTGCTTCTTTTTGAGCTTCGTTAATGGACAAGATAGTTTCGAAAAATCCTTAAAGGATTTTCGATAATAGCCAGCCAATCCTAGGAAACTTCTGACTTCTGTAGGAGTGCTAGGTTGCTTCCAATCTTCAATGGCTGTGATTTTGCTAGGATCCACTAAAATTCCTTCCTTCGATACTACATGACCGAGGAACTTCACTTCTTCTTGCCAGAATACACATTTATAAAATTTGGCTTTTAATACATTCTTTCTCAGAATTTCCAAAACTTGTTCCAAATGCTTTTCATGCTCGGAAGTTGATTTGGAGAAGATTAAGATGTCGTTAATGAAAAGCAGCACAAATTTATTTAGGACATCGCGGAATACTCGATTCATTAAATCCACAAAATAGATAGGAGCATTGCATAAGCCGAACGACATTACTAACCATTCATAAAATATGTCTGGACCTCTGAAAGCTGTCAAAGGAACACATTCTTCGGCAATACGCAGTTGATGGAAACCTGTAGCTAGGTCCATTTTAGAAAATACTTTAGCTCCATTCAAATGATCCAATAAATCATCTATGCGGGGCAATGGATATTTATTCTTGAGTGTCTGCTTATTTAAATCTCAGTAATCCACACACAGTCTGAGAGTACCGTCTGAATTTGGAACAAACACTACTGCAGCACTCCATTTTGAAAAACTAGGCCTAATCAGACCTTTCCACAAAAGCTGTTTAGTTTGATTGTCCAATTCTTCTTTCTCTTTCCATGTCATTCTTCGAATAGGATGTATCACTAGCCTCGCATTCGAAACTAAATCAATCCTGAAGTCGATTTCTCTTCGCGGAGGCAAGCTAACAACTTCTTCGAACACAACCGCATAATTCTTAACAATAGGAATATCTTCAATAGGAGCAGGAGAAACATCAAGAGCAAACCAAAATTCTTTTCTATTTGAATTCGGTCCTATGCATGGTATCGTTATAAAAATTTTATACTTGGTCTTCACCTTGGCAATTCTTTCTGCACATTTAACCTCAGCTTCATATTTGGTTAACCTGTCCAGACCAAGAATGATGTCAAATTCAGGGAAATCCATGACGATAAAATTAAAAGAAAACCGGTAATGGAAAAAGGAAATAGGCGCTCTACAATACACAATGAATAAGAGAACCCCCTATCGGATTATGAACTCTAACCGATTCCTTAAGGTTCCTTAGTTTTAATTTCAACTTCTTAACTGTATTGCTTGAAATAAAGCTTTGTGACGCGCCCGTATCGAACAATACTTTAATAGGAATATTGTTGACAGTAAGAGTACCTTCTAAAACATCTGGTCTTTGCCAACTAGCTGAGGGTGCTGGAGTTTCTGCTACTTCATTTACATGTGCTACTACAGAATCCTTTGATATTTGGCAATTCTTCGCAATATGACCAGACTGGTGGCACTTATGGCATTTTCTGCCCGCTTGCAACTTCTTATTGGATTTGGATTCAACATTTCTTTTCCTCTTCAAAGATTTGCAATTCCTTAGCAAATGCTCTGGCTTATTACAGTTATTGCATATGGCGGTCGTTAACGGTTCTTCTTTAGATTCATCCTTTTTCTTATCAGCTTTCGACTTCTTACTGACCTCAGACTTTGAACTTGCCTCAAGGTTGTTAGTTTCAAACTTCCTTTTGCTGCTAGAACTGCCTTCCTCTTCATCTTCCTTGTTTATCATTGTACTCATAGCAGTAAGCCATTTGTATCATTTCAGAGAATAGGAGATTCACGTGAGCAAGTACTCTGCCTTCGTATTTATTTTGAAGTCCTTTGATAAATCTCAGATTCTTCCTTACAGGATCTTAAATTAGTTCTGGAGCAAAGCGAGAAAGTTCATTGAATTTATTCTGATATTCTTGGATGGTCATATCTCCTTGTTTCAGATTGTAAAACTCATCATATAGTCGCTCAGTTGCTTCAGGAGGAATAAATCAATCTTTGAACATTTCAGGTAATATTACCTTCTGGATTTTCCTCAGTAACAGTTTCCTACCAGATTAGAGCTTCGTCTTTGAGTGCCCAAGATGCGAGTAATCTTTTCTGATCATCTCTTAACTTTAAGCCTTGAAATATTCTCTCAGCAGAACGCATCCATGCCTGTGTTTCAATAACGGATTCTTCGCCCGAGAATTGTACTCCATCCAGATTTCGATATTTCATCACTAGAGCTTCTAGGTCGGGCTCTGGTTGTGGGAGCATGATTGGCTCATCAGATTGTCGACCCATAGAATTACTTCTTCTGTTTCTGCCACTCATTTTCTACTATATCTGCAAATAGCAAACAAAGAGTTAGTCCAACAGAATATATATTGTAAAGCATAGAGACATATATTTAAATGTAATGAATCAATGGGGGTGTGTTTGATTCTTCTATGCTCATCCTAGGACATTACTAGTCCTATCTATGATGAGTTATTCGTTTTAGAATACTGCTGATTCTACTTCTGTCCGGTTTATTTATATGTTATATTCCGAGCTAAGTTTAACCAAAGCTCTGATACCAGCTGTGATAACCCTAAACTCCTATAGTACGAAAGCAACGATAATCATTGGAATATAACACAAACAATAACAGCAAAAAAAAATATAGAATTACAATAGATAATGTACATCAAATTAAACTGGGAATAATATATCATCAGAGTTACACAACATAATAGGATCATACTTAGTATAAATACAGTTTCAACTTAATATAAAATGTCTGCAATGGAATCAAACATAATATACTAAATGAAGTCTGAATAGCATAATAGAAATGATAAGATCCATCTTCAGCTCCATAGCTTTCCAGAATGAGTCTGCTAAAACCTGCATACAAGGCTGCCCGTGTGGAAAAGAGGGCACCCGGGTTTACAAAGTGAAACAAAGTACGAGTCAGTCATGGGACTGGTATGAGAAATCTTCTATAACCTATTTAATCATAAGGCTAATCACAGGACCACGCCGCTAACGCGGAACGGGTTTACTCCATTGGATTGCCAGTGCATATATAAAGTAAATCGTTAAACAATGCAATGCTTTTTAGAAAAATGAAACCATTATAAGACTCAAGTCCCATCACACAATGCAACGCAAACCAAAGGATAGAGTTTTACCTTATAATGGTAAAAAATGCTTGATACGATAAAACGGATTTGATATTATTATTAGTGCATATATGTTTCAAAAACATTTCAACCATAATATATCAATCATAGACGACATAACAACCATATATTATGATGCCATACTAGTTATACAATCAAAACCGCATGTGTTGTATTGGAAGTTGGTTTTCCATCATGAATCAAGGTAAGGGATCATCCTTACCGAATTTGAGACAATCTAGCCCACGTCTCAGGACTCAGACTCAGTGAGCCCTTAGGAGCGTCAGGGCCGGTCCACAAATAATGTTAATGGATTAGTAATGCCTGAACAATACGTCTCCCCGCCCTATGGGGTGTAAATAGAGCCACTAGGGACTCAAATCCGAGGTACTTCGCTTTCCATCATCCACATAAGTAAAAATATCTAAGCTTGTCAAACCCAGACACCACTTCTAGCTAGAAAGAAACGCATGTTCTCCCTGGGGTCCTTCTCCCGTTTCTGGTTCATACCAGGGTGTGAGGCTCGCGAAGTAACGCTATACACAAAGCTATGCTACAATAAATCTGTGCTTTGATCATCAACCACAAGGCTCTGCTTTTTAACAATAAGCCTTGATCATTTGCATCTTGGCATGCCACACTGACAATTCACGCCATGCGACTGATAACTATCACTATATAACCTCTGAGCTCATACGTCTCTGAGAAGGGTGTTAAGCAAGAGAATAAATTCTCTGCCACCAAACAGATATATATTAAATAGAAATCAATCAGCACAGAATAAAATCCAATGTCAGACATACATCCATTTACAAGTTCGTTCTGAGTCTGAACAAAACTGGAGACACCTTATTCCTTGTCCCATTTGTCCAATATGGAAGAGAGGTGCTCGCTAATTCGGACAATCAACAAGTACGTCCGGACAACTACCACTGTAACCCTTTCCTGGGACCAAATCAGTCCAGGGCATCAGTAGTCATCCATTTGATGTGAAGATCGCTGGTCTTCAATCACCGTCTTCAAATCTTCGACTTCCAATCGTCGTATAATTATTTGAAATGAGAGTTAACTCGGCCTTTTCAAATACTTCTCGAATATATATAATTTAAATCATTCTTTTCATTCCATATCATTAATAATATTTTATAATGATTTATCGCTATTTTTATTTATTTAAAAATAGCCATTATTAATTAAATGACGCTTCGGGTCATTACATGGCCCTGGCGCTGTTTTCATCAAAATTTGGTTTACACATTTCTCAAAATCTAACCATTGGATCTTAGCGAATTTTAATATCTTTGGAAAGATCTTTCCAAAACAAACCCCAATGGTTCCAGTTTTGGGAAAATCTGATGGTTGGATCTTTCGGTATAATCATTTGAAGTTACGATTTCAAAACGCGAACTACAGCAGCGTGATTCATTTTATTTTAATTTATATTTATATATAAATATAATTCGTTCAATGATTTCAAACTATTTTCAATTAAATACTGATCTCTTTAATATATGAAATCATATATTATATTAAAAATGAAAATTTTAATGTTAATACAATTTCTTCCAACATTGAATCTTTTATATGATTCATATATTACATAAAAATGTAATTTATTTTATCCTTCATCTATTACATTAAAATGAAATCTTATTATTTATCCCTTTATTACATTGAAAAATGCAATCCTTTATTTCAATATGTTGTTACATTGAAAAAAATGTAAACTTTTATTTCAATATATCATTACATTGAAAATGCAAACTTTTATTTCAATAAATTATTACATTGAAAAATGGAATCTTTTATTTCAGTATATAATTACATTGAAAAATGTAATCTTTTATTTCAGTATATAATTACATTGAAAAATGAAATCTTTAATTTCAGTATATAATTACATTAAAAAATGAAATATTCTATTTCTTTATTTATTTACATATAAAAATGTAAATTCTCACTTCATTCTTCGTTTGCATATAAAAATGTAAACTCCTATTTCATTCTTTATTTACATATAAAAATGTAATTTTGATTTCATAATATGATCACATTGAAAAACGTAATTTTTCATTTCAATATATGATTACATTGAAAAATGTAATTTTTTGTTTCAATAAATGATTACATTGAAAAATGCAATTTTTCATTTCAGCATATGATTACATTGAAAAATGTAATTTTTCATTTCAATAAAAATGTATAATTCAATGTTAATACATTTCTATATGACAAATGACTATTTTTAATGCTGCATTACATTCAAAGTGTATATTTCAATCTAAACACATTTCTGTTTAACAATGTCTATTTTTAATCTTGCATTACACTAAAAATGTATATTTTAATATAAATGCATTTCTATTTAACAAATGACTATTTTTAATGTTGGGTTACATTAAAAATATATATTTTAAATTAAAGACATTTTAATACGACAATGTCCATTTTAATGTAAAACATTTAAAATGTAAAATCTAGTGTAAATACATTTCATATAGCAATGTGATATTTTAATGTTTTCATATACATTAAAAAGTAAATTTCCAATGTAGATATATTTGCATCAAAATGTTTATTTTAATGTTTTCCTATACATTGAAATGTAAATCTCATGTAAACACATTTTTATTTCATAATGTTTTATTTTTAATGTATCATTTACATTAAAATGTGAAAACTGATGTCCAAACATTTTTATATCCAAATGTCTATTTTAAAGTTGCATTACATAAAAAATGTAAAATGCAATGCGAATACAATTTATATTAAAATGTTTATTTTAATGTTTTATTTACATTAAAAATGTAAGATTACATGTAAATTCATTTTTCTCTAAATGATTATTTTAATGTCACACTTACATTAAAAATGTAAAATCAAATGTAAATTCATTTTTATGTATAAATGTTTATTTTTAATGTTACATGTACATCAAAAATGTAAATTTAAATGCAAATTCATTTTTATGAAACAAATGACCATTTTAGATTACATTGAAAATGTAGATTTTATGTTGACATATAATGATCATTTTCTTATATATATAAAAATTTGATTATCATACTATTCAAACAATTAATATATAATAACATGAATATTTTATAACACAAAAATATTTCAGAAAATTTCGGCAGCATAACGGCAGGGTAATTAAAACCGGCACTGTCCCGATGTACAGCTCCTCGCACTACCTTAGGCCTCGCGGCGTTTACAAAGGGTTTAATTTCCTAATACATTTTTCTAGACAGTCTAATGCCACAATATCAATCAATTTCATTTTTCAACCACAATCAAACACCCAAAAATCAATCAATTACATACCACAAAACAATCAAGTCATCCATGGTCTGTGGACGACGTGTGTCGGGAGTTTCTAAACTCCGTCTGCATCATAATATAAATTTATTTAATTAATTCGGATTCAGAAATCTCGCTTTGCTTTTTTATTTCTTCTAAAATTGTAGAATGCTCCAAAAATCCTCTGATCAGATTTGAAATGTCGTGTGCGATGCCACGGTCCCGATATCTCCTGTTTTATCGAATTCCGTTATTGTATGAACAAGATACGATTTTTTTATAAATAAACATGAATTTGCAACGCTTAAAAGCGCTATAAACAGTTTAAAATTTATAAGCCGCGTACCTTTCAGAATTGTTTGAAACTAGGTTTCGATTTTGCGATCAATCCGTTAGGCTTGGACACGATTAGACCAGACTATGTCGACGAGGGAGGAGCGGCGCACCTGCGCCAGAAGTGGGGCCCAGTTCGATCTTCGATCTGAGCGGCGGCGCGGTGAACACAGCAGCTTCGAGGCACTGGATCTCATTCCACGCTCCACGAAAATTGACGAGATGGGTATGAAATCGAAGCTGGAGGAGAGAGCTGCAAAAACTTCCAAAGGGGCAGGTGATTTCGCTGAACGGTTTGGAAGAAAAAGAGGAGAGAAGGTGGCGAGGTTTTTCCTCCGTTCGTGAATAGGGTATCGGGTTTTTTTCGAACGATGAATACAGTATACGCGTATATATACTGTATATATACGTATTTTTATTTTATTTAATTCTTTTAATTTCTATACCGCTCTTAACTCGAAATCAAACCCAACGAGTGACGCCTCCAGCCAAATACCCCATTCCGGACACAATGAGATATGTCCCGTAGGCCTATTCGTCTATTTCAGTCAGTTATTCTTCAAATTAAATAATAACACATTTAATTATTTAATTTGATCGAACATTTTAATTTATCGGGGCCACATACTGACTCCAAAAATTCCCGAAAAATAAATCTAGCAATGTTTTTATGATACGGTCCTAAAAAAATTAACTTCGTTGAATTTGGAGACCGTTTGAAAAATGGCCATTTTCTGGTCGACCGAAATTGACAAAACACATTTTCATCTGCCACGCTCACATATTAATTCCAAAAATTATGAAAATTGGAATCCTGCAATAATTTGACATTCCGGATCCAACCAGGGTGGTTTCATCGAAAAAGGAGGTCGTTTGCAAAATGGCTATTTATACGGGCTATATATTATATTAAATTCCATAGCGACTATTCTAAATATTCAACTGACCATAACTTTTGATTCCCGCTATGAAATTTCAATTTTTCGGATTTGTTGGAAAGATATTATTAAACAAATTCTAATATTTTTGGTTTCACTAAAATCCGATTTATTTTGCATCCTGTATATTCAATCATAGTTCGAATTCAAAATTTCAAACTACCGCGCTATTTCTAACTCCTTTTTTAAAATTAAGATAAATATATTCGTTCTAACTTCGATTTAAATAATTTTTCAATCATTATTATTTAAAATAAATTATTTTAACTATTTAAAATTCAAAAATAGCCAAAATAAAAATTTTAAATTAGCTCTGATTTTCCGGGTTGTTACAGGATTAATACAGAAGTCCGAAACCCCCTCCGGCATTTGTGAAGAGCTGAATCCACCCAGATTCGGGTATTTGAAGATTGAAGACCAGAAATCCCTTCCGTTATTTGTTGTTTTTGCATCCTTTTGGATTTGATTTGTGGATTAGAAGTTGTACGTGCTCCTTGAGCCACTCCTTGGGCTTTCGTTGTCAAAGCATATGATGTACGTGCTTTGTTGGCTACTCTCGGGCCTGTGCGTCCGATGCGCTTAGATAGCTTATCCAGAAGCAGGGCCCAAGGACTTACCGACCTCCCTCCAGAAAGCGCCTTATCCTGACCATTGTAGGGGATGATAAGGACTTAGAAACATAGATGGGGCCATCGTAGGCACAAAACTTAGGTTTATTCTTTTGACACTCCATACTGACCATCGTAGGTTCTAATAGAGGCTTATATGCCACCCCCTCCGAGGGGTGCCCTATCCTGACCATCGTAGGCGATTATAGGGGTTTACGTTCCCTTCTGCGGGTAACGTGGAACATAAGAAGAGGTAGGACATGCTCTTGTGCAAGCAAAGGTAGGACGTGCTAAGTTCTAGCAGAGGTTGGGAGTACTCTTCTGCGAGCAGAGGTAGGGAGTGCTAAGGTTAGAGGCACCACCACGACCATTTCTGTTATGAAACGGAGGCTAACTCTTTTGATTCATTAACCCTGCCCCCTCTGACTTGGGCATGGAGAAAGACTAGCACACCATCCTCTTTGGGGGATGGCTCGCTCTGACCAATTTGGCGATGACGAGGGATTTAATCCGTTTGCAATTAGACCCCTTTTGGGTTTCCTTTCAAATTCCAAGAGGTGGGTTTTCCGTACCCTTGAATATGTTTAGTAATCCTTTTCCTAAGGATTTCTCCCGAATTCACCTTGATTTTTTCATAAACTCTTGTAATTAGCCTTGACTGATGAATCTTACGATGGTTTCCCTAAGGATTCTGTAGTGATTAGTCTCATATCCATTAATAATGTGGTAATAGCAGTAAGGCCCTCGTGTTTTCCTATCGTATTTGGGCTTTTTCTTCATGAATGGCCAATAGTTGAGTTCATGTTCGGTTAGGAAGTAAATGTTCCTCATCGAAGTGGCGAGGTAGTATTCCTTGGGTACCCTTGGCGCACGTCCGTCTTCTTGCTGCTAGGGTTTAATCCTTTTGTTACTCAGCCTAACTGTGGTGCCTATACCTTCGTTCTTTCCTCCCAGAACATACTGAAATTGAGATTTTATCTCTTTGGACCATTTGTCGGGGAAACGGTTGAAATTGTCCATTATTTCTCGTTCGAGTGTCGTTCCCCTAACTTGCTCATAGAGAGCACTCGTTAGGTGAGAGAAAACGCTAGTACCCTCTGATGTAGAACCACTGGGTGGAATCATTAAGGTTTGTCCTATGTGAGAAAAGCTATCATCCCAAGTATCATGAGCATGTAGTTCCATTTTTCTTTTCCGCTTTATCACCTGCAAGGTCTCTACTCTTAACCTTCTCTCCTCTATCACCCTAGGGTTGGTGGTTTTTAACTTATCCATTCGAGATCCTGAAAACTTTTATCGGGATCCCATATTCATATCTTTGCTTCTTCAAAGTCAGTCCAATCCGGGATGGAACAGCTCAGGTAGATATGTGATGGGGTTAACCAAAAGGATCGAAGGTTCAGGCCCTCCTTCTAGTGCAAAAATGTTAACGATATTTTCTGTCAACACCGGAGGTAGGTCAATGGGGATAGATCTAAGGAAGACGAGCTGGTTGTTTGGCTTTCGCAAGCTGGAATTGGTTCACCATCCTTAGATGTCGAGGTTTTAGAAAGGAGGCTTACTATTCTGTAGTTCTTAATAAAGGGCTTTAATAGTGGATAACAAGGATTTCCACAACAAGCTCGCTATAAGATATGGGCATGTGGGGAGGGAAGAAGCTCATAGGAGATGTTTAAATCCCTAGTAAAGGGTGTTTTCATCGACAACAAGAAGACTCGGGCAAGGATCCAAGTACTTGTAGAAAATACACAATAAATTGCGTCAATTAATGATTACGAAAAACAGTATAAAAAACACACAATAAGGTGCTTTGGATATGAATGAACTCTTTGTTAATCTTTGATTTGAAATACATGACCAAAATAGAAGAACTTCTTTAATTGGACCCCGAATAAGGATTTTAAGAGAAGAAATATAAGGATTTGCCAAATGAAAAACCCGCCTCCTGGTGTGACCTCTGAAGTCCTATTTATAGAAGACTTGGATCCCCTTTTGCTATTGAGCCATTGGGCCTTCGGGTGCCTGTATCGGCCGACTTTCTCCTTGGTCTCGGATGTTTTCGCTTTCGGCCACTTTGCGTTGCTACCCATGGCTTCCTTGATTAAGGTTTTGTCTAGTCGGATCCTCTTTCAGGGGAATATGTGCTTGTCGCTGTGGTGGCTTCCTAGAGGGTATCTTGAGCTTCCGTGTGTATTTTACCAATGCTTGTCGCTGTGGTTTCAGCTACTCCAGGTGACTTCCCTATTGTTTTACCAATGCGGCCTCTCGGTATTTGTACAATGGGTGTCACAGAAATGGGTCCTGTACAATCTTTATGCGCTCCTATTTTTTATGCTCTTGAAGTTTTAGGTTCCCGATGTATCGGCATTAGGTGGGTTAATTATGAACGTTCCTTTGGACTTCATCTGATGGGTTTATTTATTTTGTCCTTGGTTTCAGATCAGGATGATTTTTGCCATAGAATCTCCCTTCAGGTTGACACTGTTGGAGGGATCTTGTCAGATTAACCCTAGCTGTTAAATCCCGCCAGTTATATCCTATAGCTTTTACGATCTTTTCTGCTAGGATGGTTTCAGTTGATACAACTTTCGGATCATTTCTCCCTGCTCTTGGTTCCTCCTAGTGTTTGATCCTACTTTCTGAAGAGTCTCCGTGGGCCTTTGGTTATCCGACGCCCCTTCACCGTCAGCTCATTTCACTATTAATTTTGGTAGTAACATTCCTAACTAGCTCCTCGATTAGGTTCTTAAGATTCTTTCACTTATTTGTATTGTGGCCCGACTGATTGTGGAAGCAACAGAACGTCCCATAAATTGCCTGATTATCACCCACCTTCTGAGTCTTTGGCTTTGGGTAGTCCTTGGTATCCTTAGTAGCATTAAAAATGTTCTTCGATGTGTCCGTCAACGGGGTTAATTCAGCAGCTTTAAAGAAGCAGAATTTCTTTCCATTTCAATTATCTTTAGCATCATTTCCCCGCTTATGGCCCCCATTGTTCTTTTGTCCTCCTAGAACATCGTTGTCTTTCTTCAATGGAACTGTGCTACCCTCAGCAATATCCATGGTAAAAGATGGATCATCTTCTACATCAATGAATTCCTCCGCTTTTGCATAGAACCTCTTTAAGGTGTTAGGCTTCTTCGTTTTAATCCATCTTCCAAACTTCAAATTTTTAATTATAGCATGCTTCAATGCCATTCATACTAGTCGAGATTATGGATCTGCAACTTCTGCTGCATCGGCATTAAATCGAGTGAGAAAGGCTTTAAATGACTCTCCACGTTTCTACTCCATGTCATTCAACGACATCACATCTTTGACCTTTATGATTTGCAGCCTAAATTACTCTTTGAACTACTTAGCCAGGAAGGAAAAATTATCCACGGACCTTGGTAAACCAGAGCGAGGCAACACCTTCTAAATACACCGGGAAGTATAGGCATTTGAGTTGATCCATAGCTCTGGCACCATCCAGTTCCGTTGTAATCTTGAATCATCGGCGAATTGAACTTACGTGGGAACTTGGCCAATTTGATCCTTTCGGTGAGTGGAGTTTTAGACGGTGCAAACTCCCACTCCTTCTCGTCATCATTCCTCTCAGCACTTAACTTCATGATTTGCCTGACTATGTCGTCGAGGTTCTCCTTCTAATCGTGCTGATCCGCGAGGCTGACGCCGTCACCTTCGCCGGATGTTCGCTTACGCAAACGATCGGGGCTAGGGATATGGGGCCCTCTGCCTCCCTCATTGGGAAGTGACCCTTTGGCAGAACTAGTCTCTTTTCGAGAAGTTGTTCTTTCCACATGGTTCCCAGCATGTGGTTAGGATTCTGCATCATCAGCTTTGTCTGGACCATCGATCCCCTGAACAAATCGGTCATGATTTGGACTTGTGGCAGAAGAGTGAGCATTCTCCGTGCGGGTGACATTAGCAGTAACTTTCACCATAGTAGCTTGGAGAGCAAAGAGAGTTTCTAGCCGTTTCATCATGGCATTAGTTAAGATTTCCATTTTTTGAGTCAAGCCAGCAACGACTTTATCTAGCTTTTCTCTAGTCATGCTAACTCCTGCTCCGGAGGATTGGCCAACCTCATAATTAGTTTGTAGAGTGACAGAATTATCCGCTGCATTTCCAGAAGTCATACCTATAGCAGTCTTAATAGTTGGTGGCTTTTTCGGGGGCATTATGTCGGAAAAATTTCTAAACTACAAGGATAATTCGTCAATTGGCCCGGATCTTTGATTTGGAGAATTCATCGTAGAAGCGAGCTTCGCACTTTAATGCAACCACAAAGCAATTAAACTTGGGAATATGAATGTCGCCTAACGGTGGGCACCAAAAAGAGTTTATACCAAAAATGGCACAAACACCCCCGAAGAGGATGTATACAACTCACAGAGAGTAAATCTAGTGGAATGGAGCCGCAATCACAGGAAAAAAGTAAAGACAAGGAAAATTAAAGTGGTTCTGACTCAATTTTGAGCTACATCCACTATGAAAGCAAATTTCATTATCATCACAATGATTACAAGGTACGTATTCCTCTTAACCTTTTACATTTTCTCTTTTTTGCCAAATATTTCTCTCTCTTCTCTTCTTTTACACCTGATTCACTTGAATTCAATATGAAAACAGGGAGATCTCTATAAATGCGATAACTGTTGGAGGAATCTTCAACGATTGGAGCATTTAGATGATTTTCGATGAATCCGTGGAAGATATAATGGTGAATCAAGGCTTTATGAAAGATTAATGGTGGTTGGAATGACTTAGAATGGTTGAGAAATAGTTTCGGCAGCACTTCGTGGAAGAAGAAATCAATCCCATTAAAGGTGGAAGCTATGGGGTACTTATAGGTGTGGAGAGACTGAAGTGGAAAGGCTGAAGTTATATGTGAAGGTTATGGATCAGCCATAACTTTATTTATGAAAACTCCACTGGGCTGAACTCTACCAATCCATCTAGTTGTCACTTGAGCGACCGACCCATGCTGCTGCTGCCGGCCGATCCATCCAGCTAGCTTCTGACCGACCGATCCATAGCTAATGAAGCTGACCGACCCATCGTATTTGAATGTGACCGATCCATTGGATATGCATCTGACCGATCCATTGCCAAGAGGGATACCGACCGATCAATGGAACTAGGCATTGTCCGATCCATATGCAAATGGCATGACCGACCCATAGAACACTAATACGATCGATCCATTACATTATTTGGTGATCGGTCCATGGTTAATGCTAGTGTCTGAGCAATCAATACAATGCATGATTTTTGATGGATAAACAATTTCCGTGTAGGCCATGTTACCTCGAAATCTATCCCTACTCCAGCAATTCTCACAAGGAAGAGTGATTTGTAGAAACATTGAGTTTTAAATGACACTCCACACACAACTAGGATCACCAACAGTTGCACACACACATTTTTCTCTAGTACCTAAACTTGACTACGATTCTGACTAAGCCCTTTTTTTGCAGATTATACCATGGTCGTAGATATTATGATGCTTTTCGGAAGCACTCGTTTAAGATTCCTCGAGACTCAATATGCTGCCTCCCCACTTATCTAGAGACGGATGACGAGATGAGGAGGAGAAAAGAGAGAGAAGCGCAAAAGGAAGGATTAAGAGGATCACAAGCTAAGAGATCGATATAAGTGTAAAGAAAAGATATACATGGAAAGAGGTAGAGGGAGAGAGTATGACAAGAAAAAAGAAACTGAAGGCGACCATTCGTCGAAGCATCCAAAGAAAGACCAAGCCTCGTTAGGGGATCATTAAGCCCTAGTGACTACTAAAACATTTCCTATTGGTCCTTCGATCCCTATTTCCTCTACTTTCATCGACCTTACCCCTAGTATTTACAATGTGTTGCAGAGAAAGAATTTTACACTTCCTCCTAGACTGTCCCTTATGTCATAGAATCTTCCTGGATGATTTCTTAGAAGTGTTAGATTTGACCTGGATCCAAAGATCACAGATAAAGATGCCATTCTTCACAACATCAGTCTTCAAGGGTGAAGTAGAGATGCTTGTAAGAAACTAGTACACAAACTCCAATGAGTCAACCGACTCAATTTTACTGAGATCATGACCCATGACAGCAAGAAGGAAGACTACTTGAAAGTTGGTAAGGAACGCAATACCAAGATTGAATGCAATACGACTTCTTCAAAACTGGAATACTACCTTTTTCCTTCGTATGAGTTTGATGACTTAATCGCTCGTTTTTATCATGCTGTAGGCTTGGGGTTTTCAGCTTCACTTCCTCCTTTGTCTAGCAGCATAGAGGCGAAGTGATCTTCATTTCCCCAATCGTACTTTTTTTAACAGCTCCTAACCCTGTCTCTATGATTCTTTCCCCTTTTCTACTTCTACTCCTTAACTTTGGCCTTATTCGGAATGAATTAAGGTTTAGCATTCCGTGGATGACTTGGCAATATCCTCTGGGTAGATGGGGTGAGCGTTGACAATATAGAGCAAACTCCGAAGAAGAAAGATGTCGAGGAAGAAAGCATGTTATCAGGAGAAAAGCGCCTTCGTATCAGAGTAAAGAAATTTCCAAGGGTCGGTGTAGTGGGAAACATGCGGCTCATTAGAAATTAACGAGCGGGCCTAAGAAGCTTGAAATCACTAGCGGTGCTGGCCTATTATTGCCACTAGTACTGATCCTACTACTCGAAAATGTAACAATCTAGAATTTTAAACATTGAATATTTAAAGAATTTAAATATTAAATTTAATGACTTGAATTAAATTTATACGATAATTTGAATATGGAATAAAATTAAAAGTCTAAATCTTGATTTTAATACGAAATGAAAATGATTTGAAGTTTAATAATTATATTTGAATTAGAGTGACAATAAGAAATTATTATTGATCGATTTGAGTATTTTGGAAATAGATTTATATTTACACGATTTCGTTAATAGCGAAAATAACCGTTTTTCAACTAATCTTGATATTCGATGAATTCAAATTTATCGAATCCAGAATGGTTTATTATTGTAAGATTCCAAATTTCATGTCGATTGGAGTTGTCGTGCGATTGTGCACGATATAAACGCATGTCGATAAGTGTTATAAATTATAACGTTATAATATGATTTCAAATCTAGGTTTTGCATACGATCGAATTATCTTTCAAAACTAGTTCCATTGTGTTCGAAATGTGGGTTATTAACTACGAACAACAGTTAGAATGTCCTGTTTCGAGTTCGAAAATATTTGAGCTTAGTGAATAGTGTTTTGGGTGGAGGCTATAAGTAGAAGTCAACTTTTTCATTTGTTAAAACCTAACCATCAGAACATTTTAATGGCAGAAATTCTTCAAAACAATCCATTCGCAATTAACTAAAAATTCCAACTAGAAAGTTGTTAACATCGTCGAGTGAAGTTCATCTGTGGTCGATGCTCGACCATCAGACATCGGAGTTGGACAAAATAGGGAGAAACCCGAGTTATGTTACGTTACTCTTTTTGGCTTGTAGTTTTCAAGCAAGGGATTCTAACGGAAAAAGGACGGAGGAAAAGACATCTTTCAATCAGTGGTGGTCAGAGGTGCCACGATGGCCGGTGGTGCGCAGGATCTGAAGACGACCAGTTTTTGGTCATCTTCATGTTACTGGCGGTCGGTGGTGAATTGGGTGTCATTGTTTATGGCATGGGGTCCGCTGTTGGTTAGAGGTTCGGTGGCCTACAAAAGGAATGGTGGATGATAGAAAGGATCGATCATGGGTCCGATTTTGTGCCTGGAGTCGAACAAGGTTGGGGATTGATTTATTAACGTTATTGATGGGGTTAGTGATTGACATAGAAATGTGTTTATTTTATGCTCTTATATCTTATCTTTTGTATATAAATAAATATTACTTGGGTATTGTTTTGTTACTTTTACAGATATTCCAACCCAACCCACATGCAACCAGAAATGTAGCGAATTAGAGTTCAATTTGCTGTGTATATGCATTTTGAAGAATTGTAGATGAAGATATCACATCTAGTTGCTGTTGGACAAGAAAAGGATTGATAACAAGGCTTTGCACATCACAAATCAATGAAGAAATGTCAAGGAAGCAAGAGGAAAAAGAGAAAAGGCCCAAATTTGCTTTATTTATCTAAGGCCCATTTATGTTTCTCATTGTAAACTAATTAGTGATGTAATGACCTGGCCCAGTTATCATTAGGGTTAGGGTTAGGGTTTGGCTATCTACCCTATATATACCCTTGTAATGGCATTGTAGCCACCATCTCATCTCTGATTCCATTGTCTAATAAAAGTTCTTCTTTCTCTTTTATTTTCATCATTTTTTTGTTTTCTTAGCAACTAGTGTTGTCTATACGATTAGATTCGGTAGAACACTAGTTGTATTCTGCACTTATTTGCATTAGTGATTTACCGTCTGATTAGATTCAGCGGAAATCCTAATTTTAATTCTTGTTTGTTATTTCAATTTTTGCTTTTATTATTTACTTAGGTCAAATTGGATTTGATTAGATTCAAATCTAATTCATAATTTTATTTCTTTTCCATTGAAATTGTGATCTGATCGTCGGTTCAGTTAGATCTGTTCTGAATCAAATTACAGTTTTAATTTTGTTTTGTTTTATTTTCAAAATCAACCTCCAAAGTTCGTCTAACACGCCCACGAAACATATAAATAATAAAATTTAACTTTCCTCCCTGTGTTCGACCTGTATGCTACACGAACTGTACGCTTGCAGAAATTTAATTTAAATGTCGCGCTTTTCTAATTCATAGATTAGCGTCGATCAAGTTTTTGGCGCCGTCGCCGGGGAGGTAACGATTAAATTTTATTATTTATTTAATTTCTGATTCGTGTTAGTTTTTGTTTATATTTTCCTTTTGTTTTTTTTTGTATATAAAAAAAAAAAATCTTGACTGGTTGATTTGGTATTATAAATTGATACCGTTATCTTCTAAATCAAAAAAAAAAATCTCACTAATTTTTGTTTTAATTTGTTTCCCCTTCTCTCATTTATTTCTTTCCTTGCTTTGTACATTTTTTTTCTCCTTTTCTACAATTAAAAAAAAAAGAAGGAAACAAATTTCTTTGTGCTATTTTTCTCTTTTTCTTTTTCTGCCTCAAATTCTCCAATCATCATCCGTTCATCAACTCCACAGTTTCAAATCCGCACTTATCCAAACTTTTTTCATCAGCACTTCACCTGCTTTCCAAGTCACGTCCACCATCACTCTCCGACATTCACCCAAGATCCAATTCGACAATCCATCCTCGACAAACCAATACCCTGATCATATCCTCCGCCAATATTCCACCCACTGCTCCTTGCCTCAACGTTCCAGCCTCATCAAAATTTTCACGTCCTCAATTTCTAGTATCCCAACCCACTACAAATTCTACAGTTCAATTCACACCCACAAAGCTTCAGCTCACCTTGTCCGATCAGCATTCACCCTCCTCAACCAAACCATACAGTGCCCATACACTGATCTTCACCACGCTACCATATCCAACTTCCCAGCCACTGGTCAAACCTTCCTCAACCTAGTCACAAACAAACACTCCCTTCTTCATCTACAAACAGTAATCCCCAAGAAAACCTTACCATAATTCCCCCCATCGCAAAACAAGTTGCCTTCCAGAACTACTCTCACAAAACTCCAGCAACCAAAATACTCATATCGGAGGACCGATTAGCCTCTTCGAACAACCCATCTGCGCCCGTTCTCAAACCCCAATTCGGCCGAAACCCAATTCGGATCCAGAACCGAAACCCACTTCGAAAATAACCCCAACAACCAGATCCGATGAACACCGTACACAGTCTCGTCCAACAAACCCGATTCAAAACCCTAACTACCAAACGTCCTCTCCAGATCCGAAGCATCTCGTGAAACCCAGTATTGAATTAAAGAACCGAATACAAAAAAAGGAGAAGCAGTACTCTTTTTGTTCGATTTTATTTTGTGTTATCTAAGGAACAATAGCTCGAGTGGGTTATTTGTTTAGCCTGAGTGGAGAGTACATTGGGGGACCGGGTTGATTTGCTTGGTAACGGTAAGTTGTATCTGCATAACTCTATTTCAGGTAAGTTGTATCTGCATAACTCTATTTTTGTGCTTTATTTCTTTTGTTGGGAAGCTTGTTGTGGTATTTTATATATAAAAAAAGAAAAGAAAAAAAAAAGAACGTGAATTTTACTACTTTCTGAAACTGTTCAGTGCATTCGTAAACTCACAATGGAAATGTGATTTAAACTGGTGTGGTTTGAGTGCATCGGTTCTTGTCCTTGTTTAGCACGATAGGTTCATGTGCATCATTTGTTCGGACTAATTTTCAAACTTATGATTCGTTTTATTTAGCTCATTTTGTCTCCTCGTTCTATTTTCAATTTTCTTCTTAAAAAAAAAAGAAAAAAAAAGACTTCAGTCAATCAAAGAACAAAGTGAGGAACAGATTCAAGCAGCAAACCAAGGATTCGAGGTCAAGCAACACTGAAATTTCAATCGCTGAAACTACTCAAATTCACTGGAGGACTGCCGATCAAGGTGAAAACTTTTAAAACTCTACAGGTGCTCTGCTGCAAAAGGAAAAAAAAATATATATCGACAATTGTTGTAAAAAAAATTTGCAGGGGCAGCGGCTTTGAATGTACAATTTTTAATTTCTGCAATTATTTTGTGTGATTGTTGTCGTTTCTGCATCTTTTATTCATTCTGTTAAGGGCAATACCCCAATTCACATAAGGTGAGGGATTTCATCACCCTTTCCTTAGCCCACAAATTGCATTTCATCGTAGAATCTGACTAATAATAACGGTTAGACGTTGGACTTAAGGGAGTCGCGGGCTCATCTAGGGCTGAATTATATTGTGATAGTTGATTCATTTGGAACGAATTGTTTCTTGGTGTCTAGACTACGACAGAGAAATAACCGTTTATAAATATTACGGTGATTCGTAAAATATTATATCGGTTGTTACTCTGAAGGTACTTAAACCTTCGGCTGCATTGCTAGGGTGATTCCTGGTGCACCGATAACTCCTGTCCGTTAACTGGCTGAGAAATCTTTTGATCTAAGTAATCAAACACATCACTTTATAATTTTGGGTTAGGAGCCAATAAGGACAGAAAACTTCACTGTAGCAAATTTCTGTGCTTGCAATTAACAACAATGAGTGAAAAAAGTGTTAGCCAACAAAATTCTCCTAGGGGTTCTCGAATCAACCAAAACTTTCCAACCGAATTGGATCAAAATCGAGTGAATCAAAACTTTCCAAACTTTGGGGATCAAAACCAAATAAATCAAAATTTTCAAAACCTCAATATCCAAATGGATAGACCCCTGTCTCTTCGTGATCGATGTTATCCTACTAGGACCGTTCAACCATCTGTCATTGTGTTCCCACCAGCTGAAGGAAACAATTTTGAGCTAAAACATTCTTTTATCCAAGGGGTACCAAAATTTACTGGGTCTGAAAATGCTTATGAATTTCTAAGTGAATTTGAATTGTATGCGTCCACAACAAAAATGCAACAACTGTCTAACGAATCGATCAAGCTAAGGCTAATTCCATTTGCACTACTTGAAAGCGCTAAAAGATGGCTAAATTCTCTTCCACGACATTCCATAAGAAGTTGGGATGAATTTTTCACTGCATTCTTGAAAAAGTTTTTCCCTTTCCATAAAACTCTAAAAATTCGAACTGAGATAAATCAATTTTGTCAAAATGAGGGGGAAACTTTTTCAAAATACTTTGAGAGATTCAACCAGCTATTATATAGTTGCCCTCATCATGGAATTCTAAAAGATCACTTATGTCAAATTGCATACGAAGGGCTAAACTATCAGACTAGAACTCAACTAGAATCAATGTGTGGAGGAGATTTTATGTCTAAAACAGCCGATGAAGCTTGGCGGTTCTTAGAAGATTATTCTGAAAAGGACACGCAATGGGAATCGATTCGTGTTCCCATTCGTACTTCTACTAGAGGAGTGCATGTCGTGGACCCAAGTCAAATTCCCTTAGAAAATCAAATTCCTCAAACCGGAGAAGGGTTACCCCACTATTACTCTCAAGACCAAGCCAATGCTATAGCTCAGAATAATCCTTACTCATCCACGTACAACCCTGGTTGGAGGAACCACCCAAATTTTTCCTGGTCGAACCCCAATAATTCGGCTAACCCATCTCACGTGCAACCCTTTATTCCCAATCCGAATTACCACGGTCCACCCCCCCAATTCTCAAACCTCTCAAGCTATACCTCAATCCAAACAACCTTATAGGCACCCCAATTTTCAATCATCAAACCAATCATCTCAATCTTCTCAACCGTCACCAGACATTGTGCGTTTAGAAAAACAAATGGAACAAATGATGAATATGATAAAGGAACTAGCGAAAAATAACGAGAAAGGAAAGTTGCCTAGTCAACCTGAGGTGAATCCAAAATATAGCGCTCGTACTGTAAATTCTTGTGAGGACGAAAACCATAATCCAGTCAACGCAATTACAACCCTTCGATCTGGTAAGAGGGTTGATAACAACGTGGGCGACCCTGACGAACTTTCTAACTCGACCCCAACCCTTGATGACCACCCATTGGCTTCGAATGCCAATTCTTCTAAACCTCAAGTTCCCTTAAATGTTGGCAATCCCAACAGTTCTTCTCCCAGCGTCGGCAAACCCGACCCACCTTCGAAAATTAATGTTGGCAATCCCAACATTTCATCTTCTACACCCCTACCACCTTCTTCTTCGAATGATGAAACTCATCCCAGAATCGAAAAACCAGTAGCTCCTTTTCCTCATAGACTCAATAATAAGAAGAAAGCTGCAAATTTCGATAAAATCTTGGAAATTTTCAAACAAGTCCGTGTGAACATTCCTCTTTTAGACACCATTGAACAAATCCCTCAATATGCCAAATGTCTTAAGGAATTGTGCACACAAAAACGTGCGACCAATGTCCCAAAAACCGCCTTTCTAACTGCAAACACAAGCTCTGTTCTTTCGAATCTTGCCCCAGTCAAGTACAAAGACCCTGGCTGCCCTACGATTGATTGTAAAATAGGAAACACTCACATCTCTCGTGCCCTCCTTGACCTTGGTGCCAGTGTCAACCTTCTTCCTTATACTGTTTATCGTCAACTTGGACTAGGGGAGATTAAACCAACAAACATCACACTTCAACTAGCCGATCGATCTGTCAAAAAGCCATTGGGAGTTGTCGAAGACGTCTTGATACAGATCGAACAGTTTTACTTCCCTGTCGATTTTATAGTTCTAGAAACAGAGCCTGTCTCAAATCCCAACGTTCAAATACCATTGATCTTAGGACGCCCCTTCTTAGCAACCTCTAATGCTGTCATTAATTGTAGGAATGGTCAACTTCGACTTTCCTTCGGGCACCTAACCATTGAGCTAAACATCTTTAATCTCAACAAGCAACCTAGGGATTTTGAGATCGATGAAATTGACATGATTCAAACCACAGTTGATGAAACCTCTATTGACACTTCTGAAGCCCTGAAAATGTGTCTTGACCATTTCGACTCTGATTTCGATGAACTCGAATACATTTCTGAACTAAACAAAATTCTTGACTCCGACACTTCGTCACCTGAATCTAACCAAGGAATGTTGACCAAAGTTGATACACAAGAACTTCTTAAGTTAGACCTCAAACCCTTGCCAACAGATCTTAAGTACGCATACTTAGACTCTTTAGAAACTCTTCCCGTTATCTTGGCTTCTGATCTTACCAAGGACCAAGAAGAAAAACTCTTAGAAATTTTGCGGGAAAATAAAGACGCCTTGGGGTGGGAAATTAGCGATATAAAAGGAATTAGCCCATCAATCGTGGAACATCGCATACATTTAGTTGATGAGGCCAAACCCACCTGTGAGGCTCAAAGGCGATTAAACCCGAACATGAGGGAAGTGGTCAAGGAGGAGATAATCAAATGTCTAGACAATAACATCATCTATCCCATCTCTGATAGTACTTGGGTGAGTCCGGTACAAGTTGTACCAAAGAAGTCGGGAGTCACAGTGATCAAAAACGACAGTAATGAACTCGTCCCAACAAAAATCAAAACCAAATGGCGTGTGTGCATCGACTATCGAAAGCTTAACTCAGCCACACGAAAAGACCATTTTCCCTTGCCTTTTATTGACCAAATGCTCGAACGCTTAGCGGGACATGAGTACTACTGTTTTCTCGATGGATACTCTGGCTATAACCAAATCCCTGTTGCTTTAGAGGATCAACATAAGACCACCTTTACTTGTCCCTTTGGAACCTTTGCTTATCGTCGCATGCCTTTCGGTCTTTGTAATGCCCCCGCGACTTTCCAAAGGTGTATGATGAGTATTTTCTCTGATATGGTGGAAGAATTCTTGGAAATATTCATGGACGATTTTTCAATATATGGATCATCTTTTTCCCAATGTCTCACTCATCTAGAACTCGTCCTCAAACGTTGTAAGGAGAAATCACTCGTGCTTAATTGGGAAAAATGCCACTTTATGGTAAAAAGGGGGATAGTTCTAGGTCATGTCGTCTCCAAAGAGGGCCTAGAAGTCGATAAATCCAAAATCGATTTGATCGCTAATTTACCTCCTCCCAAGTCTGTCAAAGATGTTCGTTCATTTCTTGGCCATGCGGGATTCTATAGAAGATTCATTAAGGATTTCTCGAAAATTTCAAAACCTCTCTCGAATTTACTTGCCAAAGACGTAAAGTTTGAATTTTCCACTGATTGCCAAACATCTTTTGAAACTCTTAAATCACTCTTGACCACAACTCCCATCATTCAACCTCCTGATTGGACTCAACCCTTTGAACTTATGTGCGACGCTTCTGATTTTGCTATTGGAGCCATCCTAGGTCAGCGTATCGATAAACTCCCTCGAGTCATTTACTACGCTAGCAAAACCTTAAACGAGGCCCAATTGAATTACTCAACTACTGAAAAGGAATTTTTGGCAGTTGTCTTTGCTCTTGAGAAATTCAGGCCATATCTCATAGGATCCAAAGTCATAGTTTACACTGACCATGCTGCCCTACGATATCTGCTTTCTAAAAAGGATGCCAAGGCCCGCTTGATTCGTTGGATCCTTCTTCTCCAAGAATTCGATATAGAAATACGAGATAAAAAGGGTTCTGAAAATGTCGTAGCTGATCATCTCTCTCGAATTGTGCACAGAAATGATAACGACACTCAAATCGATGACTATTTTCCTGATGAACAACTCCTTTCGATCTCTAACACCCCTTGGTACGCTGACATTGTGAATTATCTTGTCACACAACAAATGCCCGCTGAATGGTCGAAACAAGACAAACAAAAATTTCTCTCGAAAGTTCGAAACTTCTATTGGGACGACCCATATCTTTTCAAATACTGTCCAGACCAAATCATTCGAAGGTGTGTGCCCGATCATGAACACCAAAGTATTCTCTCCTTCTCACATGACCATGCTTGTGGCGGTCATTTTGGAGCAAGAAAAACTGCTGCAAAAGTTTTGCAAAGCGGTTTTTATTGGCCCACACTCTTCCGTAACGCTTTCGAATTTTGCTCTAAATGTGGGCGATGTCAAAGAACGGGTCGAATCTCTAAGCGAAACATGATGCCTCTCAACCCCATTCTAGTGATTGAGTTATTCGATGTTTGGGGCATCGACTTCATGGGACCATTCCCCAATTCATTTGGGAATCTTTACATCTTGCTGGCAGTAGATTATGTCTCAAAATGGGTTGAAGCCATTCCGACCAAAACCAACGACAACAAGGTTGTTGTCAAATTCCTCAAAGAAAACATCTTTTCACGCTTTGGCACACCTCGAGCTATCATTAGCGATAATGGCACTCATTTCTGTAATCGTGCTTTTGAGTCCTTGCTCAAGAAATACTCAATCACACACAAGCTGTCAACACCTTACCATCCACAAACTAGTGGACAAGTAGAAGTTTCCAATAGACAAATCAAACAAATTCTTGAGAAAACCGTGAATTCCAATAGAAAGGATTGGTCTGTAAAACTGATTGATGCACTTTGGGCTTTTCGCACTGCTTATAAAACCAATCTAGGGATGTCACCATATCGATTAGTCTTTGGAAAGGCCTGTCACTTACCTCTTGAATTAGAGCATCGTGCTCTTTGGGCCATAAAATTTTTGAACTTTGACTTAGAAAAAGCCGGCTCACACAGGAAGTTACAAATTTCTGAATTAGAGGAATTAAGAAATGAGGCGTATGAAAATGCGAAAATCTACAAAGAAAGAACCAAAACCCAACACGACAAAAACATACTTCGTAAGGAATTCAACGTAGGTCAAAAAGTTCTTTTATACGGCTCTAGACTTCACTTGTTTCCAGAAAAACTCAGATCTCGATGGACTGGACCTTATGTCGTGAAAACAGTATACCCTCATGGAGCGGTTGAAATTGAAAATCCTAAGGATGGAAAAGTCTTCAAAGTAAACGGTCAACGACTGAAACCATTTTTGGAATTCGAGCAATATGACGAAGATGACTCTATCGATCTGCATGGTCATCCACCATGAAATCAGGTGGTACACGTTCTTTTTCTTTTATTTTTATTTTTTCATTTTATTTTTGTTTTTCTGCCTTAGACAGTTGGGACACTGTCTCAATCAAGTGTGGGGGGGAGTCTGCATTTCATCCATTTTCATTTTTCTTTGTTTTTATTTCTTTTTATTTTCAGCCATTTAAGTAGGACCATCATACATTTTAGATTGTAGTAACATACCATAAATTTTTTTTTATTTTTTTTTTGGAAAATACGACTCATTTTCAATTGATACAGCAAAATAAGTTTACAATTTTTAGCCAGTTGATAGTAATTTTCTCTCTCAACTTAGATCGAATAGGAAATATAATGAAAAGTTTAATTTTGAGGGATAATTGTGTAACCAGTACATAGGGAGATTCTTAGGTGATGGCCATGAAATCTATTCTATATTGTAGACTTTGTTTAAATAAGTGGAGGACATAAAATACTTATATTGGCTTTTCAAATCTTTAAAACTAAGTTGTGTTAAGTTGAATTCGCATAACTCTCTTTTGTGCTTATGTTTTCGATAATAATAATAATAGTATTCCAAGGGTATCCAACATTGCTTGTATATCGAGCGTTGGTGTGCAAACCCGCCAAGCTCTATCCGACATGTTGTTGACAAAGTCAAAGTTGGAATATCTTGGTCTCATTTTATGAGATTGGACACCTAAGGATTACCGACACGTTGTTGACAAAGTCAAAGTCGGCCTGCACAATCCGCCAAGCTCTTTACCCACTCTCCGTTAGTCCGCGAGGCAGTGCATGGGTGGTAAACCTTGGTCTTTTTAGGTGTATGTAATTAATCATAAATCTTAAAATTTTATAGAATAAAGAATAAGCGATGATACCTAAACACTTCTTGACCTTATTGATTTGACTAGCCATACATGAGAAAATTAGAATACCACTTTGCAAACTGTGCCAAGCAAACTAAGAATTTATTTCATGGCTGCACTATGTTATCGACCGAACCAACTGGCCAAACTGGAATTTAACATTTGAAAACTTGATTTATATTGAAAATTTTGTGACAAGTTGAGGTATCTAAAATAAAATCAACTGATCAGAAATTGTTAACTTAATTTGTTGTACCACTTCAGAAACAAGTCGTGTTTTCATTTTTCATTTTTATTTGCATATGTCCACTGCATTCATGTAGTTTCATTAGGATCATAGCATACAGCATTTGGATTTTGTGGGTAGTATCCGCTGAAAACCCTCACGAGACACCATTCGTCCTACTAGGGACACCTAGAGGTTTAACGGCTTGTTGCATACGCTCAATGCAATCGTGTTTCCTACGAAAGTGTGACCTATCTAGTTTAGTTTTTCATTTTTTTGTTTTACTCGAGGACGAGTAAAAGATAAGTGTGGGGGTATTTGATTGACATAGAAATGTGTTTATTTTATGCTCTTATATCTTATCTTTTGTATATAAATAAATATTACTTGGGTATTGTTTTGTTACTTTTACAGATATTCCAACCCAACCCACATGCAACCAGAAATGTAGCGAATTAGAGTTCAATTTGCTGTGTATATGCATTTTGAAGAATTGTAGATGAAGATATCACATCTAGTTGCTGTTGGACAAGAAAAGGATTGATAACAAGGCTTTGCACATCACAAATCAATGAAGAAATGTCAAGGAAGCAAGAGGAAAAAGAGAAAAGGCCCAAATTTGCTTTATTTATCTAAGGCCCATTTATGTTTCTCATTGTAAACTAATTAGTGATGTAATGACCTGGCCCAGTTATCATTAGGGTTAGGGTTAGGGTTTGGCTATCTACCCTATATATACCCTTGTAATGGCATTGTAGCCACCATCTCATCTCTGATTCCATTGTCTAATAAAAGTTCTTCTTTCTCTTTTATTTTCTGCATTTTTTTGTTTTCTTAGCAACTAGTGTTGTCTATACGATTAGATTCGGTAGAACACTAGTTGTATTCTGCACTTATTTGCATTAGTGATTTACCGTCTGATTAGATTCAGCGGAAATCCTAATTTTAATTCTTGTTTGTTATTTCAATTTTTGCTTTTATTATTTTCTTAGGTCAAATTGGATTTGATTAGATTCAAATCTAATTCATAATTTTATTTCTTTTCCATTGAAATTGTGATCTGATCGTCGGTTCAGTTAGATCTGTTCTGAATCAAATTACAGTTTTAATTTTGTTTTGTTTTATTTTCAAAATCAACCTCCAAAGTTCGTCTAACACGCCCACGAAACATATAAATAATAAAATTTAACTTTCCTCCCTGTGTTCGACCTGTATGCTACACGAACTGTACGCTTGCAGAAATTTAATTTAAATGTCGCGCTTTTCTAATTCATAGATTAGCGTCGATCAGTTAGTGATGAAGTTTATCACTAGTTTATAAATAATTTTTTAATTCATGTGGAATGTAGTAACACAGTTGTGTTGGTTTTGTATTTTCCAACACTACACATACGAGTTGGATTAGTCTAATTTGGAGATGTATATATTTTTTGTAATTTCATCCGCCTATTTGAAATTATATAAAACAATGTGAAAACATTGATTGATGGATGATGAGTTAACTCTCATACTTTCTGGAGTGCTAATATATCATATCGCATAATATAAATATCAATTGTTGAATTAATATTTGTTTGTGATATGTTTGATTGACTGACTGGATGATTTATCACTTTGTTGGTTGTTGTTAATATACATTCCCGTTTGTGAGCGGATGACCTTTGACATTACATGCTTACAAGCGGAAGATTCATCTTATGTGAACTTTTTTAATTATATCATGTTGGTTCTAGGAAACAAGATCGTAATGGATCTAAAACCACTTCAAACCGACGTCATGTTAGAAAAGTTATGTAGGTGATCTGAAGAATATACTTATATATTTAAAGTGAAGGCATGATCTTTGGGTAAAAGGACTGCTTGTTGCTATCCTGGTTAACTCCCAAGGTTTATATTACATATGTATAGCAGTGATTCTGATGTTTTGGAGATTTGCATGATATGGGGTTTTCTTGTTACTAATCCTAGGGCTGATACCCAATAGGATGTCGTAAAAGATTTCCTTTGGTTTGCCTTATTCCTAGAAAACTTGCGTGAATGTTTGTCCGAAATTGTATTATTATATCATGAACATTGATTTTTACAAATATAGTGACATTCACTGTCTTTCTAGACTTACTCAATATACGTCAAGTAAGTGGTTTATGCAGGTACCTGGGATGATAGGTGTAACACCCCACATTTTTTCGAGCCTGAATTTCGACAAAAATTGAAACTCAAACCCGTCTAAGCAGAGAGAGTGTAAATCTGGTACCTGCAATTAATGAGCATGAGCACAATCAGAGTAAAATTAAACTAACTCGCAGCGAAACGAAATTAGATAATAAATACTAATTAAGACGACTATCTTAAAGCATATCACCACATCGATATTGAGCATAAGAGAACGAGAACCAAAATCTAACTTGAACATTTGTTAAGACATGCCTTCCCTGAGATAAACCTGAGAGTTGTTAAGAGGAGTGGGGATCAGAACAACAAGTCCCAGTAAGTAGAAAAATGTGTAACATTGTTTACAATATACAAATGTACTTCTTTTGGTCAAAACCAAAACATATGTGTAACAAGGCTAGTAATTATAACCTAACCTTGTAGATAATTACACAGGACGACTAACCACAAAATCCAAGGTAATATTCCGCACCTAGCATTAACGTAATGCTGAGATAGATCATTTACGCATAAGTATGAATCCTTATAACCACCATTAATTAATAAAGAGGCGGGCCGCTAACTTCTACCTATCATACAAGGAGGGTACTTATATATAGCCACTTAAGACCTTGCTACCTATATAAGGTAAGGGCGGATACTTGCAATCACTTAATACCCAAGGCAGACACTTTGGTCACTTAATACCCTATATGGTGGTTTATTTTACCATAATATAGATTACAGGACACTAGCTACTAAGTTCAACTAATCTAAGGCTTCCATCATTCATGCATATAACCATGCCCCACATCAGACAAGAAATAATAAGCAGTCACTTATTACCTACAGGATAGACATATGACATTTCGCCATTTAAGACCTTCCCTCGACAGACCCCCTTTTTACTATCTAACTGGCCTTATCGGGTATTTCCCTTAATCACTTAATACTTCCCGTAGGATAGAAAGATCTTCGGTACCTCTGGAGCATCCATTTAATACCTATTCCTAAGAAGGACTCGTAACCCAATCACTTACTATCTAGAGAAAGTGGACTAACATGGGAATTACCAAGTTCGTATCCAATAGCCATTTAATACTTCTTGATTATGAATAAGTGAGCTACACGATCATTTAATACCCTTTTAAAGGTTGGTCTAACTACTTAATACCTCTATCCCGAAGCAGGCTTACGCTTATAGATGATTTCCTTTTTGGGATGGAAGGCGGGTCCTACAACCACTTAATAACTCATACTTGTGATAAACCTTATTTTAATAAATAATCCTTGCTACACGATTAACTATCATCATGAGTTTTTATTGTTAATGATATTTCAAATCAGTTGCACATATACACGAATGCTAGAAATTGCAGACTTCTGCTGGATAAGGCAGCTGACCTCGCATCATTAACCTACTAAGTGTAATTTTGATTCTTAATCATATTAATTCTATATTAACTAGAAGTCGATAAGGAAAACTTATAACTTCCTATCCTAGGATGTTTGTTTATCAATTTCCTTATTGGACTTGGTATTTACCATGACAATCACTACCCATTAATCCCCATTTAATTTTCCTTTACTATTATTAATTAGGGTTCTTACCATTTATGACTCTAACTACCATATTTCCTAAGGCACTATTAACTCATTAAATGCCATTAATGACACTAACAGTCATATTTTCCTAAGGCATTTATTTCTTGTGTTTATATCAGTCCCATTTAGTTCTGTATTATATGTTGTAACTACATTTTCAGTTCCCCTTATTTACTATTTATGTATTCATATATATATTTATTATTTATTAGATTCCCTAACTGGAGTTACAATTCCTAACATAATTCAAATTGTAACCATTTAGCATGTTCATCCTATTTAATTCATTTCTCCAATTAAAGGTGATTACAACATTACTTGTTTTATTTATGATCATATTTATAGAAAGTCAAATTCATTTATTGCCATAACGGTCATAATACCAATTTCGATTTATTATGGAGTATATTTCCATATCAATTTCAACAGAAAGGGAAAGTATTCAAACATACAACAACAACAAACATTTATTATAATAATATATTTTCGTTATTTACATAGATTCAGATGGATATGAACACACACACACACACACACACATATATATATATATATATATATATATATAAGTGCATTAACGTAGTTACTATGTTTTATTTTATTATTACTAACCATTTATGTTTTGGTCTAAATTAATGACCAAAGCAAACCTTTTTTATGTTTAATATTGTTTAAGATTCATAATCCTATAAAAAGGTTAATAATTGCAGTTATTGTGAAATTGCCCAAAGTAATAAAAAAAGGACATGGACATATTTTAAATCACAAAAAATAAGAAATATATGTTTTTGGAACGATTGTTGTAAACTATGTACAAATATACGTAAATTTACACATCCCTTCCTAATTGTTTTGTACATATTCCTTGCTGATTTAAAACAACGTTCTTTTCGTTAAAAAGAAGAAAAAAGATATTTCTACAATAAATAAGTAAAACCCCAATAATATCAAACATAAATAGGCATAATATTTTAATCTAAATTTACAAAAATTCAAATTAACATAAACCTCAAGTTAACACCAATTCTAAGAATCTGGAATAAAGCTACATATTTGACAATGGTTTTAGGACTGATTTCCCGATCCAAGGTGTATACAATAAGTACAATAATTCTATAAACATTTGTAGGAATTATAATCTAATTAACCATAGAGGCCTACAGACTCAATACTTAAACTACATCCTATTATTTCAGATTTAATAAAAACTGTAAACAAATCTGATAAACTTTTAGGCATACATCTCAGATGTAATACAAATGAACCAAATAAGTTATTATAGTCGATGTATATAATTTTCCCACTCACCCGAAGCTATTCAAATTTGAATCTGAATAAACTTTTAGGCCTACAATTCCCAAAATCTTACAGATCTACAATTATTCTAAAAAGGGATTTTTTTTTCCAGAATTGTAGATCTACAAGAAAAAAGGAAAGAGGGAAGAAATCCTAATTGCAGCACCACCTCTTTTGCACATAAAATATGATTCCAATCTTCTTCAGTATATGTTTATTTTGATTATATATATTTAGATTTGATTTAGAAGGGGTTATGAAGAAGAGGGAAGTGGCAGAGCTTCGTTGCGGCCTTTAGAATTGTGTCCAAAGGGATGGGTCTAACCCTTTATTTATAGGAATTAGAATGGCCCTAGACCATTAGATTAGTTTTAATTAAGATCCGTCGGTTAATAAATTCTTTATATAATAAAATACTCCTAAAAACCTTGCCATTTGGGAAAAATCAACCTGAAGGGTCGATCCTAGGTCGACCTCCCTGTCGACCCTCGGTTTGACCGCTAGGTCGATCGCTCTAGGTCGGTTAGGCCCATTGAGGGCTGGTTATTAATGATATAATATAACTATATATTCTTTTGATTTATTTTCCATCCATTTTCCTATTTTGTCCGTAACTTTTTCATACAGACTCCGTTCGCGAAGTTCCAAACATAAAATTGATCAGAATTACGTCACGAACACAACATTGCAGTTTTCATCATCAAAGTCCATCATTTTCAGAGCCTAATGAAATAACTAAATTAACTATTGCCATAATTCCGGGTTGTTACAATAGGTCGGTTACAACCGAGGTGATGAAGTATTTGGGCAGTGCTCTATCTGGGGAAAAGGTCTATGTATCTATTCGGTAGCTGGGCAAATGAGAGTGGTCATCAGTGCATCCCATCTAGAGATGTACTTTTAAGAAAGTAGTTATTAACTTGCCATAGTATGGAATCCATTCCAATTGAAACAATTCAGTTTCTATTATAAACCACCGTTAATGGTGTAGAATTTAATGGTAACAAGTTATCCCTTTGATTTGATTTGATTTACTTTACTAGGTTTGATCCTAAGATAGACATTATAGTGATATCACTTGATTTATATAAATGACTTCGTTATCGTAAGGTAAAAACATGTGATATGTTTGTAACGACCCGCATTCTACATATCGAAGGACCATAGAATATTTATTTTATTTACATACGAAGTCGTATGGTCGTGTAACTTTGGTGAACAACTATTGGGGTCATTTCCCATGTTCACGATTTTTTCCGAATTTTAAATAACCATTTTACCCCTGGCGAATCCTGTTTCACCTATAATTTTTGATTGGTAAGGTGTTTTGACTTGGTACCATTTCAATTAGATTCGGATGATGGTTTACCTTTCCATAGAGGGGTCACATTAATCAAACGGGCTTACCGTTTGGGAGATATTGCTGGAATAAGGTTCGAAGATAGAAAAGCAGCTTAATCGGGCTTAATTAGGTGATTAGTGGTTAGGCCCATAACCCATTTCGAGATTAGGGTTACGGGAGGATCGAAAGGATTTGGGAAAACATTTCATTTCAGTTTTCCAGCCTCCACTAACCTCTCTTGAACCCTAGTAATAGCCTTCATCCTCTAAATCTATCCCAGATCACTTTCTAATCACATGTTAGCCAAATCTACATCAAATTAAGGTGGATTATCATAGGAATCGAGATAGAGCTGCTAGAATACAATGGGATCCGTGCCAAATCAGTTAGAGGTTCAGATCTGAAATTTATTTGTGTCTAAGGTGAGTGATTTGCACTTTTATTCACTAATTACTGCTAATTAGGGGTGATTAATGATAATTAGCGAAATTATACATTATAAAAATCTGGAAAAATATGATGAAATTATAAAATATTATTTTATGCCTCTGTTAGAAATTTAGGTTAATTTGGATTAAGTTTGTTAATCCTATTGCTAGATATAGTTAAACATGATTAAGGGGAAACCATGGGTTTGGGTATGTTTGATCCATTTTCAACTTGGTAAATGGTTGTTTTGGTGTTTGTGATTGATTATACATGTTATTACTAATGTTTAGAATGCTTCATGATTGTTTAGCAAAGTTAGAATGGTCGAAAACGCCGTTGTATGGCGTAAATAGCATGTTGGAAAGTTGCAGGAAAAAGTACAGGACTCCAGTTCGTGACCAGGGTAACACGACCCGACCTCATCTCCGACCCGACTAGCGAATGAAAACCACGAACCGCCTGCACCACTCGTGAATCACACCTCCTCACGAATTGATGTCATGAAATGAAGGAGACTAGAACCGTGAAGCACCCACGAACTGGAACAGACGATGCACCCATGAGTCGCCTGCTCTTCATGAACCGGCATCACCGTGCTGCCCTGGATGGAGACTCACGAACCGAGGTGGAGCAACATGACCTAGATGCTTATCATGAACCGACTACCTCGAACGGAAGGGAGACCGAACCGAGATGGAGGAGACCAAAAACCCAAGATGCAAAGGGAGTCCAATTGAGAAGGTTATTACTCAGGATCCAGATGGGAACCAACGAGTTGACTTCATGAGTTGGGCTTTGCTGTGGGACGTGTGCAAAGAGTTTATCGATATCCATAACTTTGGTTCATCACTGAGAGACGAATTGTAGGCTATGGATCAATGCAGTGGAGTCGTCAAGACTCCAAAGGGCAAAGTGATCGTAGCATGGCTATGGATCAGTGCAGTGGAGTAATCAGGATTCCAAAGGGCAAAGTGATTGTAGCAAGGGATTGTTGACTATGGACCAGTGCAATGGGGTCATCATGGCCCCAAGGGGGCAAAGTGGTCGTAGTAATGGCAAAAGATTGGTGATCAAGGTGGTGGATATCACATGCTTTATGCACTGAGTAAGAGATGTGAGGATGATTGCCATGTTTGCTATCACAATGACATGTGCACTTCCACTTTACACTTTATGTTAGTGTTACCTTAGAATGCTGTACATCTTGTTGTGCTAACTCTTTGGTTGCAGGTTCAGGTATGATTATTTATACCTGTTATTGTTTTGTTTTGCTGCTATCGCTCATACCATACTTTTGTCTGACCCAGAGTTTTATGTCTCTTCTTATTACTCTGGGTGCTCCTAAACGAGAAGACTAGAGACAGGTTAGGTGGTATGCATGAGTAGCTGTTCGGAGACGAGCAGGAGGCTTCCACGTACTATTTACATATATTCTCCCAGTGTTGTTGCTAGTCACTACTTTGAGCATTAGTAGTGTACCTTTCCTATTTTGCTTTAGAGGCAGTATTTTGAAGTTGTAATAATGGTTTGGATCGCTGTATTTTGGATTCCGCTGCTATGATGGTTTAGTTTTCAGCTTATGCACTGTCTTACCTGTTTTATGTCAAGTTATATTATTATTATATTTTATTCCATGCGCTATGAGATATACTACAGGTTCTTTGGTGATTCATAGTTTCAAAACCCTTTTCCTTTGACAATTGTCCCGTGCTAATCGGACATTGGCACAATCCATTTTGGGGAAATGTCGGCTGGACTGGGGTGGGTCGTCACACTTGGTATCAGAGCCCATGTTGCATAGTTAACCTAGGGGAAGACATCAGGGAGAGATAGTATACGTATATGAGAGGGCGTATTTGTGATATTTTAGTTTTCAAAAACTATATATATAATATTAGTATATCTAAGGAAGAAGTTGCACTGCGCTGGCACCACTAAGGAGATGGTTAGTCGTTTTCTCTTTACGGATTTGACGATGAGCCGAAATATGAGGAGTACGGGTTCAGGGGCCAATAATAGGAATGTCCCTCATTGAGGACGATGTTTAATACCTTCATAAGGGAGATGCTTAGGGATGTTCAGGGAGCAGTTCCTAATGCTGCTCGGCGGTGGTGCAACATTGTAGGTAACTAAGGCCGATTTCGCCAAGCTCAGCGAGGATTATACTAGTCTTGGTGGGAAGCTATTCCATGGAACGGAATCGGCTACGGATGTTCAAGATTGGCTTGATAGTTGTGAGCACATCTTCGAAGATTCGGGAATCGAGGATGCAATGAAGAGACAGTTAGCATCGCATCAGCAGCAGGACGATTCGTACCATCAGACATGGTACGAAACAACTTCGGAGTAAGACGGTGGATCTAGTCAAGGCTCAATGGAGCGATAATGAGAATGACTGTACTTGGGAAACAGAGGAGAACATAAGGAAGTCGTATCCAGAACTCTTTGTCTGGTAAGATTTTTATCGCGATATAGTTATTCCCATGTTAGTAAACCGCATGCTAGGATAAGCTTGTTGTGTAATTATGTATGATTGGTTGTTTGTAAATGGTTGATAGGCATGCGGGACACCTTTGTATGTTTTCTTAGTTAAGGAATTTCAAGGGCGAAATTTCTTAAGGGGGGGAAAATATAACGACCCGCATTCTACATATCGAAGGACCGTAGAATAATTATTTTATTTACATACGAAGTCGTATGGTCGTGTAACTTTGGGAAACAACTATTGGGGTCATTTCCCATGTTCACAATTTTTGCCGAATTTTAAATGACCGTTTTACCCCTAGCGAATCTTTTTGCCTATAACTTTTGATTGGTAAGGAGTTTTGACCAGGAACTACTTTCATTGGATTCGGTTGATGGTTTACCTTTCCGTAGAGTGGTCATATTAATCAAACGGACTTACCATTTGGGAGATATGGCTGAAATAAGATTCGAAGATAGAAAAAACAGCTTAATCAGGCTTAATTAGGTGATTAGACCCATAACCCATTTCGGGATTAGGGTTATGGGAGGATTGAAAGGGTTGGGAAAACATTTCATTTCAATTTTCCAACCGCCATTAACCTCTCTTGAACCCTAGTAATGACCTCCATACTCTAAATCTATCCCAAATCACTTTCTAATCGCATATTAGCCAAATCTACATCAAATTAAGGCGGATTAGCATAGGAATCGAAATAAAGTTGCTGGAATACATTGAGATCCATGCCTAATCAGTTAGAGGTTCAGATCTGAAATTTATTTGTGGCTAAGGTGAGTGATTTGCACTTTTATTCACTAATTATCGCTAATTAGGGGTGATTAGTGATAATTAGAGAAATTATGCATTAAACAAATCTTAAAAAATATGTAGAAATTCTAAAATACTATTTTATGCCTATGTTAGAAATTTGGGTTAATTTGGATTAAGTTTGCTAATCCTATTGCTAGATATAGTTAAATATGATTAAAGGGAAACCATGGGTTTAGGTATGTTTGATCCATTTTCAACTTGGTAAATTGTTGTTTTGGTGTTTGTGATTGATTATACATGTTATTACTACTGTTTAGAATGCTTCATGATTGTTTAGAAAAGTTAGAATGGTTGAAAACGCTATCGTATGGCATAAATAGCTTGCTGGAAAGTTGCAGGAAATAGTATAGGATCCCGGTTTGTGACTAGGTTACCACGACCCGACCCCATCTCCGACCCAGCTCGTGAATGAAGACCATGAACCGCCTGCACCACTCATGGAACACACTCCCTCACGAACCAATGTCATGAACTGAAGGAGACCAGAACTGTGAAGCACCCACGAACTGATGCATCACGAATAGGGCCATACGATGCACCCACGAGCCGCATACTCATCACGAACCGGCATCACCGAGCCGCCCTAGATGGAGACTCACGAATCTAGGTGGAGCATCACGACCCAGATGCTCATCACGAACCGACTACCTCGAACGAAAGGGAGACAGAACCGAGCTGGAGGAGACCAAAAACCCGAAATGCAAAGGGAGTCCAATTGAGAAGGTTATTACTCAGGATCTAGATGGGAGCCAACGAGTTGACTTCATGAGTTGGGCTTTGCTGCGGGACGTGTGCAAAGGGGTTATTGATATCCATAACTTTGATTCACCATTGGGAGACGGATTGTAGGCTATGGATCAGTGCAGTGGAGTCGTCAAGACTCCAAAGGGAAAAGTGATCGTAGCATGGCTATGGATAGTGCAGTTGAGTCGCCATGATTCCAAAGGGGAAAGTGACCGTAGCAAGGGACTGTTGACTATAGACCAGTGCAGTGAGGTCATCATGGCCCCAAAGGGGCAAAGTGGTCATAGTAATGACAAAAGACTTGGTGATCAAGGTGGTGGATATTGTATGCTTTACGCATTGAGTGAGAGATGTGAGGATGATTGCTATGTTTGCTATCACCATGACATGTGCACTTCCACTTTACACTTTATGTTAGTGTTACCTTAGAGTACTGTACATCTTGTTGTGCTAACTCTTTGGTTGCAGGTCCAGGTTCAGGTATGATTATTTATACCTGTTATTGTTTTGTTTTGCTACTATCGCTCATACCAGACTTTTGTCTGACCCAGAGTTTTATGTCTCTTCTTATTACTCTGGGTGCTCCTAAATGAGCAGACTAGAGATAGGTTAGGTGATATGCATAAGTAGTTGTCTGCAGATGAGCAGGAGGCTTCCACGTACTATTTACATATATTCTCCCTCTGTTGTTGTTGGTCACTACTTTGGGCATTAGTAGTGTACCTTTCCTATTTTGCCTTAGAGACAACATTTCGAAGTTGTAACAATTGTTTGGATCATAAGCTGTATTTTGGATTCTGTTGCTATGATGGTTTAGTTTTCAGCTTATGCACTGTCTCGCCTATTTTATGTCAAGTTATGTTATTATTATATTTTATTCCATGCACCGTGAGATATACTACAGGTTCTTTGGTGATTCATAGTCTCAAAACCCTTTTCCTTTGACGACCGTTCAGTGCTAGTCGGACATTGGTACAGTGCATTTCGGGGAAATGTCGGCTGGACCGGGGCGGGTTTGGTTGTGTTTTTTATGAGAGTTCCATTCTTTCAAAAGATTTTTTTGAAGTTAAGTAAGATGTTTTATAAAGTGAGTTTTCTTGCTATAAGTACACCAAACTGAACCAGGTAACGTTTTGCTCGGGTCAGACTAAGTATGTTTTCAGAATAGTTGTGGATTTTCTTCGAGTTCAAGAGAGGAGCTCGAGTCGATACATATTGACATATTTCATGTATTATATATTTTTCATCTGTGCTATGATGATTGATGTTGTATTCATCTATGTATTGTATGTATTAGTATTTGTGAGCACATGTTATTATTACTGTCCAGGCTGATTTAGTGTTGTACTATAATCTTATATGTTTGTATTGTACGACATTTATATATTTTACTCTTATATAGGAAACAATGTTGTTATATTATATATTTTTAGTCTACTATGAGATTCTATATCTTCTTTCATTTTGATGTTGTGGTCTTCTTCTTCTTCTATTCTAAGCCTTCTTTCTTTTTCTCACCTTCTAATTTCTTTCTCAAGCATTTAGCTCTGTAGTTTTAGCTTCGACTGGTGGGCCATAGGTAGGTGTCTGAGTGGGTCATTTCAACTAGTATCAGAGCTTTGGTTTATCGATTACTTAGCTCTGATGTTCATCTGATATTCATTTGGCTACATTGCCAAATGAGTTTCATTTGATATCAAAGCTTTGGTTTGTCGATTTCCAAGCTCTAACGTTCGTTTGGTCGTATGATATTCATTTAGTCACCATCCCAAATGAATTTCATATGGTATCAGAGCTTTGGTTTATCGAAGACCAAACTTTGATCGGTGTTAACTCGATATAGATAGAGTTAATAATACTCTAGATAGATTTTTTTTTTGAGTTTATATATTATGTATAGCATATGAGAGCGTATTTGTTGTTGAATATTAAATGGTTTTCCCAAAAGTGGTAAATGGAAAAAGTTTACCAAGTTTTTATGTATAAAGGAAATTTTTTTAAACTAAGTATATTTTTCTGGATGATTAGTTTGATTGGAAGTGATGGTATGTAATTATGCTCACTTATTGATTTATTAGTCTTGCTCAGTCACTTTGGAGCGTTGACTGTTGTTGATTGATGTGTAGTTGTTCCCGACCACTTTCAGGTATAAACTATTTTTGGATGGATAAGGTGATCGTATCATTTGCTTTCGTATGTTGAGTAATAACTAAAATAACTAAACCAATGAAGAACTTAACCAAGCGAAAAAATTAAAATCAACATAAGAATTAAATAAGTAAGAATCAAACTTAATGAAAAAAAATTAAACCAACAGAGAATCAAGCTAATGAAAGAATTAAAATAATAAAGAATCGTAATGAATGAAGAATTAAGTTAATGATATGGTTTAATAATAAATTTAAACAAGAATGAAAATGAAGTGGAATATTCGACGAATTTGGAAATCGATAATTTCCAAGTTGAATTAGAAGAACTTAGTAGCTTTTGTGAAATGTAAGATAATTAAGTTTACAAATTTTAATTATAACAAAGGTTGGACGAATTAATTAAATTTAATTAAAATGAGCTTGTCGCGAAGCCTTAGTTCATAATTTTCTAGTTTTAACTTTGAATGAATATACAGGTGCCAAAATAAGTTGGAATTCATTGAAACAACAGTCTTCAGATCTATTGGATTATAGTTTTTAAATGAAAAGGAATATTTTAGATTTTACTTCGTAGATTTTAAGTTAGGTCAAATTATAATTTTCTAAAAAATCGTGGTTTCGCTGTTATAAACCAAACTAAAATTAAATTAAATTTAAAGAAACGAGAATTTTAATTAAATGGAGGAATTTGAGAATAATGAAATATGAGTTTTCATGAATGAATATACATGTTAGGTATATTAAATTATGGAGAATTTGATATTTGAATCTTAGAATTGTTTGAGGTAGCATGAATGATCGACTGAGTAATAGCCTAGGCTATTGATCGAATGATGATGCTTAATAAGTTATGTATCATCCGTATGAGATGATGGGATGTAGAATTTGAATTAGTCTTTGGGGACCCTTTATTATGTTGATATGTGTTGAATGTATCTTTGCATCATTGTTGCCAGTTGCATTATATCGATTGTTTCTATGTTTATATGATTATTGTGTTTGTTATGAATATGTTGTAGGTATTATGTTAGTTGTATGTTTTCTTAATTCTCTTTTCGTTTATGTACGTATATACAGGTATATGAAAGCAAAAACTTGCTAGTTTTATAGCTATTGGTTTCATGGAGTAAAGATTTGTTTCCTTGACAAAAGGTACGTAATTTGGATTACATATCGCACATGAGTCATATATATATATATTTATTTATATATATATAGTTCTCTTACAATTTTGGATGCCTCATCACTGAAATGAAATATACAGTGTTGTGATTTTTTTCGGACCTGGCAGAGCATAGGAGGCATTGCCGATTTTTCCATAATTTCTAGTGTTCGAAAAAATAACGTGATTTCAAAATATTTTTAAAGAAATTTTTTATAGTTTAGGGCCTTCTTCTTGGCTATGATTTCGGAGGTGAAATTCTTTTAAGTAGGGGAGTCTGTAACAACCCAAAATTTTAAATGTTGAATATTTAAAGAATTTAAATACTAAATTGAATGAAATTGAAATTTAATGACCTGAATTAAATTTATGCGACGATTCAAGTATAGAATATGCTGAATTAGATTAACCCCTAGAGGGGGGAAAATAGGGTTTATTGGAAAACAAAAACAAACACAGAATAATAAAGATACCGTAGAAAAGATAAATCACACATAAGAATTACCCGGCTTCAACAAATCATGCCTACTGCTGTATTCCTAAGCTTTCTACTAGGTATTTAAAACAGATTCCCGCTTACAAAACCCTGTAAACTCGCAAAATATGCCACTTCTCTAATCCTGTGCTCAAAATCTTGACACGACTTAAAGTCCTAAGTTGTGATTTTATTAACTACAAAATCCTATAGCTAAAATTCCCTTGTTTGGAAAAAATAGAAAACATATTGTTTTACAGAAATCAAAACAACTCAAAAATAAAAAAACAACAAAAAACCCTAATTAAAACACTTGATGAAAAAGAGAAGTATCCCCCTTTCATTTTCTTTAACCCTCGAAAAAATCGGCTTCTCTTTTTATTAATGGTGACCCAAATAGTCGTGACCTAGGGTTTTTGAAATTGCTTCAAATCGTGGCTGCTTTGATTTCTTTTCGGTGATTTTCGATTCCTTTTTTCCACGAGTTGAACTCTCCAATCTCGATCAGCAAAAAATAAGTTCTTTGAATTTTGTTCGTTCGTATATGTGAATTGTTTTCTTTGGTTTGGATGATTATGCCCATGACGAATGGGTGTTATATAGGGTTTTCGAACCTTGATTGTCTCTGATTTTGATTTAAGACCTGTTGTCCTTTTTCATTCGATTTCTAGAAACACCGGATTTAAATTTATCCCTAAAATGATGCACTCACGAATATCTGGAATGTTTTCAAATGTGAATTAATTTTTCCCCCAAAAATTGGGTCCTTTGATTTTGTTCATGAATGCATGCTAGTTTTTCCTTGATGTATTTACCCATGTTTTTTCACACTGTTCATATGGAGAAATAATTTGCGAAAAAAAAATTCATTGATTTCTGGCACTTGTGGATACATGCATGGTTAATGTGATTTGTCCACATAGTTTCTTGCCTAAAATTTCATTTGTCCAGATTGCCAATGTCACGAATTCAGAATAAATTTCTTTCCATGTTTAAGGCCAATGAATTTGGAAAAAAATTGTCTTTTTCCTGAACCTATTTGACCACTCCTTTACTTGTGTTAGCATGATCTGTTCATGACTATGTATGCATAATTTTTTTATGGTTGTATTCATATCTCCTTGCCATGGCTGAGCTTGTCTTATGCATGTTATTTATGTTTGTTGCAATTTTCCACCATGTATACTTGTGTGCTTGAGCTTCTTTTTTGTTCTACTTGAACTTATGCACTCATCCATGCCATATTGGACTGTTTTACTTGTAATGGCCCAGTTTTGAAGTTGTGCATTACTTCAGCCTTGTCACTTGAAACCGACGATGTGCATTCGACATTTGTATTGCATCTTGTTTGAGCTATTTGACCATGATGGACCTATTTGAATTTTGGACTTGACCAGTGTCTCATCACTCTTAAAACAGCTGACCTGCTGTACATTGCATTGGCTTGAATATTGTCCTGTGCATGTTATACCATGTAGACCCTTGCATATGCATTGAACTTGTGTCATGTGTGCTCTATCTTATCACTCTGTTCCATTTGATGTGCATGGTTTTGTTATCCTTGTACATGCTGCAGCCCCCTTTTGTGTTGAGTATGTCACAGTGATGTACCTTAACCTAGTCTTGTATATTTGTGCTTGATTTCTGGCTCATGCGTTTGCTACATTTTTCTTTGTGAATTGAGCTTGATGTTGCACTTTGCTGAGTTGTTATTTTGGGACATTTTGGTTATCTTACTTGTTCACTTGTACATGCTTGCAGTGCAGACATGTATACATACATGTATATATGCACATATGTGTGTGTATATATATGTTTGTATATAAGTGCTACCAAAAATATTTGATTATGTGCCAAACTGAAGTGTATTTAACCAAATCGCCCATGTACACCTGAATTTTTTTGCCTTTGTGTATATACATATATTTATTATTTCTGATTTAGCAAACCAGTTATGGTTGTTTTGAGGCTGGTCAAGGTCAGCATACCTCATATGTAAGTTGAGGTTAGTCTTGATTAGTAGACCGTTGTAACCGAGGTGTGGCTAGTTTGCGGGTACAAGAAAAACAATCTGCCTTGTGTGGTATTTACAGTGAATCACTGTAAATATCACAAGCAGTATAGACTTAAATATATATATATATATATAAAGAGAGAGAGAGAGACATATTATACCAAGTCTAGAAAAATGATGAGAAACACATCAAAAATTCTGAGGCAATTAAAAATAAATTTATTTTTGCTTAAATTTATATCTGCTTTGTTCCAGTTTACTGTGTTTGTTTCTATGACAGGCACGAGGGTGACTAGGCAGTATCTAAAGCACATGAAGATTCAGTGAGAGTGAGTAGATGTGTGTGAGAGAGTATAGGTGTGTAACTGAGTAACTTGAGTGAATTATAGTGAGGATCAAATATAAGTGAATGTGACAACTGAAATATATAGAAGTGAGTTCTGGAAAGATATACTAGTGTTTGAAATAAAATATTTTTTGAATAGTAAATACTTGTTTGAATATTTTAATTTTGTGTAGTAGTATTATCATTCAATAATAATATTTATTCCTGCGTGAGAAAAAATATAGAATAGAACAAGCTCAAACACATTTATAGAATATTATATGTTTGTTATCGTCAAACAAAAAAACTATATATTCAACAGATAAACTTGAAATTCCGAATCTTGAATTTAATATGAAATTAAATTGATTTGAAGTTTAATAATTGTTCTATTTAAATTAGAGTAATAATAAGAAATTATTATAATTCTATTTGAGTATTTGGAAATTGATTTATATTTTACTCGATTTCCTTAACATGCGAAAATAACCTCTTTCATACGATCTCGGAATTCCACGGAACTAGTTTTATCGAATCCAAAATGGTTTATTTCTATAAGATTCCATATTTCATGTCGATTGGAGTTTTTGTGTGATCGTGATATAAACGTATATCGATAAATATTATAAATTGTAATATTATTTCAAAAGCTAGATTCTGCAAACGATCAAATTAGCTTTCGAAACTAGTACTATTATGTCCGAAATGTGGATTATTAGCTATGAACCATAGTTAGATTATCTCGTTTCGAGTTTGGAATTTTTTTACCTCGATGAATAGTGTTTTGGCTGGAGCCTATAAATAGAAGTTAACTTTTTCATTTGTTAAGAACGAGCCGTCACAACATTTTAACGGCTGAAATTCTGTAAAACAACCCGTCCAAAATTAGCAGAAACTCCTAACCAGAAAGCTGTTTGCATCGTCGATTGGAGTCCATAAATGTTCAACACTCGACCATCGGACGTACGAGTTGGCAGAAATCAGGCCAAATCCGAGTTATGTCATGTTTCGCTTTTTGTCTCGTGGTTCACCAACGGTTAACTTTCAAGAGAGAGGATTTGAAGGAAAAAATCCGCAAGGAGGGAGATCTTTTAATCTGTGGTGGTCGAAGGCTCTATCGTGGCATGTGGCGCACGGGTTCTGAAGATGACATGTTTCTTGTCATCTTCATTTTACTGGCAGTTGGTGGCGAATTATGTGCCATGGTTTATGGATTGAGGTCGGTTCAAGGTGGTGGAGGTTGTGGCGTTGTTGGTTTGAGGTCCGGCGGCCTACAAGAAGAGTGATGGGTGATGGAAAGCATCAAAAGTTGGTTCGATTTTGTGACTGGAGAAGAAGGGGATTAGAAGAGATTTATTAACATCATCGATAAGTAATAACATGCGTATCTTTTTCATACAAGGCCAGATTCACACAAAACAAGTTGCATTGGTTTCGTATTTGCGAACATTACGTGTTGAGTTCGACTTGTCTGATTAGAAGCTGTTTAGAATTTTATGTAATTTCAAATGCCCATTTGAAATAATATAAAACAACGTGAAAACGTTAATTGGTTGATGGTGAAATAACTCTCACATTTTCTGGAGTACTACATATCATATAGTATAATATAAACACCTATTATTGAATCAATATTTATTTGTATGATATGTTTGATTGATTGATTGAATGTTTATTGCTTTGTTGATGGTTGTCAATATATATATTCCCATCTGTGAACAGATGGCTTTTAACATTACCTACTTGTAAGCGGAAGACTCATCTTATATAAATTAGATTTTATTATCTAATTACTGTGCATATATGTATTGATATATGAGTTGTGATGTAGGGGAACAAGTTAGACGGATCCAACAGGATTCCTTAATGTGTTGGTTGTTATTCTCTTTCATTTTATACATTATGAACTATCTAAGCTAAATATCATTAAAAGCTGATTTGGATGATGTTTGTGGAATTAAATTCAGTATTTATATGTTATTAATCAATTAACAATTTTTTGGTGTTGTCATTGGTAGTATACGACTCAAAAGTAAGATTTTAAATGTGAAGATTTGTCATAAGTCAAAACTGAAGAAAATTTGAAATTATAAACTATTTTATAATAAAAGTAAGACTTTGAAGTTACTTTATGTAATTTATATAAAATGAAGTTATAGAAATAAATGAAGATTTATGATTGGATTTTAATAACGATTTTAGAATAAATTCATGTTTTATATTAAGTTTAATAAATAACGATTTATAAGTGTGAAACGTAATTAGATCTTACAATTAAATTCCATGAAGGTATAAATGAGGATATGAATAAATGACTAGGTTTGATAATTCATTTCTAGATGATGAAACTTAAATAAGTTTATAAAACGAAGAATATGAAGTTGAAACAAGTTTTGTTAATGAGGAGTTTTATAATTGATTTCTTAGTGTTTGAACCAAGTTTTATAAAATGACGTAAGAACTTGTAAGGAACTTACAAATGAAGTTATAACGTAGAAATGTTGATTTATAGAGTTTATTAATAAACGACAACTTATAAATGATGTTAGAACTTTGAAATGGAGATTTATGAAGTTTAGTAATCTAAATGACAACTTATAATGAAGTGAGTTTGAATTGTAACCTATGTTCTGAATGATTTAAGTTATGGTTGAATTTGACTAAATTAGATTTAAATGAAGGTTTGAAGTTTCCAAAACTTAACATGTTTTGGAGTAGAATATTTATAATATTCTAATTTGACTTTTATTTATTTCTAAATATGGAACTCTTACTATTAGTATGAATTGGGAAGGTGTTATCACCGCTATTCGATGAATAATATAGGTGGAATTTGGAGAATGTTTTTGAGTATGATCATTATATACTCTTTGTTTATACTCAATACCATCATTTTGGATTCCTATAGGAAATGAAGTATTCCATGACATTTTTTCTGAGCCACATCCGATTTATGACTATACTTATACCTTGAGTTGAGTATAGACATGTTTTCGAAGTATGAAAACTGTAATTTGTGAATACGCTTATCCAATAGATACAAGTGCACGGAGATGATTTCCAAGTATAAAAATGAAGAGATTTGTGAAAATACTTATTAATTGAAATAAGTATATGTAACACCCCCACCTCCACTAGGATCACTCCTTAGAATGTACTAGCTTTGGAGGGGCGTTATTGTGAAGGTAAATATGCACAGAGATATAGCAAGACAGAGTATATAAAAATAAATATAAGTAATGCAGCGGTAGCAGATAAAAACCCATCATCATCATCTCAGAAAACCCACATAGTCAAGTACATAATATGAAAATGTCATGATCCAAAATACAACTCCAGTCTAGATACGTGATAACAAAATACATAGTAAACATCAGTACTAATCCCCAGAAATAAAAGATAAGCCACAGCTAGCTCAGATCCATACATGAGCTATCCAACGAGCAAGTCAAAGATCCACTAAGCAGATGTAGTCCCTCCCTGAGAACCTGTGGGGGGGGGAAACGGAAGAAAAGAAGCGAAAGAAAACAGGTCAGTCAAAAAGACTGGTAAGCCCTACTACGATCAATCTATAAACTAATAAAGTTAACAGTATGATGGAAACTGAGATGAACATACTGGCAATAGATAAAGGTGACATCACATAGACGAGGTTAAACTTTGCACCACAGTGTACTAGCAAACCCACAAAACAGATCTTGATCCCTTAGCCCAAACTTTGGCCCAATAACATGAAGTGACCTTAGTATAAGGCCCAGCCCAACGGTCTAGTCGATCGGCTCCCTATAAACCTAACACGTCGAGTGTTGGTGTCCATACGGCCCACATGGATGTAGTCAGACTGTGCTGGGTCCACCTTCGGGTGTATCAAGCCCTAAGGTGTCAACCCCAGACACCTAAGCAATAATGCACAGTCTAAGCCTACTGGTACCCGTGCCTCGAGTTTGTCCAACATCGGACTACGTGCACGTCCGTAGCCCGCCGGACCCGCACCGCTGTACCACTCAGCCGTCGCTTTGGTCGCTTACATCAGTCCAGTAATCGTGCCCCGCCCTAGCCTAGCCTCTAGGGTTGTGAATGATACCAAACTGGGATTACTGCTGGAACAGACCACGTTGCTAGGGTTTCTAAGAGGGTTAAGTGTGGTTTTAACCCCTCACTAAACCTGGATTAAATTAGCTAAGTGTAACCACTTAACCCCATCTAATCCTCGCATCCCCATTATTGGTTAAGTATTAGTGGGCCATGACTTAACCCTAATCATGAGGCATTAATTACTTAATGCACCCAACCTCTCACATTAGACATCCGTGGTTACCTGGGAAGATTTACACCACGTCTAGGTCTAACCTCGGGTCTTATGGTGCAACATGACCAACTACCCACATTAGACCCCACGTTGTGGTTACCTGGGAAGATTTACACCACAACTAGGTCTAACCTCGAGTTGGCCATATCATGTTATCTAATGTCATGTCCACTTCAAAACAAATTTACAAGTTAACATATACTTGGGTAGACCTAACTTAATAGGTAAATTCCCAAGGGGTAGACCTAACTTAATAGGTAAATTCCCAATCTTTTAGTTTCATGTATTTTTAAGTTTACCCAAGCCCTCCCAACGTCATTATCTCGCTTACATATTCGTCATAACGTATAAGGGTATAAAAGGTAACTTGGCATAACATACATGGTGAACTTCACACGTCATAATAAACATGCATACATGTTAAACTTGCAAATCATGTCATGGTGAATTCGCATAAACATGCATAGCTTATTAAATATGCATAACATGGTAAGGTGAACATGCATAGTCCATTAAACTTGCATAACATGGTAAGATGAACATGCATAATCCATCAAACTTGCATAACATGGTAAGATGAACATGCATAATCCATTAAACTTGCATAACATGGTAAGATGAACATGCATAATCCATTAAACTTGCATAACATGGTAAGATGAACATGCATAATCCATTAAACTTGCATAACATGGTAAGGTGATCTTGCATAAACATGCATAACCCATGAATCATGTAGAACATGACATAATAAGCTCGCATAAGCATGCATAACTTGTGAAGCATGTAAAACATGGCATAGAAATCTCGCATATGCATGCATAACTTATGAATCATATAAGACATGACATAGTGAGTTCGCATAAGCATGCATAATCAACTAAACTCACATAAATCTCAACTTTCACCAAACATTAACTTTAAAGTTTGTAAAGTGAAGGTAAGAGGGCTTACAAATATAAACAAGCCACAAATCCACCAAATAAGATGAAGAAGCCCTTTTAAAAACCAAAACAAAGCCTCAAATAAGAAAACCCTTTTGCAAAATCCCAAAAACACAAACTTTAGCAAATCAAACTTGCATCTTAATGAAGTATGCAAGTTATTAAGCATTCATACAACATAGAAAAGGTTGTATGATCATCATATCATTATAGGATTAAACTTTGAGGAAGGTGGAGGCTAGGTTTTAGGTGGAGGCCATTTGAGGATTCAAATTGACATAGTTTAGTTGCAAGATTGATTAATGAGGCTTTAGGGTAGGATTAGGGGTATATTTATAGAGAATTAGAGTGTTTTAGGCCCTAGGATTAACCCTAGATTAGGTTTGGCCCGTCAGATCTCAGAATTCTCCAGAACCAGGCCACATGACCCAACCCAAATCAGAAATGGTGAACCAGGCTGAACTGCCTGGGCACCCCCTGTCGACAGGGCTGTCGACAGGGCAGTCGACACCCTGGGTGCCCTGTCGACATGCCTGTCGACATGGGCCCCCTGGCGGGAATTTTCCCGCCTAACCCAGATTAGCCCTAATCCCTGTTTTTAATTTGAAATTTAAATCTGTTTTTAGCATAGAAGTTTCTGAAAACTTCAATGGGCCTTAACCGGGTCATACGGACTCCGATTTTCGAAAACTCGGACTCTATTTCGCGTATTTTTCCGAGACGAACGCAATGGCATAGCCCGTTTCCCTTGATTCTGATTTTTGAATTAAATTCTGCCTCGATTTATGTTATAACAGTTTATTGAAAATACGGGTTGTTATATTCTCCCCTCCTTAAAGGATTTCGTCCCCGAAATCTTCAAGTTAGGAAGAACATATCCTACCATCCAACATCCATCTACTCAAAACATCATCCACGAGCAACCATTGTCCTTAAAGGATTCTAAATGCTGTATGAACATATGCAAAAGTGTGTGTATATGTACCTATCTAATGCAATGATCAATGCAAAATATGTTAGTGAAATGTATCCATATGTATGCAAATCCCTACCATAACGTATAATATCTATATGCGTGCTCAATCATACATCCAAATGCAACATCCATGTGATTGCATACAAATTTCATCCAAGAATAAGCATAAACACTCATGCACATGCAATATGAGGAGTGTGTGAGCCGATCTAGTGCCTAATGTGTATCATGCATCCACGAGTGACCACTTGCAAACACTTGCAACCACTTGCAACCATCAACCATAACATGCTTCAAACACATGTTTCATCCAAAGGGTTTCTGCCTAAGGTTCTCACGACAAGCTTAGCACGATAACTAGATAAATATGGATTAGCAAAGAGAAAGATATACTAACAAAGGGAAGAGATTGAGAGTGTACCCTCAAACAGAAATGGATAAAGCCCACGCATCTTCTCCTCGGTTTCCCAAGTCGCGTCCTCTTCGGCTCACCCCATTGCACCTTCACCAATCTGACCTCACGATTCCTTAGCTTCTTGGTCTCTGTCCCCAAGATACGAATCGGAGCTTTCCTTAAAGTTGCTTCTTTCTCTACCTCCACGTCTTCAAGCATGCTAGGCTCAACCACCTCAGCGGACTCATGCAGGCACTTTCGGAGATGCGAGACATGAAAGACATTATGCACTCCGGACAACTTCTCGGGCAATTGCACTTTGTAAGCCATCTTCCCAATCCTCTCAATGATGGGGAAGGGTCCAACAAATCTTGGTGCTAGCTTCCCAACCGCTCCAAATCGGACCACATTCCGCAAAGGAGAAACCTTCACGAAAACCTTATCCCCCACCTCAAACTCCAATTCGGACCTTCGCCTGTCAGCATAAGATTTCTGCCGGTCCTGGGCCGCTTTCATTCGTCTTCTAATCAATTCGACCTTCTCGGATGTATCCCTTATCATGTCGGGTCCAAGTATAAGCTTATCCGTGGACTCCCACCAACATGTAGGTGACTTGCACGGCCTCCCATATAAAGCCTCAAACGGTGCCATACCAATGCTCGCCTGATAACTGTTATTATAAGCAAATTCTACAAGAGGAAGGTGGTCTTCCCAAGTACCACCAAAATCCAAGATGCAAAGTCTCAACAAGTCCTCAAGCACTCGATTCACCCTTTCGGTCTGGCCATCCGTCTGTGGGTGATAAGCTGTACTCAGATTCAACCTTGTGCCCATAGCCTCCTGCAAACTGTTCCAGAATTGACTAGTAAAGATGGGGTCTCAGTCACTGACTATGCTGGAAGGGACTCCATGTAGTCGTACTATCTCACGAAGGTATACTGATGCTAGTCCAGATGCGGTCCTTTTGCTCTTTACTGGAATAAAGTGAGCACTCTTCGTGAGCCTATCCACAATGACCCATATGCTCGTGTTCCCCTTCCTGGACCTTGGAAGCCCATCAATAAAGTCCATAGAAATGCTCTCCCACTTCCATAGCGGGATTTCCAGCGGATGTAACAGCCCGCCGGGCTTCTTTGACTCAGCTTTTACTCTCTGACAAATAACACATCTCGAGACAAATTCAGCCACATCCTTTTTCATTCCGGGCCAGAAGAAAACGCGCTTCATGTCCTTATACATCTTATCACCACCTGGATGTATAGTCATCTTGGAGCGATGTGCTTCCTCGAGAACTTTCCTAACCAAGTCTTCCACCATCGGGATGCAAAGCCTTCCATCTCTCCTCAGCCAACCCTTATCGTCTATAGAATACCGAGCAAGGTGACTAGATGTCTCCCCCCGAACCAGCTTATCCAAGATCTCAATCATCTGAGGGTCTTCCTTTTGCGAAGCCCCAACTCGATCTAGGAGGGTAGGCCTGAGCTCTAAGGATGCCAAGGAACCGGTCACTGACTCCATTGCCAAAGAGAAATCAAAGGTCGCTAAGAACTCTAAATTCTTCATCTCAACAAATAGAGGACTTAGTGTCAACCTCTTCCTACTCAATGCATCCGCTACAACATTCCCCTTGCCAGGGGTATAGGATATCTCAAAATCATAGGAAGCCAAAAATTCCATCCATCTCTGCTGTCTTAAGTTCAGATCCTTCTGCGAAAAGAGATATTTCAAAGACTTATGATCAGTATATAACTCAAATCTCTCTCCCAGAAGATAATGACGCCATGCTTTGAGAGCATATACAATCGCTGCCAGCTCTAGATCATGAGTGGGATAGTTCTTCTCATGCACCTTAAGTTGCCTCCCACCAAAGCATATAACTCTGCCCTCTTGCATCAGAACGACACCCAATCCCGTGCCACAAGCATCAGTGTACACGGTAAATATCTTACCACCATCGGGTAAGGCTAGAACTGGTGCGGAGGTAAGGGCTCTTTTGAGTCTCTGAAAAGCAAGCTCACAATCCATATCCCAAGCAAAGACTAAGTTCTTCTTCGTCAACTTAGTAAGAGGAGCGGATATCTTTGCGAAGTCTTTAATGAACTTCCGATAGAAACCCGCAAGACCCAGAAAGCTTCTCACCTCAGTTGCATTCCTTGGAGTCTTCCAGTCCTGAACTGCAACCACCTTAGCGGGATCCACTGCCAAGCCTTGCTTGGATACGATATGCCCAAGAAATCTGACTTCCCTTCTCCAGAAGTGGCACTTGGAGAACTTGGCTTTTAACCGGTGTGCTCGGAGTGTGTCCATCACCTCTACTAGGTGCCTTGCATGTTCTTCCTCATCCTTGGAGAAGACCAGAATATCATCAACAAAGACTACGACAAACTTATTCAAGAACTCCCGAAACACCCTACTCATCAAATCCACAAAATATGCGGGTGCATTCGTCAAACCGAACGGCATAACAAGCCATTCAAAGAATCCGTCTGGAGTTCTGAATGCAGTCTTGTCTATACTGTCTTCAGCCACTCTGAGCTGATGAAAACCCGTAGCAAGGTCAAGCTGAGAGAAAACAGAAGCACCAACAAGTTGATCGAAGAGATCGTCGATCCTTGGTAACGGGAGTCGGTTCTTCTTAGTCAGCTTATTCAATTCTCTATAATCCACACAGAGTCGAAGAGAGCCATCTGCCTTAGTTGCAAACACCACAGGCGCTCCCCATTCGGATATACTCCTTCTGATGAAGCCCTTCTCAAGCAATTCTTTCACTTGCTTGCTCAGCTCCCGTCTCTCACGCGGAGCCATATGCCGAACGGGCAAAGAAACAGGTTTAGCATTATCTACCAGATAGATGCGAAAGTCAATCTCTCGTTTAGGGGGCAACCCCTTAACTTCTTCAAAAACGTCTGGATAATCTCGGACCACCCTTACAGACTGAAGGGCCTCCTCTGATGAGTCGAGAGATTCTAGATAGCATAACATGACGGGATTCTTCGGATTGCATGAAATCTCTAAGGTGTTGCCCAGGCGAGTCATAAGCCTTACAACCCTATGCTCACAATCCAGAATGGCTCCATATCTGGACAGCCAATCCATGCCCAAGATCAATCCGTATCCCCTGAAACCTAGAACATACGCACTACACAAGAACTCAACGCTGAGTATAGAGATCCTTAGATCCTCACATATCATGGATAGATGAGCAGAACCCCCAATGGGATTCGAAACACAAACGGGATCATCCACTAAGCTAGTACTGAGGTGCAAGCTATCAACAAGGTCAGATGAAATAAAGCTATGTGATGCACCGGAATCAAACAAGGTACGTACTGGAAGATCAGAGATATAAACAAGGTTCTCAACAGAAACACTACCTCTCTCGGGAACTGAAGCGGCATTGAGAGCATGAACTTGCCCTCCTGAAGGTCCAGCCTGTCCTTTCTTCTTTGGGCAGTCTTTGCTGAAGTGCCCAGTCTCTCCACAAGAAAAGCATCCACCACTAAGCTTCCTTTTCTTCTTCCTGCAATCTTTAGCAAAATGCCCAGCTATGCCACAGTAATTGCACTTCCCCTTGCCTTTGTTGTTGCCCTTCTTGTTCTTATTCTGATTTCCTTGACTGCTTTGACCTTGGTTGCCTTTGCCTTGAGAATCCGCCTTCTTTGCTTGAGTATCGCCCGACTTGACTTCCTTCTTTCCCTCTCCCTGGAGCAGAGCCATATTGACCAAACTCTCGAAAGTGGCTCCATGCGGAATATGTGACATCGCCAAGCCCTGTAGCGGCTCATTCAATCCTCTGGCAAATCGAAGAGCCTTCTTCTCCGGGGTGTTTACTATATCCAAACCAAAACGGGCCAGCTGATTGAACTTGTTCACATACTCCTTGACAGACATATCCCCTTGCTTTAATGCAATAAACTTCTCCATTTGTAAATTCGCCTCAGCTGAAGATAGAAACTTGGTCACAAATCTAGCCCTCAAATCGGCCCAAGTCTCAACGGGCCTCGTCCCATTGGTGACCTCCCACCAATAGGCCGCCTCATCCTTCAAAAGCCATACGGTCAATAAGATCTTTCTCTCATCATCTATCCCAAAGATGGCAAACAAGTCCTCCGTGTCCTTCAGCCAATTCCTAGCTTCAACGAAAGATTCCGTGCCTAGGAAATTTTTGCCTCCCATTGCCTTGAAGTCTTTACAAACCTTTGTAAACTCAATCTGAGGATGTTGAGGGGGAGGAGGAGGAAGAGGAGCCTCAGCAACAGGCGGGGGAACATTAGCAACAGGAGGGGGAATATTAGCTGCTGGAGGAGGGGGAGCAAGAACCACCGGAGGAGGGATATTAGGGATAGGATTCTCAACTACGGGAGGAGGAGTGGGAGTAGGGTTGGCGGGACCAGCTGCCGCCCTAGCTTCTAGGAGTCTCCTATACCAGAGTGGTACGTTCACTCCATCTGGGATGTCAAGATTCTCAGCCATACTGAAACAAAAGATAAGATAAGATTAGGTCAAGGGAACGAAGGATAACGCTGATGGCTTTTGGGGATTAGCCTTAAAATAATCTAGACTTCATTTTGGAAAATACTTAGTAGATTTTTGAAAATAGTTTTTCGAAAAGGGTTTTTTTTTCAAAAGTTTTTGTTCAATCTTGTTAACCTTGTGCTCTGATACCAAATGTAACACCCCCACCTCCACTAGGATCACTCCTTAGAATGTACTAGCTTTGGAGGGGCGTTATTGTGAAGGTAAATATGCACAGAGATATAGCAAGACAGAGTATATAAAAATAAATATAAGTAATGCAGCGGTAGCAGATAAAAACCCATCATCATCATCTCAGAAAACCCACATAGTCAAGTACATAATATGAAAATGTCATGATCCAAAATACAACTCCAGTCTAGATACGTGATAACAAAATACATAGTAAACATCAGTACTAATCCCCAGAAATAAAAGATAAGCCACAGCTAGCTCAGATCCATACATGAGCTATCCAACAAGCAAGTCAAAGATCCACTAAGCAGATGTAGTCCCTCCCTGAGAACCTGTGGGGGGGGGGGGGAACGGAAGAAAAGAAGCGAAAGAAAACAGGTCAGTCAAAAAGACTGGTAAGCCCTACTACGATCAATCTATAAACTAATAAAGTTAACAGTATGATGGAAACTGAGATGAACATACTGGCAATAGATAAAGGTGACATCACATAGACGAGGTTAAACTTTGCACCACAGTGTACTAGCAAACCCACAAAACAGATCTTGATCCCTTAGCCCAAACTTTGGCCCAATAACATGAAGTGACCTTAGTATAAGGCCCAGCCCAACGGTCTAGTCGATCGGCTCCCTATAAACCTAACACGTCGAGTGTTGGTGTCCATACGGCCCACATGGATGTAGTCAGACTGTGCTGGGTCCACCTTCGGGTGTATCAAGCCCTAAGGTGTCAACCCCAGACACCTAAGCAATAATGCACAGTCTAAGCCTACTGGTACCCGTGCCTCGAGTTTGTCCAACATCGGACTACGTGCACGTCCGTAGCCTGCCGGACCCGCACCGCTGTACCACTCAGCCGTCGCTTTGGTCGCTTACATCAGTCCAGTAATCGTGCCCCGCCCTAGCCTAGCCTCTAGGGTTGTGAATGATACCAAACTGGGATTACTGCTGGAACAGACCACGTTGCTAGGGTTTCTAAGAGGGTTAAGTGTGGTTTTAACCCCTCACTAAACCTGGATTAAATTAGCTAAGTGTAACCACTTAACCCCATCTAATCCTCGCATCCCCATTATTGGTTAAGTATTAGTGGGCCATGACTTAACCCTAATCATGAGGCATTAATTACTTAATGCACCCAACCTCTCACATTAGACATCCGTGGTTACCTGGGAAGATTTACACCACGTCTAGGTCTAACCTCGGGTCTTATGGTGCAACATGACCAACTACCCACATTAGACCCCACGTTGTGGTTACCTGGGAAGATTTACACCACAACTAGGTCTAACCTCGAGTTGGCCATATCATGTTATCTAATGTCATGTCCACTTCAAAACAAATTTACAAGTTAACATATACTTGGGTAGACCTAACCTAATAGGTAAATTCCCAAGGGGTAGACCTAACTTAATAGGTAAATTCCCAATCTTTTAGTTTCATGTATTTTTAAGTTTACCCAAGCCCTCCCAACGTCATTATCTCGCTTACATATTCGTCATAACGTATAAGGGTATAAAAGGTAACTTGGCATAACATACATGGTGAACTTCACACGTCATAATAAACATGCATACATGTTAAACTTGCAAATCATGTCATGGTGAATTCGCATAAACATGCATAGCTTATTAAATATGCATAACATGGTAAGGTGAACATGCATAGTCCATTAAACTTGCATAACATGGTAAGATGAACATGCATAATCCATCAAACTTGCATAACATGGTAAGATGAACATGCATAATCCATTAAACTTGCATAACATGGTAAGATGAACATGCATAATCCATTAAACTTGCATAACATGGTAAGATGAACATGCATAATCCATTAAACTTGCATAACATGGTAAGGTGATCTTGCATAAACATGCATAACCCATGAATCATGTAGAACATGACATAATAAGCTCGCATAAGCATGCATAACTTGTGAAGCATGTAAAACATGGCATAGAAATCTCGCATATGCATGCATAACTTATGAATCATATAAGACATGACATAGTGAGTTCGCATAAGCATGCATAATCAACTAAACTCACATAAATCTCAACTTTCACCAAACATTAACTTTAAAGTTTGTAAAGTGAAGGTAAGAGGGCTTACAAATATAAACAAGCCACAAATCCACCAAATAAGATGAAGAAGCCCTTTTAAAAACCAAAACAAAGCCTCAAATAAGAAAACCCTTTTGCAAAATCCCAAAAACACAAACTTTAGCAAATCAAACTTGCATCTTAATGAAGTATGCAAGTTATTAAGCATTCATACAACATAGAAAAGGTTGTATGATCATCATATCATTATAGGATTAAACTTTGAGGAAGGTGGAGGCTAGGTTTTAGGTGGAGGCCATTTGAGGATTCAAATTGACATAGTTTAGTTGCAAGATTGATTAATGAGGCTTTAGGGTAGGATTAGGGGTATATTTATAGAGAATTAGAGTGTTTTAGGCCCTAGGATTAACCCTAGATTAGGTTTGGCCCGTCAGATCTCAGAATTCTCCAGAACCAGGCCACATGACCCAACCCAAATCAGAAATGGTGCACCAGGCTGAACTGCCTGGGCACCCCCTGTCGACAGGGCTGTCGACAGGGCAGTCGACACCCTGGGTGCCCTGTCGACATGCCTGTCGACATGGGCCCCCTGGCGGGAATTTTCCCGCCTAACCCAGATTAGCCCTAATCCCTGTTTTTAATTTGAAATTTAAATCTGTTTTTAGCATAGAAGTTTCTGAAAACTTCAATGGGCCTTAACCGGGTCATACGGACTCCGATTTTCGAAAACTCGGACTCTATTTCGCGTATTTTTCCGAGACGAACGCAATGGCATAGCCCGTTTCCCTTGATTCTGATTTTTGAATTAAATTCTGCCTCGATTTATGTTATAACAGTTTATTGAAAATACGGGTTGTTATAGTATATGAAATCGATTTGTAAGAATCAATGGAATTATTTTATTGAAGAATTTAATTAAAAGTGCTGAAATTACTAATATGCTTGACTATATGATTGTGATGGATAGTTAAATAACTGAATATCGCATGAATTCCCTTTTTTAATCATACCGTGTAGGTTCGAGGAACCGGGATCTGAATGGATCCGAAACCACTTCGAACCGGCGTTGGGTTCGAATTATTATGCAGGTGATCTGAAGACTACACTTATATATTTAAAGTGAAGACATGGGTCTTTAGGTGGAAAGGACTGCTTGTTGATATCAAGGTTAGCTCCCATGGTTTATATTACACATATGTAAAACAGTGGTCCCGACTTTTTGGAGATCTGCATGATATGAGGTTTTCTTGTTATTAATCCTGGGGGTGATACACGACCGGATGTGCTAAAATATTTCCTTTGGTTTGTCTTGTTCCTTGAGAACTTTTACGGAAGGGTGTTCGACGTTTTTTTATTAGATCATGAATATTGATTTTTATAAACATGCTTTAGTTTGGTGGCAGAGAAGACAACTTCTCTTAGCTTAACACCCTTCACCGAAACGTATGGGATCAGTGGTTGTATTTTTGTGGAAGTCTATTAATGATCAGTGAATGACTATGTGGCATCCAAAGTGAAATGTACGACTGTATGATGAAAGGTAATTGTATCCTCTTAGCCTCAACAACCGGTCTTGGCAAAAACATGGCATAAAATAAGGTCAAGCTGGGCAGTGCCCATTAGGAGACATCATCACCTTTATAGATTTACCCATTATTTGTTGAGTAAGTGATGTATATGGGGACCCAGGGTGACAGGTCGGTTATGACAGAAGCGATGATTCGGGTAGTGCACCAACTGGGGAATAGTTTTATGCATCTGTTTCGCATTTCCAGTTAGGCGGAGGAGAGTGGAAATCGCTACCCCATCTAGAGATGTATTGTATGGGAAATAGTTCCTTACCTTGCCATCTTATGGATTCCATTCCCAATACAAACAAACCAGTTTCTATTATAGAGCCCCATTAAGGGTGCATAATTTAATAATGGTAATAATTTCGTGTTTTGATTTGACTTGATTTATTTGGTTTTATCCCAAGATAGACATTATAACAGCATCACCTGATTTGATATAAATGATTTTGTTATTGTAAGGCAAAAACATATGCCATGTTTATGTGTGGTCATGTCTTACGAGAGTTCCATCTTTCAAAAGAATTTTCCAAATTTAAGCAAGATGTTTATGAAGTGAGTTTTCTCGCTGTAAGTACATCAGGCTGGTCTGGGTGCTGTTTTGCTCAGGTCAAACCAAGTATATTTTTAGATTAGCTTTGAAATTGCTTGGAGCTCAGAAGAGGAGCTCGAGTAGAGACATATTGATTTATTTCTTGTATTATCTATTTTTCTTTTTTGCTATGATGGTTGATGATGTATTTCCATTATGTTATGTATTGTATGTATCAACATTTGTAAGGATAGGTTATTATTACCGTCCATGATGATTTATGTGTGTTTACTCTGATTTTGTATGTTTGTATATATGTATGGGAATATATATAATTTATTCTTTTATGAGAAAGAATGTTGTGATATAATATTTTCTCAATGTACTATGAGATTCTATGTCTTCTCTTATTCTGATGTTTTTTTTTTCTTTCTTCTATTTTAAACCTTTTTCTTTTTTTCCTTTTCCCACCATCTAATTTCTTTCTTTCTTTTTCTCACCATCTAATTTCTTTCTCAAGCATCCAGCTCGACATTTTCCACTTCGGTCAATTGGCTATAATGTAGGCGTCTATAGGGGTCGTTTCATCAAATCAGGCAGGCCCAAAGCTGGTAAACAAGATGAGGAAATACTTAAAGGGTGACAAGAAGGGGTAATGTGGAGAGATTCTATTTTTATTTGTTATACAGCCATGCATAGTTTTATATCTTGTATTTTTCTTTTCTTGGCTGGAGTTGTGAGTGTACTGGCCCTTGCTGTTTGGATAAGTAATGACTTGTACATAAATGTTATGTGATAATAAAGAATCTATTGCTTGTTCACGTGATTTTGCATTATATGTTCTATTTCTTAGTATACCCAACATTTATCTGCATTTCCCGCATTTGTCTATTTCACTATGGCACTTCGTTTTCTTCGTAGCACTTTGTTTGCTATGTAAAACTTTATTTCCTTTGCTGGTGTTCTTGTTTTTCATGGTAGATCCGTGATATGTCCCCTTCTAATGGCGTCTATACTGTTATGGGTGGTGTTACCCCCTATATCATTGGTATATACACGTTGGGACTAGTTTTATTACCCCTAGTTTGGAATGGTTGTAGGATGATTAGCCATCGAGCATTTACTTTGACTAGGGGTTCCTCCTGTTGATTAATTTCACAATTTTCAGCTGGTTCGACGCATTGAGTTTCGAGTTGACAATCGCGGACTGCTTTTCGACCCTTGCTCTCTAAAATTTGCAATTACTACTTCGACTACAGACTATGGCTTTTTAGTCTCCATTTAGGCATTTTTGAACAAATTCCTCAAGGCGGGAAGCTTCCGGTGATGATGGAGTTTCATGACATTATGGTCAAAACTTTTTGACTTTTGGGATATTTCCGTCAGAGGTGAGTATGCCTACTTGTCGGAGACACTTAGTCTCAATCTATTGAAGGGATTCGTCCATGATTAGAGTGATAAAGTCCTACTCACTAGGGACACTTATTCTAAATTGTAGAATGGATTCATCCTCGATTGGGGTAAGGATGTCATACTTTCTGGAGACACTTGGTCTCAATCGACGAAAGGGTTCCTCAATTGGGGGTGAGGAAGCTTTATACATCGAAGACACTTGGTCTTAATACCATTGAAGGGATTCATCCGTGATTGGTGTGAGGAAGCCCTACTCATCAGAGACACTTGGTCTCAATCATTGAAGGGATTCATCATCAATTAGGGTAAGGAAGCTTTACTCATCAGAGACTCTTGATCTCAATCGATCGAAGGATTCATCCTCGATTGAGGTGAGGAAGCCTTACTCTTTGGAGACACTTGGTATCAATCGACGAAGGGATTCATCCTCTATTAGGTTGATGAAGCCCAATTCGTCAAGGACACTTAGTCTCAATATCGTTGAAGGGATACATCCTCGATTAGAGTGAGGAATCCCTACTCATTGGAGACACTTGGTCTCAATCAATCGAAGTAATTCATCTCGGATAAGGGCGAGGATGCCCTACTCATCATAAGGGACACTTGGTCTGAATCTTCGAAGGGATTCATACTCAATTAGGAGTGATGAAGCCCTTCCTGTTAGAGACAATTGGTCTCAATTGTCAAAGGGATTCACCCTTGATTACATGATTATTTCCTGCTTCGTATTCTTTGAGGCTTCTGGCCACCGCTTTAGATTGTGTTTCTTATAATCGTCGTCTTAGCGTTATTGACTATGTTCTCTAAGGCGAGAGGTTCATAGTGCTTACTGGCGAGTTCTGATGTGGATTTCGATATTGAACCTTAATCGGTTGTTTTCGGGTTTTGAGATGCGCGTTACAACTCCTTTAATTTTACTTTGGAACTTGAAGTATGTGTTATAGTTTTTGAAAATGCAATTCTTAGCGTGTTGTTAATGCTTACACCCTTTAACTCGCTTTGGAGTTCTTTGAGTTTAATAGATCACAAAAAGACAACTAATTTTCATTTCATACACCTGCTGCTTAACACTGATTTCAAAATTTCATAATCACATAATTTTGGTGGTTTAGTAACAACTTTATTGATATTTGAAAGACTTAAGTTCAAATGGGCAGTAACCCCAATAACTACAAGTTTCTTATTTTGCGGAGAAACGACTAGATTTCTAACTTCAAACAAAGTAAAGATGTAGATGATTGATGTTCTAGGCTCGGGAATTGGACTCCCATCTACTGCTATCAGGTTATAATTCTCGTCTAATAAATTTTATCCAATTATATAGGGCTCTTACTAATTTAGCCTTAATAATCCAGTGTTGGTCATGACCTATTTGAGGATGAGGTCTCCAACTTTGAAGGTTCAGTGGCAGACTTTTGAGTTGAAATATCTTGCTATCCTCTTTTGGTATGCAACGATTCTAAGCTCTGCCTCTTCTCTTCTTTCATTGATTTAATCGAGAGCTTTTAGTAGCAACTGCTTGCTTTCAGTCTAGTTGAAATGTACCTTCCGGTGGGAGGTAATTCTAACTCCACATGAGTCATTGTTTCTAAATGAAATGCTAGAGAATATGGTGTAGGACTAACGACTCACAAATTTAAACGTTTTAAAATTAATATAGTAATTGAAATTTAACTTAAAAATTGATTGGTAATAAAATATGAATGTAAACCTGATCCAATAACCTCAATTAATGTCGTTTGGTAAATTATTACCAATTCTAAATTATCTGGTGAATTTATAGACGATAACAGGTAGATTGAAATTCGATTGTTATTCAGATCGTATTATAGATTAATATTTTAATACGAGAAATATCACTTTGGAAAATACAATCAGAATCTGACAAAACTAGTTGCATCGGATTAAAGACTGTAATTTATTATACGATGTCGAATTTTGTTTCAATCGGATCGTATATAAGGTCGTACGAGTTTGAAAATGCCCAACGAGATCAAGTGTATATATCATTGTAAAATGTACTTATTAAATAAATATATGTATATACATATAAAGAATATATATATATAATAGATGAAGCAAAGAAAGAAGTCAAAATACATGTGTATTAAAACATCAGAGAATGTAACACACGTTTCCTTGTCCATTCTTTTTCGTTTTTTCCGTTTACTAATCTGATCTGTTCTTTCTGTTCGAAAAGAAAAAACCGAAAAAAAAGATAACTTCTTCCCGTTTCAAATTCTAATCCCAGATCCTTTTTTTTTAAGAGAATGGCCGATCCTTCTCTTCCCATGGCCGATTCTCCTCCCTCCTCCATACCCGCACCTCAAACTCTCAACATCCACCAATGGAAGGCCGCCTCCTCCTATGTTCATCGGAAATTGCCATGCTCGTGCCTCCGTTCTCTACCTACTTTGATTATCCAGCTTTCGAATTCTCCCCAAACCTAAGTTATAATAACTGAATCGATTTCATCTTCCACCTGAAGCCACCGCCGCACTTGTTGTAAAATTTTCAAAACAAATGCTTTGGGGTATGGGTTTAATTTGAAGAGAAGAATTAAAATAGGAAGAAGAAAGGAGCAAGTAGTTTTTGTCCCACATTGTAAGATATATGTGTGTATGTTGCATACTTAAGTGGCTTTCTCAAGAAGGTGTTGGGGCCTTGGGGCACCCAAATGTTTACTTTGTTGCGAGGAGGGAGACCATGCATATAGACCACACACGCGCGCGCCGTCCGTCTGACCGACCGAACCGAACCGGGCCGGGTACGGGTACGGGTTTCGGGTTCGGGTCAAATGAGAAATAATTTTTGACCGGAATATATTAGTGATAAACGGGCCAAAACTGGGCCCATTACGGATCCGAAAGAATATTGGGACAGAAAGAAAACCTGTCGACAGGCCAAATTCAACCAGTCGACCGAATTTTTCTCTGTTTGATAACGGTCGACCGGTGATATTGACCTGTCGACCGATTTCAGTAAAATAGGGTGCGACGTTTCAAATTGAAACGGATGTGACTGTCGCAAACAGTCATGACGCTTCGCTGAAAAGACATTTCCATTGGTCTGCTATAAATAGCGACGCCCAGAAACGTTGCAAAGTACCAAAAATCTTATCTTTTTCTTCCTTCGATCTGCAACGCCATTAAAGCGTTGTAATAACGCTGTTTCGTCTGTAACGCCTCTGTGGTGTTGCAAATTCCATAAAAACGGTGCGGATACTTCATCTTCTTCTTCTCTTTGTTCTTCACACTACTTGCATCATCAGAAACATATATTCAGAGTGTTCTTGGTCGGATCAAAATCGTACAAATTTTGAATCCGATAACGCTGTTTCAAGGCTTCATTGAATCCTGAAGTCAATAGTTCGTTAACCCGTTTGTACCTGGTGGGTTGAACTATTGTCTGAAAGAATTTGCTCCGCAAATCCTTGAAGTCAGAAGTACGGCAGATTCTACTCCTCCAAAAGCGTCTCAAACCACAAAATCCCCAACAAATTTTCAGACAATAGCTTCAACCATGGATAGTTTGAGCGCTTTGCAAGTGATGAATCAGCATTTGACAAAGTTGGAGCGGTTTGATGGAGAGAACTTCACTCGTTGGCAGGAGACTATGAAATTCTTTCTGATCACGGTTAAGTTATTTCATATTCTCGAAGATGGATTGGAGAAAATACCGGAGGAAACCGATAAGGATAGTGCAGAATTAAAAGAAAAAAGGGCAAAGCGAAAAGAGGAAGATTTTCTATGCAGAGGCCACATACTGAATGCGCTAGAAAGCAAATATCGCATCTCTGAGGCAAGTAATAAGAAATTTCTTATATGCAATTTTATGGATTTCAAAATAGTCACTAACAAGTCCATAATTGGACAAGTTAGTGAAATGCTACTGTTAGTAAATCAACTTAAGGATGCCGGTATTGATCTCCCTGAATCATTTGTTGTTGGAGTTATTATTTCAAGACTCCCGAATTCTTGGAATGATTATAAGAAGAAATTAAAACATGCGGAAACCGATTATGATTTAGACGGTTTACAGCGTCATCTTCGTATTGAAGAGGATTCTCGTAAACGTGAACTAGATGATAATCCGCAAACTGAGTCTCAATCTAAGGCTAATAATGTTGAAATTAACGATAAGTTAAAGCCTAAGAATGAGATACAGTTCAAAAAGAAAGGTACTAATTCAAAGAATAAGAAGAAGGGTGACTGTTACTATTGTCACAAACCCGACCACTATGCCCGAGACTGTCGTCTTCGGAAGAAACAACAAAAAGCGAATGTGGTCGAAGAAAAGCTTGTGGCTGTCGTACAAGAGGCGAACTCCGTTAGTGGCATTGATAATGATTGGTGGCTCGATACTGGAGCAACTATTCATATTTGCAAAGACCGTAATCTGTTCAAGACTTACGATGAGAATAACGGAGAATCCAGCGAAGTAACTAGCGCAAACAAAGTTGCAAGCAAAGTTCTGGGAAAAGGCACTATTGAATTGACATTCACCTCTGGGAAAGTTCTTACTTTAGTCAATGTATTTTATGTACCTGATATGTGTAAGAATTTGATTTCTGGATACCTTCTTAACAAAGGAGGATTCAAGATGGTGTATGAGTCTGATAAGTTAGTGTTGTCCAAGAACAGCAAATTTATTGGACATGGATATTCTTGTAACGACATGATTAAGTTGAATCTAATAAAGAAATCTTCTGCTTATATTGTTGACTCTGTTAATTTATGGCATAGTAGATTAGGACATGTTAATTATAAGTCACTTAGAAATATGCAAAAATTAGGATTAATTTCTGATTGTGATTTCGAATCCATTTCTAAATGTGAGATATGTGTTCAAGCAAAAATACATCGAAAATCCTTTAAATCCGTTGAAAGGAAAACTGGTTTGCTTGATTTGGTATATAGTTATGTGGGTGACTTGAAAAGTCATATCACCTATGGTGGTAACCAATACTATATAATGTTTATTGATGATTATTCTAGATATGCTTATGTATATCTAATGAAATCAAAAGATGAAGCCTTTGATAAATTCAAAATTTACAAAGCAGAAGTCGAAACGCAATTAGGAATTAAAATTAAAGTGTTACATTCAGATCGTGGTGGTGAATATTTTTCAAATGAGTTTACTTTGTTTTGCAAACAAAATGGTATCATTCACCAATGTACCGCCCCTTATACACCACAACAAAATGGTGTTTCTGAGAGAAAAAATAGAACTTTAGTAGAAATGGTTAATGCCATGCTCATAAGTTCTAATTTGCCTTATAACCTATGGGGTGATGCTATGTTATCTGCATGTTACATTTTAAATAGAGTACCACTTAAGAAAAATAATATCTCTCCTTATGAATTATGGTTCAATAGAAAACCTAATCTTACTAGACTTAAAGTTTGGGGTTGCCTAGCATATGTTAGAAAACCAGACCCTAAACGACCAAAGTTAGGTAATAGGGCTTTTAAATGTGTTTTCATTGGATATTCTCTTAATAGTATAACTTATAGATTTATGATTCTTGATACCTTAGAAGTCATAGAATCTGTAGATGTAGAATTTTTTGAAAATCAAACTATTGAGAATCCATTAAGATCATCTAGTCCAGAACCAACTGAGACTAATGATACGAATGATGATGAATATGCTCCTGCTCAAAAGAAAGTTTCAGTACCAGATGATAGTACTGAATACAGAAGAAGTAAAAGAGCGAGAATAGAAAAGGACTATGGTCCTGACTTCATAACATATCTCGTAGAAGGCAATAAGGACGAAGTCCTTAATATGACAAGATATGTAATGAATGTCGATGATGATCCCAAAACTTATTCAGAGGCTATGAGTTCTAGAGATTCTATTTTCTGGAAAGAAGCTATCAATGATGAAATGAATTCCATAATGTTAAACCAAACTTGGGTATTAAGCGATTTATCTCCTGGTGCTAAACCTATAGGATGTAAATGGATATTCAAGAAAAAGTTGAATACAAATGGATCCATTGATAAGTTTAAAGCCAGATTAGTTGCTAAGTGATATAAACAAAGACAAGGAGTAGATTATTTTGATACATATGCTCTGGTGGCTCGCATATCTTCAATACGTTGTTTAATAGCACTTGCATCAATTCATAACTTGGTCATACATCAAATGGTTGTAAAGACAGCTTTTCTAAATGGAGATTTAGAAGAAGAGATATACATGGAACAACCTGAAGGTTTCATAACCCCAGGCCAAGAAAGGAAAGTTTGTAAATTAGTTAAATCTCTTTATGGCCTGAAGCAAGCTCCCATGCAATGGCATGAGAAGTTTGATAAAGTTGCACTGTCATTTGGATTCATTGTGAATGAAGATTGATCATCCTTAACAGAAACCCAACTTGTGTCTTGAAAAGGATAGACAAAGTTCAATGGGTACCAACAAGTTAAGGAAATGATTATGGAACACTAAATCAATAATCCCATAATGTTTAGTGTTGGATTCTGCATGAACAAAGGATGGATGAATATCCTTAATAAGTCTAGAAACCCTAAAAGGTGTCTTGCAGAAACACCTTAAGTGACTTACCTATATGAGTATGGAAATCAGGCCGTTTCCTAAGAAAGTAAGACCGCTTTCGAAGTAGACTCATGAACCAGGATTTAAGCACATGGCCATTAACGTGCTGAGCAATACAGAACACTCTAACTAAGGAATACAACATGTGTGATTGTTCCGGTTTTATCATTAAGGGATACTTGGTTCAAGATTCGTTCACCATTGAATCTCAATAGAACTTTGAATGGTTTACACTAAGTAAAAGTTCAAATCCAAAAGATACTTTTATTTATGTGTTGTTTCCACGATGATGCAAAATTTGACCTTAGAACTACATAGGCTTGATCCCACTTGGGTATGTAGGAAGTCACACTAGAGACTCAGCCGTCCACTTTAATTTTATTTTGAAAATTGGGGGAGATTGTTGTAAAATTTTCAAAACAAATGCTTTGGGGTATGGGTTTAATTTGAAGAGAAGAATTAAAATAGGAAGAAGAAAGGAGCAAGTAGTTTTTGTCCCACATTGTAAGATATATGTGTGTACGTTGCATACTTAAGTGGCTTTCTCAAGAAGGTGTTGGGGCCTTGGGGCACCCAAATGTTTACTTTGTTGTGAGGAGGGAGACCATGCATATAGACCACACACGCGTGCGTCGTCCGTCCGACCGACCGAACCGAACCGGGCCGGGCCGGGTACGGGTACGGGTTTCGGGTTCGGGTCAAAAGAGAAATATTTTTTGACCGGAATATATTAGTGATAAACGGGCCAAAACTGGGCCCATTACGGATCCGAAAGAATATTGGGACAGAAAGAAAACCTGTCGACAGGCCAAATTCAACCAATCGACCGAATTTTTCTCTGTTTGATAACGGTCGACCGGTGATATTGACCTGTCGACCGATTTCAGTAAAATAGGGTGCGACGTTTCAAATTGAAACGGATGTGACTGTCGCAAACAGTCATGACGCTTTGCTGAAAAGACATCTCCTTTGGTCTGCTATAAATAGCGACGCCCAGAAACGTTGCAAAGTACCAAAAATCTTATCTTCTTCTTCCTTCGATCTGCAACGCCATTAAAGCGTTGTAATAACGCTGTTTCGTCCGTAACGCCTCTATGGTGTTGCAAATTCCAGAAAAATGTTGCAAATACTTCATCTTCTTCTTCTCTTTGTTCTTCACACTACTTGCATCATCAGAAACATATATTCAGAGTGTTCTTGGTCGGATCAAAATCGTACAAATTTTGAATCCGATAACGCTGTTTCAAGGCTTCATTGAATCCTGAAGTCAATAGTTCGTTAACCCGTTTGTACCTGGTGGGTTGAACTATTGTCTGAAAGAATTTGCTCCGCAAATCCTTGAAGTCAGAAGTATGGCAAATTCTACTCCTCCAAAAGCGTCTCAAACCACAAAATCCCCAACAGCACTTCCACCTTTCCAACCATCAACTGACTTAGCATTTTCGGCTATCTCAACATTCATCAAGTACGACTATTTGTGATTGCGGTGTCCATTGTCTCGTGTTAAATCGGAAAATTGTTGCCTTCTCATATTTATGCTTTTACCATCAAAGGAAAGGAGGCATGAGGAGGAACTGCTTGCTTTAGGGTAAGCAATATCAGCTATAACCCCATAAAAAATGAAGCAAAAAGATTATGGTTGAAGAAATACCGGCATTGAATTGCAGTTGAGCTGTACAGGTATTTGAGGTATTGATGAAGGCGCTAGAGCTGATGGCTACTGACTGGATTTTATTTCAGGTAAGGGTAAGCACTCGTTATCTCCGCTTCTCGCTTTTGCTTCTATCGCTACAAGTTGCGTTTAAACCTCAACTGATTAGATTGGTGATATTTGAGTCATGCTGTAGGTTGTACCAGTGGCTTCGGAGTTATTGGCCTCCTAGTTAGTTGCACTCACAAACTGCTCGCGAAAATGCCCAAATTAAACCCTATATTCTTGAAATAAATTAAACCACTTACTCCAAGCTTTGTTCAATAATCACCTTCACCTGTGTTGTATCAAATCCTGATGCACTTGTAACCATAGTAGAGCCCTCTCATTCCTGCCGAATCTAGTGGTCCAACTTGCCGAAAGTTGTGTTGTGCCATCGTGTTGGAAAGGAAAAAAGGAAATTGCAAGTAGAATTTTGGATTTGTGATTGGATTGATTCGAGCTTGTGTTCATCGGTTATTTTTAGTTTGTCGTTCTTGTAAAATCATTGCCTGGATCATGGCTCAAGTTCTTGAGTTTCGGTTGACATGCCATTCTTATCCCCGTGCCAATATCAACCTTTTCGTGCCTCTTCGCTTCCACGAGAAAGGTGAGTTTACTCACTCATGACTATTGTTTTTATTACCTAAATCAACACTAGTAAAATGACACAAGTAGTGTAGATTTTTTTTAGGAAATTCCCGAAATTAGTTGTGATATGATTTGTGCACATGTGACGCGCACACTCCCGATTTATGAAACAAACTATTTAGTTATTGTTATGACATGTGCTGATTTTGTATGAGATACTGTTTGGAGTTGTTCCTACAATGCACGTTCCCATAAATTTAGGAAAATCAATATGGGTTGAAATGATATATACCGAACTATCATGTGGATTGTTAAGATTAAACTATAATTTATTTATGATTTAAAATTTAATTATAAAGGGATAATTAATTTATGGTCAAGTTTTAAATGATGTGTTTTGAAATTTTAAATTTATCGAAATATATGTTTTGTCCATATGCATATAAATATTAGATTTTGAAATATAATAACATTGCTTAGTTAAATTATATATGAAAATAAAATTTGACTACAGTAATGTAGATAGAATCAACAAGATAAACGAGAATGTATTGAATAAATTTGTATTTTCCTCAAATAAGGCAATTAGCGCCTAATAGATAAATGATTATGTGATAAAATTTAATGGGCCAGACATCATGAAAATTTACTTGAATTTCAATACAAAGAGTATTTGATAATTTTATCACAATTGATTTAGACAGAAACTTAACAACTTGACCTTTGTTAACTGAATGAATGGAGTTGATAAGCTAAACTGATTCCAAGAAATACTTGAAGCTAACACCTTGAAAATTGATCTAATTGATAAAAGTAAAGGGACTAAGTTGAAAAAATTTGACTTGAATATATGATATTCGAAAATATATAGAGTTTCTTTAAAATGCACAACTTAATAAACTGATCTATTTAGAATAAATGAACTTAACTGTAAACCGGTTTCATGATGTATTGAAGCTAATAGCTTGAAGTGAAGTAGAAAGTCCAAACTGAAATGAATTATCAATTCAGTGAACTTGGTACTAAAGGTGCTACATTTGAAATACAATAATATGATTTAATAATGGAAATGTTAGGAAGTGGACTTGCGTACGCTAAACGAATAAGGATATATGGTTCAGATTTGAGTATTTTGATTTAAACAGGTTACATTTCTATTATTTATTTATAGTTATTTTAATTAAACTAATCTTTCTTTGCTATTATTTCCATATAGTTTAAACTATTTGTAATGATAAGGATTTCGCCCGGACCTAATCGATCGCTAAACCGACCAAGACCGATCAAAACCCCGATACGCTAACTTCGGGCATACAACACATCAGAATAAATAACAGAAGACTTTTATAAACATCATAATAATGTTACATCAGAGTACATAAATATCATAGTACGAATAAATATTACACAGCGGAAAATAAATTTACAATAAATGTAATACAATGCACAACGGAAATATAAACTAACACAGCGAAAAACAATCAATGCTCTGGACACAGCTTAAAGCTTCGATCCAGCATCCTGCTCAATAAATATCTGCAAAATAAACTATTGACTGCCCGTGTGGAAAATATGGGCACCCAGAGTTTAGGTAGAAACAATAAACTCCGAGTCAGTCATGGGACTGGTGTGAGAACTCAAAACAGTTATAATTAACTTTATGTAAAATATGGTAAATCACAGGACCACGCCGCATAACACGGAACGGGTTTACCCCCATGAATGCCCGTGTATAAACAAAAATCAGTAATAGAGATATTGATCTACTATGCATCAATCAACATGCAATATCCCAATCTACCCATTTAGGCTAAAACCCCAACTTTCGAAAAATTTCCAAATCCAATTCAATTTACAGAAATTATTCCTTTGGACTTTATTCCCGATTCCTATTTCAAATCATTTGAAATACATATCTAGCTTTTATATCAAAGTAGGTTTCATTTCGAGATCTCAAATCAAAATCTTTGGAAATATGAATTCCAAAACATAACAATGCATACAAACAAGTATGCAAACCAAATACCGAGCACGGCCCTCAGACCGGACAGTACGCGCCCAACCGAACCGATATATATATATATATATAAATATATATATATATATATATATATATACACACACACACACATACCCCTCTCACGCATGGATCAGGCTACACTGCTGACCACTCACCCTAAGGCACTGGATCCAGCCCCATACTATTAGTCGCTCTCGGGTTACCCGAATATTTAGCCACATACTTGCTAAATCATTTTATATCCCGAAGTGAGGAAAATCATTTCACATCATAATAATCATAAGTACTTTCAAACTATAGTACTTCACATCAGTAATTCACACGTATGATCAATCACTATTAATCACATAACATTTGAGCTCGTACGCCTCAAAGAAGGGTGTTAAGCAAGAGAATAAATTATCCGTCACCAAACAGATACATCATCAATAGCAACTAATCGGTTATGCGATGAACCACAATGTCAAACACATAATATATTTTGAAATCATTTCGACAATATCGGGTTTAGACCTCGAAATTCTTTTTGTTTTATAAAACATTTTTATAAAACGTTCCTGTCCAAAATCGGGAAAACATTTCTTTTCACTTAAGAAAATATCATTTCAAAATCATCCATTAAATTTGAAATGAACACCACATCGCTAAACATCTTATCGTCAAATCGTGAAGTGTTTCACATGGTGTTAGCACACAAATATTTCCTACCCAACCCAATGCTAAATGTAAAAGTATATTCTGCTCATAAACTGGTCGAGCACCATCAACGCAGTCAATCAGTCACAATCAATATCAGCAACCAAGTGTATTTGGTTCAATCACATTTCGTGTTTTGACAATTTTTAATTACCATTTATTCATTCACAATCTAATTAAATATATATTCAAACTCCAATTGGTTTTAATCCCAAAAACCATTTCTTATTGATTGTTTAACTTTCTGGAAATTAATCCTACTTTTACTCGGGTTAAAGAAGTAATGTCATTTAAACACAGTTCACGACAAACCCAAAATCCAATTCGATATTAAATACAAGGCTCTAAATAGAAATTATATCGGCTTATATTCAATATCAAATTCTGAAACCAACGGATATCGTATTGGAATAACGATATATATCTCTCTTCCAAATTCCTCAACAATAGCCGTATAATCACGGAATCCAATACTGAAATATTCCGAAGATTATTACAATTCAAATCCATTCCAATTTGTATATTGGAAATTTTTGGTTATATTAAAACCATTTCAATCCTATTTTACTTATTTAGAAATATTGGATTATCCTTCTAGTTAATAACTAGTACATTTTGATAAAAATATATTTTTATCTTTACAAATGTGGAATTTTTCATCCAAATTCTTTCCAAATCATTTATTATAGTTTTACATAAATTGTTAATATTTTTAATAATTTTATCAAGGCCCGTACAGTCGATTTCCAATAACGGCCACTGAACTGCACTTACGACGACATTTTCCAAATTTGATTTGGACATAATTCCAAATCCAACTGTTAGATTTCAAATCTCTTATGTTCGTTGGAAAGCTCTTTTCGATAAGAATCCAACGGTTCTGGTTTTAGGAGAATCCAACGGTCGGATCTCCTGTAACGTCAATTCGAAGTCAATGGTCGAAATTCTCGAACTACCGCGGCGCGGCGCGTTCTATTCAGGCCATTATATGTATATAATATATATATATATATATTATATATTTCATCGATGTCCATTTAAAACGTATTTTATAAATCGTTTTAAATTCGTTTTCAAAACGATTTCAACTTCCATTTCAATTTTATATCTAAATTGAATATTTCATATACATGACAATTTTATACAGTGTATATATATGTTAAAAATTATATTTTTAACATTCAAATAATTTTCACATTTCATATATGTTTTGATTTCTCAACGCATATATATTAATTTCACAACGCATATATATTATTTTCACATCGCATATATATCATTTCATTCACATCGTGTGTGTGTGTATATATATATATATTATACATCACATATAAACATTTCATTCACATCGTGTATATATATATATATATCATTCACATCGTGTATATATATTTCATTCACATCGTATATATATTTCATTCACATCGCGTATATATATTTCATTCACATCGTATATATATTTCATTCACATCGTATATACATATTTCATTCACATCGTGTGTGTGTGTGTATATATAATTTCATATCGCAACCACAACACAATACAATTAAATAAATCGTCCATGGTCTGTGGACGACAGGGAAGTGAGCTAACAGAAAATAAATAACTGTACAAATAAATTCAGTGAGAGAGTTCTCACATTGGGTTCCACTCCGTCAGTGTTAATTTCTGAACTTCTAAACTGTTCAGGTTTGAATATTTTCTGAAATTCTAACGTGCTCTGTTTCTGTTCTGGTCAGTTCCATTGTGACGCTCTCATTTTTCTGATTCCAGCGCAACTAAAATTTCTAAATTCCGATTTCGTACGAAGAAGATATTAAATTTTCAACATTGCTTTTATAAATTGGAACAATAATGGAATATTTAACTACATTCTTGCCCCTCTTTCCCTTCAGAAAGCTCGTCCCCGCTAAAACCCACTTCATCGTCTTCTAGGGTTCCTCGTTGCTCGCGCTCAAGGCCGTCGGAAATCGATCCTCCCCCACGTCGTGAAGCGTGCCAACGATGCCACCAACTACGCACAATTTGGACGAACTCACCCCCCTCCAGCACTCTAGAAGTGCAAGCGAAGTTAGCCTCTTCGAGGCCGAATTCTGGCCATCGTGTGCCACCAAAACCCATCTCGCCCATATCAAATCAAAGCCCTCATTCCATACAATGCTTCACTCAACATGAGCTCGGTCTGATTGTTGCTAGATTGGAAGAAATTTAGAGGAGAAGTGAGGAGCGATTCTGGCCCTCCAATCGTTAAGAGCGACTGTAACAGGGGGTTGACAGCGCATTGAATTGTGGCCAGGGTTTGACTAGGGTTTGCCTTTATACCATTATTTTTAATATTATTTAATAAACAGAATTAGATTTTCCATTTTGAACTCCAAATCGAACCCAACGACTATTGCCCCTAGCTAAATACCCTCATTCCGAACGCAATGAGATATGTCCCGTAAGCCAATTCGGCTGTTATGATCAGTTTCCGTTAAATTTAAAATATAAATCGTTATATTTTAAATTCAAACGCACATTTTAATTTATCGGGGCCACATACTGACTTCAAAAATTGCAGAAAAATAAATCTGGTTATGTTTTGACGATACGGTCCTAACAAAACTAATTTGGTCGAATTTGGACACCGGTTGAAAAACTGTCATTTTCCAGTCGATTAAATTCAAATTGAAATTACCAAACGCATTTGAATCCACTACGCTCACATATTGATTCCAAAAATTATGAAAATTGGAATCAAGCATTAATTTGACATTCTGGATCCAACAAAAGTGGTCTCGTTGAAAACGGAGGTCGTTTGCAAAATTGCCATTTTTACGGGCTATATTTCCATAGCGACTATTCTGAATTTTCAACTGGACATAACTTTTTATTCCCACTACGAAATTTCAATTTTTCAGATTCGTTGGAAAGATATTTTCAAACAGATTAAAATTTTTCTGGTTTCACTAAAATCCGGTTTATTTTGAATCCTGTACATTCATTTGAAATTTGAAATCGAATTTTCAAACTACCGCGCCATTCCCAATTCCTTTTATAATTAAAGTAAATATTTATATTCTAATTTCGATTTAAATAAATATATACGTTCTAATTCTATTTAAAATAAATTTTTAGTCGTTATTACTTAAAATAAATCATTTTAAATATTCAAAATCCATTAAAATTGCCTAAATAAAATTTTTAAATTGGTTCTGATTTTCCGGGTTGTTACAATCTCCCCCACTTAAAATCTTTTCGTCCTCGAAAAGGAACGGAGCTGAAAGTTGTTTTACTAATCAACTCAATTTTCAGTTTGGCTTTCATTCTTCAACTTTTCAGTTTCTAAGAATTTTCAAATTCTTCAAAAATTTGGCTAACACCCTAAATTTTCGAAAAATTTCGCCATAACCTCCTTTGTACGGGGAGCACCAGGAAAATCCCCAAACAGCCACACAGGCCCTCTCATCTCAAAAAAAAAAAAAAGCCAATCGGCTCGTAACACTACAACAAAATGACCCTATTACAACGGTGGAACACCGTTGTAATATACATTTTACAACGGTGGGCTAACCGTCGTGTATTAAGAAGTTGTAATAGACTAAAATCTTTTACAACTTTTTTGCACCGTTGCAACACCGTTGTAATATGTATATTTTACAACTTTTTTCCACCGTTGTAATAAACTTTATTACAACAATTATGCACCGTTGTAATAATATCTACTACAACTGTTATGCACCGTTGTAATTGACAGTTGCATTTTAAAAAAATAAACATCCTTTGCAACTGAAATGAACAATACACTAAATATAGCAATACTCCATAAGCAAAACAAATATTACAGTTATTTGCAAACTAATTTATTAAAATACTCAAATTTTCAATATTACAAACAATAAGTTTTACAAAAGATTTCGCGGACTATTACACACTTGACTGTTATAAAGCAACTTAGTACAACCTCTTTTTTCATCATGTCAATGAGAAATACCTTCACTCTCCACAAGAGTACTGGAGATGGCAATACTGCAGTGCTATTTATTGGTAAAGTCACACCTTTCATCTGACCATCCTCTACAGAATGCAATAACCCCTCCCGTTGATATTTCCAGGCTCGCTATAATCTGGTGCGTTCACACAAAATAAACAAAACAAGTTTTAGAGATATTTTTCAACACATCTTAGTTACTTATAAGATGATTGCAAAAGATCATAATTTCCAAGCATAATTTTAATTTAGCACACTGGTAAATTTAAAGGCAAACATAATTTTCTTACCTCAATACCAACACAAAAACTTCACCATGCTCAAATGATGATATAGCTCCAGGATCGGTATTTTTAAATGTGAATCTGCCCACACAAATTTTTGACCAATACATAATTCGTATATAACTGTTTTTTTTTCTTTTCTTTCTAATTAAATAAAGACCAGTACATTATTATTATCATAAAAATGACAACAAAATTTAATTATTACTAAAATAACTAGTAAAATGTTGATTACCACAATTTCACATGCATAAGCTTGCTGATGCTAAAAGAATTATTTTACACAATAGAACTTAAGATGGATAATATACATGTGAATAGGGTGGAACCGCTAAGCACCGCTTTATCACCGCTTTATATCTAATGATATTTTTTTCCACATGTGTTATATCACCGCTAAGCACAGGTTTTAGAGATTAGCTAAAGTGTTATCCCTGCTTTGCAACTCGAACAAAACCCTTCTGATGAAACTTTAAGATGCCACTAAAAATATTAAAGCTTAATTCTCTTTCAAGTGGGAATTTAAAGGACGGAACAGACACAAAAACATCCATATAGATTCAAAGACTTGGATATGCAGTATTTTATCCTATGCAAAATCAGGCAAACTTTTCAGGAACAGACATGTAAAACTGTATAAACAAGTAAAATTAACATTCAACTGAAGAATAAAACACAGATATGGATAGTAAAATCTAGAAAAACATGTGTGGAATGTACAAACCTTTGTCTGGGAGGAAGGATCAAATCTGATCGACAAACTGGACAAGTGACATGTTGTGCGAGCCAATGATGAATGCAGTACCTATGAAATGCATGACAACAAATTGTCAGCAGCCTAACATCATCTCCACGTTCATAATCTGATAGACATATCGAACATTCAGGCTCCACCTGCACTTTTTCATCTTTGTTGTACAAAATTATGGGAAATGATTCCACGATCGCTGAATCCAAGCCTTGATTGCACTTTTTTGGATACTTCAGCTCTTTTTTTGTGTGCATGCAAGCTATAATAGGATACATTTAGTGGCATGCTGCATAAGTGTCTCAATCCACATATAAAATGGCATAATGCATGTATACATTTAGTGCCATAAGATCTAAAGTGGCATGCTGCATTACAATTAGTGTCTCAGTCCATATACAAAAGTGGCATACTGTATGTATACATTTAGTGCCATAAGATCCAAAGTGGCATGCTGCATTACAATTATGGGAAGACTTACATATTTGATGGTGCCAATTAGTACAAAACATTCAGCAAGCACTATTGGGTAAACCATGGACTAGCAGAAGAGGTGGAGCAGGCAGACTTTTCTTAATTTATACAAGGTAGTATGACCATAAAATTTGCCAAATATTCATGATTTGAACTAAAATTTTTTCTGTACACAGTCAACTAAAACAATGTATGATCACGGACGCAATACATGCTTTCAGGGCTAACAATTTGGAAATGAAGACAATATGGGGTCATGCAATAAAAAATAAAAAATCAATAGCACCAAATATTTGAAGGGCAAAAATAGAGTAAAACCTACTGCAGCTTGGATTGAACTAGGAACCTTACATCTTTCAAACATAAACTTGCTACCAACTTCACTAAACTTAAGACCAACAGTGATGAATTGGGCCTTCAGAATCAAGCCAACAAAGAAGTGGCAAGGCAGTTCAACAATTTAAGCATGTATGGTTGGGATACAAAAAAAATAGCGTTCAGAAAAATGAAGACAGCAGGTAAAGCAAAGGCAAAGCCACAACAGCCCGAGGTCACGGTTTACGGAATACACAAACACTCAATCCGACTATTTTAATTAAGTTTCCTATTGCAATTAAATTTCTTGAATTAAGCAAATTGTAAGTCGAAACTTACTTGCAACGAAGGACAGAAACAGCGGAACATCGAATAAGGGCGCAAGCGACGATCGCGGGTTGCTCGAAACTCGGATTGCATGTAGCTGGAGAAAGCTTGGTGGTGGCGGACGGTGAGCGGTGCGATGGCTCAGGGGAAGGCTACGGTCGGTGGCGCCGGTTGAAGGACGGAGCGGTGACTGTGGACAGCGACGAGATGGATGCGGGTTTTTAGGGGAAAAGGCGGAGAGCGATGCAACTCGACTGAAGGAGGATAGAGGCGACATCGGTGAAGAAGGCAGAGACCGATTCAATTTGGGAGGCCGCCATAGATAATCGGATTTCGGTGGCCAGGATTTCAATTTAGGGATTTTGGAATTTTGGGGATAAAATGGGAATTGGCTGAGACAAAAAGAAGAGGGACGATAAATAAAAGAACAAAGAAATGGAAGGGACGCGTTGAAAACAAAACTAGGACACGCGTGAATCCTGGGAACAAATTTTTAATGCGTGTGAATAAATTTCAGAAAACTTCAACAAGTGGCAAGGATAAATAAATAATTTATTTTAAAGAGTGTATACCAATTTATTATACAAAGTATATACACAACACTAGTATTTTTTTATAATATTACCAAATACATATGTAAAATTAAATTAAAAAAACAAATTCAACTAAACAAATCTATGAAATTTAAATACTTAAGTTGAATAAATAAATAAAAGAAGAAAATCGAACTAAAAATCTTTCAACTATATAATTCAATAAATGTTAAAATACAGCTAACATTTTTTAAATTGACAACTCTTAAATCAAGTATACAAAATTTAAATTTCCACTTACAGAATATGTTTAAACCAAAATAAACTAGATTAAATTTCAATTTATAAACAAAAATAAATTTTAACTGCCAAATCCAAATAAATTTCAAAAATTTAAACGCTGGAAAAAAAAATTGGTTCGTTACAATTAAAAATTATAATTTAGAATTAATAAGTAAAATTTTATATTAAATATAAATATAATATGAATTTCTTGAGAATTGATTTTTACTAAAATATTAAATATTACTGATTAATATAATAGGTATTATTAATTATTACCTATTTCTTTAAAGTTATAATATAATTCCTACTATTAAAAGTTAATTATTGTGTAAATGTTATTGATTATATACTATTAAATATTTAATAGTAATTTTTAAAAAGTAACTATTATTTATTAGTCATCAATTAAGCGGTTTTTATCTAATCTAACAGTAATTAATAGTAATTGGTATTAATTTGTAAATTTATTATTGAATATGAATTATTCTTAAATGTTAATATTACTAATTATTAAATATAAGTTGCTATCAATATTTAATAGGTCTATAATACTAGAAATAGAAAAAAGAGTTACTAAAAATAAGTTTAAACAACTTTCTAATTTAACTATTAATCATCAGAAATTAATTAGTATATATTAGTTATTACAACAGACAAAAAAGAAAAGTTATAATATATATGTTTATTACAACAGTGATTTTTTCGCAGTTGTAAAAAACATTTATTACAACAGTGCATTTTGCACAGTTGTAAAAAAACATTTATTACAACTGTGCTTTTCGCACAGTTATAAAATTAAAGTTGTAATATGGTGTTTTTGTTGTAGTGTAAAATCATCCGAACCCAAAAAATTAGTAAACATGTACCTATTTTTCGGGCATACAATTCTATTTCTCTTCTCTAGCCTCATTGCTATGATCTGTTCAATGTATATACATGTATATGCATGCAATTTCAATCAATTTTCAATTCAGTTTAATATTTTGATTCGATTTAGCTAATTTTACCTTACATTCTCTTATTAGTTTGATTATTCCAATCTTTTAATTAGTTGAACTAATAATCATACAACACAACCATCAATCAAATTTTTTTTAATTAATTTTTCAAATATATAGCTTTTATATACTTAAAATTATATTTTCTAAAACCAGATTATATATATAATCACAAATATGTTATTTATAAACTTGTCACTCTCAACTCGTTCTAGGGTATTTCTAACCCCATCTTTAACGAGTTACTCATTCTAGAATGCTACTGATTCTATCTCTAATGAGGATTTTTCAATAGGATATTACTAATCCTACCTCTGATGAGTCTTTTATTCTGTTGTAACGAGTTGCACCCCAAAGATTTGAGTTAACCAAGGCTCTGATAGCATCTGTAACGATTCGGATTTCGCCCGGACCTAATCGATCGCTAAACCGACCAAGACCGTTCAAAACCCGGATACACTAACTCTGAGCATACAACACATCAGAATAAATAACAGAAGACTTTTATAAACATTATAATAATGTTAGATCAGAGTACAGAAATATCAGAGTACGAATAAATATTACACAATGGAAAATAAATTTACAATAATTGTAATACAATGCACAACGGAAATATGAACTAACATAGCGGAAGACAAACAATGCTCTGGACACAGCTTAAAGCTTCGATCCAGCATCCTGCTCAATAAATATCTGCAAAATAAACTACTGACTGCCCGTGTGGAAAATATGGGCACTCAGAGTTTAGATAGAAGCAATAAACTCTGAGTCAGCCATGAAACTGGTGGGAGAACTCAAAACAGTTATAATTAACTTTAAGTAAAATATGGCAAATCACAGGACCACACCTTATAACACGGAACGGGTTTACTCCCATGAATGCCCGTGTATAAATAACAATTAGTAATAGAGATATGGATCTACTATGCATCAATCAACATGCAATATCCCAATCTACCCATTTAGGCTAAAACCCCAAATTTTCGAAAAATTTCCAAATCCAATTCAATTTACAGAAATTATTCCTTTGGACTTTATTCCCGATTCTTATTTCAAATCATTTGAAATACATATCTAGCTTTTATATCAAAGTAGGTTTCACTTCGGGATCTCAAATCAAAAACTTTGGAAATATGAATTCCAAAACATAACAATGCATACAAACAAGTATGCAAACCAAATACCGAGCATGACCCTCAGATCGGGCAGTACGCGCCCAACCGAACAGATATATATATATATATATATATATATATATATATATGCACCTCCCATGCATGGAGCAGGCTACACTGCTGACCACTCACCCTAAGGCACTGGATCCAGCCCCATACTATCAGTCGCTCTCGGGTTATCCGAATATTTAGTCACATACTTGCTAAATCATTTTATATCCCGAAGTGGGGAAAATCATTTCACAACATAATAATCACAAGTACTTTCAAACTATAGTACTTCACATCAGTATTTCACACATATGATCAGTCACTATTAATCACATAACCTTTGAGCTCGTACATCTCAAGGAAGGGTGTTAAGCAAGAGAATAAATTTACCGCCACCAAACAGATACATCATCAATAGCAACTAATCGGTTATGCGATGAACCACAATGTCAAACACATAATATATTTCGAAATCATTTCGACAATATCGGGTTTAGACCTCGAAATTCTTTATGTTTTATAAAATATTTTTATAAAACGTTCCCTGTCCAAAATCGGGAAAACATTTCTTTTCACTTAAGAAAATATCATTTCAAAATCATCCATTAAATTTGAAATGAACACCACATCGCTAAACACCTTATCATCAAATCGTGAAGTGTTTCACAAGGTGTTAGCACACAGATATTTCCTGCCCAACCCAATGCTAAATGTAAAAGCATATTCTGCTCATAAACTGGCCGAGCACCATCCTCACAGTCAATCAGTCACAATCAATATCAGCAACCAAGTGTTTTTGGTTCAATCACATTTTGTGTTTTGGTAATTTTTAATTACCATTTATTCATTCACAATCTAATTAAATATTTATTCAAACTCCAATTGGTTTTAATTCCAAAAGCCATTTCTTATTGATTCTTCAACTTTCTGGAAATTAAACCTGCTTTTACTCGGGTTAAAGAAGTAATGTCATTTAAACACAGTTCACGACAAACCCAAAATTCAATTCGATATTAAATACAAGGCTCTGAATAGAAATTATATCGGCTTATATTCAATATCAAATTCTGAAACCAACGGATATCGTATTGGAATAACGATATATATCTATTTTCCAAATTCCTCGACAATATCCATATAATCACGGAATCCAATACCGAAATATTCCGAAGATTATTTCAATTCAAATCCATTCCAATTCGTATATTGGAAAATTATGGTTATATTAAAACCATTTCAATCCAATTTATTTATTTAGAAATATTGGATTATCCTTCTAGTTAATAACTAGTACATTTTGATAAAAATATATTTTTATCTTTACAAATGTGGAATTTTTCATCCAAATTCTTTCCAAATCATTTTTCATGATTTTACACAAATTATTAATATTTTTTATAATTTTATCAAGGTCCGCGGTCGATTTCCAATAACGGTCACCGAACCGCACTTACAGCGACCTTTTCCAAATTTCATTTAGACATAATTCCAAATCCAACCGTTAGATTTCAAATCTCTTATGTTCGTTGGAAAGCTCTTTTCGATACGAACCCAACGGTTCCGGTTTTAGGAGAATCCGACGGTCGGATCTTCCGTAACGTCAATTCGAAGTCAATGGTCGAAATTCGTGAACTGCTGCGACGCGGCGCGTTCTATTCAGGCCATTATATATATAATATATATATATATTATATATATTATATATTTCGTCGATGTCCTTTTAAAACATATTTTATAAATCGTTTTAAATTCGTTTTCAAAATGATTTCAACTTCCATTTCAATTTTATATCTAAATTGAATATTTCATATACGTGACAATTTTATACAGTGTATATATATGTTAAAAATTATATTTTTAACAATCAAATAATTTTCACATTTCATATATATTTTGATTTCACAACACATATATATTAATTTCACAATGCATATATATTATTTTCACATCGCATATATATCATTTCATTCACATCGTGTGTGTGTGTGTATATATATATATATTATACACCGCATATAAACATTTCATTCACATCATGTGTGTGTGTGTATATATATATATTTCATTCACATCGTGTATATATATTTCATTCACATCGTATATATATTTCATTCACATCGTGTATATATATTTCATTCACATCGTATATATATTTCATTTACATCGTGTATATATATTTCATTCACATCGTGTGTGTGTGTGTGTATATATATAATTTCACATCGCAACCACAACAAAATACAATTAGATAAATCGTCCATGGTCTGTGGACGACAGGGAAGTGAGCTAACAGAAAATAAATAACTGTACAAATAAATTCAGTGAGAGAGTTCTCACATTGGGTTCCACTCTGTTAGTGTTAATTTCTGAACTTCTAAACTGTTCAGGTTTGAATATTTTCTGAAATTCTAACGTGCTCTGTTTCTGTTCTGGTCAGTTCCATTGTGACGCTCTCATTTTTCTGATTCCAACGCAACTGAAATTTCTGAATTCCGATTTCGTACGAAGAAGATATTAAATTTTCAACATTGCTTTTATGAATTGAAACTATAATGGAATATTTAACTACATTCTTGCCCCTCTTTCCCTTCAGAAAGCTCGTCCCCGCTAAAACCCACTTCTTCGTCTTCTAGGGTTCCTCGTTGCTCGCGCTCAAGGCCGCCGGAACTCGATCCTCCCCCACGTCGTGAAGCGCGCCAACGACGCCACCAACTACGCACAATTTGGATGAACTCGCCCTCCTCCAGCACTCTAGAAGTGTGTGCGAAGTTAGCCTCTTCGAGGCCGAATTCTGGCCATCGTGTGCCACCAAACCCCATCTCGCCCGTATCAAATCAAAGCCCTCGTTCCATACAATGATTCACTCAACATGAGCTCGGTCTGATTGTTGCTAGATTGGAAGAAATTTAGAGGAGAAGTGAGGAGCGATTCTGGCCCTCCAATCGTTAAGAGCGACTGTAACAGGGGGTTGACCGCGCATTGAATTGTGGCCAGGGTTTGACTAGGGTTTGCCTTTATACCATTATTTTTAATATTATTTAATAAAAAGAATTAGATTTTCTATTTTGAACTCTAAATCGAACCCAATGACTATTGCCCCTAGCTAAATACCCTCATTCTGAACGCAATGGGATATGTCCCGTAAGCCAATTCGGCTGTTATGATCAGTTCCCATTAAATTTAAAATATAAATCGTTATATTTTAAATTCAAACGCACATTTTAATTTACCGGGGCCACATAATGACTTCAAAAATTGCAGAAAAATAAATCTGGTTATGTTTTGACGATACGGTCCTAACAAAACTAATTTGGTCGAATTTGGACACCGGTTGAAAAACGGTCATTTTCAATCGATTAAATTCAAACTGAAATTACCAAACGCGTTTAAATCCACTATGCTCACATATTGATTCCAAAAATTATGAAAATTGGAATTAAGCAATAATTTGACATTCCGGATCCAACAAAAGTGGTCTCGTCGAAAACGGAGGTCGTTTGCAAAATCACCATTTTTACGAGCTATATTTCCGTAGCGACTATTCTGAATTTTCAACTGGACATAACTTTTTATTCCCGCTATGAAATTTCAAATTTTCAAATTCATTGGGAAGATATTTTCAAACAGGTTCAAATATTTCTGGTTTCACTAAAATCCGGTTTATTTTGAATCCTGTATATTCATTTGAAATTTGAAATCGAATTTTCAAACTACCGCGCCATTCCCAATTCCTTTTATAATTAAAATAAATATTTATATTCTAATTTCGATTTAAATAAATATATACATTCTAATTCTATTCGAAATAAATTTCTAGTCGTTATTATTTAAAATAAATCATGTTAAATATTCAAAATTCACTAAAATTGCCAAAATAAAAAATATAAATTGGTTCTGATTTTCTGGGTTGTTACACTATTTCATCTTCTGAACTTTATAACTATTTTTAACAAAACTATTTTCTATTAAATTTAAAGTATTGGTATATTAAATATTTAACTATTTTGAATATATTTTATTATTCTAAACAAGTATAGTTCCAGTCCGAGCTAATATGTCCAAGGTGATGAAATTTAGATTTTAATTAATGTAATATTTGTAATCTGAAACTGAAACCAGGTTTGTAATTAATAAGACTTATTGGATAATATAAAATTGAAAACTGAATCCAATGCCAAATAGTTTGAAATAATTATTTTGTATTAATAACTGAAGTGTAACTTATTAAGATAAGTTAAATTTCGTTGAAGGCATGATGATGAACATAATGAAGAGATGTGATACGAATTCATTAAGTCAATAATTGAACCAAATATAAGTTGAGTAGCTTATCGAATTGATTTAATTAAAGTTAAGACATGAAATTTCCACACATTTTATGAATAAAAATGGTATCCTTTTGTTATTAAGAAACTCTGTGAATATGTTACTCAATTTAATTTACTTAGATGAGAATGTTAGTCTTGATCCGAGTGTTTTATGTTTTTCCGCATGATACTTAGGTCAAACCGAGTTTTACAGCTTGAAAAAGCAACTTTTGGAGTCAGAGACCAGTCGAAGATACCATCTCCATTTATTTATCATGTTCTTTCTTATGAATTAAGAATTTATTTTATTTAAAATTTCTAATGTATTTAATAATGTAATTCGGATATAAATGTATTGTTTTATCCCGCTTTGAGATGTTGTATAATCTATGTCTACGATTCTGTGATTTGATTATGTTAAACCCTATAAGCAATAACAATTTGTTATTTCGAATGATTCGAGTTGGTTTTATTACCTACTTTAACAGATGAAAAAAACATGTCGTTACAGTTTGTATCTGAGCTTTGGTTTGATAAAAACCTTAGCCTTTGGGGTTTAGTACTCATTAGAGATAGGGTTGTAATACAATAGAATTAGTGGAATCATCATTAGAATCATTCTTGAGAGAGTGTATTTTGAATTATAAATTATCTTAAATATAAAATTTTGTACGAAGCCCCCACTCCATTGAATTCATTTTCCTAGATAGTTTCCTTTCATAGGGTTTCCTTTGGTCTAAACCTCGATTGTGTTCTAAACTCATTTTGAGATTAATCTAATGAATTTAAGTATGAAGGTTATATGAAATATATATTAAGTAATTATCTATTGGAATTGAAGCTAATATTTGAAATCACCATAGCGATAATGACTCTAAACAAAAGATTCTAACATTGACAAAAGAATTTTCAAGTTATTGTAAGAAAAGAAATCTTGAGGTCACATAATTTAAAAATGTATAATTGTGATAAATAAGATCGATAAGATAACCGGATACTAATTTGATTTCTTTAAGTAGGAAACTTATGAGTTTATGGAAGAAATAACGACTTGATTTATATATATAACCTATGGAAGTTAATGGATATAGAAAAATACTTTACTTTGAAATATAAATTTTTCCTTGCTATCTTGAATAATATACTTAAGTTTATATTATTGAAAAAGTAACCAATAAAGTGTATGCGTCGAAGGGATTAATTAGTAGGAAATGATAAACCCTTGAAAAGGATGTTCTGTATAGGAGCTAACCAAATGAACCCAAACTTGAAATAAAACGACTGGATGCAATATTTATAATGGAAGGAATTATTCGACTGAGAAATTTGAGTATCTTTGATTTTGAATATATAGGAAATGGAGGTTATCGAACTTATATATATGTGTGATTTGTATAAGTATGGAGTTAATTTGAAAACTAAGGATTTAAAGGAAACGCTATATGGAAACCATAATTCTGATATAATGGAATTTATATGAAAATGGTACATTCAAAACTACGACTATGTATATTTTTCTAGAAAATCAAGGTAAAGGAAGTACCTTCCTTCAAAATGGCGGACCTATTCGGCAGGTGCTGCATATGATGATTGGTTGTTCGGACGTAATACTCTTGAGTTTCCCTTGAACTCGGTTGCATATCGAAATTCACAGTGTTGCGAAGACCTACGGAGGCAGATATTTCCTAAGGGGACCAAGCGTAATCATTATGTCTGCTGCGATCTATGGTCGTTTTATCATGGTGAAATCTATAGGAATGCAAAGGCCCATGGGTGTAGATGTTTCCTAAGGGATCCAGGCACAACTATTGTGTATCTACGGTCCACATGGTGTAATTCGCAGGGAAGTGATTGCCTAAGGTCTGTTAATGAAAGAGATGTAACTATCAGAGTTTCTAGATGCAGACTGTGATCCGTGTGATTGTTTTGAGGTATTATGGAGAAATGCGAATCGTAGTGATTGCTTAGCCACCTTTGGTCGCGACACTTTGTCCTCTCGACCGGGTGATAGAGCGACCACAGGTGCTATGCTCCATGATGATCTCAGGTTTTCTATTATATTCTTCCTTAGATGCGTTCCATTAATTTGTTCATGATGAAATTTGCAGGGAAGTGATTTCTTACATGTACAGATGTTTTCTGCGGGACCGAGGCACAACTATATTTGCGATTCATGAATAATTTCTTCGGTTGGCATCGGTTGGTACTTCACTTATCTATTTTTAATGTTCTTCAAGTATTTTAACTTGATGTTGAAATAAGTTTGCTTAGTACTTCGAGACTTCTAAATTTCAGCCTGATCAACGTTTTACCAGATTCTCAAGAATGAGGATGAACTTGTGGCAATATAAAGTTGTCAAAAACTATTTTTGATATAAAAGAAATTTTCTAAAGAATTTTATTATGAACTTTAAAATTTGATATAAAACAAAATACAGATTTAAATACATTGGTACAACTAAGAAACCAATGAAATACAATACGCTTTATGAGAATTATTCGATTCACATAACAATTCGATTCAGTTTTGATGTACGATTTTGATTCTAAATAGACTTGTTCTCTAAATTTTCGACGACGAACGCTGATAAGAATTTTTGCTACGAATCTGATGTTCTCTATCATAGTGTATTTCTATGTAACGAGAATAAAATTTCTAATTAAGAAGTCAAATCAGAGTCCGCACTAGAGTGGTCGGGTTATCAGTTCTTGTAGGAAGCCAAATTTTATATTTAAATGAAGATCAAATGTTATATGTGCACGAGTGGTAAACCTTTTCAATGCTAATTTTCTTACTTCATTCTTGTCGTAATAACTTGGAAAATATAAGAATGATAAATTTAAAGGAATTAGGTAAAGGTAAACTCAACGAAAAAATAGAATACCAATAAAGATACATCTTTGTAAATTGATTTAAATAAAATTAAATTGTAGTGAATATTTCAAAATTTAAATTGTAGCTTTTGAATAATTAATAATTAGAATAAGTTATAATGAAAGGAAATGAGTCTTTTAAAAATAAGATAAACATAAGCTTGGAAAATGAATTGTTTACTAATGAATTTGATCTTGAATGGAAATGTAAATTTTAAATGGAAAAACTTAAAACTGAATTAAATGAAATTGATCTACGCTAAAATAAAATGAACTTAAGTTGCAAAATGGTTATTAATTATTCGATGTGAGAAGATTTGACCTTGGTAAATATAAGTCCATTAAGTGATTAAGAAAATGAATTGAAATTTGTGAAATGAATTATGAATTCAAAGTTAACTCAAGAAAATTTAAATGAAATGAATAAAAATGAAACGAGTTAATAAAAATTTATGAGTTGAGTTAACCAAAAGAGAATTTCATTGAATGAAAGAACTGAAATAAATATATTGAACAGGTTAATGGAATTCCCAAATTTAGTAAATATAAGCAAAACATAACTTAAAAAAATATGGAATGGACTTTAAATAAAGACAAATTATAACAGATGGATGAATGTTAAATAAAATGGGAATACATAATTAAATGTGAATCAATGAAGTAAATTAAAAGTGAATGATTTGGAAATAATAAAGTATATGTAAGTGAAATGAATGTAAATTACATGAATGTTAATGAAAAAATGAGTGTGTATATAGATTTAATGTAAATCAAAGAAAATTAAATTTGTATAACTTGAATGACAAACTAACTGAATATTAATTAAATAAAATAAAATTATATGTATGTGAATGTTAACATCGGATGTAAATAAATGGAATATAAAAATATATAAATGTTAAATTGTGTGATGTTTGATTGTTAACGTAATATAACATAACATAAAATACTTGTTTATATTATTTATTGTGTATGCTATGCATGTTAAGGTTACTTTATATATACATGATTCTTATGGTTTCTCAAGTGTTTTAGTAGGTTGCAATGACATTTGCTTCAGTTTATAGCTCGCTTTGACGCCCTTTTTTCTAAAAATAAGCAAACATGCTTAAAAACGCTAAATAAGATACTATCTAATATTACATATCGTGTTTGGGTTTATATATATATTTTCCCCCTGATATAGGGATGCTTCATCATGTGGCTAGGATGTATATGATATATATATATATATATATATATATATATATTGTTTTGTAAAATTTTCCGATTATAAAGGAGATGTTGCCGAAATTTTTCGTAATTTCGGGTATTAGAAATTTTGAGCCATTAAAATTATATAACTTGTACCATTCTAATAAGTTTAAAAACTTTGTATAAGCGTTATAAGTTGAAGTATTTTATATAAAATATACTTTTATATGATTCCTTACATTGTTTCTTTTTTAGGACAAAAAGTTTTGAGTGGGGGAGAGTGTAACGACTCACAAATTTAAACGTTTTAATATTTACATAGTTAATGGAAATTTAACTTAAAATTGATTGGCACTTAAATATTAATGTAAACCTGATCCAATAACCTCAATTAACATCATTTGGTAAATTATTATCAATTCTAAATTGTTAGTTGAATTTATAGACGATAAAAGGTAGTCTTAAATTCAATTGTTATTCAGATCGTATTATAGATTAATATTTTAATACGAAAAATATCACTTTTTCAAATAGTATTGAAATCAAACAAAACTAGTTTCATCGAACTAAGAATTGTTATTTATTGTACGATGTCGAGTTTCGTTTCGATCCAATCGTATATGAGATCGTATGAGTTTGAAGAAGCAAAGCGAGATCCAGTGTATATATTATTGTAAATTGTGCCTATCAAATAAATATATGTATATACATATAAAGAAAATAAAATTTAATGGATGAAGCAAAGAAATAAGTCAAAGTGCACATGCATTAAAACATTAGAAAATGTAACTCATGTGTCCTTGTCCTTTCCATTTCTTTTCTTTCCTTCACTAATTTGATCCATTCTTTGTTTTTTAAAAGAAAAAAAGGAAAAAAAGTTGACATCTACTTCTTCCACTTCTCCTTTCATTTTCTAGTCCCAAATCCAATTTTTTTTATAAAGATAATGGTCGATTCTCTCCTCCTCTTCCTATACACGATGCTCCTCCCTCCTCCATATCCACACCTCAAACTATCAGAACCCACCATTGAAAGGCCGCCTCCCTCTACGCTCGTTGGAAATTGCCACTCTCTTGCCTTCGATCTCTACCTACTTCGATTATTCAACTTTTTAACTTTCCCCATACCTGAGTTATAATGCCCAAATTGATTTCAGTTTCCACCTGAAGCCACCGCTGCCCTTCCAGCTTTCTTTAGATTTCCGACCATTAGCAGACCTAGCATTTTCATCCATCTCAACGTTCATCCAGTTCGACTATTTGTGATTGCGGTGTCCATTGTCTTGTGTTATGTCAACCAAATGCTGGCTTCTTGTATTAGCGCGTTCACCTTCAATGGGAAGGAGGCATGAAGAGGAACTGCTTGCTTAAGGATTAGCAATATCAGCTGTAACCCAATAAAAAAATGAAGCAAAAAGATTATGCTTGAAGAAATACTGGCGTTAAATTGCATTTGGGATTTACTGGTATTTGAAGTATTGATGAAGGCGCTAGAGCTGATGGCTACAGATTAAATTGCATTTCGGGTAAGGGTAAGCACTCGTTATCTCCACTTATAGCTTTTGATTCTATCACTACAAGTTGCATTTAAACCTCAACTGGTTAGATTGGTGATGTTTGAGTGATGTTGTAGGTTGTATAGTGGTTTAGGAGTTATTGGCCTCCTAGTTAGTTGCACTCACAAACTGCTTGCGGAAATGCCCAAATTAAACCCTACAGTCTTGAAATAAATTAAACCACTTACTCGAAGCTTTTTTCAATAATCACCTTCACTTGTGTTATATCAAATCCTGATGCACCTATAACCATAGTAGAGCTCTCTCATTCCTGTCGAATCCAGTGGTCCAACTTGCCGAAAGTTAGGTTGTGCCATCGCGTTGGAAAGAAAAAAAGAATTTGCAAGTAGAGTTTTGGATTTGTGATTGGATTGATTCGAGCTTATGTTCGTCGGTTATTTGTAGTTTGTCGTGCTTGTGACATCGTTTCTTGGATCATGGCTCAAGTTCTGGAGTTTTGGATCATGTGTCGTTCCTATCCCCGTGTCAATATCAACCTTTTCGTGCATTTTCGCTTCCACGAGAAAGGTGAGTTTACTCATGCACTACTATTGTTTTAGGAAATAAAATCAACACAACTAAAATGACACAAGTAGTGTAGAATTCCCTTAGGAAATTCCCGAAATTAGTTGTGATATGATTTGTGCACATGTGACACGCACACTTCCGATTTATGACACAAAACTGTTTAGTGATTGTTATGACAAATGTAACGAACCGACCAATTTCCAGTCTTGATCATCGATACAAATTCCATATCGACTAACCAAGCATCAGAAATTAGTGGATCATTAATGAAAAGAAGTTAGAGGATGAGAAATAAAAAGAAAGAAAAGTTAGAATAGAAGAAAACGAAGAACACAAATCTCACAGTGGAACGAATAAAATATATTAAATAACATAATTTTTTAAATACAAATCAGTAACTTTATATACATACCATTATCAGAGCACAATCGCTATTTCTGGAACAGTTATAAACACTTGTTTACAGATACAAACATAGTACACAGCGGAAAATATGATACTATTTAGCTAACGGATGAAGCCTCATGCTTCATGCTACTCCAAATGAATCTATAAAATCCTGAATACTTGGCTTCCCGTACAAATTTGGGCACCCAAGAGTCCAGGGTAAAACAAAACAAAATAAACTCTGGATCAGTCATGGGATTGGTGTGAGTAAACTCCAACCATTTGTTTAACTTTTAAAAATCCTTTCAAAAGAAAAGATAATCGTAAGACCGATCCACACATAAACACTGACGGTTTTTACCTTACGATAACCCAAAATATTTTTGATATCAAATTCGGTGATATTAAAATAGTGTCTAAATTAAATAAATAGCAATCTAGTAGAACGCTTGCATCTCACGCTCCACATACATAATATATAATCAAAAACAGTAGGCGCTTATTGGAGAATGAATTTCCAACTATGACAAGGTATGAGACCATGTTCCGATAGTGTTTCTCTAGAGAGGAGTACACTGGGTTCAACAAGAACATCTTGCAACCCGACCATGCATGACCGTCAATTTAACTTGAGTGCACCGAGCATATTATCACCAACGGTTGTGATCAACAACCGTTACTGAAAGTATACAGCAGTGAAAAGAATAAGAAGCAAATGGAATTTCTCAAGACCAGATGATAATACCCATAATGAGAATGACCCACTTGGCCATGCTACCTGCCTGATTTTTTTCCATTTCCCAGTTGACGAGGCTTGAGGTCACGATTTCCTTCTAGAACAACACATCATCATTCACTTTGAATGCCACATCGTCATATCCATCAAATCACAAATTGTCGTCCACATATACACTCTGGGTTTTAAGCTAAGAGAATAAATTTCATGCCACCATACTTGGTATATTTGTAAAAATCAACGTACGCAATCATTTGGAACTACTCTGTCAGACATTCGTCTAATCCGTTAATCTTGTTATTATAACTCAACCCGTTAATCTTTCGTTAACCAGTCTTTGCTACTGAACCTTAACTATTCCTCAGTCAATCATGAAGTCAATCAAGTTGGGGTATGATAACCTTAACTATTCCTCAGTCAATCTTGAAAAAAACTATATTCGATTAATATTCTGAACTTCAGAATAAATCTACCATTTCAGGTTAACTCAAATTGCCTTGCAATTATTTCCACTCGCAAAACATTTGCTTTCAATCATTGTTAACTTTCAAATATGAATATCGCTCCTTAATAGGAGTTTGGACTCATTTTATCAATCAACTTGATTTTTATTTGTAAATATCGTTACAGGTTCAAATCCTGTTTATCAATTCACTTTATAAATTTTACATCATGTTTCACTTCATTCATTTCAAAGTCTCTATTCTTTATATTTTGATTTATAAGATTTTTCCTATAAAATTCCATTTGTTAATTAAATTTGATTTCCAAATCTCGAGAGAGTTTCCAATTTCCAAAGCTCTTTTATAACAAATAGGCTTATTAGTAAAAATATTATTTTCTTATATAAAAAAATTCTATAAATTCTTCTCTCGATTTATTACCAATCCATTTGTACTTTTGAATCCATAGCTAACCCATTTTCCAAAATAAAATTCGCTATTTCGTTTTATTCAAATTCCCATTTGAAATCATATATCCAATTCTCAAATTTTCCGTACAATTATTCATACAAAGATCTCTTTATATTTCAAACATTTAAAATCTCGTTAATAATTTTCTTTATAACTGCTAACTCCAAATCCAATTACAATTATCGATTTCAAACTGGATTCCCACCTTTCTATATAAATTCAAACTTGAATTTTTATTTCAATTTATTGTAAGATAAATACCTTACTGAATTTATAAACGTCGTTTATAATCACTTCTTGTAATATCCATTTAAACCAGTTTCTATTTTCAAGTATATTTGAAATTAAATTTCTATTTTGGAAATAAATTCCCTTTTTAAATGTCAAATTTCTTTTCTACATTTGAAATATCATATAGAAGTTAAGCACCAAAATTCTAAGGCCAGGATAATTCAAACACAACATAATCAATCAACGAAAAACAGTAACATAAATGTTGAGGAATCCAGTTGGATTTCTCCAACCTATTTCCTTGCATCCATAGATATTAATCAACAAAAATAACATTAATTTTATTTCAATATGGGATACCATAGTAAATAAATATTCAACCAAAGATTTCATATATATATACCTATCTCAATCATTTCAACCAATTTATCCACCATTCATCCAAACATCATCACGCAGCATAAAATTACTATATATAAATTTAAAACTCGTTCATATAAAAATATAAACAAGTCAGAGTTAGTGAGTTTACTCACCTTGTTTCACAGTTGATGATTCAACTTTTTATTTCGTTTACAATCAGACAAGCGTTTGATTTTATCACGAAATTCCAATTGCTCTATTCTCATCCCCCCTCGGTTTTATAATGTAGATATCTTCGTTATGATCCCAACGTGACTGATTTTGTCAGATTCTGTTAACATGTCACCAAGTTATACACATTACAATATTAACATTGATTTTAAATAAATTATCGTTAACTTGTTTTAATAATAATAATTAACCTCTAACTTATTTATATTACTAATAATGTTTTAATCTTTCTCCTTCATGTCAGTTCGAAGCTTCAATCCTCCATCTTCCCAAGAATCAAACTCCTTTATTCCTTTGCTAACCCAACAGTTAACCACTCCATTACCTATATATATATATATATATATATATATATATATATATATATCTTAATACGCCCAATCTTCGTTTAACACCATCCTTTTAACCCCTTAACTCCCGTTCTTCCTCCAGAAATAACCCAGCGTCCCATTCTTCCTTTTCCATTCAAGTTCCACTTTCATTGAAAACAACCAAACCATCACTGTTTACCCAAATCTCCCATTAACCCAATCTTACCTTAATTATAGTTTAAAACTAATCAATCTATCATCTCCATTTCAAAATGAACCGGCTACAGCAACCCAACGATGACTCCCCTTCACCGATTATCTCTGTCACCTCGTTTCCCGACAACATCGCCTTCACCGATCATCCCCTCTTCGCAGCCATCTCCACTATGCTCACCTCGATCATCACCTTTAAAACACGACCAGTCTCCCTCCTTTGCTGACACAGTGACAACACCGTCACTTCTTGATACCAAAACCCTTCAAATCCATTAACATTTGCGCCTCCTCCTTACGAACTCGCCTCCGTCCTCATTTCATCCCAGTTTAACTCCTAGCTTCCATAGAGCTCTTCCCTAGCTCAGTTTCGAACACGAGCTCTACCCAAATACTAACTGCACATGACGAAATGGTTATAGAATTGAAGAGTATACCCTAGCCAAGGCAAAATAATTTATTATTGAATTTTATGTTGAATAAATCAATTGATTTTTGCACTTGAAATCCCAGAAAGGCCGACGTTTTCTTATGAACAGTGAACGGTTTGGAAATAAAGGGGATTCGGGATGCTGTGAGCTTGCGAGATTGCTCGTTTTATAGGAAAAAGACTTATTTTTTTATTGAATTTATTTTATTAATTTAACGGGTTCGTGCCTATCGCCAATTATCGTTCCATGCTTTAATTTCACATGATTACATACGATATCCGTTGGCGATAGAAATGGACCTCTAGCTACAGTTTAACATTTCGGAACCAACGAAACTTGTTTCGTCAAAATCCGAGTCCGTTTGGGAAAATAGCGAAACTTTGAATATTAAAATCGTCAGTTGATTCACGTTTAATTTTCGCACGCTTACAAAATAAATACGATTGACTTGAAACCTGAAATCTTATAATAATTAAATATTCTAGACATAGTGTAAATAGTTTTGTCAAATTTTGAGATTGTTTGGTTTAACTTCCTTTTTAGTTCACAACGTATATTGATACGTGTTTATATCGTGCACGATGACCAAAATAACTCCAATTAACCTCAAACTGTGAATCTTACAATAGTTAACCATTACTGATTTAATAAAATTAGTTTCATTGAATTTGAAATCGTTTGAAAATTGGTTGTTCTTAACTTCCAAATTAAATCGATAAAAAGATTAAATAGAAATCTAGGCATTTATGGTTACCGCGGTCACCGAATCGCCACGAAATTTATTCCCTAGCAATAACTTAACGTTACAGATCCAATGAAACTAACTTTGTCGAAAACGGAAGTCGTTTACAAAAAGGTTATTTTTAAGGCTTAGATAAATCGATAAAAACTATAAATAAATTCTAAAACAATCCAAAATAATAATAATAAATTATTATTGATGTATATATCCAAATAAAACATCATAAAGATCCAAAATAAACATACTTGGATTTGTAACTCAATATTTCAAACCAAAACGATGTTCGAATGATTTAATATTGATTTATTTATATAATAAATCGTTATAATTTATAAACGATTCCATAGCGACTATTTGAAAATTTGATTTAGACATAATTCCCAATCTACAAGACGAAATCTCGATTTTTCACTTCCATTCGAAAAATATAGTCATATAGATCCGAATGTTTTTTGTTTCAAAGAAATCCGACTTATATTAATTCTGGATATTCAATTAAAGTTTATAATGTAATTTTACGAACTATCACGACGTCACGAGCTCGTTTTATATTTAATTATAATTGTACATTCAAACATTTTTTAAATAAATAAATCCTTATAAAATCGTTTTATTCCTAATACAACATTTAAATGTTTAAGAATTAAATGGCCAAAAATCCGAGTTGTTGCATTCCTCCTCCCTTAAAAAAATTTCGTCCCCGAAATTACCAAGGTAGGAAGAGTGCTACAAACCCAATTTACTAAGCAAAAAAAATATTTGATTTACTTCTGAACTTTAGTTTCAACTGAACCAAAAATTTCAATTAAAATATTAGTTTATTATTACAAATGAAATTTTTCAAAAATTCTGAAAATTTTCTAACGCTTTAAATTTTCAAAAAAATTCGGCAGAGTCTCTCCTGTATGGAGGTACTTCTACGATATCGCAGGAACAAGAAATATATATACATCGAGCCACACGGTCGGAAAACAAAATTCAAAACCTAATTTTTGTATTTTTGGTAGGTGTACCTTATATAAGCATTATTAAGCGAGCTGGCTTAGTTCGTAGGCAATTTACGTAGCTAAACCCAAGCCAATGGCTTTAGGTACCTGTACTTACTCAATTCAAGAGGTGAGTCTTAATATATGAAGTTTAAGTAAGCAATCCATTCCTTAACTTATATAGCCACATTATCCAGTTGGTTTTGAACGATTTTCAATCCTAATTTCACATCCACTCCATAACCCATATACAAGCATTAAAATCCAACTCGTAATCCACATACAAATATTCACATTTATTTCAAATCAATTCATTCTCTTTTACTTCAAGCACAATTCACTTTTAATTTATACACCACTGAATTTAATTTCCAGTTTAATACAATTCTATTTAACTTATCTTAAGTTAAATTTCAATTCAATCGAGTTCACTTTCATTATTTTAATCTTTTAAACTTATACTAGTTAAATTCAAATCCCTGCCTATCATTTCCAAATCGATTTGGAATCATATAATTATACACATAAATTTATAGTCATGTGCAAATTCAAAATATTTGAATTTTTTAAAATAACTGGTTCTTTTCAAACAAATTTTCCATTAACATATTATTATGGTAGAAACCCGTCACTTAGAAGCTTGAAATTGAATACCGATAATGTCGCGATCCATTATCAGAATTATTTTCTCGCCACTGAAGTGATTTCAGTGCTTAATCACTTTTAAAATCCATTTAAAACCATTCTTATTCAAGAATACCTTCAAGTAATGCTATATTACTTTACAATACTTCAGAAAATATTTACTAAACATCCGAGATCTAAATTCCAAATTCTGATCTGAGTCCAGCTGTAATTCATCTTATTTGTATATTCTATTCTTATACAATTTCAATTTGGTTTTATATAACCATTTCAATATTTTATAATTTCATTTGATTGTAACAATAACAATCAACGCATCCATATACTATAATATCTCAGAAAATTACTCCTTTTATATCAAAATAAGTTTGGGCAAAATTATTTCATTTACCCAGTTTAAAACAATACTGTATCGAATTGCTTTGCTCGAGAGTTTAGAAACACCTATCGATACAGTTGTACATCCTGTATCGACCAGGATTCATCAACCACTCGACAAACTAGTCAACACAATATAAAACAATTTTGATACAATCTACAAATACACTCTCATATATATATATATATACACACACACACTCAAACTCAATCTAGGGTATTACTAACCCCATCTCTATTGAGTTACGCCACAAAGCCAAGGTTACTACTCAAGCTTCAACTCTGATACCATTGTAATGAACCGACCAATTTCCGGTCTTGATCATCGACACAAATACCATATCGACTAACCAAGAATCAGAAATTAGTGGATCATTAATAGAAAGAAGTTAGAGCATGAGAAAGAAAAGTTAGAATAAAAGAAAACGAAGAATAAAAATCTCACAACGGAACGAATAAAATATATTAAATAACATAACTTTTTAAATACAAATCAATAACTGTATATACATACCATCATCAAAGCACAACAGTTATTTATGGAATAGTTATAAACACTTGTTTCCATATACAGACATAGTACACAGCGGAAAATATGATAGTCTATAGCTAACGGATGAAGCCTCCTGCTCCAAGCTCCTCCTAGTGAATCTGTAAAATTCTGACTACTTGAAGGCCTATACAAATTTGGGCAATCAAGAGTTTAGGGTAAAACAAAACAAAATAAACTCTAGGTCAGTCATGGGACTGGTGTGAGTAAACTCTAACCATTTGTTTAACTTTTAAAAATCCTTTCAAAAGAAAAGATATTCGTAAGACCGACCCATACATAAACCCAGATGAATTTTACCTTACGATAACTCAAAATATTTTTGATATCAAATCTCGTGATATTATAATAATGTCTAAATCAAATAAATAGAAATCTAGCAGAACGCTTGCATCTTACACTCCACATACATAATATATAATCAAAAACCGCAGGCGCTTATTGGAGAATGGATTTCCAACTAAGATAAGATATGAGACCACCTTTCGATAGTGTTTCTCTAGAGAGGAATACATTGGGTTCAACAAGAACATCTTGCAACCCAGCCACACATGACGGTCACTCATTTAACTTGAGTGTACCGAGCATATTATCACCAATGGTTGTGATCAGCAACCATTATCTAAAGCATACTGTAGCGAAAAGAAAAAGAAGCAAATGGAATTTCTCTAGATTAGGTGATAATACCCCTAATGGGAATGACCTACTTGGCATGCTGCCTGCCCGACTTCTGTCATTTCCCGGTTGATGAGGCTTGAGGTCACGATTTTATTCGATAACAACACATCATCATTCACTTTGAATGCCACATCGTTAGATCCGTCTAATCACTAATTGACGTCCACAAATTCTCTCTGGGTGTTAAGCACAGAGAATAAATTCCCTACCACAATACTTGGTATATTTGTAGAAATCAACGTGCGTGATCATTTAGAAGTACTCTGTCAGACATTCATCCATATACGTTGTCCTAGGACTGGACAAACCGAAGGCACCATTCTTTAATCCATCTTGGGCAATTCCTACCTTGGATTAACGGAACATCCCCTGCATTTTATTCTATTTTCAATTATCTTCAACATTTTTCGATTTGCAATGCTTATTACTATATGGAGTGGTTTTCAGATAATAAATTTGATCTCGGTCTCTCCATATTGACAACGGAGGTATAAAATAATCCAAACTTTGATAGCCCATGATTTAACTATCAAAGAAAACATCCATACAACTAACGAACCTAATTCCAAATGGAATTTCTATCAACCATCAAACAAATCCTAGGCCCCTAAATTTATTTCTTATTAAATTATCATTTCCCAATTCCACAAAGTCCTTATTTTCCATTCTAGAAAATACATCATTAATGTTGGAAAAACATTTCCATCTTTTCATACTCCTTATTTTCTAAGTTTAAAAAATATATGTTATTAGTATTGGAAAACATTTCCATATTCCATTTCTTAATTCCTCATTAACCAATCTATTTCATTTTGTATGCTTAGAAAATTATCTATGATTTTATTTGGAAAACGTTTCCAAAAGCCTTTATATTGATTCAACTGATGTTATATAAAACATTGTAACACCCCATATTTTTATTGCAATTAAAAATGTGCATATAGAGATATATGCATAAACATAAGTAAAAATGAATTAGTAAATGTAATGCATGCATTGATAATAAAAAGAAAAATAAAAGGAAAAGAGGCATGCATAGTAATAAAGTTACATATTTAAAAGAGGGATGAATGTAATACAATGAAAATTTCATAAGAGAAAAGAGGAAGGTGGAATGCATTGAAGAGAATGTATGATAAGGATGCATTAATTAATAATATGCAAGTGAAAAAAAAGAGAAAGCATTAACACATTTAAAAAGGAACATTAGAAATGTATGCAATAAAGCATGGAAAATTTAATGCATGGACAGAGAAAGTAAGCAATCGATGTAAGCAAAGAAAAGAAACATCATGAATGAAGTAGGAAGGTTGACATGTGAATAACAAATACGTTAAAAATGATGCATTAAATAAAAAGAAAATATTGCATGTGTGAATGCAAGGAGTAACTTTTAGAGGAAGTTAAAAATAGTAGAAAGAAGGTTAATGCATTAAAATTAAGAAAGAAGTTCAAAAAGAGGAGTGAAGATTTAATGTGAAAGGGGTTTTCATTAGAAGCGGTTTAGTGTGAAAGCGGGTTTTATATGAAAGTAGCTTAATTGAAAAAAGTATAATATGAAGGATGGTTAAAAAGAGAAAAGTTGGATATTAATTGATTTGAGAAAATTAAATGTGGAACAAAGTAAAGAATTGTTCACATGTGGAAACATAGTATACACATAAGAATTGCCCATGAATGAACATGATTCGAATGGAAGGTTATGCGTGAATAAAGAATAAAATAAAGAAAAGTATATCAATTTCAAAATAAAGATGGAAAAAAAGAGAATTAATGTAAAAAGTTATGGTGGCGCCTAATAAGCATACTTGATTGGTAAGATATAAAAATGCATTCTTAGTTGGCTTGATCCTATTAGTTCAATTCAAATTTTTGATGACATGGCAACTTCTGATTGGCTATATGATGTGGAGAGAGTAGATTCCATCAAGGAAAATAGATGGTTAGCATTGATTTAAACTTCTTATATAAGGAGACCTATAGCTCTTCATTCTCATTTTAGGTTTTCTTCACTCTCTTCTTCCTCCATGTAATTTCAAAATAAAAATAATTATTAATTATAATGAAGATTTAAAAAGAAAATTGTCATCAACAACTACAAATTCAGAAACCAACTGCAACGACAATTTAAAATTCAAGATCTGGAAGAGGGGATCAGCATTAATAAAAAGATTATTCGAAATCATGAAAAACAAGGTAAAAATTCTAGATCCAATCCATTCAAATTCTTACTCTTGCTTTCCCTTCTCTTTTAATGAAAATAATCGATCCACGATTATTAGGTTTTAATTAAAGGGAAAAGAAAAACCATGGATGATAAAACAGGATCAGATCCAAAATTTCGGGAAAGCATGAAAGGTGAGTGGATTTAAGCTATACAGTTTAGATAAGAATATGTTATCGTTTACCATTCCCATGTATGTATAATTGAAATGCAATATGTTGAGAAATGTAACATATGTTAATAATGCCTAAAGTGATAAGTATGAATTAGAAATAATTGACATGCTAAATATTAATTTGTTGGTATACGAGCTTGTCAAATCTTGCATAGTAATTACCGATTTCATGTCAATTTGTGTAAATTGTGTACCCAGGCCATTAACTGAAAGAATTGAGAACGATACATATTGGTTTATGTGATTTAAATAATTATTTGATTATGTGTTAGGAAGGAATTGATTATATGTGAAGAATTATAATAGGCATGATACAATTACATGAGAATTATAAATTATAATGGATAATTTGAAGAAATAAACATGCCTAGACTATATAGAAGGTTTACGATAAATAAGAAATTTAACCGCGCTTAGACACGAGGTTAGATTGCCCTTGTGATAGAAGTCTGCCCGGAACCGCCCGACATATCCAGCATTCACAAGTGGCAAATCTAATGTGAGGAGTCTAAGTACATAATTAAACATGTAACGGTGCTAAGACATGAGGTTAAGTCAACTTGTGGAAGAAGTCTGCCCGAAACCATCCGGCAAATCCAGCATCCATAGGTGTAGACTTAATGTGAAAGATCTAGTACGGGAGCATATATAATATATGTAAATGGTGGGACAGATAAGCATCATTAATGGTAATAAATGAGAACTTAATGAAATAAATAGGGGAATGATAACAACCTGTTATGGATAAATTACAGTAATAAGAATGCTATATAACAAGTAGCTTTGTCCAAGGGACAAATGGAAATTATAACTTATGTTATAATTAACTTGTAAGGAAATGAGATAACTTGTGTAATAAGATAAGAGGCACTTAATTTTAAATTAAGTAATCAGTAAAAGGGGGGAAATTTATGAAAAACTTAATTATAAATTAAGTAATCTAGAAGTCTAAAACCGGCTAATAAGGATAACATGTTTAGACTTATCCTAGGGACAAGAGGAAATTATAACACAGGTTATAATAAATGCGTTGAGAAACTTATTAATGAGCCTTAGTTGATAGAATTAAGTTAATAAGTAAACAACGATAAGTTGTATTAACAATGTAAAATGGAATTATGAATAAATATGAAAGAATGAGGAAAACTTATGAAATAAGTTATATTTAATCATAAATAATGACTGACATGTTAAACAAGAAAACATGTGAATTGAGGTATACTTAATTATATATTAAGTAGAACATGTTATTGTAACAAATAAGAATATAAAAGAGATTGTGGATTACAGACCTTGGGCCACAATCTAGAGGATAACATGTTGTGGGCTTATTAATAAACTTAAATGGGTTAAGTTATGTGAATGAAATTAATAAATAAGAGGGACTTGGCAGCTTGATTAAGAATTCAATATGAATGAGAATAATCAAGTTAAATGGAATCCTGATAAGGTAAGGCAAGCGCGTAAAAGAATGCTTAGACATAGGGTCTAACAACATATTAAAGAGAGACGCTTGGACCAGTCCACACGTTTGAGGGTGAATAACCCAACGGGTTAGATCATCGTGGTGTTATAAGGCACGAGGGGAAACGCACATTCATCCGATTGTTCTGATGGCTCCGAAGGACTGGAAGGGGAAGCACGCGGCTTCCTGAGGTACGTAAGGTGCTCCTAGTAGTCCTCTGTATGGTGGCAGATGTTTTAGGCTGTGCTCGTAGAGGTTGGGTCTACGCATAACTACTAGGTGGGTAGGCCTTGACTGCAGAAGTAGCTATGCAGTCAGAATGTTGTGACGCAGTGACACTAGGGTGATTCGATGGTTTCCCCAACGAGGAGACAAAGGGTCAATACCAACAAGGATAATAGATCATCGGATACCCGTCATCGGCAACCAGTGGGATACGGAAAAACTAGAGCTAAAATCAATAGACCATTCACCTTTCACTATTGGGGTACGGTGGTTGAGGGAAGACGCCAAATGGATATTTATATTTTTTTCTTTAGGAGCGTTCGTTTAGCTCTTGTAGTCTTTACTAGTTGAGGGAGGGGCCGGGGTGGGGCCATGGCCTCCGTGAAAACAGACCTTGGGTATATCTGTATATAGAGGATCTTTAAAGACGGGCCTGTACAGATATGGAAAAGCTCTCGACCGAGTTCCATGTTTCTTGTATCGTCCTGCCACAGGACTCGGTGCACATTAGAGGATGTGCGGTTATGGCATCGAGCTACAATTGACGATACGTATGTGGACAGTCTAGATACATGCATATCGGCTCTGGGTGATGTATCGTGGGCTTGAGGGCATTACTCTAGTATGGAATATGATTCAATCGAAGGCGGCAATCCATACGCTTACCTAGCATAGAAATGATACATATATGCGGAACGTAACATTGCTATATAGAGATCCGTACGTCACTACAACGTAGAATGAGGGACTGCGTATATTTCAATGGTGTTACAGTGGAGACCGTGCGAGTGGGGTACCATGTGGTGTACCTTAATATTGGGGGTAGCTACATATATACTAATATTAGGTTAATCCACTGGAAAATAAATGGGTGCGATGTATGTGTAAACCTTGAGTGTTGTTAACCCTAGTGACAGAATAAGAAAATATGATTGAACGGTATATGTAGTGTTATCCAAACTGTATAATTTAAATCCAGTCACCAGAACTTGTGTTCTGACCCCCTCCTCATAACATACTCGCAGGTTAGATTTGTGGCAGAGACATGATAGCTTTGGATACTGGTTAGGCAATATTATTAATACAGTAAGGCTATGTTTTGATTATATTATATTTTATCCATTCCGCTGTGAGATAATTTCTGAGCTCTGACACGTTTTATGTCTCTGTTTTTTCTGCAGGATACCAGAGCAAACCAATCTGAGTTTCGGTAGATTGGAATTTAAAACAAAAAATGGTATGTCAGAATTCAGGTTGTTACAAACATTGTTATTATAACTCAACCCGTTAATCTTTCGTTAACTAATCTTTGCTACCGAACCTTAACTATTCCTCAGTCAATCAAGTTGGGGTAAGATTACCTATCAGACCTTAACTGAACAAAATTCTCAACTTTGAAATAGCCAAGGCTCATAACTTCAAATTCCTACAAAACGTCGCTTATGCAACTCTCGGATTCAATTTAAGAATCCACTTCTTTTACAGAAAACATTGATTATAACGATAGCGTTATAATCCCTGCTTCCAAAATATTTTAATTAAAAATAAAGCTTTTATTCTATTTTGAATGAATAAATAGATAAGTAAATAATTAAATCCTGATTAAAACGGGAAGTAAAAAGTATTTTCCTAAATTTGATATAATCGAATTAAGCAAATAACTTATTATCTCGAAAAAACTATATTCGATTAATATTTCGAACTTCGGAATAAATCTACCATTTTAGGTTAACTCAAATTGCCTTGTAATCATTTCCATCTGCAAAACATTTGCTTTCAATCGTTGTTCACTTTGAAATTTGAATATCGTTCCTGAATAGGAATCTAGACTCGTTTTATTAGTCAACTTGATTTTTTGTTTGTAAATATCATTACAGGTTCAAATCCTGTTTATCGATTCACTTTATAAATTTAACATCATGTTTCACTTCATCCATTTCGATGTCTCTGTTCTTTATATTATGATTTATAAGATTTTTCTTATAAAATTCCATTTGTTAATTAAATTTGATTTCCAAATCTCGAGAGAATTTCCAATTTCCAAAGCTCTTTTATAACAGATAGGTTTATTAGTAAAAATATTATTTTATTATATAAAAGAAATTCTATAAATTCTTCTCTCGGTTTTTTACCAATCCATTTGTACTTTTGAATCCATAACTAACCCACTTTCCGAAATAGAATTCACTATGTTGTTTTATTCAAATTCCCATTTGAAGTCATATTTCCAAATCTCAAATTTTCCTTACAATTATTCATACAAAGATTTTTTAATTTCAAACAATTAAAATCTCGTTAATAATTTTCTTTATAACTGCCAACTCCAAATCCAATTACAAATATCGATTTCAAACCGGATTCCCGCCTTTTTATATAAATTCAAACTTGAATTTATATTTCATTTTATCGTAAGATAAATACCATACTGAATTTATAAACGTTGTTTATAATCCCTTCTTTTATTATCCATTGAAACCACTTTCTATTTTCAAGGATATTTGAAATTAAAATTTTATTTTGGAAATAAATTCCCCTTTTAAATCTTAAATTTCTTTTCTACATTCGAAATATCTTATGATATTTAAATACGAAAATTTTAAGGCCAAGATAAATCTAACACAACATAATCAATCACCAATTATACATCACATCATATATCACAATCAACGAAAAACAGTAATATAAATGTTGAGGAATCAAGTTGGATTCCTCTAACCTGTTTCCTTGCATCCACAGATGTTAATCAACATAAATTACATTAATTTTATTTCAATATGGGATACCATAGTAAATAGAATCAATATTCAACCAAAGATTTCATATATACACCTATCTCAATTATTTCAACCAATTTATCAACCATTCATCCAAACAATCATCACGCAGCATAAAATTACTATATATAAAATAAAAATATAAACGAGTCAGAATTAGTGAGTTTACTCACCTTGTTTCACAGTTGATGATTCTGCTTTTTATTTCATTTACAATCAAACAAGCATTTGATTTTATCACGAAATTCCAATTGCTCTATTCTCATCCCCCTCGGTTGCATAACGTAGATATCTTTGTTACGATCCCAACGTGACTGATTTTGTCAGATTCTGTTAACATGTCACCAAGTTATACACATTACAATATTAACATTGATTTTAAATAAATTATCGTTAACTTAATTTAATAATAATAATAATAATTAACCTCTAACTTAATTATATTACTTATGTTAATAATGTTTTAATCTTCCTCCTTCCCGTCAGTTCGACGCTGCTACATCCTCCATCTTCCCAAGAATCAAACTCCTTTATTCCTTTACTCACCCAACAGTTAACCACTCCATTACCTATATATATATATATATATCTTAATAAGCCTAATCTTCGTTTAACACCGTCCTTTTAACCCCTTAACTCCCGTTCTTCCTCCAGAAATAACCGAGCATCTCGTTCTTCCTTTTTCACTCAAGTTCACTTTCATTGAAAACAAACAAACAAACCATCACTGTTTACCTAAACCATCCATTAACCCAGTTTTACCTTAACTATAGTTTAAAACTGATCAATCCATCATCTCCATTTCAAAAAGAACCGGCTACAGCAACCCAACGCTGACTCCCCTTCACCGATTATCTCTATCGCCTCGTTTCCCTACAACACCACCTTCACCGATCGTCCCCTCTTCACAGCCATCTCCACCATCCCCACCTCGATCATCGCCTTTAAAACACAATCGGTCTCCTTCCTTTGTTGACACAGTAACAACACCGTCACTTCTTGATACCAAAACCCTTCAAATCCCATCAACAATTGTGGCTTCGCCTCACGAACTCGCCTCCATCCTCATTTCAACTCAGGTCAACTCCCAGCTTCCACAGAGCTCTGCCCTAGCTCAGTTTCGAACATAAGCTCCACCCAGATACTAACCGCATGCGACGAAATGGTTATAAATTTGAACAGTATACCCTAGCCAAGCCAAAGCAATTTATTATCGAATTTTATATTGAATAAATCAATTGATTTTTGCACTTGAAATCACCAAAATGTCGATGTTTTCTTTTGAGTAGTGAACGATTTAGAAAGAAAGGTGATTATGAATGTTGTGTCCTCCGAAACCCTCAATTGGTGAAATCCACTTGCATGGTCTTATTGGGAAAATACTCGGGCTCCTCCCTAGTGGTCAAATAGATCATCAATTCTGGGTAAGGGGTACCTATTCTTTTTGGTTAGCTTATTAAGCTCCCTATAATCCACGAAAAGTCTTAGAGATCCATCCTCTTTGGTAGCAAACACAATAGGGGCACCCCATTCAAAGGTACTTCGTCGAATGAAGCCTTTCTGTAGTAATTCCAAAATATGTTTGTCCAATTCTCTCCTTTCCTTAGGTGCCATATGCCTTAAGGGTAAAGCTACTGGTCTGACATCCTTCTCTAGGTCAGTACATAATGTGATTTCTTTAGGGGGTGGAAGTCCCGTGACTTCCTCAAAGATGTCCAAGAACTCACATACTATAGGGACCGAAGATGGTCCTTCTAAACTAGGAGATAATGTAAATAATAGGGCTTCATCCTTGTTGCTGATTTTATAAGGAATTTTCAGACTGCGTCCGCCTTGGCTCCTAAAATGAACAATCCTCTTATCGCAATCTAGGATGGCCCCATTAAATGATAGTCAATCCATACCTAGGATCAGGTTATACCCCGATAAAATCTAATGCATACGCTTCGGAGAGGAATTCGACATCGTCGATATATAATACTACGTCTTTACAGATTAACTCAAGATATTTAGCTCCTCCCGATAGGGTTGGCCACCTCTATCGGATTACTAGAGATAGATAAGGAAAGTTTCAACAAATCAACTAGCCTTATAAATATAAAAGAATGGGTCGCTCCCGAGTCAAACAAGGTGTATATGGAAATTCCTAAAATAGAAGTTATACCTTCAAGCGCGAGTTGACCTTGATCTCTTGGGGGTCGGCTCTGTATTGTTGCTGCTTCCAATGCATAATTCTGACCGCTCTGAGTGACCTTAGGCTTTTAGCACTCTCTAGATACGTGTCCTTCTTCATGGCAATTGCATCACTTTCCTTTAAATTACTTCTTTTCCAAGGCAGTCCAGCAATCCTTGGCCTCATGGCCCTTGCGGTTGCACCTTGTACAAGTCTTAGCTTCTTTCTTAAATTTACCCGCTTTCTTCTTATTCCTCCACGACTCTTTCTTCTTATTCCTCCACGACTCTTTCTTCTTATTCTTACTAGGGCGAGAACTTCCTTCTCCCTTCTCACCATTATTATTCTCCTTAGATCCTTCAGTTGTGCACAAAATGGTCGTCTCTACTAATGTTTCAAAGGTTGCTCAGAATGTCATTTGTTCCAACAAAACTATCCTTCAATGGGGGTTTCAACCTCTTAACAAACCTTAAGGCTTTGCTCATTGGAGTATCCACCAAACCCCTACCAAACTTACGTAATGCAGTGAATTTAGCCACATACTCTTGTAGATTCAAACTTCCTTGCTTGAGATGGATAAACTTCTCTAACTGGATTAACATCTCAGCTTTTGGTAGAAACTTTGCTTCAAAGTGGGTCTTGAATTCAGCCCATGTAAATACTCGACCCTCGTTTTCTCCAGATACTAGTTTCCACTATTCAAGGGCTTCTCCTTTTAAAAGCTAGGCCGCAATCCTCCTTATAACTTCAACTGACCATCCAATGGCTTTAAAAATCCTTTCACAGTCCATTATTTAAGCTTGAGCACTAACAAAACCTTCTATTCCGAAGAATGTTTTCCACCAAAGTTTGCGAAGCTTTTACAGAATCAAGGAAAATCAAAGTCTACCTCAGCAGTAGGAGCTGCAAGCACCGCTAGGGCGGGATTAGCAACAAGGACTTGCTCTACAGTACGGAGATACCATTGGAACCATTCTGGAAAATACCGCAGTCTTGCCTGCTTTCCTATTCGGAAGGATTATCAACCATTCTACTATTTGAAAAAAGGAAGAATCCTTCAGTGGATACTCCTGAGATAGTGTATAAGATGAAGAGGAAAGAAAACGATAGAGTTGCATAGTATAGTTGCATATGCTTATTGGGGTAAATATATATAGTTTGAAAACCTATTTCAAAATACAAATATGCCTCTCAGACGTATAATTTCCCTATAATTGGGTAACCAAGGCTCTGAAACCAAATGTAACAACACGCCTGGAGTGGGCCTAAATTTCGACCCATAAAAGGCCCATCGAAACTTAGATCCACTCTAAATGGATTGTTGGTTCCTCTATGGAATTACATTTGCATAGAATAACAGATAAACATAGCGTTATGGAATCTTATACAGCGGAACATAAAAGTATAATACCAAGATAAGATGCACCATATTATTAAAAGCCACAAATTCAAATGATAACTGTCAGACATAATTATTCAAAATGGTACATCTTTATTATTCATAATCTAGAGTTTCCATAAGCTAAACAACAATGATAACTAATAACAACATAATATCTTTATCACCTTCTTCAGGCTCCATCATTGCTTCATCCATTGAATCACTACCCTACCTACTAACCTGTTAGATATATTAAGGAGAAGGGTCAGAACATAAAATCCTATGTGACTGAAAATAATACTTGCTTAAAGACTGTACCCTAGATTTGGCAGATTATATATGTCAAAGTATGTCTACGAAACACACAAGCACACACATATACAAAGAAGTATTTAACCAATGAGGTAGATATCTGAGTCAATCACTTAAGACCTTCATTAGTGCATTTAGGGCCGAGACCGAACAAGGTGGACATTCACGGCCACATAAAGCTCATTCTAACATATTTATTAAGGGTGGATTCTCATGATCTCCTATGACCTTAAGGCGGACCCTAGCCACTTAAGTTCCCATCCTAATACATCAACGTTCTTAAGTATATATTCTCACAAGTAATATGAGAAGTAGTACCTTGCCGCTTACTACCAGTTTAGAGCAGGCCCGCAAGTAGCCATTTAAGACCCTTTCGATGGACGCCTCATGTTACTACTTAACTGATATTATAGTAGAACACCTATGTCGATTAAGACTTCCCTTAGACAGTTGATGAAATAGATAACATGCTACGTCCAACGTATACCAACTCTGTCCCTAGATTGGCCCTTACAAAACTCCTGGAAGAGGTGAACATTCCGGTAAACTACCTTACTCCGTTATCGCGATGTCTAAACCACTTTCAGAGAAGAAGGACCCATAAGCCTACTTCAAATCAAATAAGGGAGGGTCCCATGACTTTGGTCCACATCTAAGGAATAAACCATCAGAATGGTCCTAGTCCAAACCACTTAAGACCCAAACTAGATAAGAAAAGAGTCAGCCACTTATGACCTTCACAAGGCGTAGTAAACCTACCTATTTACACACAATATAGGTAAATATATATACACTAAACCTCTCACGTTGAACCGTCTACCTATAGTTGCTAGATATGCCAGGCGGTTCTGGGAAAACTTCTACTACAAGCGGGCTTAACATCGGGTCATAATGTACTAAATTAAATGATCCATGACACCCAGACCTCTCACATTAGCCAAACTCACTTGGTTACTGGATTTGCCGGTTGGCTCTAGGCAGACTTCTACTACAAATGAAGACCAACTACGAGTCTATGTGTCATTATTTAATATATAGGTAAGCCATTCTACACACACACACACACAAATAACAATTTGTTTGGGGCATTTAAAATTCTAACCTTATTCTAATCGTATTTATTGCATCATTGTTGCACTGATTACATTAATTATGCCATATAATAGAATATTAAATACGTATAATAAATGCTAATTTTTGTATAAGAAGGAATGTTCTAACGGTGTAAATTGTCAATTTGGTTGACATTCAAGGCATACAAGTTAATTCCCACATCAGAGCGCTAAATACATGGCATAATGGCATAATTAAAGATAGCAATAATGGGATAAACACAACATAACAATCAAGACTTGCATCCTATGCTTGTTGGAACAATTCAAGTAACGAATCCAGAACAAGGTGTAAATTTCATTCAACATATATACATATAAATATATATATATATACATAAAATTTTGTTTAATCTAATTTACCCTTTCCTATGTTGTACATGAAAACGGTGATATTTGATTTGTTTCAAATATAAATACATTCAAATTGTCCATTTAGAATGGAAATCCAAACCTATTCAAATAATAAAACTAAATCAAATTTAAACCTTTTTGCATCACAAACTCTATTAAATTAAAAAGATAAATCAAATCAGAAAAAAGTAAATCACCCAAGATGTTCATCATCCAAAACTCAAACAAATTCACAAACCCAACATCTATTGACAATCTTTGCGAAACATATATAAAAATAGGTGATTTAGGGGTATTTCCATTTGATGTTATCGTTAATCCAAATCTCCCTAGGCATACTAATTCATATAAAAATCTACAAATGTAGAATTTGCCTAAACAATTACTATTTCCACTCACAGTGATTTGACTCTATGGAAATGCCATGGATTTGACGATGTTTGCCTATTTGATGCGGACTCCAATGCCTAGAAATCTACATATATAAGAATTAAATAGTCAGAATTCATATATATAAAAATCTTATGATTCCAGATTTAGATCCTATTCAAATCCTATAAGAAAAAGGGATTGGAAAAGAAAATAGATTTTGAGAGAGGAAGAAGAAAACCTATTACAAATTTCTTTGGAATCAATGGTAGTGTAGAGGCAGGGAAGGAGAAGGAGGCTAGGTTTAGGTCTGAGGTCCAGGGTGTTATTTATAGGGGTGTGTGTGTGTGTGAATAATATCCAAAGATTATTAAGATTAAATCGTGGTTGTTTAAATTTATAAACTAACACCAAAACTGGCCCGAACCAAGCATCATTGGGATTTGGCCGCGCCAGGCGGTCGACCGCTCCGCTAGAAGGGCGGTCAACCGCTTCCCTATAAGGGCGGTCAACCAGCGGTCGACTTCAATATAGGGCGGTCGACCTCCTGATTGCATTTTTTCTCAGTAAGCGTATATGAGGGCTGAAAATATTTTATTATATAACGTTTATTAATTCTATTTATTTCTTTCCTTTTGAACGTTAACCTTGTCCTATGTTGTTGTGACGACCACCCATAACTCCTGCACTTAACAAGGGAAATAATACGCTGAAAGACGGCCAGGCAGCTATGGACGATCATCGAGGTAGGTAAACACATGCGGAACCTATCGTATAACTCACAGTGCAAGGATGAAATATAATAGAACATATACAACATGTAATAATAGCAAAGCAGAATTGTGCAGAATTTTAGACTTTCCATATCATCATGAATTATCCATACAACAAACTGGATACAACATCAAATTCTGTAAAAAGTGCCTCACTACAATTCACTTAGAGAATACATCAACAAACCAACATAAAATAGCAAATAGTAAGTAATAGGAAACTAATACATAAGCCTTTAGCTCGTCATCGCACAACAAAATCGTCCTCACCAAGATCAACTACATGTTACCTGCTACTCAGCCTACCCATCCAACACATGGATGAACAACCCAAGGTAACAAGAGGAAACATAAAACCTTGAGTCAAACAACAGTCTTAGTGAGCGATAAAACAACTATCTAACATCATCAATAAAGTATATGAGAATAGGCAGATTAATCAACTAATCCACCAACATCAACCAAGAAGAACCCAAACACGTCTTCCCCACATCCGACAGTGATAGCCTTTACAATAATCAAGTAAAAACAAACAATACATTCATGGCAATCAGTTATCAAGCATAGACCATCCTAATCGATGTCGACATCTCCCAAGCACAAGCCCCGAAGGCCTATACCAACATCAGACAAGCACCCATGAGATATCTCCTTCGACGTCGAATAATTACACAAGACGATACAATCAAACCAATCATCATTCATGACCCTGGCTATCACAGCCAATCTTGCTATGAAATCATCGTTAATCATATGACGGTTACAACATGCCAATTGTCAAGGGCTAAGGGTTACCCCAGTTCTAGAAAAACTCCATATGTCATTGTGACTCGTATGTTTGTCCTTTTCCATTCTAGACAACTAGGCCCATCATTACTGCCCAAGGCACTCGATCATTCAACCGGTCTTTTAAGCGTCCCTATTATACCCCTGCTTTGAGTCCGCTAGAAACGACGACAACGATAATTCCTCGGCCTCAATAACTCTAGTCGTCATCACCGACGACTATCCATAAGATCAAAACACACTTAAGCAGCCATTATCTATAACTCAACACCCTTGAGTCGTCTTCATATTTATGGCATTATGACGATCAACGAACACTTCACGATGCTTCGAACATTCCTCCTTGAATTCGTGTCGAAGCTAGAACCTAGAACAATCATTGACTCGAAAACAAGCTTCGTTTGGTCGATACTGCATTTCATAGCATTTCCAGGTTTTTCACCACGAAAAACTGGCAACAGCGTCAAAACAGCCTTTTGCATCGTTTTTGAAATGCTATCATATCTCCTGGTTCAATTCTGGCACTCTGGCACTTGGTACACTTAAAACAGTGTAAATCCCCAACGCGTGCCTTGGTAAATCACTAATTTCACCGCGCTCATTATGTTCTGGGACTTGGTACTTGCCAAATCTTCAAATCTAATACTTGCCACGTTCAAAAGCCACATTGCACGCATGGCCAAACCACCTTTTTTTACGTGTTGCGCATGTGGCAAATCACCACATTATTTAGCTCGATCCATAGGAAACAAATAGCGTTTCACCTGACGCTATAAATACTCATTTTGCCCGATCCATAGAGTTGCGCAGATCCTCCTATGCACACTTAGCCAAATCCTACTTTTTCACGTGCGCAAGCCCACCTGGTACTGCCCGATCCATGTGTAGTAGTTTTAGCCATATCCATCTCTGCTGTAGCGTTTTGCAAACACTGTGAAAGGCCAGAAATTGATTTTTGGCCGATCCATCTACTTAATTTTTCTCGATCCATTAACCACTTTTCCGCCCGATCCGTGGCCAATAATTTTGCCTGATGCATACGCTGAAATTGCCAAACTTCGAATAATCTTCACGCTTTCGCACAACTCGATTCCATACTCGAAAACTAAACAAACTCCACCTTTTTCAACAACGATTCAATCAATATAACAACAATCATCAACGAACATCAAAACAATGATTTAATCAATATAACAACAACAAATCACACAATCATCAATGAACATTAAAACAATGATTTAACAATTAATCAAATTATTAAATAGAGCTAAACATAGAATTAACATATGATTTTACCGTTTATAAGTTGCTAGATTAGATCCTATGGTAATTTGAATTAAAATCATATTTACATCGATTAGATCTATATGAAAACAACTTGAAATGATGAATATAAAACCATGCAACCCATATACTTGATTGAATCTGCGTGAGAGATGCTTATCACTCGCAATTCTTCGAACTATCTTGAAATCGACTAATCTCAAATCTGGACAGCGATGATCAACCTTCAAACCTCTCATATTGATGCGATCTTCCTTCACTTGATGTAGATTTAGCTTGGCTTGATGTAGATCTTCAATCCCTTTGCGTAGATCTCGAATTTTAATGGTGGAAAGTTATATTTGATTGAGCAAGGAGGATCACGAGCTCAACCAAATGAGAGAATGAAGAAAAGTAGCCCTATATCAATCCCTTTAACCCCTATTTATAGCCAGCAGTCCACTAATGGGCCACACCGATTCAGCCCATTAATGACTAGCTAAACCTGAACGGAATTTTGTGAAATATTAAAACAGCAATTCCTCCCAAACCGTTGAATCGAATCTTTAATGTGACCACTCTACGAAATTGGAAACATCGTTTCCTTTTCAATGAAATCAATCCCAACACCTGATTTGATCCCAATCAAAAGTTATTCTCTGTATAAAACTGAAGAGGAAATGGTGAAAAATAAAATTGGTAAAAATTATGGACATGTCTCGGATCCCTAAAAACAATATATTAAAATATGAGAATGATCCGACCCTCAGGGAACTAAATAAAAATATTTTACGATATTCCAATACGTAAAACGCGGGTCGTCACATTCTCTCCCCCTTAGGAATTTTGCTCTCGAAATTCCATGCAACACAAGCAAGGAAAACAACTCTGCATGCCTATCATCCATAAGTAGCCAATTCTATCATCCAAACTAGCACCCGTCAAACCATACATCCATAGCGCTATCCTAGCACATGAAATTCTATCAACAACAGTTGTACAAGTTACAACGGGGTAAGAATGACACGACATTTATGGATCATACCAATGAAGAGTTCTGGATGGATCACATTCATTCTCTCTTCCATTTCTCACGTACAGTTGTCATCATTCTCACTCCATTGCACGTTTACTAGCTTAACCGTCTTCCTCCTAAGTTGTTTCATGTCATTCCCCACAATGAGAAATGGCTTACGGGGATTCGTAATTACAGACTAAACTTCTAGGTCTTCGTAATGATCCGGAGATACCACCACATTCGAATCGTGCACGAACTTCCATATAAAAGTCACATGGAAAACATTGTGCACGATTGACATCTTCTCGAGTAAATCCAATCTATATGCGAGTTTTCCGTTCTGCTCGACTATCGGAAACAATCCAACGAACCTTAGAGTTAATTTTCCTTTACTTCCAAATCGAACAACATTCTTCAAAGGAGAAATCTTTACGAAAATCATGTCGCCAACGTCGAATTCTAAATCCTTATGACGCTTATCAGCAAACTCTTCTGGCGATCTCGGGTTGCCTTCATTCGCTGTTGGACGATCTCGATATAATCTGAAATTTCTCCGTCTTTGGACCAAGTTTCATCTTATCTCCAATTTCTAACCAACATGCCAGAGAATTACACGGTCTCCTATACAACGCCTCATATGGTGCTATCCCAATACTCGACTGGTATTGTTATTGTATGCAAACTCGACTAAATGCAGATGGTCTTCCCATAATCCTCCGAAGTCCAATACACAAGCCCTAAGGAGACCTTCTAAAACTCGGTTAACTCTTTCGGTCTGGAGACGATAAGTCGTACTCAAACACAATCCAGTTCCTAAAGCTTCTTGCAAACTCTTCCAAAATCCACTCGTGAATGATGGATCTCGATCACTCACTAAGCTATTCGGGATACCATGGAATCGAACTATCCACTTTATATAAAGCTCAGCCAACTTTGATGTTGTTGTGACGACCCAAATTTCTGGTACCCTTTGAGCTGGTCAAACAACCCCAATCCAACCCAAATTGTATTGGAAACCCAGAAGCCAATAGAAAAAATTTAGAGGATGAGATAAGAAAGAAAGAAATATTGGCAAAGAAGAATAAGAAGAAGAATAACACACAGAATCAGAGTCTCACATCGCAGCGGAACAAAATATTATATAAAAATAAATTCTTATTGAGAGCTTGAAATATACTTACAATTATCAGAGTACATCAATACACCTGGGCAGCCATAACAACATGTCCTCATACACAACACACAGCGGAATAATAACTATATAACATCATACGTCTGAACTTCTCCAGCCCGTCTCTGGACTTCACAACATCCAATAACCTGAACCTATACAACCCGGTCTAACCCGAGCATTACAAATACCGAATCAGTCTGGTGAACCAGAGTGAGAAACCCACTAAGTTTATATAACATCCATATCGATTTTAAAGTTAAAAATCATTTTGAAAGAAAGGGATAATAGAAAGACCAGCCCACACGTAAACACGAACGGTTTTTACCATACTATAACCCAAAACAATTTTGAAATCATATCTTGTTCTGATATTATAGTAGTGTCTAAATACAAGTAAGTAACAATCTAGTGAAACGCTTGCATCTCACGCTCCACATATATAGTATACAATCAAAACAGCGGGCGCTTGTTGGAAATATGATTCTGACTATGACAAGATATGGAACCACCTGCCGATAGTGTATCTCTAGAAGAGAATACACTGGGTTCAACAAGAACGTCTTGCAACCCGGCCCACACATGACCGATCATTCATTTCGCTTGAGTGTATCGAATGTGTATCATCAACAGTTGGGATCAACAACCGTTTCCCGAAAAGGGACAGCATCGAAAATATATTAAAGAATGAAATGGAATTTCTCTAGATAGGTGATTATACACCCTAATGGGAGCGACCCACATAGCCATGCTGTCTGCTTGATTTTTTTCATTTCCCGGTTGATGAGAATTATGGTTATAATCGACTTTTGGAACATCTGGCCACCATTCGCATCGTCCATACCAGTCATCCAAGAACAAGATAAACCGAAGGCACCCTCCTATTGCATCCAAAGGATTAGTAGCAAGAATTCCGTGCAACCCGCAAAATTCCAACCACGACAGAATCACAGTTTAAAAACCTCTAGTGGCTAGCCGGAGAAATTCAACAGTAAGCCTTCCACTTAAGAAGATCCACGGTCTTCAATGCTCCATCTCGACCATCTTCTGATATCTTCAACGTTTATATATTTGCTGGTCGGAATGGTTTTCGAATATAAATCCGATTCCGGTCTTTCCGAACCAACAATCGATTTGGTTAGATTTTGATAGTCGGTGATTTAACTATCAAAATAAACAAACATCATCCATAGAAAACAAATTGGGATTCATTGGCTTAGTAAACAGCGTCACTTGCCTTTTTAGTTAAATAGCTTGTTAATTAGTTTCTAAATCTCCCAACATTTGGAATACCGCCCTTTTACTTCTTATTCCCAAATCAATTAATTCAACTCATATCCTTCCAAATTATAGTTTATAATATTCTTCATGGAAATATTATTTCAATCTTCTCAACCACTATCGTTTCTAAATTAATATCATTCTTGGATAATCGTGAAGTTGTTTAAGTTGCGGTATTTTATTTACCTCTCAAACCTTGAGTCGACAACCTTCTTTATCCTTGGAATAGATGGAAGTTTATCAATGAAATCTCAAATTCCAATAACTATTCCAATACTTCCATTTACTACAGAATCCCTTTTTAAAAACCACTGATCTTAGTTTTGATTTAAATAACTCCATTTCACATTAAAATACTAATCTTAGATATTATCGTTAGATTTTCACTTTAATAATTCAATTCCCATCCACTTAAGCTTCCGTTCACTTCCAACTCATATTAGAACTTTTTTGGAACGTTCCTTGCTATAAAATTTCCTCTAGGGAATAAATCAAAATTTTAACTCATATAAATATGAGTAAATCTTGTTAAAAACTCTTTTTAGATATAAACAAGGTCTCACTCGACAAACCCCCTTTATCACCATTTCCATTTCAGCCTGGTTCCTTTCAAACATTATTCACTTAAAAGTTAACATTACTCTTTTTATAGAAATATGGACTCTATTTATTTCAAAACAACTTGGCCTCATTTGGAAATACTATTATAATTCAAATATTGTCTACCGAGTCACTTTATGAATTCATATTCATAATATACTAAAAAATAATCCCATTTATAGTTCAATTCTTTGTTAATTGCCTAACATCCTTTACATCAAATAGTTTACTTCATTAACAACGGTTAATAAGATGATTAATCTTTCTTAAAAGGGTATTTTAAAGTGATATTTAACTTCAATAATAATTAACAATCCAATAATAGTTTTTAATGATCAGACCTTGGTTATCTCAAACAGGGTTACTTTGTTAACCATTTCCACTTAGTTATTTCTTTTAAATTAATAAATAAAATAAATTTAAATAATTCCACTTGATTTTATTAACAATCTAATAAATAATCTCATTAAATTGTTTATTGAAAACACTCAATTCAACTCTTAACCATTTGGTTAATCGCTGCTCATTTGCTTACAAAACTCATTAACATATGAATCTCGTTTATATACTCTTTTTGTAATTACAAGGTGAGAATAATTATTTATTTCCCTCAATAACTTCATTTAAAAAAATAATCTATATAAAGTGGATTTCAAATCTGTCTTTATTTATAAAACAAATTTTATAATTTTCTTTCTATTGATTTACCTGACGGTAAATAAATTTCTATAAACTATTCCTTTACAGGTCATCTGCCGATAATTACTCAACCAATATCACCCACTGGTTAATATCAAACAAGCATTGAATTCAACAATCAACAATCAATCAGATTATCTGTTCATATAATATGAAATTAAACAACATATTTGAGCAATCCAGTTGGATCCCTCCAACCTGTCCTTCCCTGCATTACAATGGGTTACCTTACATTTAATACAATAATATATTTATTCATCACGATAAATAGAATTAAACAGTTTAACTAATAATAGCCAACAATCAATTTATAACAATCAATCAAGCAGTCAATTATTTATTCAATACGTTTATATTATTATAAACGTAACCAATAAGGTAAGTTACCTCGTTTGGAATCTAATCGTTAAAATAACGATTTAATTTGATTAAATTAAACAACCGCTTAATTTAATCCATTAATATCGAAAATATTCAACATTTATGCAACCAGTCATTTAATTATCATCCACTAGCAAAACAATGCACACGAAATAAAACCGGTTTATAAAAATATAAATGGGATAAATTGAGTGAGTTAAACTCACCTTGATTTCCGTTTATTGCTGAAATTTCCGTTTATTGCTGAAATAGTTCGTTATAATTAAATTAAACAGATGTTTAATTTAATTAAAATTTCTATTTGCATTCCCCTCTGTCCAGCTTCATCTATCGTGCTCGTTGATACGGTTCCACGTTTCTTGTTTGGCCCGATTCTGTGTGCGCATGAACGAGTTACACAAATATTTTGATTTTCTCATAATTGTAATTAACTAACTAAACCCAAGCGGACTTAATTCCTTATTGGAAACAAACTAATACACTGGTCATTTTTAACACGTCTAGATCCTCATATCATTTCTATATTGGCCACATTGGTCACTATACTAAAGTCATCGGCCCCTAAGGTATAAGTTTGACTAATTAAAATCCTTAATTACGCACTAATAATTTGGCACATGAGTTTAGGCAGTTAAAATAGACTGGGTTAAAACTAAACAACTAAAATATAAATGGGTCATGTAATCGTACATCGGCAGGCATATGATTTTGTAAAAGGGATATTAAACTATGGGTTAGGTAGTCTATATTATCTAGGTACGTTACCGTATAAAAATTAATAACTTAATATATCACTGACTAATATATATAATTACGTTATAAAAACTGGTTATGCGTGCATAAACCCTTCTTTCTTCTAATGTGTACTTCCATCACCGCATGTATACTTCCCCACGTCTAATGTGTCTCCGTCTCCACTCTTCTTTCTTCTAAAACATTCTGGCCCTCTCCCTACGTGTGAATGCACCACAAACTGATGCCCAACCTCCCCTCAACTTCCCATTTATCCACTTAACCTCACATGTAACTTTTCCACCCTATTTTGCTGTTATACTCTTCTCTACAACCGCCAACCTCTCCATATTTCCAACTTCCCCACATCACCGTCCCCTTATTCTCCCTGCATGGTTCAGACGTAACTTCTTCCATTGTCAGTGCACACTCCACAACGCCTCCTACATGCTGTTTTTCAAGCCATCCCACTGTTGTTTATACTTCACGCCTCTCATCTTTGTTAAACAACCCGCAACCTCCCCCTGTATGCGAGTTTCTACCATATTGTACCATTCTATGAATCCCCTCCATGTTTACTTTGCAAGCAACAAACCCATGCTGACCCCATGCACGAGACCCATTTCCTGCTCCACCCATCACTTTCTCACCGTCGTCGGTGGCTCTAGTCGTCGGAGATCTGCCCTGACGCCATGCAACCCCGCGCCGTCCACCACTCTGCCCTATAATACACTGTCCTGTTTTCCAGTGACACAAGGGATGATTGAACCCACTAAACCCTAGATGAAGTTGGAGTTAGTCCCCTCAACATTCGATATGTTTTGGTTTAATAATTTCTACTGAATGTACATTTTTTTAGAGGTTGCGAGGCTGAATTGAACATGGGAGAATGGGGTACTATTTGAAGAAAGAATACTGGTTTTGAGGAGAATGGAAAGCAGTATTTATAGCAGAACTATACGTGGTGGCCACGAAAACGTGCAACTGAAGGATCATGGGGCGCAAAGTGTTGACAGTGTGCGGTGCAAGGAATTGTTTTACATTTATAATATATTACGTCTGCAGCTTACTTGCATGTGCCCTGTACTGCAGCTTGAAAGAAATGGATATAGGATGGTTGAAAAGTAGTTAGAATAGGTTGTGTATTTTCTTTTCGTGTGTAGTTGTGAATTGTCAGAGCAGATATAGATTTTGAATTGTCATGACAGGCATAGCTGGTAGTTAGTATAGGGTAGGATTTTACTTATAAATTTTGGGTGGTCGCATATACTTACATTTACTTAGAATTTAAGTAAAATATTCTATTTTAAATTTTATAGGGTACTAAATTTCACCATTAATCATTGTCCACCGTTAACAGTTAATGTACGTACCGACATACGCGAACATCAATCACCATGAAATTGGGCATACCGCTATGTCTCAACGTTTCGGTCCTACTGAAATTAATTTTATTGAAAACCGACTTCGTTTGTACAATGGTATTATTTTAATTTATCGGTCCACCTTTAAATTTCATGTACCGACAAAAGCACTCCATTTGGCTCTAAACTGAAAATCTAGCAATAATTAATTGTATGAATTCCAATAAAACTTGTTTCGTCGAAAACTGTTTCTAAGGCCTAAAATATCGATAAAAATATATTTAAATCCAAAACAAATATTTGAATAGCTAATAAATTATTTTTATCGTATTTATCCAAATGGAATAACCAATACACATTTTAAACTCAATACTGAAAAATTCAATTTAAACCGATATCTAAATATATAGCGATTTCTTTATATTTATTAAATAAACGCTATCGTTTATTAACGAAATTCCATAGCGACTATTTTAAAATTTGAATTGGACATAACTTGAAATCTATAATATGGAATCTACATTTTCCTTTTCCATATGAAAATTATAATCAACAAGATTCCAACATTTCTTGTTTTACAGAATTTCGACTTATATCGGATCTTGTGCATTCAATTAAAGTTCAAATCGAAAATTATGAACTATCGCGGCGTTTCGAGCTCGTTTTAATTATATTATAAATTATATATATTCAAACTCCATTTTAAAAAATAAATTCGATATAAAATCCATTATATTCCCAATATAATATATAAACAGATTTAAATATTCCAATTTAAATGGCAGGAAAATCTGTGATGTTATAGTTGTCCTAGTCGATCTGACATGAATAAATCTGGCGCTTTTGGTTAAGCGATCCACTATAACCCAAATTCCTTCATTTCCTGCCCTGGTTCTAGGTAGTCCATCGATATATGTCCCTTCTTCCATGTAGGAACTTCCAATGCCTGAAGCAATCAACTCGGTTTCTTCTATTCAGCTTTCACCAACTGACAGTTCATACACTTGGAAATGAATTTTCCAACATCCCTCTTCATTCCTTCCCAGTAGTAAGTTCGTTTCATGTCCCGATGCATCTTATTACCACCAGGATGAATCGTCAACTTCGAGTGATGACATTCCCTCAGAACCCCATCTCTCAATTCGTTGATATCAGGAACAACCAGTTGTCCTTTCTTACGAAGCCAACCATCTTTATCGACTTTGAATTCCTTATCTAACTTTTGGATGATCTCGACAAGCTTTTCATCGCGTTTTTGGCTTTCGTCAATTCTTTCGATGAGAGTTGGTCTTACCAATAAGCTTGCCAACATTTCGGGTTCTAACTCACATTGTGGTCTAAAATCAAATCCCGCCAAAAACTCGAGGCTCTTCCATTCCGAAAACATTGCTCCCAATCCTGCATGTCTTCGACTCAACGAATTGGCAACAACATTACCTTTATCAGGAGTATAGGCTATATCGAAATCGTAGGATGCCAAAAACTCTAACCACTGTTGTTGTTGAAGATTCAAGTCCTTTTGGGAGAAAAGTTACTTCAACAACTTGTGATCTGTAAACAACTCGAATCAAACTCCTAGCAGGTAATGTCTCCACATCTTCAGAGCAAACACGATCACTGCCAACTCCAAATCATGAGTCAAATAATTCCTTTCATGCGGCTCTAGTTGTCGACTTGCATATGCCGCAACTTTATCTTTCTGTATTAGTACCTCTCTAAGTCCAGTACTGCATGCATGGTATATACAGCCATATTCATTCCCACTCAGAATGGTCAAAACATGAGCGCTCGTCAGTATCTCCTTCAGGATTCCAAAACTTGTACACACTTTGCATCCCATGTGAACACTTGGTTTTTCTTCATAAATCCTGTCAATGGTGCAGCTACCTTGGAGAAATCCATGACATACCATTAATAATAGCCTTCCAATCCAAAGAAACTCCCAAAGTCTACAGCATTCTTAGGTCGATCCCAGTCCTGGATTGCTGCCACCTTAGCGGGGTCAACTGCTATCCCATTTCTCGAAACTACATGGCCTAAAAATCTCACTTCACTCTTTCAGAAGTCACACTTCGAAAACTTAGCTTTCAGTTGATGCTTTCTGTAACACCCCACCTCCGCTAGGGTCACTCACAAAGGGAATGCACTAGGTTTGGTGAAGCATTATCGAGGTACACATGCACAGAAATATTACAAGACAGAACATATATATATAAAACAGCGGAAGTAAAACAAATTTCATTACCTTATAAAATAAGGTCTAAAGCCTTTTACATCAGAATACATCAAAACATGTCTTGCAACAATAAAGAAGCATAAAAACCTTTTCATAAATTATTCCCCAAGTAAAACAGTAAAGTAGCCATAGCCAAGAAAAGTCCAAGCCATACATGATGACCTTCAAACAGGAGAAGTCCGAACTAACAATAGCATTTCCTCCCTGTAACCCGGGGGGGGGGGAACGGAAGACAAGAGGCGAAACAAAACGGGGTCAGTCATAAAGACTGGTAAGCCCTATCTACTATTAGTATATAAACTAGTAAAGTTAACTGGCATGTGGAACTGAGATGAACATAAGTATGATGACAAGACAGATAAGCTAAACCAAAATAACAGGATGAACTACTGTACCAAGATACACGAGTGTGTCATGATAAACTACGGTGTCAAGATAAATCAAGGTATCACATTGTCAGGTTTCTATCAAGTATACTATCCCAAGGTATCTACCCTGTATAACGTCCCACGGTATCTATCATGTATATTTCCCCTGGTTCTAACATGTATATTTGCTCTGCACCCCTCGTACTAGTATCCCAACCCGCGTCATGTGTTAACTATGAATGCCCCTTGCCCAATGTCATGTAATGGTCCATGTCAACCTAATATATAGCATATGTAGGTTTTCCCAACTCGTATGTTTCTTTCCATGTATAAGTTCAGTCCTTTGCCGTAGGCCATACGGGCTTTCCCATGTAAACGTTTTATCCTTGAGGTTATTTTGGACTGCTACCCTTGATCTAGTTATGTTTCCTTACCATGAACTATCGCGCGTTCACTTAGGATTTATGCCACCTAGGACCACTAGGGATTATGCAACCTAATGAACGTTTCTGTGTCTCGGTTTGGGTTCAGCCACCTAGGGCCACTAGGGATTATGTCACCCGTCAACCGCGTCGTTTATCCCACGTATGTATCGTGAATCGTTTTCCATGTCTAGATGCACATGTTCCTCAATGTGCCATCCGAGTTCCGTGCCAGGGCAAATCAAGAAATACGGAACTCGGTCGGGAGATTTAAGTCGTCTGCTGATGCAGATATCAAGGTCTTTTTTTGTACCCGTGCCTATGGTCCCACGTGACCCCTCCCTCAACTACTGAAAGGCAATCCAAGAAAAATCATGTATGAGAACTACACTAAGGCCCATCGATGCCCACTTCCAGATAGCCAACCTCACCCATAACTTGATAGCTAGTATATGATCTTTTGGGAGTTCCCTGCCTTTCCGTACGTACACGATTGACTAAAGATGGTAGGTAGCCGGCGACATGCTATCCCGGGGCAAAATCAAGTATCGTCGACTCCACGCTAATCCATCCCAGTCTTTAGGTCGCTCGCATAGCAACCAAGGCATACTCTTGGCTCTCCTACCACAAACCTTAACCTCTGTGAGGCCGGGTTTCATGGACCACTTGCCACCTCACAGAGGGATACCAAGAGTACCCTCACGTTCCCCGAAGCTTCCGCTTCGTCACCCAGTTTGCTGGAGCTTTTATCCAAGTCAGATAACTTGCTCCTCCTCGTGTTTTAAGCGATGACCTACCGTACCGGGTTACTCATCTATTCATGAACTAGTCCCATGTCCTTGGCTAAGAATTATTACTTAGTTACACTTAACTAAGGTTTACCACTTAGCTTCCTTTCCCCGTTACCCTTGATCAACTACGATTTTCTACCTAGTTCCTCTACTAGGGTTTTGCTTATTGGGTTAAGTGTTGTTATTCAAGTTCATGACTTAACCCTCCTACGAATCATTTCAAGATTGGCTAAGTACTCAAGTTCAAGGCTTAGCCCTACAAGTTGGTTAAGTGTACCAAGAAGCCCATGACTTAACCCTATCAAGTCAAATTGGTTAAGTATTTATTCGTCTTAACCCTATCAGATTATCATGTTAGATTGATTAAGCATAGGTTATCTTAATCCCATCAGATTATCGAGTTGGATTGGTTAAGTATGGGTTAGCTTAACCCCATCCACTAATCGTATTACAATGGTTAAGCCTAATTTTAAAAGGTCTTGTGACTTAACCCTATCAGGTCCACCTATTAGATTGGTTAAGTATAGGTTACTTAACCTCATCAAATTATCATGTATAACTGGTCAAGTATAAGTTACTTAACCCCATTAAATTACCGTGTTAAGTTAGTTAAGTACTGGTTACTTAACCTCATTGAATTACCACGTTTAGATTGGTTAAGTGTTTATCCCCATTGAATTACCGTGTTTAGATTAGTTAAGTGAAGGTTACTTAACCCCATCTAATTACCGTGTTTAGATTAGTTAAGTCTAAGTTACCTAACCCCATCTAATTACCGTGTTTAGATTAGTTAAGTCTAAGTTACTTAACCCCATCTAATTACTATGTTAGATTAGTTAAGTATGGATTACTTAACCTCATCGAATTTACCGTGTTTAGATTAGTTAAGTGTGGATTACTTAAAACCATCTAATTATCAAGTCGGATTAGTTAAGCGTAAATTACTTAACCCCATCCCCTAATTGTCTTGTATGGTTAAGTGTCATTAAGAAATCAAGCCCGGTCCCACTTAACCTACCCATTCGTGTCATATCGGTTAAGTGTCATTAGTCAAGTTTACTTAACCTTATTATGTGGCATTAATTTAATTAATGCACTCTTAACCTCTCACATTAGACCTTGTTGTGGTTACTAGTTAAGCCGGGCGGGTCCGGGTAGTTTTACACCACAACCTAGTCTAACCTCGGGTCTTAAGCGCGACATGACCAACTTCTCACATTGGATCCTATTGTTTGTAGCCACTAGTTAAGCCGGGCGGGTCCGGGTAGATTTATGCTACAAACTCAACCCAACCTCGAGTTGGCCATTTTCATGTTTGGTCTAGTGTCTTGTTACACTTACAACCCATACGTGTCAAGTTTCCAAGTCCCATGCTCATAGCCAAAGTTACATGTTGTCACATTTATACCAATTTACCCAAATCATGTTTCATGTCATTAAAGTTTCCCCATAACCTAACCCCAACGCTTTTAAACTCGCATATACATTCACAACAATGCATAATGGATTAAAGAAGGAACTTGGCAAAGGCATGACAAAAAGGGTATAAGGCCACAAGTTAATCATGGTGGCATATGAGGCGTAAGTGTGTTCATTAACTTGCATGTTACATTATTAAGCCTCAAAAACATGCATAACCTCAAACTTAGCACATAGGTGAATCATGGTGATAAATGACATAGAAAGATGGCTAGAAGTTCGCATATGGCATCACATGTAAGCTATCATAAGGGATATGATAGTTCTCATGTTGCCAAAATGCAACATTCAACATAAAGTTTATATCTTTAAGCCCACAAGATCAAGATAATGACTTTTTAGTCATGATAGGATACATAACATGATAGCATGCAACATACTTAATGTTCAAACCCAACTTACAACATGTCACATTAAGTTTAAAGTTAATATCTAAGAGTAGGAAGAGGGCTTACAATGCTATGAAGGCACAAATCAACATATAAAACAAAGATTGAGACGAAGCCATTCATGCTATCACCGAAAAACCCCAAAAGAACAAGCTCCAAATGAAACCCTTGAGCAAATATCAATAAAAATCCTTGCTTTGAAGAAGAAAGGTTTCAACTTTGGCTTTGAATAAAGCTTATGAGCTCTCATGCAAGATCCTTGCTTTTTGGTCAAGAAAAGGTTGCAACTTTGGCTAGAATGCAACTTAAGAACACTCATACAAGTTTGAAAGCACTTGTATGAACTCACAATCTCTCATAGAAATAGGCTTAGGAATTTTAGCATGAGAGTGGAGGCCATGAGAGAAACAAATTTGACATAGTTTAGTTGTAGGATTGAATAATGGTGATTTAGGCTAGGTTTAGGGGTCTTTTTATAGAGGATTAGGATAGTATTAGCCATAGGATTAACCCTAGATTCAATCCAAGCCATCAAAGCATGTCTTGGGGAAGATGTCAAGTGTAGGAACCATCTAGGGCCTTTAGATTAAAGCTGAACCATGAGAACCATTCAAATGCAAAATCTGAATTTGAGCGAATCGGCCCACGGGTTGACAACCAAACACCCTGGATTAACCCCTAGTTGACCCAGCGAGCTCGGGTCGACCTCAAAAATCGGTCGGTTCGGTTATTCCCCTCTCCCAATTCGCTGTTTTGAACATTTTTACATATTTATTTATTTAATTTTCCATTATATATATATATATCAATATATATATATATTTCTCTGCGCAACCCATTTCACTTAATTAAGTATACTTTTATTTGTGAATTTTTATGTTCAAATTACGGGGTGTTACATTCTCCCCTCCTTAAAGGATTTCGTCCCCGAAATCTCCAAGTTAGGAAGAACGTATCCTACTATCCATCATCCATCTACTCAAAACATCATCCACAGGCAACCATTGTCCTTAGACGATTTCTAATGCCATATGAACATATGCAGAACGTGTGTGTATATGCTCCTTAGCTAATGCTAATGATCAGGCCTGAATGATCTTTCTAATGCAAAATATGTTTAGTGCCATGAGTCCAACATGTATGCGAATAGTCCTAGTCATATAAGTACTATATGCATGCACAAACATTCATTCATATGCAACATCCGCATGATAACACATTCAATTTCATCCATAAACAAGTATAAATACTCGTGCATATGCAACATGAAACGTGACCGCGTCAATCTAGTACCTAATGTGTATTCGCGCATCCACGAGCAACCACTTGCAACCATTTGCAACCATATCAATCATAACATGTTTCAAATACATGTTTATATCCATAGAGTTCTATCTAAGGTTCCCAAGATAAGACAGAGGAGATAAACAAGACAAACTCCTTACGGGGTTTGTAACAGAAACAGGACCGAGAGGATATCCACCAAGCGATAGCATGCAAGTAAGCCCTACAGGTGAACCAAGGATCAAAGATACACTCTTAAAAAGAGACATGATGCGCGAGTCTGAGCCGCATTTCCACGAACTTAATTCCATTGTGCCTTGACCGCCTTTGACTTCATGATTTCGTAGCTCCTTGATTCCTATTTCCAAGGTATGAGTCGGAACTCTTTTCACTGTCGCCTCTCGTTCCACTTTCATTTATTCTTTATTCTTTCCCTAGTATACTTGGCTCAACCATATCTACGTACTCATGCAAGCTCTCCAAAATTCACTAGTGAATTCTGGATCTCGTTTACCGATGTCAATCCATGTTAACACGTGAACTTACTAGGGTGGTTCCTATAACCCATGCTCAAGTGGAATAAACCATCCGTCTTATTGGCGGACGTTACTCGATTGGATCAGAGATTTCCGATAAATGCATCAAGAGATTCTAGGTAACTAACCATGACAGAACCAAAAGGTTACACGAGACCTCGAAGGTATTACCAAAGCAAGCCAAGAGTCTGACTACCTTCTTTTCAAAACCGAGAATGGTATCCCTTACTGGATAACCACTTTACCCCTAGAATCCATCCATGGCTCAACAAATAGAAGTATTGCTTCTAATCTCAACACTTGGCGTAGACGTTCTCAAATCCAGCAAGTCATGAATAAATGGACCAACTCTCCAACCAGATTTTGGGATAAAACTGGGATCCTTTACCATGCTAGTACTAAGGTGCAGAGACTCAACTATCCAAGCAGACTTAAATGATTCGATGATCAAGACAAAGTCTGGACGGGATGATAGAAAAAAACGACTAAACCTTTACCAGAAACGGTACCATTTCTTTTAGGTACCCTAGAAATGGGAGCGTACAATTGCCCTCTCCGATGATCTTGTCCTTGTCCTCCTTGATGGACTAAGCCATAGCAACAGTTGCTTATCCTTAAGCTCGCGTCCTTTATCCTTACTCTTATTATCCTTCCTTGTACCACGGCAACAGGTCTCTCGAGAACCACCTCCATCGCACGGGAAAATACTTACGTAGCTAGACAAGGATTAGTCGCAGTTAGAACTACTGTGACTACAGATGGAGGGAAGAAAGGAAAAGAGATTCGATCAAGGAAACAAAGGACAGTGCTAATGGCTTTTGGGGAATAGCCTTTAAAAAAAATGCTTCTTTGTAAACGGTTTTTCAAATAGTTTTCAGAAGGTTTTAAAAACTTTTGCCCAGTCTGGAAACCTTCTGCTCTGATACCAAATGTAACACCCCACCTCCGCTAGGGTCACTCACAAAGGGAATGCACTAGGTTTGGTGAAGCATTATCGAGGTACACATGCACAGAAATATTACAAGACAGAACATACATATATAAAACAGCGGAAGTAAAACAAATTTCATTACCATATAAAATAAGGTCTAAAGCCTTTTACATCAGAATACATCAAAACCTGTCTTGCAACAATAAAGAAGCATAAAAACCTTTTCATAAATTATTCCCCAAGTAAAACAGTAAAGTAGCCATAGCCAAGAAAAGTCCGAGCCATACATGATGACCTTCAAACAGGAGAAGTCCGAACTAACAATAGCATTTCCTCCCTGTAACCTGGGGGGGAACGGAAGACAAGAGGCGAAACAAAACGGGGTTAGTCATAAAGACTGGTAAGCCCTATCTACTATTAGTATATAAACTAGTAAAGTTAACCGGCATGAGGAACTGAGATGAACGTAAGTATGATGACAAGACAGATAAGCTAAACCAAAATAACAGGATGAACTATTGTACCAAGATACACGAGTGTGTCATGATAAACTACGGTGTCAAGATAAATCAAGGTATCACATTGTCAGGTTTCTATCAAGTATACTATCCCAAGGTATCTACCCTGTATAACGTCCCACGGTATCTATCATGTATATTTCCCCTGGTTCTAACATGTATATTTGCTCTGCACCCCTCGTACTAGTATCCCAACCCGCGTCATGTGTTAACTATGAATGTCCCTTGCCCAATGTCATGTAATGGTCCAAGTCAACCTAATATATAGCATATGTAGGTTTTCCCAACTCGTATGTTTCTTTCCATGTATAAGTTCAGTCCTTTGCCGTAGGCCATATGGGCTTTCCCATGTAAACTTTTTATCCTTGAGGTTATTTTGGACTGCTACCCTTGATCTAGTTATGTTTCCTTACCATGAACTATCGCGCGTTCACTTAGGATTTATGCCACCTAGGACCACTAGGGATTATGCTACCTAATGAACGTTTCCGTGTCTCGGTTTGGGTTCAGCCACCTAGGGCCACTAGGGATTATGTCACCCATCAACCGCGCCCTTTATCCCACGTATGTATCGTGAATCGTTTTCCATGTCTAGACGCACATGTTCCTCAATGTGCCATCCGAGTTCCGTGCCAGGGCAAATCAAGAAATACGGAACTCGGTCGGGAGATTTAAGTCGTCTGCTGATGCAGATATCAAGGTCTGTTTTTGTACCCGTGGCTATGGTCCCACGTGACCCCTCCCTCAACTACTGAAAGGCAATCCAAGAAAAATCATGTATGAGAACTACACTAAGGCCCATCGATACCCACTTCCAGATAGCCAACCTCACCCATAACTTGATAGCTAGTATATGGTCATTTGGGAGTTCCCTACCTTTCCGTACGTACACGATTGACTAAAGATGGTAGGTAGCCGGCGACATGCTATCCCGGGGCAAAATCAAGTATCGTCGACTCCATGCTAATCCATCCCAGTCTTTAGGTCGCTCGCATAGCAACCAAGGCATACTCTTGGCTCTCCTACCGCAGACCTTAACCTCTGTGAGGCCGGGTTTCATGGACAACTTTCCACCTCACAGAGGGATACCAAGAGTACCCTCACGTTCCCCGAAGCTTCCGCTTCGTCACCCAGTTCGCTGGAGCTTTTATCCAAGTCAGATAACTTGCTCCTCCTCGTGTTTTAAGCGATGACCTACCGTACCGGGTTACTCATCTATTCATGAACTAGTCCCATGTCCTTGGCTAAGAATTATTACTTAGTTACACTTAACTAAGGTTTACCACTTAGCTTCCTTTCCCCGTTACCCTTGATCAACTACGATTTTCTACCTAGTTCCTTTACTAGGGTTTTTCTTATTGGGTTAAGTGTTGTTATTCAAGTTCATGACTTAACCCTCCTACGAATCATGTCAAGATTGGCTAAGTACTCAAGTTCAAGGCTTAGCCCTACAAGTTGGTTAAGTGTACCAAGAAGCCCATGACTTAACCCTATCAAGTCAAATTGGTTAAGTATTTATTCGTCTTAACCCTATCAGATTATCATGTTAGATTGATTAAGCATAGGTTATCTTAATCCCATCAGATTATCGAGTCGGATTGGTTAAGTATGGGTTAGCTTAACCCCATCCACTAATCGTATTACAATGGTTAAGCCTAATTTTAAAAGGTCTTGTGACTTAACCCTATCAGGTCCACCTATTAGATTGGTTAAGTATAGGTTACTTAACCTCATCAAATTATCATGTATAATTGGTCAAGTATAAGTTACTTAACCCCATTAAATTACCGTGTTAAGTTAGTTAAGTACTGGTTACTTAACCTCATTGAATTACCACGTTTAGATTGGTTAAGTGTTTATCCCCATCGAATTACCGTGTTTAGATTAGTTAAGTGAAGGTTACTTAACCCCATCTAATTACCGTGTTTAGATTAGTTAAGTCTAAGTTACCTAACCCCATCTAATTACCGTGTTTAGATTAGTTAAGTCTAAGTTACTTAACCCCGTCTAATTACCATGTTAGATGAGTTAAGTATGGATTACTTAACCTCATCGAATTTACCGTGTTTAAATTAGTTAAGTGTGGATTACTTAAAACCATCTAATTATCAAGTCGGATTAGTTAAGCGTAAATTACTTAACCCCATCCCTTAATTGTCTTATATGGTTAAGTGTCATTAAGAAATCAAGCCCGGTCCCACTTAACCTACCCATTCGTGTCATATCGGTTAAGTGTCATTAGTCAAGTTTACTTAACCTTATCATGTGGCATTAATTTAATTAATGCACTCTTAACCTCTCACATTAGACCTTGTTGTGGTTACTAGTTAAGCCGGGCGGGTCCGGGTAGTTTTACACCACAACCTAGTCTAACCTCGGGTCTTAAGCGCGACATGACCAACTTCTCACATTGGATCCTATTGTTTGTAGCCACTAGTTAAGCCGGGCGGGTCCGGGTAGATTTATGCTACAAACTCAACCCAACCTCGAGTTGGCCATTTTCATGTTTGGTCTAGTGTCTTGTTACACTTACAACCCATACGTGTCAAGTTTCCAAGTCCCATGCTCATAGCCAAAGTTACATGTTGTCACATTTATACCAATTTACCCAAATCATGTTTCATGTCATTAAAGTTTCCCCATAACCTAACCCCAACGCTTTTAAACTTGCATATACATTCACAACAACGCATAATGGATTAAAGAAGGAACTTGGCAAAGGCATGACAAAAAGGGTATAAGGCCACAAGTTAATCATGGTGGCATATGAGGCGTAAGTGTGTTCATTAACTTGCATGTTACATTATTAAGCCTCAAAAACATGCATAACCTCAAACTTAGCACATAGGTGAATCATGGTGATAAATGACATAGAAAGATGGCTAGAAGTTCGCATATGGCATCACATGTAAGCTATCATAAGGGATATGATAGTTCTCATGTTGCCAAAATGCAACATTCAACATAAAGTTTATATCTTTAAGCCCACAAGATCAAGATAATGACTTTTTAGTCATGATAGGATACATAACATGATAGCATGCAACATACTTAATGTTCAAACCCAACTTACAACATGTCACATTAAGTTTAAAGTTAATATCTAAGAGTAGGAAGAGGGCTTACAATGCTATGAAGGCACAAATCAACATATAAAACAAAGATTGAGACGAAGCCATTCATGCTATCACCGAAAAACCCCAAAAGAACAAGCTCCAAATGAAACCCTTGAGCAAATATCAATAAAAATCCTTGCTTTGAAGAAGAAAGGTTTCAACTTTGGCTTTGAATAAAGCTTATGAGCTCTCATGCAAGATCCTTGCTTTTTGGTCAAGAAAAGGTTGCAACTTTGGCTAGAATGCAACTTAAGAACACTCATACAAGTTTGAAAGCACTTGTATGAACTCACAATCTCTCATAGAAATAGGCTTAGGAATTTTAGCATGAGAGTGGAGGCCATGAGAGAAACAAATTTGACATAGTTTAGTTGTAGGATTGAATAATGGTGATTTAGGCTAGGTTTAGGGGTCTTTTTATAGAGGATTAGGATAGTATTAGCCATAGGATTAACCCTAGATTCAATCCAAGCCATCAAAGCATGTCTTGGGGAAGATGTCAAGTGTAGGAACCATCTAGGGCCTTTAGATTAAAGCTGAACCATGAGAACCATTCAAATGCAAAATCTGAATTTGAGCGAATCGGCCCACGGGTTGACAACCAAACACCCTGGATTAACCCCTAGTTGACCCAGCGAGCTCGGGTCGACCTCAAAAATCGGTCGGTTCGGTTATTCCCCTCTCCCAATTCGCTGTTTTGAACATTTTTACATATTTATTTATTTAATTTTCCATTATATATATATATATATCAATATATATATATATTTCTCTGCGCAACCCATTTCACTTAATTAAGTATACTTTTATTTGTGAATTTTTATGTTCAAATTACGGGGTGTTACATTCTCCCCTCCTTAAAGGATTTCGTCCCCGAAATCTCCAAGTTAGGAAGAACGTATCCTACTATCCATCATCCATCTACTCAAAACATCATCCACAGGCAACCATTGTCCTTAGACGATTTCTAATGCCATATGAACATATGCAGAACGTGTGTGTATATGCTCCTTAGCTAATGCTAATGATCAGGCCTGAATGATCTTTCTAATGCAAAATATGTTTAGTGCCATGAGTCCAACATGTATGCGAATAGTCCTAGTCATATAAGTACTATATGCGTGCACAAACATTCATTCATATGCAACATCCGCATGATAACACATTCAATTTCATCCATAAACAAGTATAAATACTCGTGCATATGCAACATGAAACGTGACCGCGTCAATCTAGTACCTAATGTGTATTCGCGCATCCACGAGCAACCACTTGCAACCATTTGCAACCATATCAATCATAACATGTTTCAAATACATGTTTACATCCATATAGTTCTATCTAAGGTTCCCAAGATAAGACCGAGGAGATAAACAAGACAAACTCCTTACGGGGTTTGTAACAGAAACAGGACCGAGAGGATATCCACCAAGCGATAGCATGCAAGTAAGCCCTACAGGTGAACCAAGGATCAAAGATACACTCTTAAAAAGAGACATGATGCGCGAGTCTGAGCCGCATTTCCACGAACTTAATTCCATTGTGCCTTGACCGCCTTTGACTTCATGATTTCGTAGCTCCTTGATTCCTATTTCCAAGGTATGAGTCGGAACTCTTTTCACTGTCGCCTCTCGTTCCACTTTCATTTATTCTTTATTCTTTCCCTAGTATACTTGGCTCAACCATATCTACGTACTCATGCAAGCTCTCCAAAATTCACTAGTGAATTCTGGATCTCGTTTACCGATGTCAATCCATGTTAACACGTGAACTTACTAGGGTGGTTCCTATAACCCATGCTCAAGTGGAATAAACCATCCGTCTTATTGGCGGACGTTACTCGATTGGATCAGAGATTTCCGATAAATGCATCAAGAGATTCTAGGTAACTAACCATGACAGAACCCAAAAGGTTACACGAGATCTCGAAGGTATTACCAAAGCAAGCCAAGAGTCTGACTACCTTCTTTTCAAAACCGAGAATGGTATCCCTTACTGGATAACCACTTTACCCCTAGAATCCATCCATGGCTCAACAAATAGAAGTATTGCTTCTAATCTCAACACTTGGCGTAGACGTTCTCAAATCCAGCAAGTCATGAATAAATGGACCAACTCTCCAACCAGATTTTGGGATAAAACTGGGATCCTTTACCATGCTAGTACTAAGGTGCAGAGACTCAACTATCCAAGCAGACTTAAATGATTCGATGATCAAGACAAAGTCTGGGCGGGATGATAGAAAAGAACGACTAAACCTTTACCAGAAACGGTACCATTTCTTTTAGGTACCCTAGAAATGGGAGCGTACAATTGCCCTCTCCGATGATCTTGTCCTTGTCCTCCTTGATGGACTAAGCCATAGCAACAGTTGCTTATCCTTAAGCTCGCGTCCTTTATCCTTACTCTTATTATCCTTCCTTGTACCACGGCAACATGTCTCTCGAGAACCACCTCCATCTCACGGGAAAATACTTACGTAGCTAGACAAGGATTAGTCGCAGTTAGAACTACTGTGACTACAGATGGAGGGAAGAAAGGAAAAGAGATTCGATCAAGGAAACAAGGGACAGTGCTAATGGATTTTGGGGAATAGCCTTTAAAAAAAATGCTTCTTTGTAAACGGATTTTCAAATAGTTTTCAGAAGGTTTTAAAAAAAATGCATCCCATGTGAACACTTGGTTTTTCTTCATAAATCCTGTCAATGGTGCAGCTACCTTGGAGAAATCCATGACAAACCATTAATAATAGCCTTCCAATCCAAGGAAACTCCCAAAGTCTACAGCATTCTTAGGTCGATCCCAGTCCTGGATTGCTGCCACCTTAGCGGGGTCAACTGCTATCCCATTTCTTGAAACAACATGGCCTAAAAATCTCACTTCACTCTTTCAGAAGTCACACTTCGAAAACTTAGCTTTCAGTTGATGCTTTCATAAGATTTCCAAAACAACTCGTAAGTGTGTCTTATGCTCTTCCTCATTCCAAGAATAAACTAAAATATCATTCACGAACACAAGCACAAGCTTGTTCAACTGATATTTAAAAACCCTACTCATAAGATCCATGAAATGTGATGGTGCGTTAATCAAACCGAATGACATCACCATCCACTCGAAGAAACCAGATGGTGTCCTAAAAGCAGTCTTCGGCACACTATCCTTCGCCGCCCTCAACTGGTGGGATCCCGTTGCCAAATCCTTTTGAGAAAACACCTTAACCATGTGAAGCTGATCGAACAAGTCATCTATCCTCGGCAATAGATACTTGTTATTCTTTGTCACCTTGTTCAGCTCAAGATAATCCACACACAATCTCAACGATCCGTCAGCCTGGGTTGTAAACACAACTGTGCACCCCATTCGGATACACTCCTCCGAATGAATCCTTTTCCCAAAAGGTCACAAACCTGCACCTCTAACTTTTGTTGTTCCTTTGGCGCCATTTGCTTAAGTGGCATAATGATAGGTCTAGCACCCTCAACCAAATCAATTCTGAACTCAATCTCACAATGCGGTGGCAACCCTTAGACCTCGTCAAAGACATCGTCAAACTTACTAGCGACCGGCAACGATGACAAGTCATTCCGTGGAAATCACAAGAGGAATTCGAAGACACCATCTTCTGGCTTACACCGAATCACAACCATTCATTGTTCCACATTTCTGACCGTCACCTTGAGCTTCTCGCAATCCACTTTTGCCGCATACCTCTTGAGCCAGTCCATACCCAAAATAATCCCAAAGCCAGCGAAGTTCAAAACAAAGCAATCACATACAGAGGAGAAACCATGACTCGGTCACTCTACAACATTAAAATAGCGATTAATGACTAATTCAGCCTATTAATGACTAGCCAATCATGAACAGAATTTTGTGAAATATTAAAATAGCGATTCCTCCCAAACCGCTGAACCAAATCTTTAATGGGACTACTCTACAGAATTGGAAACATCATTTCCTTTCCAATGAAATCGATATCAGCACCTAATTCAATCCTAGTCAAAAGTTATGTCATGTACAAAAGGGACAGGGGAAAATGGTCACAAATAAAATGGGTAAAAATTATGGACATGTCTCACATCCCCATAAACAACATATTAAAAACATGAGAATGATCTAACCCCCAGGTAATAAAATAAAAATATTTTACGATCCTCCGATACGTAAATACGGGTCGTTACAGTTGTACTAATATATACACACAAATTCAAGTTGAATGGAATATTTCAGTCACTTTTTTATCAGTCGTATATTATTCCATATATTAATATTATAATTTTAATTTCAAACAATATTACATATATATTTAACATACAATTTTTTTAAGTGTAATTCTTTCATATGGGCTTAGATTCTGACATATTATATATGAAAGTTGATCAGAATTTCATCACAATTACAATTATGGTATTTACTGGGCCAAATTCTTGATGCTGCAAAATCCCATTTTTCGGCCCATTAAAATATTATCACCTTGTTGTAAATTTTCATTATTTATTATTATTATTATGTTTTAGGTTTATTTTTACGGGGTGTTACAGGGGTGCTACCTGCAAAGTGTAACAAGAGTCGGAAACTCTCCTGTGAAGCTGAGAAAGTAAGCCAAGACTTGACGCTTGCTGCACTATAGTCATCTTCTAGCGCAACCTTTTTGTTGAGGAACATAGAACCATTCCAGTCTTATGTCCCCCAACATGTTGAATCCCTCCTTTATGATTTTCTTGCCTTGGGCAGACTTAAAGTACAATAATGAAGGAGGGGTTACGCTCAATATCATCGAAGGTTGGTTCTTGGCTTAGACGTTCCATGTATACAACATACAATGAGAAGATATAGGAATATGTTGTAGAGTGAAGTTGCATGGACGCCAACTTCATGCAGCGGAGAAAATTGATAATGAACAAACTGAATGGAGAAACATACGCAACCATGCACATTTGTTGGCTTATTCTCATGAAGCCTTCTAGAGGGTTATGGGTAGTCTCGACTTGAGTTGGATCCCGAATATTCTCCCAAGGAACCCTATGTTTTTGGTACAATCTTCTCAACGTCCCTTCATCCATGCTATTGGGCCAAGAATCAGTTGGGTTATCCAGAAAGAGGGCCCTAAACAACATATCATGAGATCCTTTTTCTTCTACTCCTTTCTCCTCCTATTCTAAAGAAGTTTATTCTTCAGAAGTGCTTGTATCTTCGTCATGAGGTAGGATGAAAAATTACGAGTCATCGTCATCTGACTCAGTCCCACAGTTAGAGCGTTTTTCGGGATCGTGTTGAGCAATCTTTTCCTTCTCTGCCTTAGAAAATCCGATGGAGTATCTTCCAGACATGTTTATTGTGCTACCTAAGAAACATTATTGGTTAGAGTGAAGAACTTTAACCCCTCATGTGTGTACTATTACAGTGTGTGTAGTGGAAGTGTGCCTATAACTCCCCATAATTTAAAAAACATTAAAACGATAAACTAAAGAATACTTAATTTAATTTTGGTAATTAAGTAAAACGGACTGTACCATTGCTTTGTCTTGGAATTATGGTTCAGAAAGACTCCGAGTATGCGTAAAACAGACATCATATGAAGAAGATATTAAGGTTAGAAATTTGTATGCATATAAGAGAAATATATATAAACAAAATAAAACTAGAATTTCAAAAAAAACTCAGAATCAAAGGCGAGAGTCGAACGTGAGATCTGGACCCGTTGGGGGTCGACCCACACCCCAGGGGGATCGACCCATAGGTCGACCCACTCAAGGGTGTGTCGACCCTAGGGTCAACCCCTTGGTCGACCCACCCTAGATCTACCTAGGTTCATTTCCTGAACCGGGCTTGTTTCTGAGCGAGATTGGTTGGCGGTAGGCTATATATAGGACAACATTTCTATTGTTTTTATACATCTAAAATAATGGAGATAACGAGATGCTGCCCTAGCTTGGATTGAATTAGCTTATTTCTCTTCAACAATGGCATACACGTATACATTAATCTCTACTACAACTTCAACATATCATTCTCTTTTCTTTAAATCCAGTCCCTATGAATTCATGTTATTTTTAGATATAAACATTTAATAATTAATACTGGCGTGTTTATAAATCTAGATCTAAATCTATGCTTGTTAAGAATCTGATTCGCACCTAAACAGTTCTGCTATCACATATATTATTCGGTAGACCTGATCTACTATTCAGTTCTTATATGCCTATTTTCGATATGTCTGTTTCTGTTATCTTATGTCCATTATGTTATTATTCCTATTTTTTTCCTCTTCCTCTCTCATTTCTTTTTATTTTATAGTCAGACTACCTCCGAGCCCAGGTCAATATCGCTGAAATATGCGTACGAACGAAATTAGGTTAAATTGGGAATGGTAATTTATGGGCATAATTTATACTATGAATCATGGCTGGGATTTGGGGGCATAAACCATAATGTGAAATATGACTAAAATTAGGGGTATATCTTAGACTGTGAATTATGACTTGTAGTTTGGGCCATATAAACCTGTATGCTTAACTTAAGATTAAGCGGAACGTGTAAATAAACCTGTAAGTAACCTACGAAACATGTTGGGGGTTAGGCATACTTGTTAACCTGCAATACTTAACCTATTAAATTTGTGGAGGTTGTATACATGTAAATCTGTTTATCTGTGGCTTGTTTAATCTATGGGTGGGGTTAAGTAAACATGTTGAATCTGTGGGGTTAAGTAAATTTGTCTAATATGTGGGGGGTTATATAAACCCGTTAAACTTAACCTGTGGAAATCCTAGTTGGTTGGGGATACAAGCCTAAGTGGTGGCTTGTGTCATCTATTGTATGGGACCCATATTAGTCAATAACCCATTTTGGAATTAAAAGGGGATCCCACACTAGTTAGGGGTCATGGCATGCTTACAGAGCTAAGTATAGGAGGTTCATTTTGGGAGAGGTGTACTGATGGCACATTCCAACATAGTCATGTACGTGCATGGGTCCGGCTTTCTTGGAAAAAATAAGCCGCTATAACACCAGTAAATAGGTTTGTATCCTTCTGGTGGTTGCCACTTTAGGAAGTAATACACCCTACTATGGGGCCAACACAGGGTATTTACGTAGTAGGGAGCCGATCGCTTGGGTAGTAATTAAGGTACGTCTAGTCCTGTTTAGGTACATGTTATTTCTGGTTAGGGTAACACTCGTTATTTCAGTTTAGGTACCTGTTATTCCTGTTTAGGGTAAAACCCATTACTAGAAGTACACCTAAGTCTACTATTTTGTTTATGTTGTGATCAATATGTTCTGGTTAAGTAATTGAAAAACACTTAATGTGGTATACTAGTATCGGTGCAGAGAAAAGTATTTGAGAAGCATAGTCTATTTTGTTTATTCTATTGATCATGTCCATCCTGTTCATAACTGTATATGATACTGTTATCTCTCATCTATTTTATATGTCTGTCATGAAACTTTTACTTATTTATATGCTAAAAGTAAATGGACTCGTCATACATTATGTCTGACCCGTTTTGTTTCCTCTTCTCTCTTTTCCTCCCACCCCCCTAAGTTCTCAAGGTGGGAACGCTCTGGCTTGACTCTGTTTCTGCTTGGATTTGGATTTGCTTCTATGTACCGCTTTGACTATTTTTCTACTTGTTTATGACTACTTATGGGGACTATGGCTTTTTATTTCTGTACTCTGATGGTTTTTAGCGCAAGGCAGATGTTTTTATTTGTTGTATTTTATTTCAGTTTGATGTTGTAACTGGATTTTGAGACCATAATTTTTTCTATTGAAAAATAAAGTTTTAAATTTCCACTATTATTTTATATATCTGTATTGTGATGTTCTGTTTATGTTTACCTATAACGCCTCACTGAACTTAATGCATTATGTTAAAGAGTGACACTAACGGATGTGGAGTGTCATATTTGGTATCAAAGCTAAAGATTACAAGATCGGATATAAGGCTTTGAAAATTGTTTTCAAAAGGTTTCAAAAATAAAATATTTCCAAAGGAAAAGTCTTTTATTGAAAAACATATTCCCCAAGCCGTATAAAATATCTTTCGATTCTCTATTTGAATCTCTTTTCCCTTTTCTTTCAGCATGTCTGGGGAACTGAATCTTCCTGAGGGCATTCAGATACCGGCCTGGTTCCATAGGTATCTTAAGGCACCGACGCCTACCGAAGGCCAAACAGGCTCCCCTTCCCCATCTGCAGCCGTTGTTCCTCCTCCTCCACGAGCGGACAATTTCTCTAAGATATGCAAGGATTTCTTTTGCTATGGGAGGAAAGCCATTCCGAGGAACTAAGAACTTCGTGGAAGCAAAGAATTGGCTAAAAGAGACGAAGAACTTATTTGAGCTTTTCGAGGTAGATGACCGTAGAAAGATACAGTTTCCTACATGGCAGCTTAAGCACAAGGCTTTATTTTGGGGGGAAGTGACGCAAGCAGGGCGTCCAGTGGAGACTTGGGATTTCCGACAGAGGTTCGAGACTCTCTCTCAGGTTGAAGAAAGTATGCAGATGGAGAGGTTTTTGGCACTTAAGCATGGAAATATGTCTGTTAAAGAATATGTCAATAAGTTCAATCAGTTGGCAAGGTTTGGTCTGGAGTTGGTGAATACTTTGCACAAGAAATCTTTAAGGTTTGCAAGAGGATTGAACCATCCCCTTCAAGCATTGGAATTATCTCACATTCCGATGGGGGCTACTTTTGAGAGGTTGGTTGATATGGCATTGATGCACGAAGATGGAAAAGAGGAGAAATAGGAGGCTAAGACTGATAAGACACAAAACAAGAAAGTGTAGCCTAAGAAAGAACAGCAAAAGAAAGGCGGAAAGAATAACAAAGCTCAAGGCAAGAAGAAATGTCATGGTTGCGGGAGCTTGGGTCATTTGGTCAAAGATTGCAGAAAAAGGAAGAATTCTTGCTTCTATTTTGGTGAGGTCGGACACTATTGTAGGAAGTGCCCAAAAAAGCAAGGACAGGGCCAAAGGGCAGGATCTTCTGGAGGGCAGGTGCATGCTCTCAAGGCCAGTGTACCGGACAAAGGTAGGAAAGTTTATGTTGAAGGTTTGATTTCTCTTTCCGATCATCCTATTAGGACTCTTTTTTATTTTGGGGCTTCTCTCTGTTTTATATCTGATTATGTGGTTGAGTCTCTGCACCTTAGTACTAGTATTGTTTCTGATCTTGTTATTGTCTCAAATCCCATTGGGGACACGACTCATCTGTCTATGATTTGTCAGTATTTGAAGATATCGGTGTTGGGCGTTGAGTTTGAGTGCGACACGTATGTGCTTGGTTTTATGGATTATGGTCTGATTCTAGGGATGGATTGGTTAGCCATGTATGGTGTCATTCTGGACTATGAGAAGAGGCTCGTTAGACTTTTGACTTGCCGGGTAAGGACTCTCGAGATTTCCTGTGAGCCAAAGGGGTCTGTTATGCTTATTTTCCTAGAATCGGTTGATGCTTCTATCAATGATTTGTGATCTTACCTATTGTCTGTGAGTATCCGGATGTTTTTGAGGAGGTTAGAGGATTACCTCTATGGCGCGATATTTATTTTCGGATATACTTGATAGATAATGTGAAGCCAGTCGCATTGCCTGTGCGCCACATGGCTCCTAGGGAAACAAGGGAGCTTAGCAAGCAAGTAGGGGAGCTACTTGGAAAGGGGTTTATTAGATGAAGCATATCAGAATGGGGTGCTTCGGTCATTTTTGCAACTAAGGAAAATGGCTCACTTCGCTTATGTGTGGATTACAGGGAGTTGAATAATCTCACTAAGAAGAATAGGCACCCACTTCCGAGGATGATGATCTGTTTGACCAGCTTGTTGGTGCATCTATTTTCTCTGAGTTAGAATTGGCCATGGGGTTTCATCAATTGAGGGTAGCCGCGGAAAGTGCAGACAAGACCGCTTTCATAACTCCAGATGGTTTCTTTGAGTGGCTAGTCATGCCATTTGGATTGGCGAATGCATCTGCGCATTTTATGGATCTAATGATTAGGGTGTTCCGGGAGTTTCTGAATAAGTTCATCGTGGTCTTTGTGGATGACATTTTGATCCTCTTGAGGAGCGAGGAAGAGCATGCCCTACATTTAGGGGAGGTTCCGAGGACTCTCCGAGCACACTAGCTTAAGGCAAAATTCTCCAAATGTCACTTTTGGAGAGAGGAAGTAAGATTTCTAGGGCATGTAGTCTCCAAGGATGGGATAGCAGTAGATCCCACGAAAGTAGTTGCAGTTTAAGGTTCCAAAGAATGCAACGAAGTTGAGGAGTTTTCTCGATTTAGCGAGCTATTATAGGAAGCTTATCAAGGGCTTCGCAAAGATATCAGCCCCACTTACCAAGCTGGTGAAGAAGAGTTTGACCTTTTCTTGGAGCATTGACTGTGAAGATGCTTTTCAGCGGTCAAAGAGGGCTCTGGTAATAGCCCCAGTTTTGACTTTTCCTGATGGGACAAAATTGTTCACAGTGTACACTGATGCATGTGCTACAGTGCTCGGTGTCGTCTTGGTGCAAGAGGGGAGGGTAGTATGCTATGATAGTAGATAGTGGAGAGTGCATGAGAAGAACTACCCTACCCAAGATCTGGAGTTGGCTGCTACAGTGTTTGCGCTTAAGACTTGGCGACATTATCTACTTGGAGAGAGGTTCAAGTTGTACACGGATCATAAATCTCTCAAGTATCTGTTCTCGCAAAGGGATCTCAACTTGAGATAGCAGAGATGGATGGAGTTCCTAGCGTTCTATGATTTTGAGATAGCATATACCTCTGGTAAGGGTAATGTGGTGGCGGACGCATTGAGTGGGCAGAGGATGACTTTGAGTCCTCTATTCGTAGAGAGGCGAATCTTGGAGTACATATCGACCTTCGATTTTAGGCCATCTACGGATCTTATGCCTGGGTTGTTGGCATCCTTAGAGGTGCAGCCTACTCTTATGGATCAGATAGGATCTTCGCAACGAGAAGACCCACAGATAGCAGACATCTTGGAGAGGCTCAATAGAGAAGGGACTTCGAGTCACCTCAGTAGATATTCCACAAATGATAGGGGTGGTTGCGATGGGATGGAAGGCTTTGTGTTCCCCGAGTTGGGATTCTGTTGAAGACAGTCATTGAGGAAGCCCATCATTCTAGGATGACTATCCATCTGGGCGGCGACAAAATGTATAGAGATATGAAGAGGGTTTTCTTTTGCGCTGGGATGAAGAAAGATGTAGCAGAGTTTGTCTCTCGATGTTTAGTTTTCCAGCAAGTTAAAGCTAAGCAAAGGAAACCTGGTGGTTTGCTTCATCCTTTGGAGGTCCCACAGTGGAAGTGGGAGAGCATCTCTATGGATTTCATTGATGGTTTGCCTAGATCAAGGAAAGGCAATACTGGTATTTGGGTTATAGTACACAGGCTTACTAAGAGCGCTCATTTTATTCCTGTTAAGAGTAAGAGAACGACAACATGGTTGGCATAAGTTTATCTTTGTAAGATAGTCCGTTTACATGGAGTACCCTCTAGCATTGTGAGTGATCGTGGCCCCATCTTCACTAGTGAGTTCTGGAAGAGCCTGCAAATGGAATTGGGTACACAACTATGTTTGAGTACCGCTTATCACCCTCAGACCGATGGGCAGACCGAGAGGGTGAATAGAGTTCTTGAGGATCTTTTAAGGCTGCGTATCCTAGACTTCAGAGGAACTTGGGAGGAGCATCTCCCATTGGTTGAATTCGCCTACAACAACAGTTATCAAACTAGTATAGGCATGGCACCCATCCGGGCATTGTATGGATGACCTTGTAGATCACCTACTTGTTGGTGGGAGTCTACCGAAAGACTTCTACTTGGACCTGAGATGATTAGAGAAACTTTAGAAAAAATTGATCTTATCCGCAGACGCATGAAGACAGCTCAGGACAGACAAAAGTCCTACGCAGATAAGAGAAGGAATGATATTGAGTTTGAGGTGGGAGACATGGTTTTCATCAAAGTATCACCTTTGAGAAATGTGGTTCGCTTTGGATCTGTAGGAAAATTGGCGCCAAGGTTCGTAGGGCCATTTCCCATAGTGGAAAGGATAAGTCAAATGGCCTATATAGTAAAGCTACAAGAGAGATTGGCAGGTGTTCATGATGTTTTCCACGTTTCTCATTTGTGGAAGTGTCTGCATGATACAGCAGAGGTTGTTGAGCCGAGCATGCTTGAGGAAATAGAGGTAGAACAGGAGGCGACAGTTAGACAAGTTCCTACCCGTATACTTGGATCAGAGGTTAAGAAACTTCGCAACCGAGAAGTCAAATTGATGAAAGTTCAATAGGGAGAAGACTGCGATGATGCAACTTAGGAGACTGAAGACAAGATTCGCGATTCATACCCTTTCCTTTTCAAGGGTATGTTCTTAACTTCTTTTTCCACGCTTTAATTAGTACTTATTTCTGTCATTCGTATGTATCCTATCGATCGAATTTTCGAACTTTAGGTAGAAAACCAATGGGTGTAAAAATGTGTTTGAAACATGTTATGTTTGATGGATGCAAGTAGATGCAAGTTTTTGCTAGTGATTGCTTGTGGATGCATATACACACACTAGGCATTAGATCGGCTTAATCACTTACATATTGCATATGGATGTGTGTCCATTAGGACTTTATATGGATGAAAATGGATGTGTCATCATATTGATGTTGCATTTGAATGAGTGATTGTGTACACATATAGAACTTACAAGTTATACTAGGATTATTTGCATACAATTTGGTTACATGGCACATACATAAATTACATTAAGGATGTCAACTGAATTAGTAGACCGCCTGATTTCTCGCATTAGTGTAAGGACATATACACACACTATTGCATGTGTTCATACAAGCATTAGAAAAATCTTAAGGACAATGGATGCTTGTGGATGATGGATGAGTAGATGGTTGTGGTTGTTAGGATAATAACATTCTTCTTATCTTGGAGATTTCAGAGACGAAATCCTTTAAGTAGGGGATGTAACACCCCGTAATTTCAAAGACATTAAAACGATAAACTAAAGAATAGTTAATTTAATTTTGGGAATTAAGTAAAATGGATGGTACCATTGCGTTCATCTCGGAATTCTGGTTCAGAAAGACTCCGAATTTGCGTAAAACAGACATCGTACGAAGAAGATATTATGGTTAGAAGTTTGTATACATATAAGAGAAATATATATAAACAAAATAAATCTAGAACTTAAAAAATATTCAAAATCAAAGGCGGGAGTCAAACACGGGATCTGGACTCGTTGGGGTCGACCCACTCAAGGGTGTGTCGACCCTAGGGTCGACCCCTGCGTGGACCCACCCCAAAACTTCCTAGGTTCATTTCCTTAAACTGGACTTGTTTCTGAGAGAGATTCGTTGGTGATAGGCGATATATAGGACAACATTTCTATTATTTTTATTCACCTAAAGCAATTGAGACAACGAGATGTTGCCCCAGCTTGGGTTGAATTAGCCTATTTCTCTTCAACAACAACATATACATATATAGGAATCTCTACTACATCTTCAACATATCATTCTCTGTTCTTTAGATCCAGTCTTTGAGAGTTCGTGTTATTTTTAGATATAAACATTTAACAAGTAATCCTGGTATGTTTATAAATCTGGATCTAAATCCATGCCTGTTAATAATCTGATTCGCACCTAAACAGTTCTGCTATCACATGTATTATTTTGTATACCTGATCTACTATTCAGTTCTTATATGCCTATTTCCGATATCCTATTTCTGTTATCTTATGCCTATTCTGTTATTATTCCTATTTTTGTTCCTCTTCCTCTCTCATTCCTTTTTATTTTTATAGCCAGGCTACCTTCGAGCCTAGGCTAATATCGTTGAAATATGCGTACGAATGAAATTGGGAATGGTAATTTGGGGGCATAATTTTACTATGAATCATGACTTGGATTTGGGGGCATAAACCATACTGTGAAATATGACTAAAATTAGGGGCATATCATAGACTATGAATTATGACTTGTGGTTTGGGGCATATAAACCTGTAGGCTTAACTTCAGATTAAGAAGAATGTGTAAATAAACCTGTAAGTAACCTATGAAACATGTTGGGGGTTATGCATACCTGTTAACATGTAATACTTAACCTGTAAAATATGTGGGGGTTATATAAATATAAACCTGTTTATCTGTGGCTTGTTTAATCTATGGGTAGGGTTAAGTAAACATGTTGAATCTGTGGGGTTAAGTAAATCTGTTTAATATGTGGGGGTTATATAAACCCATTAAACTTAACCTACAGAAATCCTAGTTGGTTGGGGATACAAGACTAAGGGGTAGCTTGTGTCTTCTGTTGTGTGGGAACCATATTAGTAAGTAACCCATTTTGGTATTTAAAGAGGACCCCACACTAGGTAGGGGTCAGGGCACGCTTACTGAGCTAATTATAAGAAGTTCATTTGGGGAGAGGTGTTCTGATGTGCGTTCCAATGGAGCATCTGCATGCATGGGTCCGACTTGCTTGGGAAAAAAGTCGTTATAACACCAGTAAATAGGTTTGTGTCCTTCTGGTGGTTGCCACTTTAGGAAGTAATACACCCTACTGTGGGACCGACACAGAGTATTTATGTGGTAGGGATCTGATCGCTGGAGTAGTAATTAGGGTACATCTAGTCCTGTTTTTGTTATTTCTGGTTGGGGTAACACCCGTTATTTCAGTTTAGGTACCTGTTATAGTTGTTTAGTGAAAAATCCGTTACTAGAAGTACACCTAAGTCTACCATTATGATTATGTTGGGATCATTCTATTCTTATTAAGTAATTGGAAAACACTTAATGTGGTATACTAGTATCGCTCCAGAGAAAAGTGTTTGAGAAGCATGGTCTATTATGTTTATTATACTTATCCTATCCATTCTGTTCATAAGTGTTATATGATACTGTTATCTCTCATCTAGTTTAAATGACTATCATGATACTTTTACTTATCTATATGCTAAAAGTAATTGGACTCGCTAGACTTTATGTCTGACCCATTTTGATTCCTCTTCTCTCTCTTCCTCCCCCTCCCCCAAGTTCTCAGGGTGGGAATGCTCAGGCTTGACTAGGATTCTCTCTTCTATTTCTGCTTGGATTTGGATTTGCTTTTATGTGCCGCTTTGACTATTCGTCTACTTGTTTATGGCTACTTATGAGGACTATGGCTTTATACTTCTGTACTCTGATGGTTTTAGCGCAAGACAAATGTTTTTATTTGATGTATTTTATTCCAGTATTTCAGTTTGATGTTGTAACTAGATTTTTAGACCACAATGTTTTCTGCTGAAAAATAAAGTTTTAAATTTCAAATGCTACCTTATATATTTGTCTTGTGATGTTTTGTTTCTATTTACCTATAACACTTCATCGAGCTTAATGCATTCTTTCAAAGAGTGACATTTATAGACGTGGAGTGTCACAATGCCAAAATAACGACATAAACAAAGCATTAGAAGTATGCGTTAATTTGACTAAGAAGACCATTGTTCCCACCCGTCTCGCCGTATCGCGCTTGTCACTAGAGATATGTCGTATCTTAGTTGGAAGTATTGTTCTGAAGTTCAGATAGTCCAAAGTCATATGCAACATCAAGTTTGTATGCTAGTTCTGATATGCTCTATCCTAACTTTCCAGATATTTATTCAAAATTAGTACATTATCAATGTTGTTGTGGTCATTGAGTTTTGTTGAAATTGGGTGTTGAAGGTGGTTTAAGTTTAAGTCGGCCTTCCCGGATTGATTATGCTAGATTAAGCTCCTCTGATCGATCAGCACCCAGATCGACCTCTCTCCGGATCGATTAACATCCATGTCGAGCAGGGACTTGTGGAAATTTCCTGCTTTGGTCCCTTCCGGGTCAACTAACAACCTTATCGAACTAGAGACCAAAATTTCCCCTTCTCTAATCTTCTTTGATTCGATCACTCCTTCGGTCCCACCCGGATCGAATGATGACTATGTCGAATTGATGATAGAAAGCTTCCACCATACTTCAACTTCTCTACAAACCTCCCCCAAACTTCTATTTGGTTCGATCAAAGACAATATCGATCTAAATATGCCAACCCTTTGCTACCGAAAGATCCAACTTTTCTAAACTCCTTTGTTCTGTTCCACTGCCTTCATGGACCCTACAATACGACTACAGAGGCTTCGATCTTTTCCCATCGTTTTCCTCAACGATCCAACACCATCAGTGCCTCCATAGTTACCACTCCGTCGCCTCAACCACTCTGACCATCTTGCGACACCACAGTGACATCAACACCGCCGTTGGTGACGTCTCCGACACTACAACGATGGAGACAAACTCAAGAACTCAAGACATGAATCAATAATTTAATTTGCGTGAAATCATGAATAAAATCATTGAATAAACAAATTGAAGCCCACCTAGATCGGTTTATATTTGAAGATCGAGGACGATAATTGAGTTGAATAAGAATTTGAGAATTGCTAACATACTCGGTTCGAAATAGTAAAAGTAACAAAAGAAATAAATGTGTGGAATCAGTATAAATAGGGAAAGAAGAAAGACTCCTCGTCTTCTTTCCGAAATGACAAGTTAACTCCGTCCAATCCAAAATGGTTCGGATCGATAATGTCGATCCGAGGCAGTTCGACAAGTTCGACTATGTCGAGTCGAAGCTTGGTTTGACAATCGATCCGAAATAAAGAAAAGAGAAGAGAAAAGAAAAGAAAGAAAATTTCATACTATCTCATGACTTGGACGACTATACGATACACCGACTTGTATGTGACATATGGTCTGACCTGACCATGCACTTGACTTATGCAAAAAGACGACGTCGTGTGGCAATGACATGTGTGTGTACAATCACTTGTAGGAGCCAACGACTTGACACGACTTGTGATAAGTAAATTTGACCTCTTGATTCGACAAGGTTTAAATAGTAACTGTTTCATCTCAACTGCTCCACTCAAAAACTTTAGCTCGATAAGCACCATCGAATGCAATGCAATACATAATCAGCTATTTATACAAAGCAGAAGAATCCAAATGCCATGATACTCAAAAAAACACAACTGTGTGATATTACTTTCTTGAGATTGGATGACGTACCAAGGAGGTGCAGTTCAGCTTATTCAAAGCACATCCCGCCTGCGATGCAATGTACTTCTGGGGATAAAGTGTTGACTTGCCTTTCGACATGGTCGTCAATGACATAAATTTTCATGGTCATGACGCTTTAAACTTAGAGAAGAACGTTTATGCACTAATGAGATCGAGCGAGACAATCACAATATTGTGTTGTCCCTGGTTCAACCCAAGCTCGGCTTGACCAAGTTGAAGCTTTGGGAAATCCGGATCGATATGCTCTGGTTCGATAAAGATGCTACCACAAAACTTCGGCTCGGTAAATTCGAAGACCCCAGTTCGACATACTCTCGGATTGACTATGTCGATCTGACGATATACGATCCGAGGATATATTAGCCAGGAAGAAATATCCACGTAAAAGCACTCCAGCAGCGAGAAGACAACGTATATTTTCTCCATGAGCTCCGGATTGATAGCCACGTGGCCCTATCGAACCGGGCATGACTCCAGCCTGTAAATAACCATTAATGGATACGAAAAATGGACTTCTGGGATCTCTACTTCATTTTATTCTCTCAAACAACATTGTACTCGAGATTATGATTATCTCCACCATTGTAACTCCAAGTTTCTTATATTATTATAAGAATTATAAAGAGAACGTAGTTCATTCAACGTCGAACCACTATAAATTGTGTGTGCTCATTTCTTCCTCATTTTAATTTATTATTTCTTCATTTATTATCTCTTCATATAACGTGTGGGTGTTTATGCCACTTTTTTTCAAACAACTTTTATCAAGTGGTTATTGTTAGCATGCATGCATTAAGGTGAGCATCTTCGGATGCCTCTAGATTTAACGGGATACAGCTTGGAAGTTCTCAGAAGTATTGCAAGTTTTGCATGGACTCTCAAGAATATTTTATCTAGAGGTCACCTTAAATATAGAGGAAGTATCTTCCTAGTCATATTGGATAAATTAATTTTACAATTTCAATTCGGGTATGAGTATTAATGTAACAACCCAGTATTTTACAAAGGTTAATTTGAAATTTCTATATGTATTTTGAATTTAATAATGTTTAAATATTAGTAATTCTCTTATTTGTTTTGAATAAATAATTTTTTTTTTTTTGAGAATATTTTTTTTGAGATCTCATAAGTTTTGTTATCTAATTTTTATTTTTATTTTAAAAAGATTAATTCTTTAGTACATAGCATTTGTACAAACATCTTTTGAGCATTTAAAATCCATATTTAAAGATATGATGATTTCTATATTCAATAAGTAATATTATTTTGATATATATAGTGTTTTATGTATTACGTATATTTAATATACAAAGTTATTTTTTTTAGTTATAGTAACATATAGTAATATATTCAAAAAGATAATTATTCTATTTAAAACTAAATTTAATGTTTATATTTGTTAAGTGATTTATATTCGATAACATCTAGTAATGTTAATACATTTTGTAAAAATAATTTATTTGAGATGTTATGTATAACATGAGATTTTGTAGCAATTTTAATAAAAAGATTATTTTATAACAATATGTGCATATCAAATTTTCGAGTATAAACTTTTATATATATATAAAAAAAAAGGCTATGAACATTAAATGTCTATTTTAACTATTTTATGAAAATTAAATTCTTAGGTAATATTATTTTTAACGTAAAATGTTATATGATTTGGTACATTTTATATAAGAACCTATTTTAATTTATGTAAATATATTTTTAGGTGTTATATGAAGTATAGTAACGTTTCATATTATAGCTACATACATATAAGTGTTAAAATGGTTTCATATATGAATGTTACAATGTTGTTACCATAAATTAGAATTTCATAAATAAATAAATGTGCAAATTTGGCAAACATGCATTTAATTGAATTTTTATTTGGACAAGTGTTTTATGACTTGTCATTATGCATGAAATAATTTATGGTATGGAGACAAGTGTTCACTTATATGGCATTTTGCATGTAATTGAATTTTGTAAATAAAACATGTGTCCCCATTACCAAAGACAAATATACCCTTAATTCACACTGTATAGAGACGCACGCATCTTCTCCACCGTATTCATTTCCTTTCCTCCTCACTATTCTCACGCATTTTCTCTTTTGCAAATTTTTCTCTTCACCGTACACTTCGCACTCCCTTCTTTCTTCCCCACCTACTCGCTCGGCCTTCAACTCCACTCAGCGCCCTCATTTCCCAAGCTCAACGCCACTTTCCCTTAACTGAAACCACCTTCTAGTCCAACAGCCACCTTTCCTCTCTCCTTCCCTTTGAAATCAGTCCACTCCCTTTACCAAACCGCACCACCAGAGCTCCACTTCCCCACGTTGCAAACCTTGACCGCAACTCCTCTCTCCTGTAACAGCAATCCTCCTCCGCCAGTGTCACCGCAGCTTCACCCCAAAACTCCAAAGCCACCTCGACTTTAGCAGTCTACTTTCGGCCTTCCCTTCCCACTTGTAGTCGTTCGTTCCCTCTTTCAATGTAGCGAGCCTCCCTTTCCCATTTGTAAGAACAATACCGCACTTCACTTTTCCTTTAGTTTTAATGTTCGCCCCTTTGAAAAAATAATGAACGAGAAAAACAAGTGAAGTTTGGACGTGCATGTTGGGTTTGACGGTGCAGGGACTGATGCACACGCAAGTATAGTATTTGGGGTTCAAGAAAAAAAAATAAAAAATAAAAAAAGAGTACGGTGGTTATTTATATTATAATTCAGACGGTGGCATTTGAGAATAATAAACCAACAGTCATATTTTGTTTGGAAATAAAGGATACGGTGGTCATACGCGAGTTGTGGCATTCAAAAAAAAAAAAAAAAAAAAAATATTGGACACAAACAATCTAAAGCTGATTGCAAAGAAGAAAGGTACGAATGAGTCGTGAAGCTTGGGTATTTGCGGAAAGCGTAGAGCGGTGTTCGTGTAAACTTTGTTCGCAGTTGTTGGTAGGCCTTGTTCGCCTTTGGTTGAGAAGTGTACGGGGTTCCGAAGTCCGTTGCGAACAAGACGGTGCGCTTGTCAATTTTTTTTACATTCGGAAGCTGATCCGCGATCGATACCGGGTTCGTCACTGAAATAGGAACGCAATGCTGGTGAGAATTCTAATTTGTTTTTATTTTATTTTAAATTAGTCTTTACGGTTAATTATAATTAGTGTCAATTATAATTGTTAAATATCGTGAATTGTTATGGATGATTGTCACTGCTTGTTCGATGAATGTGTATGTAGTTAAAAACACCATAACACCGAGCGTTATTGACTGTAACGCTCTGCGCACAGTTAATTGATTATTATCATGGTACTTGTGATGAATGGATGTGTGCTCGTCTGTTTGGTCAAGTTATTTGGTTAATTTGGATTGCATACATGCACCGTAGCTGTGTGATTATACGGTTATTCGATTTAAACTCTCCTTCCATTTAAGTGAAGATTTATTTATTAAAAAAATAAAATTTATAAATCTAGTTAAAAAATTTGGATTTAAAACTATTTGGGAATTGACTAAACATTACTTGCATAAGATGGTTTTGAACAATTCTAATCGTTCATTTGTTACCAAAATATCGAAATGAGATCTTGAGAAAATATTCAATATTGATTGCAACGGTTAATTTATTAATCGAGTTTTTAATAAAAATTTTACTGTTTCAATTTAATTTGAAATAAAGAATTAAATGATGACTTTTGGAATAATTTGGAAATGGTAGAACAAAGTTGGAAATATTGTCAATCAAATAAGGTATGAAGATGTGGAAATTGGGAAAATGAATCTTATGCGCATATTTGATGTTTATATGGATTTTGAGAAAATGGTTGAACAAAGTTGGAAATATTGTCAATCAAATAAGGTATGAAGATGTGGAAATTGGGAAAATGAATCTTATGCGCATATTTGATGTTTATAAGGATTTTGAGAAATAATAGAATGGGTTTTAAATTTAATATTATTCAATTTGATTTGAAATGAGAATTGGATTTTTTTTATATAGAAATTTAGAATATAAATGGTTTTCATATCGGGGAAACAAGACTTGAAATATGATTTTTGAAATGAAGATTTGGAAATGTGGAATGATATTGGACTAACTTGATCACGGATTGTAAGGAAAAATATTTTTAAAATTGGAATCAAAATATAATATTAGTTGAAAAGATTTTAACAAATAAATTCTCAAGTTTGATTTTTGTCCTAAATACTATGTTATATTGGTAAATGAACTTACATAGTAGTAAAAATGTTGAATCAATCGTATGTAAGAAGATTCAGAAATAGAATATATACTTGAGAATTTGGTTTCAAAGAATTTGAAATTCATTCAAATGGTAATATTTGGAACAATACTAGTTTGACCTTGGATACGCCACCTCAGAGTGCGTAGCAGAAGCGTGGTGGTATTTTGAATAAAAAGATTACAAGAGATTTTCCCGTCAATAGGAAAATGTGAACTTTGCCAACGAATGTGATATCTGAAATGAGAATGAAGAATTTGATTTAAAGGAAGTTAAATATATGATATGGAATTGAAATAAGATTTGAATTGAAGAGAGAATGAGTTTTATGGAATTTGTCGTTTGATATTCGATATGGATTTACAGGAGCAGACAAATACGATCAGAAAAATCGTAACATGTCCATATCCAAATTCTGATTGTGTCTGTCTGAGTCGTGAATCAATATCAAATATAAGTCGATTAGATTCTATATAAACTTATATTGAAAATATTAATGGAAGATTGAATCCAAATAAAAGATTTGGTAGTTCGAGATAACGACGAATCAATAAAGATATTTTTGAAATATAAGGTTTGGAAAATGAATAAGGGTTAAGATGATAACGAGTTTCCGAGAATTGAATCTAACCTTAATTCGAAGTAAAGCGACAATATTTGGAAAGGAGATTTGAATTTGTAACCCTGTGTGGTCCATGACTATTGTTTTATAAATACGCTTATTACTTGGAAAGACCGGGATCGGATCTAAGTCCGATACCATTCCAAATAATAATACGACGCATGGAGCAAATTCAAGACTTGGAATCGACAAATGAAGACCGTGGTCCTTCACAATCGAACGAGCTGTCTGCTGATTGGTTTCTTTACTGCTAGCTACAGTAGAGAGATGCCCCTATTACCGAAGTGGCAGAAAGTACGAACGTATGGGGAGAACTTTCGGATTTCGTTCCGTTCAGACCCAGGACGGACTTGTATGGATGGTGTGTCTGACATTGAAATTGACCGCACAACACTGATTTCCGTTAATGTATATCGGATTTGTGGCAATTTATTATCCATGTCTCTAAGCCATATGAACTTAGAGGGTATGCATTGATTTAAATCAGTGATATGTCGTGAATTGTCAATGTGGCATACCCAAGTTATGAAACGAGCTAGTGATGATCAAAGAATGGCTTATCGAAGCATCGCTTTGTGTATGACGTGACACCGACAAACCTCACACCCCGGATTGATGAGAAACTGGCGGTTAGGTTTTATACTTATATATGAATGATGATGAAGTTGCGCAACAGTGGAAAACCACTTATGAACCTGGGGAAGTTGGGTATGTTCGGGGGGCCGCGTCTGGTCGAAAACCGTTGATCTGCCCTGACGATGTGTATTCGGTGTCCGCGTATGGTCGAAAAAGCCGTTGAGGCACTTCGTTTTGTATCCCTGATTGATCTTTCGTGCCAGGAATCATCAAGTTGGAAACCCAAATTTCCTTATGCGAGCCATACGATTTTGATTGTATATATATATATGGCAACATATAGTTATGGGGTATATGCTGTCTAGGATTAATACATTTACTTGCGAAATGTTTCCACACTATATATATTGGTATTGAAAAGGATTTTTCGTATGAAAGCATGTTTGGTTATCATAAGGTAAAACTCGCCCATCTGGTGTGCGCTTGCATTGTGTGATGTGGGACGAGCTTATGATAGTCTCATTTTCTAAAAGTCATGGCGTATTTATATGCACAGGTATTCACATGGAGTAAATCTGTTCCGCGTCAGCGGCGGGGTCCGGTGAATTTCCCAACTTTAAAATAAATCCTAAAACTGTTTTGAATTCTCACACCAGTCCCACGACTGACCTGAAGTTTATTGTTTCGACACCTAAACTCTGGGTGCCCATGTTTTTGCACGGGCAGCTAGAAGTTTAGTTTGCAGGTTTAGATTTAGAGCTGGATGCAGATTTAAAGCTAGAGCCTTGTGTTGATGTTTTTTTTTCTTCTTCCGCTGAGAGCAGTTAGACTTCCGCTGAGCATGTATGGTACTCTGATATTCTTTGTAATCTCTGATGTAATCAATGAAATGAAATAAAAGTTCTGTTATTCTTGTTCAAATGTGTAAGTGCCCATAACTATCCGCCTTCGTGAACGATTTAAGTTGGTTTAATTACCGGAGAAAATCGGGCAAAAAGGCGGGTCGTTACAGTTGGTATCAGAGCTTTGGTTTATACGAAGCTATGGGGTACGACATATTTGAACAAGAAGATAGAACTCATCAGAGATTACTATATTTCATTAGAGATAGGGTTAGAAATACCCTAGAATGAGATTCCGGAGTATTACGTATGAGAGAGCGTCTTTCTTTACTAAATCAACGTGTTCTATTGAAATTTGTGAACTTAAGATCTTAAGTATTAAGATTTGTTTGGCATGAATGAAATTGGATGAATAACTTAAGTATAAGATTATTTAAATTGTAGTTAAGGAAATGTTGGAATTACATTAAAACTTAAGTAAAGTTTATCAACCATTTTTGTATAAGAATGATTTCTGGATTGGTTTGCTAGGAATTAGGATGACCCGATTTGGACCCTTAACCGTTTATATGATTTTTGGTTTGATAAATAAACCCTTAACGAATCTTTGAAAACTTTGGGAAGAGAAATTTGGAGATAAACACTTAACTTGAATCAGTTTGGTTAAGTTAAATAAATGATGAGCTTTGGATTTTATAACAAACTTGGATGATTTCTAAGCTTTTAACTGTTAGGGTGACATTAGACATTACCTTTCTCCACCTATTAGTAGTTCTGAGTCCAACCCAGAGGACTCCATTATGGACATCTCTAGTGAAACCAGTGAGTATGAGATCATCGAGATATCCTCACATTCTACCCCAACAGAGGATTAGGTTGTTTACCCTGATAGTGATATGGACGTTATATCAGACCATTATCCCGATATGCTAAGAGCAGACCCAGCTCCACATCAGGATGATCAGGAGATGATGTATGAGTATGTACCAGGGCCAGCGACTCTTGACTAGGTTACGGGGGTTGAGACAGCCGCATATTTCGGGATTTAGATTTTCCCCAGTTATGGATAAGGATACATTAAAAGGCTTTATGGCAATAGGTCCTTGATGAGAGAGACCAGAAGTTATTAGGAAAGGTCCTAGTACTAGAGGACCCTGGCTTAGATTTGGACCCAATAATAGTTGAGCAGTTTGATGTGTTGTTACATGAGCTAGGGCAGTCGGCAGTTGTAGCTGAGGACGACCCACTTCCAGACGTAGGAGACAAGGGATTTGACGATGTTATGGAGTAGCCCCTACATGATGATGATGTAGTAGCAGATGATGAGCAGCCTATATTCGAGGATGACCCACTTCCAGAGGTGGGAAATGATGAGTTTGATGAAGAGATGGAGGATATAGAGCAACCTTTAGATGAGGCTAATAAGGATGGATTTATCATGGGAGTAGATGATGATGACTTTATGGTGGACAATGAGGAGTCGTTCGCCGATAAGGAGCCCGAGGAGATTAATTTTTCTGGTCCATCCGACGATGGATCAGATGCATCAAACGTTTAGTTTGCGATGAGTTAGACCTTGTGTATAGTGTTTATATGTTGTCTTTAGTGCCTAGATGCACTAAGATGCTTTGGGCTAGGTCGATTTAGACGGACTAGTACCAGATAGCTAGGTACACTTTTGGTGACATATTTTGAACTACCCCAAGTACGTAGTACGGACTCAGGTAGGGATAGTTACATTCTTGTATGCTGACTTGAATGATCGGTATGACATGATATTTTGGATTAACTATGATATGTGTACTCCACTTTTAATTTAAGCCTGTTTGTTTGAATATTTATGGAACCAATTCTAAAACATATAGAAAATTTTATTTATGGTTTATATGGAAGTTTAAAATTTACTATTTCTCTTTTCGAGGATGAAAAGTCTTAAGGAGGGGTGAATGTAACAACCCAGTATTTTACAAAGGTTAATTTGAAATTTCTATATGTATTTTGAATTTAATAATGTTTAAATATTAGTAATTCTCTTATTTGTTTTGAATAAATAATTTTTTTTTTTAGAGAATATTTTTTTTGAGATCTCATAAGTTTTGTTATCTAATTTTTATTTTTATTTTAAAAAGATTAATTCTTTAGTACATAGCATTTGTACAAACATCTTTTGAGCATTTAAAATCCATATTTAAAGATATGATGATTTCTATATTCAATAAGTAATATTATTTTGATATATATAGTGTTTTATGTATTACGTATATTTAATATACAAAGTTATTTTTTTTAGTTATAGTAACATATAGTAATATATTCAAAAAGATAATTATTCTATTTAAAACTAAATTTAATGTTTATATTTGTTAAGTGATTTATATTCGATAACATCTAGTAATGTTAATACATTTTGTAAAAATAATTTATTTGAGATGTTATGTATAACATGAGATTTTGTAGCAATTTTAATAAAAAGATTATTTTATAACAATATGTGCATATCAAATTTTCGAGTATAAACTTTTATATATATAAAAAAAAAAAGGCTATGAACATTAAATGTCTATTTTAACTATTTTATGAAAATTAAATTCTTAGGTAATATTATTTTTAACGTAAAATGTTATATGATTTGGTACATTTTATATAAGAACCTATTTTAATTTATGTAAATATATTTTTAGGTGTTATATGAAGTATAGTAACGTTTCATATTATAGCTACATACATATAAGTGTTAAAATGGTTTCATATATGAATGTTACAATGTTGTTACCATAAATTAGAATTTCATAAATAAATAAATGTGCAAATTTGGCAAACATGCATTTAATTGAATTTTTATTTGGACAAGTGTTTTATGACTTGTCATTATGCATGAAATAATTTATGGTATGGAGACAAGTGTTCACTTATATGGCATTTTGCATGTAATTGAATTTTGTAAATAAAACATGTGTCCCCATTACCAAAGACAAATATACCCTTAATTCACACTGTATAGAGACGCACGCATCTTCTCCACCGTATTCATTTCCTTTCCTCCTCACTATTCTCATGCATTTTCTCTTTTGCAAATTTTTCTCTTCACCGTACACTTCGCACTCCCTTCTTTCTTCCCCACCTACTCGCTCAGCCTTCAACTCCACTCAGCGCCCTCATTTCCCAAGCTCAACGCCACTTTCCCTTAACTGAAACCACCTTCCAGTCCAACAACCACCTTTCCTCTCTCCTTCCCTTTGAAATCAGTCCACTCCCTTTACCAAACCGCACCACCAGAGCTCCACTTCCCCACGTTGCAAACCTTGACCGCAACTCCTCTCTCCTGTAACAGCAATCCTCCTCCGCCAGTGTCACCGCAGCTTCACCCCAAAACTCCAAAGCCACCTCCACTTTAGCAGTCTACTTTCGGCCTTCCCTTCCCACTTGTAGTCGTTCGTTCCCTCTTTCAATGTAGCGAGCCTCCCTTTCCCATTTGTAAGAACAATACCGCACTTCACTTTTCCTTTAGTTTTAATGTTCGCCCCTTTGAAAAAATAATGAACGAGAAAAACAAGTGAAGTTTGGACGTGCATGTTGGGTTTGACGGTGCAGGGACTGATGCACACGCAAGTATAGTATTTGGGGTTCAAGAAAAAAAAATAAAAAATAAAAAAAGAGTACGGTGGTTATTTATATTATAATTCAGACGGTGGCATTTGAGAATAATAAACCAATAGTCATATTTTGTTTGGAAATAAAGGATACGGTGGTCATACGCGAGTTGTGGCATTCAAAAAAAAAAAAAAAAATTATTTTGGACACAAACAATCTAAAGCTGATTGCAAAGAAGAAAGGTACGAATGAGTCGTGAAGCTTGGGTATTTGCGGAAAGCGTAGAGCGGTGTTCGTGTAAACTTTGTTCGCAGTTGTTGGTAGGCCTTGTTCGCCTTTGGTTGAGAAGTGTACGGGGTTCCGAAGTCCGTTGCGAACAAGACGGTGCGCTTGTCAATTTTTTTTACATTCGGAAGCTGATCCGCGATCGATACCGGGTTCGTCACTGAAATAGGAACGCAATGCTGGTGAGAATTCTAATTTGTTTTTATTTTATTTTAAATTAGTCTTTACGGTTAATTATAATTAGTGTCAATTATAATTGTTAAATATCGTGAATTGTTATGGATGATTGTCACTGCTTGTTCGATGAATGTGTATGTAGTTAAAAACACCATAACACCGAGCGTTATTGACTGTAACGCTCTGCGCACAGTTAATTGATTATTATCATGGTACTTGTGATGAATGGATGTGTGCTCGTCTGTTTGGTCAAGTTATTTGGTTAATTTGGATTGCATACATGCACCGTAGCTGTGTGATTATACGGTTATTCGATTTAAACTCTCCTTCCGTTTAAGTGAAGATTTATTTATTAAAAAAATAAAATTTATAAATTTAGTTAAAAAATTTGGATTTAAAACTATTTGGGAATTGACTAAACATTACTTGCATAAGATGGTTTTGAACAATTCTAATCGTTCATTTGTTACCAAAATATCGAAATGAGATCTTGAGATAATATTCAATATTGATTGCAACGGTTAATTTATTAATCGAATTTTTAATAAAATTTTTACTGTTTCAATTTAATTTGAAATAAAGAATTAAATGATGACTTTTGGAATAATTTGGAAATGGTAGAACAAAGTTGGAAATATTGTCAATCAAATAAGGTATGAAGATGTGGAAATTGGGAAAATGAATCTTATGCGCATATTTGATGTTTATATGGATTTTGAGAAAATGGTTGAACAAAGTTGGAAATATTGTCAATCAAATAAGGTATGAAGATGTGGAAATTGGGAAAATGAATCTTATGCGCATATTTGATGTTTATAAGGATTTTGAGAAATAATAGAATGGGTTTTAAATTTAATATTATTCAATTTGATTTGAAATGAGAATTGGATTTTTTTTATAGAAATTTAGAATATAAATGGTTTTCATATCGGGGAAACAAGACTTGAAATATGATTTTTGAAATGAAGATTTGGAAATGTGGAATGATATTGGACTAACTTGATCACGGATTGTAAGGAAAAATATTTTTGAAATTGGAATCAAAATATAATATTAGTTGAAAAGATTTTAACAAATAAATTCTCAAGTTTGATTTTTGTCCTAAATACTATGTTATATTGGTAAATGAACTTACATAGTAGTAAAAATGTTGAATCAATCGTATGTAAGAAGATTCAGAAATAGAATATATACTTGAGAATTTGGTTTCAAAGAATTTGAAATTCATTCAAATGGTAATATTTGGAACAATACTAGTTTGAACTTGGATACGCCACCTCAGAGTGCGTAGCAGAAGCGTGGTGGTATTTTGAATAAAAAGATTACAAGAGATTTTCCCGTCAATAGGAAAATGTGAACTTTGCCAACGAATGTGATATCTGAAATGAGAATGAAGAATTTGATTTAAAGGAAGTTAAATATATGATATGGAATTGAAATAAGATTTGAATTGAAGAGAGAATGAGTTTTATGGAATTTGTCGTTTGATATTCGATATGGATTTACAGGAGCAGACAAATACGATCAGAAAAATCGTAACATGTCCATATCCAAATTCTGATTGTGTCTGTCTGAGTCGTGAATCAATATCAAATATAAGTCGATTAGATTCTATATAAACTTATATTGAAAATATTAATGGAAGATTGAATCCAAATAAAAGATTTGGTAGTTCGAGATAACGACGAATCAATAAAGATATTTTTGAAATATAAGGTTTGGAAAATGAATAAGGGTTAAGATGATAACGAGTTTCCGAGAATTGAATCTAACCTTAATTCGAAGTAAAGCGACAATATTTGGAAAGGAGATTTGAATTTGTAACCCTGTGTGGTCCATGACTATTGTTTTATAAATACGCTTATTACTTGGAAAGACCGGGATCGGATCTAAGTCCAATACCATTCCAAGTAATAATACGACGCATGGAGCAAATTCAAGACTTGGAATCGACAAATGAAGACCGTGGTCCTTCACAATCGAACGAGCTGTCTGCTGATTGGTTACTTTACTGCTAGCTACAGTAGAGAGATGCCCCTATTACCGAAGTGGCAGAAAGTACGAACGTATGGGGAGAACTTTCGGATTTCGTTCCGTTCAGACCCAGGACGGACTTGTATGGATGGTGTGTCTGACATTGAAATTGACCGCACAACACTGATTTCCGTTAATGTATATCGGATTTGTGGCAATTTATTATCCATGTCTCTAAGCCATATGAACTTAGAGGGTATGCATTGATTTAAATCAGTGATATATCGTGAATTGTCAATGTGGCATACCCAAGTTATGAAACGAGCTAGTGATGATCAAAGAATGGCTTATCGAAGCATCGCTTTGTGTATGACGTGACACCGACAAACCTCACACCCCGGATTGATGAGAAACTGGCGGTTAGGTTTTATACTTATATATGAATGATGATGAAGTTGCGCAATAGTGGAAAACCACTTATGAACCTGGGGAAGTTGGGTATGTTCGGGGGGCCGCGTCTGGTCGAAAACCGTTGATCTGCCCTGACGATGTGTATTCGGTGTCCGCGTATGGTCGAAAAAGCCGTTGAGGCACTTCGTTTTGTATCCCTGATTGATCTTTCGTGCCAGGAATCATCAAGTTGGAAACCCAAATTTCCTTATGTGAGCCATACGATTTTGATTGTATATATATATGGCAACATATAGTTATGGGGTATATGCTGTCTAGGATTAATACATTTACTTGCGAAATGTTTCCACACTATATATATTGGTATTGAAAAGGATTTTTCGTATGAAAGCATGTTTGGTTATCATAAGGTAAAACTCGCCCATCTGGTGTGCGCTTGCATTGTGTGATGTGGGACGAGCTTATGATAGTCTCATTTTCTAAAAGTCATGGCGTATTTATATGCACGGGTATTCACATGGAGTAAATCTGTTCCGCGTCAGCGGCGGGGTCCGGTGAATTTCCCAACTTTAAAATAAATCCTAAAACTGTTTTGAATTCTCACACCAGTCCCACGACTGACCTGGAGTTTATTGTTTCGACACCTAAACTCTGGGTGCCCATGTTTTTGCATGGGCAGCTAGAAGTTTAGTTTGCAGGTTTAGATTTAGAGCTGGATGCAGATTTAAAGCTAGAGCCTTGTGTTGATGTTTTTTTTCTTCTTCCGCTGAGAGCAGTTAGACTTCCGCTGAGCATGTATGGTACTCTGATATTCTTTGTAATCTCTGATGTAATCAATGAAATGAAATAAAAGTTCTGTTATTCTTGTTAAAATGTGTAAGTGCCCATAACTATCCGCCTTCGTGAACGATTTAAGTTGGTTTAATTACCGGAGAAAATCGGGCAAAAAGGCGGGTCGTTACAATTAATCATTCCTTATTTACATGATTCGTCAATACAAGATGATTTGTTTCTCTTTTGAGCATCGATACTCTTTTGTCAAAAATGGTTAAATCTTAATAACGAGTAGAGGCCAAGCAATTTGGGGGGCTTCTATCGGTAGGGTATGTTCAAATCTACTCTAGACTGGATTCGGCTATATGCCCTTTAAGATGTGAAATACTTGAATGCTCGGATTTTGTATGGATTTTGACTTAGGCATGTTTGAAAGTCATCAGATTTCTCAAGTATATTCTAAAGGTATACTTTCGCTGATGAGAGGAGAGTGGGAACATACCCTTTTAGTCATTTGCAATAATTTTTTTTTGTTGTTGGATTCAAATCTTTGAATCATTTCTTCAATCAGATAGAAAATTGCCTTGTGTTTTTCTCTTATCTTAACCAGTATGTTAGGCACGTCCGTTAGATGTGTGCAAAGAATACTAAGACCAAAATGTCTCCTAATATAATTTTATAGTTGTAATTTCGTAGCTTGGAACATTATTTATTTTCCTTGTGAAGAAATTCAATGTTATCATGATTAGTAAAAGAACCATAAAGAGGAAAATCAAAAGTCATGAATAATATATATATATATATGTATGTATGTATGTATGTATGTATGTGTGTGTGTGTGTGTGCGTGTGTGTGTGTGTAAAACTTACATATACACAGCTACAAACTCATTGGACACACATTACACACCACACATGTCATACATGCAAACGCAATAAATAAACTCTTGCTCCACTAAGCAATGGTACATATTAAATAATCAAGCAGTTAAATTAAACGAACTATGTAGTAGCTTGGCCAATAAGTAGTCCATATGCAAGTTATGGTTTGGAAGGGAAAAAAGATACAGTCCTAAACTACAATGCTGTCTAAAATCTAATCATCAAAACCAACCTTATCATCATTGAATTGTTTAAAATGCAAATTTCATTTTGCTACATACAAAATTGTGCCTCGGGTGGTGCCAAAATGAAATTTGCAGTTCAAACAATTAAATGATGATAAGGTTGGTTTTTATGATAAGATTATATGCCGCACTATTGTTTAGGAATATGTTTTTTTTGGTCCAAACCATCACATACAAAGCCCATGAGTATGTTATTACTTAACAGGTATCATCATTTGCAACAAATGGTTTTTCAATAATATAGGTAGAACTGCACTCAATCTATGAATGAATGTAATACTAACAAAATTATAAGTGAAATAGAGAACATGAAAATAAGTTCACCTCTGCATCAAGTCCAAATCAAGATCCATCACAAAAACATGTGCCTGCGCTATAAAAGGCATCAACAATGTCCTGCATTTCCAGACCTGCATATTATCTCAGAATTACTTATCTTGTTTTGTTATTTGGAATGGATAACGACAACTTTAGCCCATTGGAAATTAAAAAATCATATGTTGATAATTGCCAGATTCAGAGTTTGTTAAAAAAAACAAAGAAAAGATGCAAACCTAACCTTGATAGTCATATGTATGGTTAAGTTTATGGTTTGAATTTGGACAACAGGTAGATATTCAACATACATGAAGTGCTAAATGGTAACATAACCAAAGAGAATCAAAGTCAGATCAACTGCCATAAAAATAATTCAAAAACAAAATAGATAGAATGAGAAAACCTTTTGCTGGCCATTATAATATCAAGCACAAAAAGTATATTAAGTATCCAGAAACAATTGCAACAAAATATATCGATTTTAGCAAATTTAAGGAAAAGGATACATTTTAATCTCTTAAGCTCTTTGCCCCTGGATTTTAACAAAATATCAAGAAAAAACACAAAAACAAGATCTAGAAAACGGTGATAGCCCTAGCATCACACATGCCCAGTTAAATATGAATTGTCTGAAGCCTTGGTTTCATCGAGAAAGTGACGTACCTGTCACATAATACCTTAGTTAAACGGTTTTTAATCTTTTGCTTCCGCCATCACTCTCTTTTTTGCTGAAAGCCAAAGCAATAATTCACGCTTGATTTTGAAATTCTATGAATCGAGTTAGGCAGTAATTACCGGAGAAATTTACAAAAACTTGGGTTTGGATCTACGGAGGAAGTTAATATTGCAGTCACCGACAAAACAGTAGGGTTAATGTAGTGGGAGAGTGGGGAAGTTAGTTCTTCCGTTTTCGTTTATGCGCTGGGAAGTGCTAATGACCAAAATGACCTTACTGCGCAACATAAAATTGGAAGGATGTTTTAGACATTTCAAAAGCTTCAAAATGAGGAATTCCTATTATATATAAATTTTCTCATCATTATTTAAATTCTAGTTTTTTATATTATTTATCTTTTTTTCATGTTTATGTTATTGTTCTGATTTCCATGTTATTCCTATAGCTTTAGCCTAGCTGGTAAGTGTTTTGCGCCATGTTAACAGCGGCATGAGCTAGAAACCCAGAAAAACTTGTTGTGAGCTTACCATATGCATAAGTCAAGGTCATCCACTTATGTGGTGCTTGCTAACCCTGTGAGAAGTATTCATGACTCCGATCGATTTCTTCCTAAACAAACTAAAAAATCATTTTTGTGTTATTATGTATGATTTTTGTTGCTGTAACGAAAAAACATACGCTACTATAAGTGGCATAGTCTCACAAAACTATTATATATTTTCAAATTACTTGAGTTTCCTCATCTTGTTATTTCAGTCTATCCCCTGTCTTATTTTTATAACGCTTGGGTTAGATTGAATATCTTTTTAAGTTTTTGCTGGTCTATCAGAAAACTTGTGGAGTAGAGCTGTATGTTCACCTACCCTAGTATTTTATTTTCTGCTGTATTATATGTACATATCACCAATTGTAAGGTCATAAATTTTATAATTGTCTAGTTGATGTGATTGATTTAATTTTGATGTACAATGCATCTTGAAGTGATAAATCATCTGCCTTTATTATTATATGTTGTCGTCTCCACTCTAAGATTCTTTTTGTTTTCTTTTTCCTTTTACTCCGACAATATGATATTCTGGCAATTGAATGTTCGGCATTTGAATATCACGGATGTATTTAGCATTGAATTTCGATGGTCAAATAGCTGGCCATTGCACATGGGATTTTCCCTCTCTGGCCATAGTTAATACAGTTCTTGCTCATAATGAAAGTGTGGAGCAAAGAGCACCGCGATTTATGCTATAGGCTACTATCAAACGAATACTTTTTTTTTGTAGTACCAGACGGGCTACCACCGGCAAAACACCGTTTAGTCGGCGGTAAGCTACTAGTCCGCAGCAGCAATCGTGGTGCCCTTAGCACCAACCGCAATAATGAAATTCAGAGTCTTAGGAACTAAAAACAAAGCACTAACATCCGTGCTAGTTTAGATCAGTGGAGATATATTGCAGAACAACACACCATGCATATTCGCGCTACAACCTTTAATAAAACCAGACAGTAATATAATTTAAGAATATGTTTTGTAGCTATAAGTCTACAGAAATATGGGCTAAAAGGAAAATAATGATTTTGAATTTTGTTGTGCGTCAAACATTCCCGATATAGTTTGAGCATATGGTTTTTGAATAATATATAAGAGAAAAGTATATGGTTTTAACATGTTCTAGCATTTCTTGAATCCTCCTAAAATGACTGGCGACAAACTAATCTGTATCATTGTTCATATCATACTTTTTCCCTACGTTTTTTTTTTCATTGCATGTATTGTAAGTAATAAATGTACATAAAAACAGGCAAACATGATTACGTCTTAGTTTGACTGCAAACATGTGATTTTTCAAATACAAGATGACCATAACTTGAAAGAGATGCAAGGGAACAACTTCCTCATTATTCAGTTTATTTAACATCAGCTATTAAATGCCCTAATTAGTCCAGCAGCCTTTATTTGGCATTATGGCGAAGGCGACTCCTTTTACTTATTTTTACAGCAGACACATTTTAATCCACGGTAAGGCTTTACGGTAATAAACTCGCAATGACCACTTTTATAGAAATTTCCAGCCGTTTTCTTGCAAAAGGAATTACATTTACTGCTCAAGAGACAGGGATCATAAAGGTCAGGTCTAAGCGTGCAGTTTGGATCAAAGCATTCCACTATGATTCCTGTAACATTTGATTAACGGTAAATTCTTTAATCAGCTAGGTAATTAGATGAACATTTTATACATATTGAGACAGTGATATTAATTAAATAAACAAAATTATCAGTAGTATGCATTTCTCCCACTGATATATAAGATATGAAGTTAGTAAAGATACCTGATGTCATTAGAAAGATAGCCAAGACAAACAAACATGATTTTGTTGATGAAGTTTCCATTAGGAATAGTAAAACGATCAATATAATGAAAAACATTAGAAAAGGCTAAGTGCAATTTATAAGTGATGTTGACTTGTGCATTTAACTTATTTATTATATATGGAATTATATTAAAAAGAAAGAAAAATCATTGAACATAATCTTTGTTTTCCAGTAAATGCATTCCTTTTGTTGTCGTATTCTGCTAAAAAAAAATATTTTGCACTAAATACATGAACCATATTAATTAGCCATATAATTATGTTAATAAGATGATTGAATATCAATAATGGTTTAAATGTTTTATATTCTCAGTACCTATTTACATATATGGCAGCATAATTAGTTAACTCTCTTCTATATGATCAAGTGTACATTTAATATTATTTTCGGGCTAGGATAAAAAAAAATCATATAGTGATAAATGCAGTACTAAAAACATCCATATAAGGACTGAAAAATAAAAAATGAAATTATTTAGTTTTTTAATATAAACTGAATAAAAACCGAAAAATGCAGTCTTTTGAATTTCATGTTAAAAACAGAGATTCAATCTCAAATCAGTTTTAAATTAGTAGGACCGCTTAAAGGCCAAACTTCAGTCTTTAATTCAGTATTTAAAAAGTCCTAAAACAATTCAATGTTTTTATCTTAAGCAAATCTAATGATTAATGTTGATAATTCATGTGAATGCGGCTAAAACTTATTATATATTACATAACAATTCAATTTATGCATGATTAAATATTTTTAATACCATTGTCCTTATAAAAAAATTAAGTTGTATTTAATCAAGCTAGCATAAGCCTAATAGGGAGATGTTCAAACCTATCAGTTAAAGCAAGACCGCATAAACGTTTTCTAAATATTCCTTTCTATACATATCAGAGAACAATCTTCCCCTTCCACCCTTCCACCCTTCCAAAATAAAATAGCTATAATTCTACTGACTATCCAACATAATATTTGCTCAACCAATCAAACCACTTGTTTAATGTGTCACATCAGTTGGCGGATTATGAAATTAACCTACTATTGCTAAGATTAGCTACGGATAATGAAAATTGAATGCATAGTTGATCAAAAAAAATTCAATTTAAAAACTTATCAATCAAATTTAAGTTCAAACTTATTTACTATTAAATTCAAAATATTAAAATTTTAATCTATATTCATGTAAACTCTCAATTAGTCAATTATTTCACATTATTAATAAGCTAACAGGTGTTTATTTATATGACCAAAACTCAATTTCAAAATCATCTAAATCAATATCAACTTGAGATGTTTTAAGTACATGAATTTGCTTTTTCAATTGATTCAAAAATTAAACTATATTGAATGTTAGTTGAATAGCGTAAGGCATAGTCATTTCATTATATATAAGTGTTTCCCATATTTTCATCTCACCCCTCATGATTTTAGTTTATCAAACTTAAACCGACCTCCATATACATACGGTATCGCACACTAACATTCGTCGTCGGTTATCTCAACACCATGTTGTTAACTCCAACAATTTCCTAATTTCATATGAAGTAACAGTGAAAATTTCAATTTCAATTTCTATTATTTAATAATAATTTCATATTACGTTTAATAAATTTGATTAAGATATTATATCTTATAATTATTTAAAGAAATTGTTTGAATCCTTAATAGAAAAAGCAACATCATTATCAACTTTTTCAATGGTAGGATGGATGTCAGAATGTGATACAAATTGATGTTGAGATAGGGACGATAAAAATGGCATTGATGATGATGAAATTATACATAAAGAGGCAATACATTACTTTGTATGTTGATAGAGTAATTGAGAAATAGCGTATTTATATTTTTATGTGTTAAATTTAGAACTTATGGAGTATTTTGTTATAAAATAAACTAAGGACAAAAGCAAGTTGTAACACCCCACACCCGCTAAGGTCACTCATAAGGGAATGCCTTAACTTCGGTGGAGCATTTTAAGTGAATATAGAACAGAAAAATTACAACAAGACAGATATAAATACTTGAAAATCTAAAACATCATTTCATTGCAGCAGAAGGTAAACATGTTTAGTTACAACACCATAAAAGATTCAAGTACTAAATATCCATCCTGATAAAACATAAGTACATAATCCCACTACATAACTAATAGCCATAATAGAAAAGATAAGCTGGGCTTTACATCACGGTCCAAGCTCCAAGAGATAGATAAAGAAATCTGATCAAAGCCCACTAGTGCTAGGCCCAACTTGAGGACCTGAGGGGGAAAAAGATAAAAACAACGGGGTCAGACATAAGTCTGAGTGAGCCCTATAACTTTAACAACACAATCATTAAAGTAATTAGGGTATGATATAAACTTGGTACGGGATGACTGGGGATAAATGACTACACTAAGTAGCCAACTAGACATAGGATGAACTAAGATAACGGTAAAGACGCATCTACCCACCCAAGGGTAATTACTAAACTGCACCACACCAGTCATTCCTACTTAAAGGTTGATCCCACCCAAGGACTTAGAAAATTTACCCAGTAGTTTCGTGTACCCCTAGCTGACTACATAGGTGTCGTCTGCCCCTATCTCCACTAGGTGTACCCACTACTCCCCAAGCGATCGGCTCCCTACCGTAGATACCCGTGCTGGCCCCACAGTGGGGTGTATCACTCCCCAAAGTTGCAACCCGATACAATCAACGGTGCACGGCTTATACCTACACGATGCAACAACGTCTTACCTACCAACCCGGGTCCACACACACATATGAAACCCGTTGGACTTGTGTTGCCACCGCTAACCCGTTTTGGCCTCTTATAATCAAGCCCAGTACGCGTGTCCCGTCCTCGACATGGGTCGAGCCCAATAAGATACATATGGGTTACTGGTTGAAATGGGCCCCCACAAGCTACCCACCTAAGCTTGTCCCTTTATCTAGTGCATCCCACTTAACCCTTTAATCATGTTTAAATTACATGTTTCCACTTGGTTAAGTATTCTAATCGTATTTTCTATTGCCACCCAAGGCAACCCACTAGATTTCCACATGCCACCCAAGGCACTTACTTGATTTCCACATGCCACCCAAGGCACCCACTTAACCCCTCATGCCCCACTACATGCTTATCTGGTTAAGTGTTTCTTAATTGATTAAGAACGTAACCGTTGTAAAGACCTCTCACATTAGACTATCTTTTATGGCAGCTGGATTTGCCGGTTGGGTCCGGGCAGCCTTACGCCATAACCGAGTCTAACCTCGTGTCTTTACACTTGTCATGTATTTAGTTTGTGCCTAAGACCTCTCACATTGGGCCAATCATTTGAAGCCGCTGGATTTGCCGGTCGGTTTCGGGCAGTCTTATGCTACAAAAGGGTCCAACCTCGTGTCTTAGTCGATTAATTACACCTAATTAATCACCCCCATATTTCGAATTAATTTTCCCTAATTAATTCCAATTTTAACAATGTACATAATTGACTCAATTATGTCCATCCACCTTATGGTATGCATAATCATACCACCTTCACACCATTTCATTAACATGTATATTAACCCCATCGTTCCCCACGTAATTCGCTAACATGACATAAAAGGGAAGATTCATCACAAATACAATGGGTTCAACCAACATGGGTTTTAAAGGTGTCAACATGCATATAGCATCAACCCAACTAGCATAAATAATCAACCCAAACTTGCATGAATCACATATGTCATAAAGAGGTTAACTTGCATAAGTTACTTATGTCATACAAAGGGGTAAACTTGCATATGTATGTATGACATACTAAGGGGTTAACTTGCATAAGTATGCATATCATACTAAGGTGTAAACTTGCACATGTTACTTGCATATAATCAAACACCAAACTTGCATAACATGTCATATATGAACTTGCATATAATCATACACCAAACTTGCATAACATATCATATATGAACTTGCATATAATCATACACCAAACTTGCATAATCATGGTGTCATAATGGATCAATGTTTATCATAGCGATTTGCATAACTAGCATCATGAACACATAGCCTAAAACTTGCATAGCTTGCATAACATCATGATCATGTAGCATATAACTTGCATAACTTGCATAACATCATGAACACATAGCATATGACTTGCATAACTTGCATAACACATAGCATATGACTTGCATAACTTGCATAACATCATGATCACCTAGCATATGACTTGCATAACTTGCATAACACATAGCATACAACTTGCATAACTTGCATAACATCATGAACACATAGCATATGATAACATAACTTGCATTGATCCACATTCATAGCCATAACCTCATTATATCCTATCATAATCATTTCAACAATTGGTCATTAAGGCTATATAAACTCACAACTTGTTGATTAGCACTCCTATGAAGAAGATTAAGTTGCTAGAGTTGATTAGAAGTTGATTTGAGAAGCTATCTTCCTCTTTAATTTGATGGAGGCTCCTTCAAGTTGCATTTTGACGGCATAACGGTGTTGTATCTATTTTTAGTATGAATTAGGGTAGTCTTAGGGTGTATTTATAGATTAGTTAGGTGTTTTAGGCCATTAGATTAACCCTAAATCAGATTAGAGCTGTCAGATTTCGTCACTAGCCACCAGCACAGCCCAAAAGCCAAAATGGTGCACCCAGGTCACCCAGACCGACAGGGGGGGGTCGACCCCTGTGTCGACCCCTGGGTCGACCCCTAGGGAGGGGGTCGACACCCATGTCGACCCTAGGGTCGACTCCCTCTGCCTGGCGGGAATTTTCCCGCCTCTTCTGAAATGTGAAATTTTTGTATTTAAATCTGTTTTGAATTTCTGAAAACTTCTTCGGGCCTTAACTGGGTTATACGGACTCCGATTTTCGAAAACTCGGACTCTATTTCGCGTATTTTTCCAAGACGAACGCAATGGCATAGCCCATTTCCCCTGATTCAGATTTTAAAATTTAGTTCTGCCCTGTTTTATATTATAGCAAGTTATTCAACCTACGGGGTGTTACATTCTCCCCTACTTAAAGGATTTCGTCCCCGAAATCTCTAAGTCAAGAAGAACGTATCCTACCAACCAAACAACCATCTACTAAACCATCAAACACTGGCATCCATTGTCCTTAGAGTTCCTAATGTTGTATGAACATATGCAAAGAGTGTGTGTATATGTTCCCTGTCCAATGCAAAATTAGGCGGTCTACTGATTCAGTTGACCTCCTTAATGCAAACCATGATAGTGCCATGCATCCAATATGTATGCGAAAGAACCCTATCGACACATACTATTTCTACATGAGTGCACAATCATTCACCAAAATGCATCATCCATATGATAGCACAACCATTATACATCCATTAATATAGCTACCTACATACCATTATATGTGATATGCAATATGAAGTGATTGAGCCGATCTAGTGTCTAAAGTGTGTGTATATGCATCCACGAGCAACCACTAGCAACCACTTGCATCCACACGCATCCATCAAACATAACATGTCTCAAACACATGTTTCAACCATAGGTTTACCCTATCTAAAGGTCAAAGATACTAATGAGAGGACATACTAATGATAAGATAAGTACTAGACAAACGGTAAAGGAGAAGTTAAAAGACATACCCTCAAAAAGGAATGGGTATAGTGAACGCATCTTTGCTTCTGTCTCCCAAGTAGCATTGCTCTCATCCTCTCCCCATTGCACTTTGACTAGTCGCACCTCTTTGTTCCTCAACTTCCTAATCTCTGACCCAAGGATGCGGGTAGGAGCTCGTCAAATAGTCGCATCACGCTCTACCTCCACTTCTCGAAGCAAGCTCGGCTCTACCACCTCTACGGTCTCATGTAGGCACTTCCTCAAATGTGACACATGGAATACGTCATGTACCCCACTAAGTCTCTCGGGTAAATCCACTCTATATGCCATCCGTCCAATCCTTTCCTTAATAGGAAACGGTCCTACAAATCTTGGAGCTAACTTCCCAACGGACCCAAAGCGAACAACATTCCGTAATGGAGATACTTTGACAAAGACCACGTCCCCAACATCAAACTCCAGATCCGTCCTCCTCTTATCCGCGTAAGATTTCTGTCTGTCTTGCGTTGCTTTCATCCTTCTTCGAATTAAATCAATCTTTTCCGAAGTCTCTCTAACCATATCAGGCCCAAGCAAGATCTTATCCGTAGATTCCCACCAACATGTAGGTGATCGACAAGGCCTTCCATAAAGAGCTTCGAAAGGAGCCATACCAATACTGTACTGAAAGCTGTTATTATACGCGAACTCCACCAATGGAAGATGCTCTTCCCAAGTACCTCCAAAATCTAGGATACAAAGCCTCAAAAGGTCTTCCAGAACACGATTCACCCTCTTGGTCTGGCCGTCCGTCTGAGGATGATATGCGGTGCTCAGACACAACTGAGTCCCCACTGCTTCTTGCAAACTCTTCCAAAACTCGCTAGTGAAGATAGGATCTCGATCACTCACTATGCTAGAAGGTACCCCATGCAATCGAACTATCTCTCAAAGATAAACTGAAGCTAGCCATGGAGCAGTCCTTTTGCTCTTTACGGGTATGAAATGGGCGCTCTTAGTAAGTCTGTCTACCACAACCCAAATTCCCGTATTACCCTTCCTCGATCTCGGTAACCCATCAATAAAATCCATCGAGACACTATCCCACTTCCATTGCGGAACTTCCAATGGGTGCAACAACCCACCTGGTTTCTTTTGCTCCGCTTTCACTTGTTGGCACACCAAGCATCTAGCGACATACTCGGCCACATCTTTCTTCATACCGGCCCAAAAGAAAACTCGCTTCATGTCTTGGTACATCTTGTCCCCACCGGGATGAATGGTCATCCTAGAACGGTGTGCATCATCAAGAATATCCTTCCTCTAACCCTCGTCTTGCGGTACACAAAGTCTACTGTCTCTACGCAAGCACCCCCTATCGTCTAGGGTGTACCTACTCAAATGGTTGGACGACTCCCCCCTTATGAGCCTCTCTACTAACTCAACCAACTGTGGGTCGTCCCGCTGTGCCTCGCCAATCCGTCCCAAAAGAGTAGGCCTGACCTCTAAAGATGCTAGCAAACCGGGTATATAGTCAACGGAAGGTCTGAAATCAAACATCGAGATAAATTCCAAGCTTCGTCGTTCCACGAACAATGGACTCAAGGACAACCTTTTTCTGCTCCAGGCGTCCGCCACCACGTTACCCTTGCCAGGGGTATACGTTATCTCAAAATCATAGGATGCTAAGAACTCCATCCACCTTTGTTGTCTCAAGTTCAAATCCTTCTGAGAAAACAAGTACTTCAATGATTTGTGGTCAGTGAACAATTCGAACCTGTCTGCCAGAAGATAATGGCGCCAAATCTTAAGCGCAAAAACAATAGCGGCCAACTCTAAATCATGGGTAGGGTAATTTTTCTCATGCGCTCTCAACTGCCTTCCCCATAGGCTATTACCCTTCCCTCTTGCATTAAGACTGCACCCAGTCCTGTCCCACAAGCATCGGTATAGACAACAAATGGCTTACTCCCATCTGGCAACACTAAGACTGGAGTTGTGGTTAAAGCTCTCTTTAACCGTCGGAACGCATCATCACAATCTACGTCCCATGCGAAGAATAGATTCTTCTTCGTCAAGCGAGTTAATGGGGCTGATATCTTCGCGAAGTCCTTGATAAACTTCCTATAGTAGCCAACCAACCCCAAGAAACTCCTCACCTCGGTAGCATTCTTCGGAACCTTCCAATCTTGAATGGATACTACCTTCGCGGGATCCACAGCTATCCCTTCCTTGGATACCACGTGCCCCAAGAACCGCAATTCCTTCCTCCAGAAGTGACATTTAGAGAATTTAGCCTTAAGGCTATGCGCTCGAAGAGTCTCTAACACTTCCCTAAGATGTAGGGCATGCTGTTCTTCACTCTTAGAAAAGACTAAGATGTCATCCACAAAGACCACCACAAACTTATTAAGGTACTCCCTGAACACCCTACTCATCAAATCAACAAAATATGCAGGGGCGTTCGTCAAACCAAATGGCATCATCAGCCACTCATAGAAACCATCCGGAGTCCTAAAGGCAGTCTTGTCTATGCTATCGTCATCCACTCTCAACTGATGAAACCCCGTGGCCAAGTCCAACTGCGAAAATACTGAGGTGCCAACCAACTGATCAAAGAGATCATCAATCCTCGGCAATGGGTGTCTATTCTTCTTTGTGAGCTTGTTGAGTTCTCTATAGTCTACACAAAGTCTGAGGGACCCATCCGCCTTCGTGGCAAAAACTACTGGAGCACCCCACTCCGATATACTTCGTCTTATGAACCCCTTCTCAAGCAACTCCCCTACTTGCTTATGGAGTTCCCTCCTCTCACGAGGAGCCATGTGGCGCACTGGTAAAGATACTGGTTTAGCATTGTCCACCAGATATATTCGGAAGTCTATCTCCCGCTTCGGAGGTAAGCCCTTCACCTCCTCAAACACATCCGAGTATTCCCGGACCACTCTAACAGATCGCAAACTCCCGACCGAAGCGTCAAGTGATTCAAGATAACTTAGCATAACAGAATCCATGGGATTACAAGAGATCTCGAGAGTGTTCCCCAAGCGGGTCATGAGCCTAACAACTCTCCTTTCGCAATCAAGAACGGCACCATTACTGGATAACCAGTCCATGCCCAAAATCAACCCATAGCCCGTGAAGCCCAAAACAAAAGCATCACATCTAAACTCAACGCTAAGTATAGAAATCTTCAAACCCAAACATATCATGGACAAATAAGTGGAGCCCCCAATTGGGTTTGAAACAACCAAGGGATCATCTATTAGACTGGTGTCTAAGTGCAATGACTCAACTAATGATGATGAGATAAACGAATGCGATGCGCCAGAGTCAAACAAAGTACGGACAGGATGATCAAACAGAAAAACCAGACTTTCAACGGAAATAGTTCTACCTCTTTCCTGAATCGGTGGAACCGCGAGAGCCTGAACTTGCCCCCTTGCCTGACCTGGTGCCATAAGAGCTTGCACCTGTCCCCCTGAGGTAGATCCCGTCCTTTGCCCCTTCTTAGGGCAATCCTTCACTAGATGCCCTGCTTCGCCACAGTGGAAGCAGCCAGTCTTCTTCTTCTTCCGACAATCTTTGCTTAGGTGGCCTGGTGTCCCGCAATTAAAGCACTTCTTCTTTCCCTTGCCACCGTTGCCTTTCCCACCCTTGTTTTGTTGTTGCTGTTGAGGTCTCTTTTGATCTCCTTTCTTCTCGGGTGCCTTATTAGCATTAGGACCCTTCTCTTCCTCATGCATGAGTGTCATGTCTACTAGCTTCTCAAAGGAGGCCCCCATAGGGATGCGAGTCATAGCCAATCCATGCATCGGTTCATTTAAGCCCTTAACGAACCTCAAAGCCTTCTTCTCCGGTGTATTCACCATGTCTATGCCAAACCTTGCCAATTGATTAAACTTGTTGACATATTCCTTCACTGATAGGTTTCCTTGCTTTAGAGTCAAGAACCTTTCCATATACAAGTTTTCCTCCGCTCTTGAGAGAAACTTTGCCACAAATCTTTGCCTGAAATCCGCCCAAGAGTCAACAGGGCGCTCTCCATTAGTGACCTCCCACCAGAATGAGGCCTCTCCCTTCATTAACCAAGCAGCTAACTTGACTTTCTTTCCTTCTTCCATCTCAAAGATATCTATCAACTCTTCCACCTCCTTAAGCCAATCTCTAGCTTCCACAAAAGTTTCTGATCCTTAAAAAGGTTTCCCTCCCATAGCCTTAAATTCCTTGCAAGTCTTAGCAAAAGTATTCGTGCGAGGAGGAGGAGGAGGAGGAAGATCGGGTGCTACTGTTGGTGGAGGAACATTTGCTGGACCTGCAGTGGCGGCCCTAGTCTCCATCAATCTCCTATCCCATACTGGTATCGTCACACCCTCCGGAAAGTTAAGATCTTCAGCCATGCTGAAACGAAAAAGGAAAGATTCAAAACGAAGAATTCGAAAGATAAAGATATGGCTATTGGGGATTATGCTTTTCTTTCAAAAACTTTTCTCTTAAAAGACATGTTTTTGAAAATACTTCCTCCAAAAATGTTTTTAGAAAAATAGTTTTCTAAAAATTTTATCTGTTCCGGTAACCTTCAGCTCTGATACCACGTGTAACACCCCACACCCGCTAAGGTCACTCATAAGGGAATGCCTTAACTTCGGTGGAGCATTTTAAGTGAATATAGAATAGAAAAATTACAACAAGACAGATATAAATACTTGAAAATCTAAAACATCATTTCATTGCAGCAGAAGGTAAACATGTTTAGTTACAACACCATAAAAGAGTCAAGTACTAAATATCCATCCTGATAAAACATAAGTACATAATCCCACTACATAACTAATAGCCATAATAGAAAAGATAAGCTGGGCTTTACATCACGGTCCAAGCTCCAAGAGATAGATAAAGAAATCTGATCAAAGCCCACTAGTGCTAGGCCCAACCTGAGGACCTGAGGGGGAAAAAGATAAAAACAACGGGGTCAGACATAAGTCCGAGTGAGCCCTATAACTTTAACAACACAATCATTAAAGTAATTAGGGTATGATATAAACTTGGTACGGGATGACTGGGGATAAATGACTACACTAAGTAGCCAACTAGACATAGGATGAACTAAGATAACGGTAAAGACGCATCTACCCACCCAAGGGTAATTACTAACTGCACCACACCAGTCATTCCTACTTAAAGGTTGATCCCACCCAAGGACTTAGAAAATTTACCCAGTAGTTTCGTGTACCCCTAGCTGACTACATAGGTACCGTCTGCCCCTATCTCCACTAGGTGTACACACTACTCCCCAAGCGATCGGCTCCCTACCGTAGATACCCGTGCTGGCCCCACAGTGGGGTGTATCACTCCCCAAAGTGGCAACCCGATACAATCAACGGTGCACGGCTTATACCTACACGATGCAACAACGTCTTACCTACCAGCCCGGGTCCACACACGCATATGAAACCCGTTGGACTTGCGTTGCCACCGCTAACCCGTTTTGGCCTCTTATAATCAAGCCCAGTACGCGTGTCCCGTCCTCGACATGGGTCGAGCCCAATAAGATACATATGGGTTACTGGTTGAAATGGACCCCCACAAGCTACCCACCTAAGCTTGTCCCTTTATCTAGTGCATCCCACTTAACCCTTTAATCATGTTTAAATTACATGTTTCCACTTGGTTAAGTATTCTAATCGTATTTTCTATTGCCACCCAAGGCAACCCACTATATTTCCACATGCCACCCAAGGCACTTACTTGATTTCCACATGCCACCCAAGGCACCCACTTAACCCCTCATGCCCCACTACATGCTTATCTGGTTAAGTCTTTCTTAATTGATTAAGAACGTAACCGTTGTAAAGACCTCTCACATTAGACTATCTTTTATGGCAGCTGGATTTGTCGGTTGGGTCCGGGCAGCCTTACGCCATAACCGAGTCTAACCTCGTGTCTTTACACTTGTCACGTATTTAGTTTGTGCCTAAGACCTCTCACATTGGGCCAATCATTTGTAGCCGCTGGATTTGCCGGTCGGTTCCGGGCAGTCTTATGCTACAAAAGGGTCCAACCTCATGTCTTAGTCGATTAATTACACCTAATTAATCACCACATATTTCGAATTAATTTTCCCTAATTAATTCCAATTTTAACGATGTACATAATTGACTCAATTATGTCCATCCACCTTGTGGTATGCATAATCATACCACCTTCACACCATTTCATTAACATGTATATTAACCCCATCGTTCCCCACGTAATTCGCTAACATGACATAAAAGGGAAGATTCATCACAAATACAATGGGTTCAACCAACATGGGTTTTAAAGGTGTCAACATGCATATAGCATCAACCCAACTAGCATAAATAATCAACCCAAACTTGCATGAATCACATATGTCATAAAGAGGTTAACTTGCATAAGTTACTTATGTCATACAAAGGGGTAAACTTGCATATGTATGTATGACATACTAAGGGGTTAACTTGCATATGTATGCATATCATACTAAGGTGTAAACTTGCACATGTTACTTGCATATAATCAAACACCAAACTTGCATAACATGTCATATATGAACTTGCATATAATCATACACCAAACTTGCATAACATATCATATATGAACTTGCATATAATCATACACCAAACTTGCATAATCATGGTGTCATAATGGATCAATGTTTATCATAGCGATTTGCATAACTAGCATCATGAACACATAGCCTAAAACTTGCATATCTTGCATAACATCATGATCATGTAGCATATAACTTGCATAACTTGCATAACATCATGAACACATAGCATATGACTTGCATAACTTGCATAACATCATGATCACCTAGCATATGACTTGCATAACTTGCATAACACATAGCATACAACTTGCATAACTTGTATAACATCATGAACACATAGCATATGATAACATAACTTGCATTGATCCACATTCATAGCCATAACCTCATTATATCCTATCATAATCATTTCAACAATTGGTCATTAAGGTTATAGAAACTCACAACTTGTTGATTAGCACTCCTATGAAGAAGATTAAGTTGCTAGAGTTGATTAGAAGTTGATTTGAGAAGCTATCTTCCTCTTTAATTTGATGGAGGCTCCTTCAAGTTGCATTTTGACGGCATAACGGTGTTGTGTCTATTTTTTGTATGAATTAGGGTAGTCTTAGGGTGTATTTATAGATTAGTTAGGTGTTTTAGGCCATTAGATTAACCCTAAATCAGATTAGAGCCATCAGATTTCGTCACTAGCCACCAGCACAGCCCAAAAGCCAAAATGGTGCACCCAGGTCACCCAGACCGACAGGGGGGGTCGACCCCTGGGTCGACCCCTAGGGAGGGGGTCGACACCCATGTCGACCCTAGGGTCGACTCCCTCTGCCTGGCGAGAATTTTTCCGCCTCTTCTGAAATGTGAAATTTTTGTATTTAAATCTGTTTTGAATTTCTGAAAACTTCTTCGGGCCTTAACTGGGTTATACGGACTCCGATTTTCGAAAACTCGGACTCTATTTCGCGTATTTTTCCGAGTCGAACGCAATGGCATAGCCCGTTTCCCCTAATTCAGATTTTAAAATTTAGTTCTGCCCTGTTTTATATTATAGCAAGTTATTCAACCTACGGGGTGTTACACAAGTAGAGAGGCAATACATTAATTCGTATGTTGATAGAGTAATTGAGAAATAGCGTATTTATATTTTTTATGTGTTAAATTTAGAACTTATGGAGTATTTTGTTATAAAATAAACTAAGAACAAAAGTAAGTAGAGAGGCAATGCATTTTTATTCATTCGGATCTTCATACAATGCAAATATACTCTTTATTTCTACACTCTAAATGGCATGAAGATTATAAATATCATTTGGCATATAGCATATTCATCCTTATTATTTTTACAGATGTCAGGACTTGCAATTGATTATGGAAATGTAAAGATGATAAAATTAATTGCGTTATCGAGAACCTTTTTAAGAATAGTCTAGTAGAAAATTATAAATGAGGAAAATAGTACAACATTATGGTAGTGTAGTTTATAGTTTATGGTATTATATGGAGACAGAAGACTTTATTATTATACCTTTTTGTTGGAATAAGAGAGATGAAAAGGAGTGAATATGATTAAATATCTAGCAAGAGAATTGTAACGACTCGAAAATCCCCACCTTTCGGATCGACCGTAAGACACACAAGTCTGATCCAAAATGGCAGAAAGTCTCGAACCGTTATTGGATACAACACATCTGAACAAAACACAAAAGAACATTTCATTGTTATTACAACAATTTTACATCTGAGTATAAAAGTATATAAGAGAATAATAAATTACAGTACACAGCGGAAACATAAATACATTCAGTGGAAGACTATACACTACAAGAAATTTGATCTTTATCTACCAATATTTTACCTACCAATAAATATAGGTAGGTAAAAAGAACCTTTATCTACCAATATTTAATGGTAAAATTCATTGGTAGGTAAATGTTGTAAATTTTAAAAAATTGTTAAAGGATGATTATCAACCAGTAATTATAGTAGGTAAAATGTATTATCTACACATATACGTTTTTCTCATATCATTTTCAACTTTCATTAAAAATAACGCTGAGTCATACGATGATGTGTCAAAAAAGTATATTCTAGTAATTTTTTTTGAATTGAAGATTTCGCTTACATGTCCTAGCAATGTTTTTTATAAAATAATTTCTTTATTAATTATTAATAATTATTTTGAAATATGAAATAACTAACAGTTAATAAATTGATAAACAATAATTAAATTGTAAATAATAAATGTTAAATAATCATTCGTTAATAACTTATCATACATTCTTAATTTTTTCTAAGCATTTGATTAACTTTAAATTTTTCGCAAATGTTTCACAATTTCACGCTAATATGTCATCATTTGAAATGACCAAAACATATTTTCTCTAGTTTATTGCAGAGACACAATTTATACCATCCTCCGACTATAAATTTAACAGCTTATTTTAAATTAAATCTAACGGTACAAATTTTAATCCACGTGATCTCTTTTGTTGCCTCAATCCGCATAGTCTCTTCTGATTGGCCATAATATAAAACATGAAAACTGCCACTACAAATAAATACCAATAATCTTGATGACAATATTTATTATAGTTGCTATGTTTACATCCCTTTCTAAAACAAGCGAGACATTCCTGCTTTGAAACTTAATTGATTTTCTTCTCTTTCTAAAAACATGTTTCATGATATACCCTAATAACTATATTTCTTCAACCTTTTTATTCACACATGAATTTGCACAATAACAACAAAATAACAAAATAATAATGATGTAGGCATCTGATAAATTTGCATCTGTGTATTCTGCAGGCCAAATTAGTATATTTTCTAGCTCTAGCTCTAAAATAACTGTCCGAATCAATTACATTCATGCATATAACAAATAGGTTCAATGATATAAGGAAGAGATTCATGCATATAAGGGAATTAATTACATTCATGTATATCCTCTTATTCTTCTTTTCTTTTATTCTCTGCTCTTCTTACACATGATGTTTGAATAATATGATATACATTCAATTCCATTTTAATATTAGATCTATATTTACAGACAAATGAATCAATTCAATTTTGTATGTATGTATTTATGTATATATATATATATATATATATATATCAAGAATTTGTGCTAATTAATGTACATCTTTTTTCTTTAATTCCTTTTAATTTATTTCATATTTGTTTTGTTAAAACATAGTTGACATTAGCCTTGCTTAACGTTTGTGTTAATTTATCAAGAGTTACCATTTAAGGTTTGTATGAAATAAATGGTAACATATTAACGTTCATTAATTTATACATGATAGACTCAATACTCGATATAAATGGCAACATATTAACATTTGTGTTAATTTATTTCATACTTGTATAAATTAATTGCAATTGATTAACGTTAATTAACGTTAATTTATACATGGTAGCATTTATAAATGGTAAAATTTGTATAAATTAATTTATTAAATAAATGGTTAACATTATGTGGTACCAAGTTAATTTACGTTAATTTACATATTAAATGGTACCATGTTAATTTACATATTAGTTAACGTAAATTAATATGGTACCTTTTTTACATGGTAACATATTATTTGTATAAATGGTTACATGATAGCATTTATTAACGTTAATAGCTGCTTACTGACACTAGTATTCACCACAATTTTAATGCATAGAAAACCTTTTATTTTCATCCCTAGAGGTAATTTATTTTTTCTCTTTTCTTCCTTTCTTCCTTCCTATCTTACGTTATTTATTTATTTATTTTCAGATGGCTAGAAAAATGGATCTGGTTTATGGGGATGGTAGCGTTGGGGTCATGGATTCAGTTTCTGAAGCTATTCACAATGCTAATGGTCATGCTACTGGGTAATTAACTTATATTGTTTACATCCCTTTTTTCTTTTCCTATTTTACAAATTTCTTACCTCAATCAATTTTCTTTATTTTATGTATGGAAACATTAGGATCATACCAAGGACTCTAAAGGCTAAATAGGTCATTTTGGCTTAAAATTCATATCTGATAAAGTCAAAGGTTTCATTCTCACATTTGGTTTATTATGTAGTTAATTGGAGAAACGTATGGGGTAGTGAAAGAAGTGAGCGACATGCATCAAAGAAAGGCAGAAATGGCTAAGCACTCTGATGCATTCATTACATTTTTTGAGTAGAGATGCATTCATTACATTATCTGGTTAATTTTTATCCATTATGTTACAAATTTTATTTTATCTTTCCTTCGTTTTATATTTTCAGATATTATTCTACTACATTCCTAGGTGTTTATGGAACTTTAGAATAGCTACTTGAAGTTATAACATGGGCTCAACTTGGCATCCATAAAAAACTGGTTAGTGATAATTGAAGATATATTAACATTTGTATTAATTTATTTCATACATGTATAAATTAATTGCAGTTGATTAACGTTAATTAACGTTAGTTTATACAAGGTAGCATTTATAAATGGTAACATTTATATAAATTAATTTATTAAATAAATGGTTAACATTACATAGTACCATGTTAATTTACGTTAATTTACATATTAAATGGTACCATGTTAATTTACATATAAATTAACGTAAATTAATATAGCATCATTTCTTACATGGTAACATATTATTTGTATAAATGGTTACATGGTAGCATTTATTAACGTTAATAACTGCTTGCACTTGTACAGATTAACGTTACTCAACTTCATACTTGTATAAATTAAGGTAAATTAACATGGTTACCATTTAATGTTAGTTAACGTTAAAACAAGTATGGTATAAATGGTAACATATTAACGTTTGTCTTAATTTATTTCATATTGTATATATTAACGTTAATATGTTACCATTTAATATCTGATTCATATCAATGTTAATTAATTCTCATATATTTGTTTCATTTTCAATGCTAATTTAATTTGGTTTGATGTTGGTCTCATTTGATAACTTTCTACTAATCTCTTATTTGATTTGGTATAAAACTAATTGATTGGATTTTAAAGCTTATATTTATGTTTTGCCTTATATTGAAAGGAAAAAGCTAATAACTCTATTATGATAGGTACACACACTTGTTTCACCCTATCTAGAAAAATTGTGAGAAACAACCTAACTTACTGAGGTAAATAAATTTATATTAAAATTATATTTGCGAATTAAATTGTTTCTTTCCAATTTACTATGCTATTTTATTATGACAGGTATGATAGACGACTGGACAAATTCTGGATCAAGAAGCCGATGACTAAAACTAGAGTGAGAGTATGAGTGACTGACTGTGTACATGTATATGAGTAAATTAGTATGCAGTAAGGAGCCAATGTATACGAGTGAAATGTAGCGAGGAAGTGTACGTATAAGTGATTGTATAATAGTGAGGAAACTGTATGTGTACAATTCGAAAGTGTAATAAATATTCAATTGAATAAATATTTGTTATTTTCTTAAAAATAAATTCTGTGTAAATATTCAATTCTTGTAAATATTTATTTATAACAAATAATGTCATATGGCCTAAAAAATGATGTCATATGCACTAATCAAACGATGACACATGGACAAATTATTTTTTGACACATGAACCAACCATTAAATGCCAAGTGTTGGCATTAATATATGCCATGTGTATACTATTATGACAACCATGTCAGCATCCATGTAGGATGACACATCACCAGCCATGTCAAAAGCCATCTGGGATGACACATCATCAAACAAATCAGTTGGTGACTCATTATTCGAGTCATAAGGTAGTGGGGTCCATTGATTCTTTTACCTACCAATATCAATAAGTGTAGGTAAATCTCTTTCTCTACTAAGCTTTACCTACCCAGTTTCTACCAATTCAATATTAGTAGCTAAAATATATTACCCACCATTATGTTAGTTTTACCTACTCTTACAATTAGTAGGTAAAGACCTCATTTTCTTGTAGTGTATTAAATACTTTAAACACGGCTCTAGCTTCAATCCAGAATCATGCCTTATAAAATATCTACAAAACCAAAACTACTAGCTGCCTATGTAGAAAATATGGGCACCCAGAGTTTAGGTGGAAAATAATAAAATCCAGGTTAATCATGGGACTGGTGTGAGAACCAAAACAGTTATTTACTTTATTTAAAGTTGGGTAAATCACGGGACCATGCCGTATAACACAGAACGGGTTTTCTCCACATGAATACCAGTCATAAAACTCGTAACGCTTTTTGAAAAATGAAGCTATTATAAGAACTCAAGTTCCATCACACGATGAAACGCAAAACGAAGGATAGAGTTTTACTTTATAATAGCCAAACATGCTTGATATGAGAAATTTCTCTTTTATTATCACTAGTACATGGTGTGGAAATCAATTCACAAATGAATGTGTCAATCTTAGATGATATAGTACCTCATCCTATTATATCTCCATATAGGTTTACAAGTGAAAGCACAAGGCTCGTATTAGAAGTTGGGTTTCCATCAATGACCAGGAGAAAGGATCTCCCTTAACTGTTCGGAAAATCCTAGAAAATGTCCTAGGACTCACACGCATGTCATCCTTGGATCGGCAGAGCCGGCCAACACTGTATACGGCTGGTTGGAATCTTACCAGAACATAACGTTCTGCTGGTCGTTGATGATTGTCATCTTGGTCGTTGATTAATAATCATCTGAGGCGCCTCAATCCATCATCCACTTAAGTAAATTGCCTGGGCTCCATACCATGACATCGCTTTTCTGCTAGAGGGAAACGTTGGTGCTTTCTGCTGTCCATCATCCTGTTTTCGGCCATTTACGGGCTGTAAGGCTTGTCGAAGTCACGTTTCAACACAAAACTACGCTATATCAACCATTCTTTTATCAGCATCCACAAAGCTCTGCTTTTCAACAAGAAGCTTTGACCTATCAGCACCTGGCATGCCACATTGTCAATTCAAAACATATAATCGGTGTCTATTAGTTTATAACCCTTTGAGTACATAAGTCTCAGAGGAGGGTGTTAAGCTAAGAGAATAAATTCTCTGTCACCAAACTGATATAACATTAGCAGACACCAATTTATTATGCCGTAACTTACAATGTTAGACATACATCCAAAGTTCGTTCTAGGTCTGAACGAAACCGAAGGCACCTTATTCCTTGTCTAATAAAGGAGAGAGGCCCTTACATATCGGTCAATCTTCAAGTAAGTACGGACGTCCACCACTTATAACCTCGTCTTAGGTGTACCTCCCAATCGAGACATCGGCAATAATCAAATTATGTGAAGATCTCCGGTCTTCAACCATCGTCTTCACTATCTTCATTACACGTCGTATGGTTATTCAGAATGGGTTGAAACCCGATCTTTCCGAATAACAATCACATCATTAAAATCAAGTGATATATGTGTGTTCGTTTACTGACTAAGTATACCTTTTTAAATCAATTTTCATCACTATGTAATTTTCACAACCAATCATCATTTTCAACCTCGTGTTAACTCACCAATTTACCATTTAAACATACCAATCATATCACTTAACATCAACTTGTAAGTTATATAGAAATTGATTCATTAACACATCATTAACTAGTTAACTAAAGAAATAAACTAAAATGGGTTCTTACCGAGAGATCCACTCCACCAATCTTTTAGGGTAGGAACCTTTAGCTTTTCTACTACCTCACTACCAGTTGAAACTTTATAACCCAAAACACTTCAAACTATATATATATATTATAGTACTTATAAGTAGGAAAATTGGCATTGTTGCAAATGAGTCTAGGTCTAGGGGGAGGACTAGATCACGACATGGGCTGGTAGGGTAGGGAATGCAGGTGTAGGGATGTAAGGGGTAGGGGTGGTGTATAGGGGTGGTATAGGGTAGCTATGTGCTAGGGTAGGCGAAATATGAAGTAAAAATGGGATTTTTAAGGGGAAGAAGTTGTTTTTAGGGTATGGGGAACACGGCTCGGGGTAGGAGTGTAGGAACTAAATTAACCCTAGAGCGGGGGTGAATAGGGCTTATTGCAATTTTTGCTGAGTAATTAAATAATATCAAACACAGATAATAATCAGAGTAAATGCGGAAAATAAATAACACACAGATATACCCAGCTTCGGCAAAACCCTGCCTAATGCTGCATTCCCCAAGGTTTCTACTAGGTATTAGTCAACAATTACAACGCTTACAGCACCCAAAAACTCGCGAAAATTCCTAGCCTCTTTGTCCTAACCCTACACTCAAAACTTATCCCCAGTTTCTACTAGGAGCTATACAAAAAGGCTTCGCAATCTCGCTCTAGTTGCACTAATCCTACGCTCAAAACCCTGCACTGACTTTTATCCCCGAAACCAGATTTCCCCGAATTGCAAACCCCGTAATTCGTCTCCCTAGTTTTACAGACAAACTAGAAAACTATAAACTCAATTACAAATTGAAATGATAAAAAACAAAATAATTAAAACACGACCACTTAATAAATCAAAACCCTAGATTTATAAATTAATAAAAACTAATCCTTTGTCCCTTTTAAAAACATGGCCGGTCCATTTTTTTTTGCTTCACCCTTTTCCTTCTTGCTCGATCTCTTCTTTATCTCTAGGGAAAAAATGGCTATGGCGATTGACTTTAGGGTTTCAATTCTCTTTTAATCTGAAGGTTGCCGCTCTGTCGTGTGATGATCTTGAATTTCCAGTAACAATCTCTTCTTCGACTCAACGTAGAATTGGATCCAAGCTTGCCCCTTTTTCGGGTATGAATTTTCTATTCGATTTTATGCTTTGATTTGTTTGAACTTGGATAATCTATAGCCAGTGATGATTTGGTGTTTATATAGGATTAAAAATCCGATATTTATGCTCTGATTTCGTGAATGATTCAGTCTGATTTGGTCTTCGATATATACTCAAATATTGCGTGAATTTTGGAGTTGAAATCCTTGGCTTTGAATTGTGGACATTGAAATCTTCAAACTGTTTTGGAATTTTTTGGTTCAATCCCTTAATTTCAGGTACTTTGAGTTGATTTTTGATATTGCAAGGTTACTGGAATTTTTAACTTGGCCCGTATGCTTCTGGAACTTTGATCGAGTCATTTGAAATCTTGTTTATCTATTTTTTCTGGAAAAAAAAATCTTCTGATAAGAAAAAAATGCTGCATTAGAATTGTCTTGATCACTTTGAATTGATGCCTTGTGAAACATTGATACGAACAGATGTTTCCTTGATTTTGTTGTGAATTGTTGATCATATTTAATTTGGTAATAACAGATATTACCCTTAAACACTGATTTAAATCTGGAAAACAACTTGCTAAATATTTACTCTGAATTGAATGCTAATAATGCTGTGTGAATATGCATAAGTATTTCTTTAATGCTATGAACACCATTAAGATCCCCTGCCATGATGTGTTTCTAAATATGCATTATAACTCCTCCTTGCTTACATTGCTGACTGTATATATGCACCATGTTGTTTGTGTTGCTACTTGTTTAAACATGTATAAGCTGCTCCACTTTAAAGTTGCGGCTCCAATTTCACTCTCCTTGACAATGCTGAAACATTTGCCTTCCATTGCTATGTACTTGATCAATATATATATATACATGTCATTTGAGTTATATACCAATATAAACTTGCTTTACTTGTAATTGAGCTGAAAGTATTCTATAAGCTGCTGCATCACCATGTTAGTTTGCTTGAGAATCTTGTATCCTTGCAGTTTTGTTACTCTACGTTAATGCTGCTATGAACTTGACCATACATGCATGCTGAAGTGAACATGTTGCATGTTTGATTTTGTGCACCCATTTGATTGACCAAAACATTGCTGGGCTGCACCATGATCTCTTGAACTGCACTTGAGACTTGACATGGATCTGCACCATGCATGCTTGTAATCTGCCTTGCTCTAGTCTATGACTTGTTTGCACCATCGTTCAGTTGTGTACATGTGATATGTATTTTTGACAAAACTGGAATCATTCTTGAACATACATGTATACTGACCAGTTTGTTTTGGCCATATGCTTCTCCATGTATATGTCTTGCCATACCATGTTGACATGATTGAGTTGCTGTCCAAGCATGTGATCCTATCCTTGTCTTCACCCATTGTTCATTTGTAAACAATATATATATATATATATATATATATATATATATATATTGTTGTTTTGTCATGCTTTGTTCCACCTTCATGTAGTGTTGAAATGGGTTGTACCATTTTGCTTTCATACATATATTTTGCTATGCACTCTTGGATCAATTTGTATACATGCTTGAGTATTAGCAATTTAGCTCCGCCTCTTATTTGACTTGTATTCATTGATGTTTTTGGGTTGCCTCGACCATATTGAAACTGCTTTTGTATTGACTTGTGTTGACTTTGACTATGCTGGTTGACATTTGTTTTGTTGCTTGAGTGTTGCACTGAGTCGAGATGGTCCAAGTGGCTACTCCTCAGTTGCTCGCTGATTTTTGATTGGCGAGGCAGTGCACACATGTATATATATGCACGTGTATATTTGCAGACCATCAGAAAGATTTTCTTGTCTTTGTATATCAGACCAAGTCAGAAAAATGATGAGAAACACATCAGAAATCTAAGGCAAATGAAATTTAAAAATAAATGTATATTTTTATGCTTTTCAGATTTATTTTTATTGTAGTACGCTCTGTGTGTATGTTTCATGTGACAGGTGAGCAGATGGTGACTGATAGCGGAACTTGATCTGGAGCACGTGAAGATTTATTGTGTCAGTGTCAGTGTCAATGAATGTATAACTGTGTCTGTATATAACCGAGTGATGAGTGATATGTAGTGAGGAATTGAATGTACTGAGTGATAAAATTGTACTTATATTTGTAATAAACAAATTTGATTTAAATAAAATATTATTTTATTGTGTTCAAATCAAATTGTCTATCGTATTCAAATTAATTTGTAGTACAATTCCATGTAAAATATTATACAGTGAATATACAATAGTGGAATTGTAATGTTGTACTATTTCAGATTTTGAAATAAAATATTTAATTGAATAACTATACTGTAAATATAATCAATTGTGTATAATAGTATATTATTCAATAAACATTTATTTCTGTGAAATGGTGTAATATAAAATAGTACGGTTACAAACACATTTAAATAATATTATATGTTTGTTATCATCAAACAAAAATCATACAACACATTGTTGTATCCAACAATCTCCCCCTTTTGATGATGACAAACATATACAAGATTTTAAATGTGTTTGAACGTGAAATATATTACTCCCCCTATTTGTATGCTCCCCCAATATATATATGGAAAGTATAAACAATGAAATTCAATTGATCATTCTCCCTCTAGATATTTAATTTCCAATCTTAAAATATTCTTGAATTATATACTCATCAATCAAAATCTTGACCATTCTCCCCCTTTTGTTATTATCAAAAGACAGTGATGAATTTAGACTAGAAGTATAAATTCAGATTAAGAGAGAGAATATATATATCGTAAAACTCATTTAATCAAACAAAAATCATAATAATCTTTAAATCAGAAGAATTTTTCACTTTCAAAATGAATGGGTTTACGATGAATTTTATTGAATGAGGAGTGTACAATAAAATTGAATATTTGAATATGAGTTTTAAAGATTTTAAATAAGCTCAAATTGTGTTAAGCACTTGCTAACCACGCATAGCCCAAAGGTCTTTTAAATGGGGTTAGTAGTAACGTAACTTTATCCTCTCTAATGAGTTCCATCCATGCACAGTCCAAAGGTCTTTTAAGTGAGAATAGAAGCACATAAATATTAAGGTAATTCACCCACGCATAACTGCGAGAACTTTTAAATGAGAGTGAGTACCAAGGATAAATAATATATATATATATATATATATATTTCTTTTTCTCTTCTTTTAATTTTATTTTTATTTTCAAGAATAATTTGAACTCCCCAAATTAAATAAAACCATGATGAATGACAGAAATATGGTTGACATTGAAGATGGTCGTAAAATAAGCTCTAATTCAAAGATATTATAAAATATGTCCAATCATCACGAGATTTTAAAATAACATCTCCTCTAGTTATGAATTATAGCATAGTCACAACTCATCACAATTTCATAAATCTATTAATAATTTTGATGAGTCACAAAACCGTTCAAATCGATCAATAATTTCAATTTTTGAATAAATAATCAAAAATTATTTTAAATTGAAAATATCAATTTCAAGTGGGGTTTTTGAAATATCAATGCAACTTGAAAATCTGTTTCAAAAAATCAATCAGTAGAATGTGAAATTATCTAATATTTCTAATGCTGATTGCTCCTAGACAATTTTAAAACCACTTATATATTTAATTCAAATTTCCTGATAATTTTAATGAAATCGAATCATTGATTTTTCCAGCCCATCGTCCAATCACTAAGATATTCAAATGAATCAAATCAATTTCATTATCAGAGCAGCACAAGATCATTTTCAAAGCAAGATTATTTGAAATCACTTAAGAAAAATCAAATCAAATTTTATAATCTAAGAAATTTAACAATCAATAACGAATGATTTAAAAATCAAGCCAAGTAAAAAAAATGAAATTTTCACAACTAATCAATCATGGCTTTCAAGTAGTCCGCTGTATTGAGTTCGGTTTTTCAATATTTTCCAAAGTGAATTAGAAGAAACTCAAAACAGCAAAGATGTGTGAAATTTCATTAGCTTTCCAGAACATCATAAATTTTAAAAATTTCGATTAACAATGTTCAAGATATGTCAAAAATATCATGGAAGTGTTAATACAAATCAACATCAATGAGAAAATAAAAGCACGAGTTTAGAGATCATACCTGACTTACCATAATCAATGTGAATGATTTAATCTCCAATTCAGAAATCTATGGCTAAGGAAATCCAAATAATTCAATAATATGGAACAATCTGAATTTTATCTCTCTTAATCATAGTTGTTCCTTAGCCTATCTCAGTATCTAAATGTTTATAGGATTAAGTGGTCTTACAAAAGTTCTTTTACCACACTTAACTTCGTTTACACGTTTTGATACCCAACCACGTTTATATAACAATCCATTACCATCCACTAAAGTTTCTTTAGGAACCCAAATTCGTTTAATTTGAATTGAATTCATTTCATTATCTTTTGGGATCCAAACACGTTTAACTGAATTGTTCTTAAACGAGTTTTCATTTTGTTTATGATTTAAAAACCCTTTGAAATTGTTAGAATTCAAAATTCCAATTTGACCATTTTCAAAGATATTTGTAGGATTTTCAAAATCATTAGAATTTAACTTTTCAATTTGATCAAATTTATCAAAACGGAGTCCTTTCTTATTCTTAACAAAAAATTGGTTTTTTAACAACATATTCAATGAATTTTCTCCTTAAGAGAATTTAGCCAATATTGATTCAAGTCGTTGAATTTTAGATTTAGGATCTCTATTTTCTTTCATTAAAATCGAATAACTATTTATAGTGAACTTTCTCTTTTCAGGATCATTTTGTTTCAAAATCATATTTTCGTTTTCAAGCATTTTAATTTTCACATTGGACTCAAAAATCTACTTTGAAATCGTTTACGCTTTTCTATTTCAAGTTTTTCAAAATCCTTGAATTTTTGAATTTCTTTTTCCAAATAGTGATTGATATGAGTAATTTCAGATTTGCTGTTTTCCAAAATCACGTTTCGTTTTCAAGGGTTTTGAAATTTTATTTTATTTCAAGCAATTCTTTTTGAAAAGTCATGCATTTATTGCACTTGAGATTTTTTATTTCTCGGTTTCAATTTCAAGCTTATTCAAAATCGTTTCAGTTTTCAGTAAACTCTCTTTCTCTAAAATTTCATGTTTGGAATTTTTAACCTTCTTAAACTTATCCAACTCTTTTTGCAAAAAATCATTTTTTTGTTTTAGTTCAATCTCGTTTATTTTTAGAAACACAAATCGTTTTTCAAGCTTTTGAATTTTTTCATTAAGATGAACTAAATCATTTTCCAAATCTAAACATTTTTTTCAATTCGAGTTTTCAATCTTTTTAACGTTTTTAAGTTTTAATTCCAAATCATGAATTTTATTGCTCAACTCAACATTTTCATATTTTAAATTTTTATTTGTCAGTTTGAGACTGTCAACAGTTTTAGTTAATTTGTCACAAAGAAGAATTGACTTTTTAAAAGGAAATTCACCGTGGTCGTCATGTGTTGAGTCTTCATCACTGTCATCATCTGATCCATCTTCTGTAAATCCTATCAAGCATAATTCTGAGACTAAGTTGGCAATCGGGGGTTTTGAGTTATTGTTGTCTTTACTTCCATACAACGCGTCGAGAGTTTTCCAGATTTCTTGTGCAGTTAAACAATGAGAGATACGTTTATATTGATCATTATTAATATAAGAATATAAAATGTACGTACCACAAGAATTAATTATAATGTCATTCGTATCTACCATATCATATCCATTTTCAATAATATCCCAACATCTAGTATAACATATTTTAAATAAAATTCCATTTTTAATTTCCAATTTAAACAATCTGTTCCATCAAAAATAGTTAGGGTGATACTGGAAAAATTCTCGCTAGATTGACAACTAGAAAACTCACCGTTAGGGAAATCCATGACTCTAGAGTTATTTAAAATAAAAAAAATACCTTCACTGATACCACTTGTAGGATCTAAATTAACCCTAGAGGGGGGTGAATATGGTTTATTGGAGTTTTTGCTGAGCAATTAAATAATATCAAACACAGATAATAACTGAGTACACGCGAAAAATAAATAACACACAAATATACCCAGCTTCGGCAAAACCATGCCTACTGCTACATTCGCCAAGGTTTCTACTAGGTATTAGTCAACAATTACAACGATTACAACACCCGTAAACTCACGACAATTCCTAGCCTCTTTGTCCTAACCCTACGCTCAAAACTTATCCCCAGTTTCTACTGGAAGCTAAACAAAAAGGCCTCACAATCTCGCTCTAGTTGCACTAATCCTACGCTCAAAACCCTACACTGACTTCTATCCCCGAAATCAGATTTTCCCAAATTACAAACCCCGTAATTCGTCTCCTTAGTTTTACAAACAAAATAGAAAACTATAAACTTGGTTACAAATTGAAAAGCTTAAAAAAATATTCAAAACATGAACACTTAATAAATCAAAACCCAAGTTTTATAAATTAATAAAAACTAAGCTTTGTCCCCCTTAAAATCATGGCCGGTGTTGTTTCACCCTTTTCCTTCTTGCTTGATCTCTTCTTTATCTCTGGGGAAAAAATGGCTACGGCGATTGACTTTAGGGTTTCGATTCTATTTGAATCTGAAGGTCGCCGCTCTATCGTGTGATGATCTCGAATTTCCAGTAACAATCTCTTCTTCGACTGAACGTAGAATTGGATCCAAGCTTGCCCCTTTTTCTGGTATGAATTTGCTATTCGATTTTATGCTTTGATTGGTTTAAACTTGGATAATCTACAACCAGTGATGATTGGATGTTTATGTAGGATTAAAAATCTGATATTTGTGCTCTGATTTCGTGAATGATTCGGTATGATTTGGTCTTCGATATATACTCAAATATTGCATGAATTTTGGAGTTGAAATCCTTGGCTTTGAATTGTGGACTTTGAAATCTTCAAACTGTTCTGGAATTTTTTGGCTCGATCCCTTAATTTCTGGTATGTTGAGTTGGTTTTTGATATTGCGAGGTTACTAGAATTTTTAACTTGGCCCGTACGCTTCTGGAACGTTGATCCAGTCATTTGAAATCTTGTTTATCTATTTTTTCTGAAAAATTATCTTCTGATAAGAACAAATGCTACATTAGAATTGTCTTGATCACTTTGAACTGATGCCTTGTGAAACATTGATACGAACAGATGTTTCCTTGATTCTATGAATTGTTGATCAGATTTAACTTTGTAATAACAGATATTACCCTTGAACACTGATTTAAATCTGGAAAACATCTTGCTAAATATTTACTCTGAATTGAATGCTAATATTGCTATGTGAATATGCATAAGTATTTCTTTAATGCTATGAACACCATTAAGATCTCCTGCCATGCCGTGTTTCTAAATATGCATTATAACTCCTCCTTGCTCACATTGCTGACTGTATACATGCACCATACTGTTTGTGTTGCTACTTGTTTAAACATGTATAAGCTGCTCCACATTAAAGCTGCTGTTCCAATTTCACCCACCTTGACAATGATGAAACATTTACCTTCCATTATTGTGTACTTGATCATGATATACATGTCATTTGAGTTATATACCAATATAAACTTGCTTTATTTGTAATTGAGCTAAAAGTATTCTATAAGCTGCTGCATCACCGTGTTAGTTTGCTTGAGAATCTTGTATCCTTGCAGTTTTGTTGCTCCATGTTAATGATGCTATGAACTTGACCATACATGCATGCTGAAGTGAACATGTTGCATGTTTGATTTTGTGAACCCATTTGATTGACCAAAACATTGCTGGGCTGCACCATGATCACTTGAACTGCACTTGACACTTGAATGGATCTGCACCATGCATGCTTGTAATCTGCCTTGCTCTAGTCTATGACTTGTTTGCACCATTGTTTAGTTGTGTACATGTGATATGTATTTTTGACAAAACTGGAATCATTTTTGAACATACATGTATACTGACCAGTTTGTTTTTGCTATATGCTTCTCCATGTATATGTCTTGCCACAATATGTTGACATGATTGAGTTGATGTCCAAGCATGTGATCCCATCCATGTCTTCACCCATTGTTCATTTGTAAACAATATATATACATTGTTGTTTTGTCATGCTTTGTTCCACCTTCATGTAGTGTTGAAATGGGCTGTACCATTTTCCTTTCATACACATATTTTGCTGTGCACTCTTGGATCAATTTGTATAAATGCTTGAGTGTTAGCACTTTAGCTCGACCTCTTGTTTGACTTGTATTCATTGATGTTGTTGGGTTGCCTCGACCATATTGAAACTGCTTTTGTATTGACTTGTGTTGACTTTGACTATTTTGGTTGACATTTGTTTTGTAGCTTGAGTGTTGCACTGAGTCGAGATGGTCTACGTGGCTACTCCTCAGTTGCTCGCTGATTTTTGATTGGCAAGGCTGTAACAACCCAGAAAATCTGAGCAGTTTAATTTTTTTAATTTGGCTAATTTAGTGGATTTTAGATATTTAAAATAAAATATTTTAAATAATAACGACGAAAAGTGTGTTTGAATCGATATTTGAAAATAAATATAATTACTTTGAATTATAAACAAGGCCTGAAATGGCGCGGTAGTTTCAAATTTTCAATTCAAACTTTGAATGACTGTACCGGGTGTAAAATAAAACGGATTTTAGTGAAACCAAAAATATTTAAATATGTTAGTGAATATCTTTCTAACAAATCTGAAAAATCGAAGTTTCATAGCGGGAGTCAAAAGTTATGGCCAAATGAATTTTCAGAAAGGTCGCTATAGAATTTATATAGCCCGTGAAAACAGACATTTTGCAAACGACCTCAGAATTCGAAAAAACCACTTTTGTTGGATCCGGGATGTCAAATTATTGCTAGCTTTCAAATTTCATAATTTTTAAAGTTATTATGTGAGCGTGGCAAAAGAAAATGTGTTTGGTGAATTTTTGTTAAATTGGATCGACTAGAAAATGGCCATTTTTCAAACGGTCTCAGAATTCGACGAAACTAGTTTTGTTGGGACCGTATCGTCAAAACATAGCTAGATTTATTTTTCGGGAATTTTTAGAAACAGTATGTGGCCCCGGCAAATTGAAATGTACATTCAAAATAAATATTGAATGTTTTATATTTCAATTTGAAGGAAAACTGACTGAAACAGTCAAATGGGCCTTTGAAACATATTACATTGTGTTCGAAATGGGGGTATTTAGCTAGGGGCGACAGACGTTGTGTTTGGATCGGAGTTCGTATGTGAAGAGGGGTATTTTCGGATTTAAAGAAATTAAATAATAAATTATAAAACCATCGTCCAATCAGAATCCATCTTCACTAACGCGTTGACCACGCTCCTCTTCTAAAACCCGACGGAAACCGCTTTGTCCTTCTCTCCTCTTTTTCTCCCCAACCGCTCAACGAAACCCAGTGCCACTTTGGAGAATTTTATAGATCTTCAAATCCATATTGATTTCACCTTCTCTCGTTCAGTATTTCGCCAGATCGAGGTCCACGAAGTCGTTGCCTTGTGAGCTCCGCCACGTCCAGGTGCTGCGATCGAAGTGGGGCCCCTGACCATCGTTGGGCGCGGTTTTCCAGGCTCTAGGCCGTGGTGCTGACGGATTTTGCTATCGAGCTAGGGATTTGGCACGAATTAAGAACCTAGTTTTGAGCAGATTTCTGAAGGTAACAGCATATATATTTTTAACTGATTATAACGCTTTAAAGCGCTACGAACGATGATTTTCGTTTAAAAATCGTATCTTTTTTGTTTCTTGTCGAAATTCAGTTAAACCAGAGACACTGAGACCGTGAGGACGTCTACTACATTCTATAAGAGACCGGATATTTTTCTGACCCTTCTACAATTTTTGGCAACGCGAAAAGCAAAGTGAGATTTCTAAATTATAAACGATATGGAAAACAACGATGTATAAATTATATAGTCGATATATGAGTTATATAAGCATTGTACACCACATGTATAAGCGTTGTATAAGTTGTATGTTCGATGTATAAGTTATATATGCGTTGTAAAAATTATATATGCATTGAAATGACATTGAAATGAATTAAAGTGAATTGAAATATATTTATATACGAATATATATATATACACTCCCCTCGTCCATAGACCATTGACGATATATATTGGTTGTGATAGTGTTTGGATTATTGGTTGATGTGAAATTTGGTGAATATCATGAATGGTTGAATTGAAATGATTGATTGTGATTGAAATCCCAATAGAATTAGTATATGGGAAAATTCGCCTGCGTGCGAACTAGATATTGAAAATCCCCATTGTCAAAGACCACGAGGTTTTAAGGTAGAGCGAGGAGCCGTACTAGGGACGGTGCCGGTTTTAACTATCCTGCCGTTATGCTGCCGAAATTTTCAATAATATTCATGTGTTAGAATTATTTTCATGTGTTGAAACTATATTCATGTGTTGAATAGAAATTCATGTGTTGAATGAAGTTCATGTGTTGAATAAATTGTTTTAAAATAAAAAATCACATTTTTATTATATATATATAGCCTATATTAAATATTAGTATATTAAATAAATTGTTTTAACACCAAAAATAACATTTTTACCTTATGTATAGACTATATAAAATAATCGTGTTTTGAAATAAATTGTTTTACAATAAAAATCACATTTTTATTATATATATAAACTATAGAAAATATCCATGTATTGAATAAAGGACTAGAATGATAAATAAATCATATTTTTATCGTGTGTGTGAAGTTGAAAACATTCATGTGTTGAATATATAGATTGAACAATAAAATCCACATTTTTATTGTAAATATGAAGTGCTAAAAATATTCATGTGTTGAATAAATATTTTTGTTGATAAAAATATCATTTTTATCAAATATATGAAGTGAAAATAGTTTTGAAATCGAAGAATGAATTATATATATATATATATATAATTAAATTAAATCGAATAACGACGCTGCAGTTCGTGTTTTGAAACCGTGATTTCAAACGATTAGTGCGGGAGATCCGACCATCGGATTTTCCCGAAACCGCAACCGTTGGGTTCGCCTTGGAAATATCTTTCCAACGAAACCCACTGTGTGAATATCCAACGGTTGGATTGTCTGGAATGTTTAATTCAAAACTAAAGAAAAACAGCGCCAGAATCGATTATATTTATATGTATATATATAAATATAATTAAATTAAATCGAATAACGACGCTGCAGTTCGTATTTTGAAATCGTATCTTCAAACGATTAGCGCGGGAGATCCGACCGTCGGATTTTCCCGAAACTGGAACCGTTGGATTCATTTTGAAAATATCTTTCTAATGATATAAAATTTGTGAAGATCCAACAGTTAGATTTTCAGATATGTGTAAATCAAATCTGAAGAAAAACAGCGCCACGGCCGCGTTATGGCCTGAAGCGTTGTTTTGAATGAATTGACTATTTTTAAATAAATAAGAATAGCGATAAATCGTGATAAAATATTATAAACGATATGGAATGGAAATAAACTGAATTTGCTCGGTTTATGTGATATTTGATGGCTGAATGTGTTTGGCGTGAAAATTACATTAAAGGACAAAATTAGTGATATCAAATAATTTAACCATTGAAGTGAATTGATTTGAAATTCTAAATATACGTGAATTATTTGAAAAGGCCGAGTTAATTCTCATTTCAAATAATTGATCGACGGGTTAAAGTCGAAGATATGAGAACGATGCAAGACCGATGATCTTCACGTTGAATGGAGGGGTACTACTGATGCTCATGATGGGAGTAGCTACCTTGAAGGGATTGAAGTAGTAGCCATCCGGACGTACTTGTTGATTGTATGGATATGCGGGGTATTGAGTGCCTCCGGTTTCGTTCAGACCCAGAACGAACTATTAAATGGATTGTGTGTCTGACGTTGGATTTTATTCTGTGTTGATTGATCTCTATTAAATATATATCTGTTTGGTGGCGGAGAATTTATTCTCTTGCTTAACGCCCTTCTCTGAGACGTACGAGCTCAGAGGTTATATATCGATAGAAATCAGTCGCATGGAGTGAATTGCCTGTATGGCATGCCTAAGTGGCAGATGATCAAGGCTTCTGTTGAAAAGCAAAGTCTTATGGTTGATGATCAAAGCACGGCCTGTGCGGCATAACTTTGTGTATAGAGTTGTTTTGCGAGCCTCACACCCCGGTATGAGCCAGAAACGGGAGAAGGACATCAGGGAGGACATGCGTTTCCTTCTAGCTAGGAGTGGTGCTTTGGGTTTTGCACGCCCGGGTATTTTACTTATGTGGATGATGGAAAGCGAGGCCTTGGTTTGCTTCGGTCTCTTCAGAGCCGATGGTGTGGTCGGATACGACCAGTGACGCCCCATAGGGCGGGGAAACGCAGTATTCAGGAATTTTAATCCACATCGGTGGACCGGCCCTGACGATCCAAGGCTTGTCTGCGCGCCTGCCTGAGACACGGGCTAGAGCGTGTTGAATTGGTTAAGACTATCTTTTGCCTTGGTTCATGATGGAAATCCAATTTTCAAATACGACACCATGCGGTTTTGATTGTGTATATATATATATATATATATATATATATATATATATATATATATATATATGGCGACACGATATATGGTACCCATGCCGTCTATGATTGATGGTTATGATTGAAATTCGTTTTTGAAACATATATACACTAGCAATAATATCAAATGATTTGTTTTGCTCGTATCAAGCATATTTTGGCCATTATAAGGTAAAACTCTATCCTCTGGTTTGTGTTGCATTGTGTAATGGGAACTGAGACTTATAATGACTTCATTTTTATAAAAAGCATTGCGATGTTTAAAAGATTTATTTATTTCTGTTTTGCTGTTATGTGTTATATTCCAAAGATTACCCTTGCTACCGTCTTATCAGAGTTTGGGGTCGTCACAAAGGTAGTGCACACATGTATATATATGCACGTGTGTATTTGCAGACCATCAAAAAAGATTTTCTTATCTTTGTATATCAGACCAAGTCAGAAAAATGATGAGAAAACACCAAAAATCTGAGGTAAATAAAGTTTAAAAAATAATTTATATTTGTATGTACTTCAGATTTATTTTTATTACAGTGTACTATGTGTGTGTGTGTTTCATGTGTCAGGTAAGCAGATGGTGACTGATAGGTGAACTGGATCTGGAGCACATGAAGATTCAATGTGTCAATGTCAATGCATGTATAACTAAGTCTATATATAACCGAGTGATCGAGTGATATGTAGTGAAGAACTGAATGTGCTGAGTGATAAAATTGTACTTATATTTGTAATAAACAAATTTGATTTAAAACAATATTATTTTATTGTGTTCAAATCAAATTGTCTATCGTATTCAAATTAATTTGTAGTACAATTCCATGTAAAATATTATAACTGTGAATATATAATAGTGGAGTTATAATGTTGTACTATTTTAGATTTTGAAATAAAAAATTTAACTGAATAAATATACTATAAATATAATCAATTGTGTATAATAGTATATTATTCAATAAATATTTATTTCTGTGAAATAGTGTAATATAAAATAGTATAGTTACAAACACATTTAAATAATATTATATGTTTGTTATCATCAAACAAAAATCATACAACACAATGTTGTGTCCAACAAGGAGGGTGTTAGCATTGCTGGTAAGGTGGTACGCAGGTGGTGGGGTCGTGGTAGGGCTGATGGGGTGTATAGGAATAGCGTTGTACATGGTTGGTGTAATGACCCGGATTCTTATGGGTTAATTTTAAAATATTTAATACGGATTTAAATATTGGGTGGATAAATATAAATGGAATTTTTATATTAAGTTATCAATTTAATAATCAATTTCGATTTAATATCGAATATATTAAATTATCGTAATACGTCAATTCGAGAAGTTGAAACTGAATTAGAAACAGTTCAGAAAATCAATTCAAAACTATGTTTAAATTAGAATAATACATTATTATCGAAGAATTTAAATGGTTTGAAATTTAAATATATATTGATTTAAATTAATATCCTCTACAGATGATCGAACTGGACTTCGATACATATCCCAGTGGGTTCAGAATAGTGGTTTTACCCTAGAATGGACAGTTGTTGGGTTCAGAAAGGAGTTCGCAGTCAAGGAGTATTTTAATTTAAGGACACCGGTTTTAAATTAGAATATTAATAATTTTTAAATATCATAGTTGGTGGACATGAATTAAGCAACAAGGCAAAAACAATTAGGAACCGTGGCTCCTTCTCCTTCTATCAATTAGAATTAACGTGGCCATTTCCTTGTTTACCCGTTCATCTATAAAATCGCATTTCCATTCCTCTAAAAACAAAATTGGTTCCTCTTTAATCCTTCTCACTGTTGAAATCAGAAATGACCGAAGCCACTCCCAAGAATCGTCAGTTCAATTCGAAATAAAAAGGCCTCCCGTGTAGAAATCGAAATCGATACACTAAAGGAGGGGTTCAAATTGAAAAGGGGATTCGCGAGTTAGAAATCCGTGAGTTCCCTGAGGGTCGAAGCTCAACACGAGACCAAAAGGAAGCAGGCCGCGATAAGATTCTGGTGGTGGAACAAAGTAGTTGAGGGATGTGATTGATGTTTCTTTGCATCTCGACTTTGACTGTGACCTGTTCTGAAGAGCGATGGAGTTTTGCGAGTTAGGGCTGAGGATGTCGGGATAAGGTTCGTCGATCAGTATGAGGGTGAAGGGCGTTGAAATTCAGGCAGTGGCACTAGTGTTGGTGAATAGATGGTGGAGTTGATTTTCTTGTGTGATGCAAACTGAAGTTCGATGTAGTGAAGGGTTCGGAAATTGGATGGTTTTGGGTGCGACAGTGTCAGGAATGAGGCGGTTGGTCTGGACGTTAAGGGCTGATAGGTTTAAGGCACGGTGGTGGTGCGCAGTGCATGATAGTTGAGTCTCGAGGATGCTGTAGTGGTTGCGTTTGGAAGAAGGATGTTGTTCGGATCCGAAATCAAGCAAGAAGGAAGAAGATAATCACAGTAGATTAAGGTAATTTAAAAATCTGTTTAATTAATGTTCTCCTTATTTAATTTTAATTAGTTTAAAATTATATCAAACTTATATAAATCATAAATGAATTCATGTGAGGTCCAAAAATCATGGAGTTGGACAAATGAGATTTGTAGATGGAGGGAAAAGTACGGGTTCAAATCGATTCGATGTTTTTCCGAAGCCGAGTTAAATAGAGAAATAGAAAATGGATCGAAATTAAAATAAGGTGAGTAAATCTCACTCTGTTTTATTTAGAATTATTTTTATCAATTAAGAATAATTGCTTTGTTGATTGTTGGATGCTTTAAATATTTATTTATTGCTGTTAAAAATATATTAGTTAACTAGGATTGGTTGACTATTATATATATATTGGGTTGATGATTGGTTGGATTCCCGCAATATCATTAGCGGATGCCCGCAGTATCAAAGCGGGTGATTTCCCTATGCGCCCCACAAATATATATTAGTGGATGACCTTCATACCGCGATATCCTACCACGAAGCAGGATGGGTATTACTATGTTGACTAACGTCTGTGGATGCAGGAAAACAGGTTGGAGGAATCCAACAGGATTCCTCAAAAATATAGTATCTGTTGTTGTTTGTTTGATTTCATATATGTTCATATATGATGTGTTAAAAATCAAATAATTGAAAATTGGTTGATTTGATTGTTTAAATTATCACTGGGGCTTGGAATATTGATTTATAAAATACCCTGAAAGGGTATTTGAGATTTTAAAAGGGGATTTTATTTTTATAAATAGAATTTGAATTTTTAATGAACTATAGAAAATATTAACTTGTTTTGAAGATATATAAAACGAGTATTGAATTTATAAACTTTGTTTATAAATTTATAAATGTTGGATTTGAATTGAATTTATAAACTTTGTTATAAATCAAAATATGGGATTTGAATTGAATTTATAAACTATGTTATAAATCAAAATATGGGATTTGAATTGAATTGAATTGAATTTATAAATAGATTGCTCGACAAAAGGTACGTATTTAATTCATATATGAGATTTTATGCGCCGTTTCGGCTAGCCGCTTGGCTTTTTTTTCTTTTTGGATTGGTAAGGGCCATGGGATGCTATTAGAAATATCCCGAAGCTCCCGGTACAAAGGAGGTTATGGCGAATTTTTCCGGGTATTTAAGGAGTTAGAATATTTTTAAGAAGTTTGATAAGTAGAAATCTGTATATCAATATATATAGAAGTCGATAAGGAAACGAACTTAGAAATATAATAGTGTAATCAAAAAGGAAGTTAAGAATAAAATCTAGTAAGAATAGAAAGAGAAAGTGTATACGTGTTTAAAAGTGAAGAAGTAGTTGTGTGGTATTGATTATTCGAGTAAGTAGTCTTATCTGTTTTGACGTTATAAATGTTATTCGGTCAAGGTCTGAGAGGTAGTTATACCCCAACTTGATTGATTTCATTATTAACAAATAAATGGTAAGATTTCAGGCTCGAAGATCAATATTGGATAAGAGTTAGTGAATATAGTATTTGGGTTGTCGTAACAATGTTTTACACAACATCCGTTTTAACCCAAATAAGTGTAAGCTTGGAAATAAAATAAAGAATATTTCCTAAGTCTAAAAATGATTGGTCAGGGAAGAGATAGGTAATTGGAATATTTTCCAATTATCAATAGAAGATATTTTCTAAGTACAGAAAATAAAAGGAGGCGATATATGAAAATATATTGTTAACAAATATTAATAAAGAAATAGAGAAGTGATTTATGAACTGGAATATTAATTAAGGGCTTAGTGATTGTTTGATAATTGGATGAACACTTGTTTTCTTAGATAGTTAAATCATTGACTATAGTCAACTCCGATGTTATGGATTTGCGGGTCATTACAGTTGGTATCAGAGCTTTGGTTGAGTTATGAATATTTATGAACTTTGTTTATAAATCAAAATATGAGATTGAATTGAATTTATAAACTTTGTTTATAAATCAAAATGTGGGATTTGAATTGAATTTATAAACTTTGTTTATAAATATATAGTGTGGGATTTTAAGTGAAGTTATAAACGTAGTTTGTAAATAATGAATAGAAGCGAAACATGATTTGAATATAGAAATTCAAATGGGATTTATAATATAGAATTTGAATATATAGGATTTGAAAATAGAATTCAAATGAAGTTAACTATAGAGTTTGAAAATAGAATTCAAATGAAGTTAACTATAGAGTTTGAAAATAGAATTCAATTGAAGTTTAAATAAAGAGAATTCAGATAGAAGAAAATATAGAATTTGAGAAGAGAATTCAAATAGAATTGAATTGGAAATTGAATAGAGAAGTCGATAAGGAAACAAGAGTATGAGTATAATTAGAATTTGTTAATATGCAAGTTAAATTATATTTGAACATGTCATGTTCAAATATGAAGGTGAAATAGACGGAAGAGTTAATTAACAAATTAATTAACGAATTTAGTAAAAGGATTGGGTATAGTTGGAAATAGATTGGACAGGTATAAATATATAGGAGACAGGTTTGGAATAAAGTGTTAGAAGGTATATAAATAGATTGCTCGAGAAAAGTACGTATTTAATTCATATATGATATTTTATGTGCCGTATCGGCTAGCCGCTTGGATTTTCTTTTTCTTTTTGGATTGGTAAGGGCCATGTGAGGCTATTAGAAATATCCCGAAGCTCCCGGTACAAAGGAGGTTATGGCGAATTTTTCCAAGAATTTAAGGAGTTAGAATATTTTTAAGAAGTTTGATAAGTAGAAATCTATATATCAATATATATAGAAGTCGATAAGGAAACGAACTTAGAAATAGAATAGTATAATCAAAAAGGAAGTTAAGAATAAAATCTAGTAAGAATAGAAAGAGAAAGTGTATACGTGTTTAAAAGTGAAGAAGTAGTTGTGCGGTATTGATTATTCAAGTAGTCTTATCTGTTTTGACGTTATAAATGTTATTCGGTCAAGGTCTGAGAGGTAGTTATACCCCAACTTGATTGATTTCATTATTAACAAATAAATGGTAAGATTTCAGGCTCGAAGATCAATATTGGATAAGAGTTAGTGAATATAGTATTTGGGTTGTCGTAACAATGTTTTACACAACATCTATTTTAACCCAAATAAGTGTAAGCTTGGAAATAAAATAAAGAATATTTCCTAAGTCTAAAAATGAATGGTCAGGGAAGAGATAGGTAATTGGAATATTTTCCAATTATAAATAGAAGATGTTTTCTAAGTACAGAAAATAAAAGGAGGCGATATATGAAAATATTTGGTTAACAAATATTGATAAAGAAATAGAGAAGTGATTTAATTAATGGAATATTAATTAAGGGCTTAGTGATTGTTTGATAATTGGATGAACACTTGTTTTCTTCGATAGTTAAATCATCGACTTTCGAAACACTTGTTTTATTCGATAGTTAAATCACAGACTATCGAAGTTTTGACCATCATTGTCAATATGGAGAGACCGGTTGGATTATTATCCGAAGAACCACTCCGCATTGGCGGTAGCATTGCAAAAAAGATTATATAAAGATAATCGAAGACGGAGTAAAGTGCAAGGACTTTTTTTATTAATAGAAATTGTACCTTCAGTTCATCCTGTTCCTGGGTGACTTGTATGGATGGATGTCTGACAGAGTATTTCCAAAAAGGTCACGTACATTGATTTCTTCAACCATACCAAGAGTGGAAGCGGAGAAGGAAACTTCTTTTAGCTGACACGTAATGTACTGTTGTAGACGTCAATTAGTGATTTTCGATGGATCTGACGATGTGACATTTGAAGCGAATCTGATGTGATGATGAATCGTAGCCTCTGGCCTCAACAACCGGTAAATGACAGAAATCGGGCAGGCAACATGGCTATGTAGGTCGCACCTATTAGGGTGTATAATCACCTGATCTAGAGTTTCATTTACTTCTAAAAATCTATTGTCGATGCTGTCCCATTCGAGAAACGGTTGCTGATCCCAACCGTTGGTGATATACATTCGATACACTCAAGCCAAATGAGTGGTCGGTCATGTGTGGCTGAGTTGCAAGATGTTCTTGTTGAACTCGGTGTATTCTCCTCTAGAGATATACCAGCGGAAGGTGGTTCCATACCTTGTCATAGTTGGAAATCAAATACCCAATACGTGCTTGCGGTTTTGATTGTATATATATGTGGATCGTGAGATGCAAACGTTCCACTAGATTGTTATCTACTTGATTTAGACATTATAATAATATCAAAAGAGTTTTGATATAAAGATTATCGTTCCTTTCAAAGGGATTTTGAAAGTTAAATCACGTGTTTGGATTCTCATAAGAGAAAAACCCGTTCCGTGTTATACGGCGTGGTCTTATGAGATATCATTTAGTTTTCTGAAACTGCTTTAAACTGTTTACTCATACCAGTCCCATGACTGACCAGGAGTTTATTTTGTTTTGTTCTACCTAAACTCTTGGGTGCCTAAATTTGTACGGGCTATCAAGTAGTTCAGGATTTTACAGATCTATCTAAAGGAGCTTGGAGCAGGAGGCTTCAACGATAGTTATATAGAGTTTTGTTCCGCTGTGTTGTAAGTGTTGTACTCTGATAAGTGTAGGTTATACAGTTGAAATTTTGTATTTCAAAAGTTATGATATATTATATTTTGTTCCGCTGCGATGTGAGATTCTGTGTTGTTGTTTCTGTTCTTCTTCTACCTCTTTATTCTAAAAAAAATGTTTCGTATTTTCGTGATATTTGGGTTGGACGTATGATGTATATAGTCATCTTCGGTGTTATGGATTTGCGGGTCATTACAGTTGGTTGGAATCTTACTTGAACATAACATTCCCCTGGTGGTTGTTGACCGTCATCCTGTTCATTGATTGTCTATCAACCGAGGCGCTTCAACTCACCATCCACATAAGTAAATTGCATGGCTCCATACCATGGCATCACTTTTCTTCTAGATGGAAATATTAGTCCTATTTTTTGTCCTTCATCCTATTTTTGACCATTCATGGGCTGTGAGGCTTGTCGAAGTTACATTTCAACACAAAGCTATGCTATATCAGCCACGCTTTGATCATCATCCACAGAGCTCTGCTTTACAACAAGAAGCTTTGATCAATCATCACTTGGCATGCCATATTGTCAATTCACAAAATATAATCGGTGTTTATTAAAATATAACCTTATGAATACATAAGTCTCAGAAGGTGTTAAGCTAAGAGAATAAGTTCTCCGCCACCAAATTGATATAACATCAATAGACATCAAATTATTATGCCGTAACTTACAATGTCAGACAAACATCCATTTACAAGTTCGTTTTGCGTTTGAGCAAAACCGAAGGAACCTTATTCCTCGTCCAATAAAGGAGAGAGGCCCCTGCATATCCGGTCAATTTCCAAGTACGTCTGGACGACCGCCACTTATGACCTCATCTTGGGTGTACCTCCCAATTAAGACATCAACAATAATCCAAACGATGTGAAGATCTCCGGTCTTCAACCACCGTCTTTAGTATCTTCAATACTCATCGTATAGTTATCCAGAATGGATTGAAACCCGGTCTTTATGAATAACCATCGCATCATTAAAATAAAGTGATATATAAACATATCAAAAGTCTTATTCCAATTTGGAATATTCTTTTATTTTAATTTAAACCTTTAACACCTTATCTGCTGTTGGTGACTATTTCAGGCAACTGCAAGCTTTCAGGTTTTCCCACGGCAATTATTCAACTGATGGTTTCGATAATGGTTGGTGTTCTGATCACTAATGTGAAACTTACAGGTCAGCAGCAACGCCTACTTTGTTTATTTGTTTTCGCCTTTCGACTTCTCGTCTGCGATGGTACAAAATGTGTTTTTGGGTATTCAATGTTAACCTAGTTCGTGTCTTGTTGGTAGTTACTTGATGTCAGATCTGGATCATTTTTGTTTCTGTTGTTTTTTGAGGTGCTTGGTTGTCATCATGGAGTTTGTTTCTCATTTTCTTGTAATGTTATAGTACTTAGCTCCTTTACACGAACAAACTGACTGCTAGTGACATGTCTGGTATTTTAATAGGAGGATCAACACTAGTGAACAATGACATAATACGAGATGCTCGGGCACTGATCCTTGTCGTTGTTTATTTGGTGTTGGCTCTTCTTTCCTGTGCAATTTCTAGGTTTTGTGTTGCTATCAGTTTAGTTTTTACATTTGTTGAGCAAGTACTTTATTGTGGTCTACAATGGCGAGTTGTGTGATTTGGCGTTCTGGCACAAGTTATGTTGGTCATCGATATTCAGTGACATAGGTGAAACCTTTGGCTCACGAGTTCACTGCCTCTATTGGTGATCTTTTTTTGTATCCCTTCTCTCCTAAGGCTCTTGTCATTTTGGCCACAATGTCAGTTCTTTCCATGAAATCTGTGCATGCAACTTTATTCTTGGAACCGGTGCACATTTCTGCTTCTTTCTGAAGTGAGCTCAAGAAAGCAGGTTGGCCACTGTATTTTATAGTTTGAAGCTTCTGCATTTTCTGTACTGTGTATAATGTGAACATGATATGTTATTTGTTGGATACCTTTGCTTTATTCCCAACAGTCTTGAACTGTATATTTGTGTATTCATATGTAATTCACTATGTATTGTAGTATGTAATATTCTTACTCTCCCGGCGTGAAGAGTTAGGTCATAAGGAAATGTAATATTGTAGAATAGCTAAAATAGACTAGCTCCAAAGCTATAAGCCTGTTAGGTGGAGTGGACAGAACATTATAAATTTCGTAAATGGTGGACGGTCCACCTTAAAAACCGAAGTAGTTGACTACTAACTACAATCATCTATACTATATTGTATTTTTTTTATTATTAGTTATAATAAAAGGTATTTGCTGTCACCTTAAAAACCTGATGGCTTTGCCAAAAAACTTTAAACCTTAACACATAGGTTATTGCTTAAAGAAAATTCCCATCCTATTCATCCCATGGAGCAAAACCGGTGGTACTCCATATCCAATACTCCTCGTATTTCGATAAGTTTAATTACCTTCTATCATTTCAAATCTTTGTTGAAAGATTAATTAAAACTCTAACATAGTTTTAAATCGACATTTCATTCATCCAAATCTTTGTTGAAAGATTAACTAAAACTCTAACATAGTTTTAATCTTCATTTCATTCAATAAAATCTTTATTGAAAGATTTATTAAAACTCTAACATAGTTTTAATCTCTAAAATCATTATTCAATGATTACTTAACTTTGGAAGTCAATCCTATCATTAGTTGGGTTAAAGAATAGATTTTATTGAACACACCATTCATGACAAAACCAAAATCCAGTTTTATATCAAATATAAGGCTCTAAATAGAAATCATATTGACTTATATTCAACATCAAATTCTGAAATCAACAGATACCGTATAGGGAATAACAATATTTATATCTTCCAAATTCCTCAAACAGTATCCGTATAACTACAGAATCCAATGTTGAAATATTTGAAGATTATTTCCATTCAAATCCAAATGAACTTAAGTTTGAAAACCTTAAGTTTATCTTCAAATTAAATTTCAAAATATTGATTTACTTTGTTAAGTAAATTAGGTCAAAAGTCCAAAAATTCATATCATAGTTCAAAACTTCACAATTCTTATTCAAATCATTTTAAAATCATTAATTATGATTTATCATAATTTTTCCTTATTTTTAATAATTTTTATAAGGCCCTTTAATTCGGTTTTCAATTTCGGTCACCGAACTACATATATAGTGACCTTTTCAAAAACAGATTTGAACTAGTCCTGAAATCTAACCGTTGGATTTTAACACTTTCTATTCCATTTGAAAACTCTTTTCATTTTGAAACCAACGTTTTTCGTTTTGGAAGAATACGATGGTCGGACTCTCGGTGTGTCAATTCAAAGTTGACGGTCAAAGTTCGTGAACTACCGCTCGTGACAAGTCCTATTCAGACCAAATTAGATTTATAATTAAAATTAAATAGAAACCCTTTCAAAATAATTTATTAATTATATAAAACATATACAAATTATTTTTTGAAAATACAATTCAATTATTTCTCTTTAAAATCAAATATTTCATTATTTACTCAAATTAATGTTATTTAAATCATTAAAATAATATTATTTTTCAATACCTATTATTTGAAATCCAAATTTTTCTGACATTCGTTATAAAAATAAATAAGGCAGCTTTGTAAAGGAAATCCTTTTAAAACTTTTTCTAGATACCCTTACCGAACTTCACTTTTACCCATCACTGTTTATTTTCAATTTAAATTTGAAAACATGTCTTTATTAATTGAATATTAAATCAAATCAAATTCTCTTTTTACGAAAACTATTCGTAATGACTTAAACTACCTTTCCAATATATTTTGGATTTAAAATTCAAAATTTCATTTTTCACTGAATATATTATTAAAAAAATATTCAAATTAATTCCGAATTGGAATAAAATTCAACCAATTACCATATAGTTCAATTTATATGGATTTCACACATCATTAACATCTAATAATAGTTATTAATAACTATTAACATCCAATTACCATCTAGTGGCATCATCAGCATAAGTGTTAAGATCATTAACACTTAATATTCAATCAACCATTGTTAATTAAGGTACTAAACCTCATTAACACTCTATTGCCGTAATTGACAAACCAAATCCACATTCACACTCATCAAAATCCAAAGATCATCCATATCACAATCAATACAAACCAATTTCATATATTATTAACAATCTCACATATGTGTGTCCGTTTACTTACTAAGTATGCCTTTTTGAATCAATTTTCATCACTAAGTAATTATCTCAAATAATCATTATTTTCAACCTCGTACTAACTCACCAATTTACCATTTAAACATACCAATTATATAACTTAGCATCAACTTGTAAGTTATACAGCAATTGATTCACTAACACATCATTAACTAGTTAACTAAAGAAATTAACTAAAAGTGGTTAAACGAGCTCTCACCGAGGGATCCACTCCACTAGTATTTTAGGGTAGGAATCTCTACCTTCGCTACTACCTCAGCACCACTCAAAAATTCCAAAATTGCAAATTTCTAACCCAAAACACTTCAAACTATATATATATATATATATATATATATATATATATTATAGTACTAATAAGTAGGAAAGTTGAAGTTTTTGCAAATGAATCTAGGTCTAGGGGAGGGAATGTCATGCCATGGGCTTGTAGGGTTGGGAGGGATGGGTGTAGGGCTATAAGGGGTAGAGGGTAGGGAATATGGGTGGTATACAGTAGCTATGTGCCAGGGTAGGTAAACTATGAATTAAAAATGAGATTTTTAATGGAAAGAAGGGGGGTTTTAGGGTATGGGGCTTACCGCTTGGGTAGGAGGGCGTTGAGGCTGTTGGTAGGGTGATACACAAGTGGTGGGGGAGGTGGGGCCCATGGGAGGAGTTTGTGGTGGTATAGTTTGGTTTTAAGGGGAAAATGTGATTTTTAGGCATCTTAAAGGGAAAGGAGATGTTTTTAGGGCAAGCGGGTCCACGACTTGAGCAAGGGGAGGTGTGGGGTGGTGCTTCAGGTGGAGGTGGGGCTGGAGGGCGTTGGTTGTGGTGGTGGAGGCCATTGGAGCTAAGGTAGAGGAAGGAGGAAGATGTAAAATGGTGGAAATGAAAAAAAATATGCAAAATAGCTGTAACGACCCAGGTTTTTCTGGTCAATTTATTTTGAATATTTAATATTATTGTAAATATTGAGCTGATAATATAATCAATTTTTATATTGAATTATCGATATAACTATCGTAATATGAGGATCTTAAGTAATTAAATTTTGAAATGGAGTCAAATTGATTTATATGAAGTTTTATTTGAATGTCAACGATAACAAATAATTTATTATCGAAGAATTCATTTGTTTAAATTTAAATTATATTATATTGATTTAAAATGGTTATTACATTCAAATTAAATTGTATAATTTGTTTTGTTGAATTCACAATAGTGAATGATGTTGGTAACATCAGTTGTTTTGCTGAAATTGTAGTTCGTGGGTTTAAATTAAAGGACCACGATATAGTTTAGTTTTTAATTAAAGAAAAATCAAATCGAAAGTTTAACCAGCCGACCTACTTCTTTTAACGCCACCTATTGCCTTCCTCGAGCCAAAATTTTTGTCTTCCCCTGTTCAACAACAAGCAAACATCGAATTTTGATGGTTGTACTTCTGTTCCCTCTCAAATCTATATAATCCCGAGCCTTCCCTTTTTCTTTGAATTCAACATCGAACAGAAACCCATTCATTTTCTATTCGTATGTTTTTCCTCATCCCAAAAGAAATCAAATCCTATACTCCTAAATTCCTAAAAGCTGGTTCCTTTAAAACCCGTATAGGGTTAGCCATCATGTAGCGACCCTTGCTCGAATCGCGATAAGGTTAGGGCACTCGAACTTCTCAACGGCAACGATAGGCCATCGGAGCGCGGTCATGACGAGGAGGGTAAAGGATTCAAGTGAATTGGTAAAACGCGGTCTGGAGTTCGATTGTTGGGGAAAAGCATGGGTGCGATGGGTTGTTTTTGTTCATTGGCGCTTGATTTGGGGGAGTCGGAGCTGAATCTGAAGGGTGCGACAGTTGATGTGGTGTTCGATGGATGGACGGGAGGTCACTGATTTGATCGGCAGTGAATGATGAGGATACTGTGATGTCAGGGTAAGTCGGCAGTAGGTTCTTAAGGGAGATTGGGTATGATGGAAAGGGGTTGGCGCCTGGAGGAGTTGGTCATAGTGAAGAACCGACGAGTTGTAAGGTTCGACAGTATGAAGGCTGGGAGCACTAGTCCGAGCTATTTTAGATGGTGGTACAAGGTTGACCGTGTATACAGTTTAGGAAAGAAGGCTTTAATCATGGCATTAAGGTATAAAGTTTTCTATTTATTTACTTTCAATGTGATTAAAATCTGGAATTTTGTTAAGTAATATATATATGCTTATATAACTCGAATTGTTTTAAATATTTTATTTGATTTATACAAAGTTATAATCATGATTTAAATATTTAATTTAAAATGATTTGCTGATTAAATTTAATGGAGAAAAAAGGAAAATATATGTATAAGAAATTTATTTATTCGTTAATTTAAATGAATAAATGTTAATCGGTAAATTTGAATAAAATTATAGCAGGAGCAAATTCATTCGAGAAGATTAGTAGTCGATAATTTGGAAGTAAACAGGTTATTCAGCAACTGCAATCAGGTGAGTAAATCCCACTCACCTTTTATTTATAATTATTTTTATTTCGTTAAAAATAATTGTTGTTGCTTGTTTGGATTTTTCTGCTTGTTTTATATATATTAGTTATTTAGGCTATATATATATATTGGGTTGATTGGTTGGATGGATTCCCGCAGTCTCATTAGCGGATGCCCGCAGTTTCATAGCGGATGATTACCCTATACGCCCCACGCTATGATTAGTGGATGACCTTCTATACCGCGATATTCTGCCACGAAGCAGAATGGGTATTATTTATGTGCTAACATCTGTGGATGCAGGAAAACAGGTTGGAGGAATCCAACTGGATTCCTCAAAAATATATTATCTGTTTGTGTATTTGTTTGCATATATATTGTTATATATGATGTGTTAGAAAAATGAATAATTGGTTGCTTTGTGTGTTTTATCACTGGGCTTAAGTAATGATATTTAAAAATATCGTGGAAAGAGTATTTGAAATTTAAAAGGGAAAATTCTATTTTTAAATAGAATTTGAATTTTAAATGGAAATAAAATATAAACTTGTTTTTTTTTTTTGAAAAATAAAACGAGTAGTTTCTTTATAAACGAAGTTTATAAATAGTTCTTTTATAACGAAGTTATAAATGAAGTGAAAAGAATTATCATTTGATAATTCAGAAATAGAAATACAAGCGTGAAATTGGGATTTGAAATGGGATTTCAAAGTAGGACGTGAAATGAATTTTTTAAATATATAACTCAAATGAAATTTGAGTATAACATTTGAATTTTTAAAAAGGGGTTTAAATATTTGAATTTTAAGAAGAGATTGAATATTAGAAATTCAAATAGAAGTTCAAATAGAATTTGAATAGACGAAATTAGAATGAAAAATAGAATTTGAATTCAAGGAATTAAAATAAAATGTGAATTCGAAGGAATTCAAATAAAGAAATTCAAATAGAGATTTGAATGTAGAATTTCAAAATAGAATTTGAAATATAGTATTTCAAAGAAGAATTCAAATATGAAATTTGAATAGAGATTTGAAATGGAATTCAAATATGAAATTTGAATTGAGATTTGAAATAGAAATTCAAGTGTTGAATTTGAACATGGAATTGAATATAGAAATTCAAGTAGAAATTTGAATATGAGATTTCAAAATAGAATTTGAAATAAACTTTGAAAATAGGATTTCAAAGTAAGAAGTGGAATAGGATTTCAAAATAGGAAATCCAAAGGGTTTTGAAATGGAATTTGAATTCAAGGGAATTTAAATGGATTTGAGTGAAGAAATTCAAATGGTGGTAAAAATGAGTTTGAATATTAGAATTCAAATGGGGTCGGAAATGAAAAATAAAATTTGAATATAAGAGATTCAAATTGAATTCAAATAGGATTAATCTATGGGATTTGAATATGAAATTCAAATGGGTTTTAAACTATGGAATTTTGAATATAGAATTTAAAAAGGAGTTTGAATATTTGAATTCCAATAGAATTCAAATATAGAAATTGGAATATAGAAGTTCAAATGGAATTTGAAACATTTAGAATTTCAAATAGAAATTTAAATGGAGTTTGGATATTTAAATTCAAGTATGAATTTCAAATATAGAAATTCAAAAGGGAGTTGAATAAAAGTGGGAATTCGAATATAGGATTTTGAAATGGAATTCGAATAAAGAATTTGAAATGGAATTCGAATAAAGAATTTCAAATGGGATTTGAATACAGGATTTAAACTATGTAAAGATTCAAATGGAATTTGAAATATATACGAATATATATATATATTAGATGAAGTTGAATCCATTTTAAAGAAGTTTAAAAGTTTATATATATATAAATATAATTAAAACGAACTCGCCGCAGCGCTGCAGTTCGTAAATTGGCAATTCGAACTTCAATTGAGTATACAGAACGAAATTGAAGTCGGAATTCTTCGAAACAAGAAACGTCAGGACCGATTTGATAATAGTTCTGATAGAAGAGAAAAATCTGAATTTCGTCGTATAGATTTTGAGTTATGTCAAAATCAAATTTTTAGAAAAGCAGCGCCATAAACCATTATAAACCATAATGGATTTTATATATAAATATTGGGATTTTTAAGCAAATAAAAATCCGGATTGCCATTTAAAAATCTAGACTTGAGTTAGAAAATAAATGTGAACTCAAGTGAAGTAAAGAAGATGATTTTGAAACAATAATCATATTTTTTATTATTGAATAGAATTAACTAAATCAAAGGAGAATTAGTTAATCGAGTTTGAACTAAAATCGAACTTTGAAAAGTGAAATTTGGGATTGTAAATATATATTCGAAATCGAATATAGAACTAAAATTGGAATTTGAATTCAATTGATTGATAAGTAAGTGGAAATATATTTGAAAACGTGTTATATTCAAATATACAAGCGAGATAGGCAGAGAGTTAGTTAAAGAATTTCTTTAACGAATTGAGTCAAACGAGTGTATGAAGTTGAAATAAATTGGACAGGTATAGACATACAGGAGACAGGTATGGGACAAGGATAATGCAGGTATATAAATAATGTGCTCGACAAAAGGTACATGTTTAAATTCATATATGAGGTTTTATGCGCCGTATCGGCAAGCCGCTTGGCTTTTCCTTTTTCTTTTTGAGATTAGAAGGACCGGGAAAGCTATTTGAAATTTCCCGATGCTCCCGATACAGGGGAGGTTATGGCGAATTTTTCCGGGAATTTAAGGAGTTAGAATATTTTTAAGAAATTTGACAATTAGAAATCTATATATCGATATATATAGAATTCGACAAGGAAACAAAATCAAAAATAGCGTAAAGGGCCAATAAGATTATTGAAAATATTTGGTTAACAAATATTGATAGAGAAAATGGAGAAGAGATTTAATTAATGAAATATTAATTAAAGAGCCCAGTGATTTGTGTGATATGTTGATTGAACACTTGTTTTTATTCGATAGTTAAATCACAGACTATCGAAGTTTTGACCATCGTTGTCAATATGGAGAGACCGGTTGGATTATTATCCGAAGAACCACTCCATATTGGCATAAGCGTTGCGAACCAAGTATGCTGAATATATTGAAGACGGAGTAAAGTGCAAAGGCTTTTCTATTTATAGAAATAGTGCCTTCGGTTTCGTTCAATCCCAGAACGAACGTAAATGGACGAATGTCTGACAGAGTATTTCCAATGATCAAATGGGTTGGTCTGTACGAATATATATGGTTGCAACGGATTTATCCCTTAGCATAATATCCAGAATATTTGTGCAAACTTAACTAGTGATTAACGGATCTGACAATGTGGCATTCAAAGTGATTGTGCTATCAATGAATGGTAAGTATTCGTAGCCTCAGGCCTCAACAACCGGGGAAGGACAAAAATCGGGCAGGCAGCATGGCTATGTGGGTCGCACCCATTAGGGTGTATAATCACCTATCTAGAGAAATTCCTTTTGTTTCTAAATCTATCGATTCTGCCCATTCGGGAAACGGTGGTTTGAGTCCAACCGTTGGTGATGTACATTCGATACACTCAAGCGAAATGAGTGGTCGGTCATGTGTGGGCCGGGTTGCAAGATGTTCTTGTTGAACCCAGTGTATTCCTCTCTAGAGATACACAGTCGGAAGGTGGTTCCATACCTTGTCATGTTGGAAATCCAATCTCCAATAAGCGCCATGCGGTTTTTGATTTTATAATATATATGTGGAGCGTGAGATGCAAGCGTTCTACTATTTGGTTATTTACTTGATGTAGACATTATTATAATATCACTGGATTTTCGTATCAAAGTGTTTTGGGTTATAGTAAGGTAAAAACCGTCCATGTTTATGTGTGGACTAGTCTTACTATTATCTTTTCTTTCGAAAAGGATTTTTAAAAGTTAAACAAGTGGTTGGAGTTTACTCACACCAGTCCCATGACTGACCCAGAGTTTATTTTGTTTTGTTTTCCCTAAACTCTTGGGTGCCCAAATTTGTACGGGCAGTCAAGTGTTTCAGGCTTTTACAGATACACTTGGAGGAGCTTGAAGCTGGAGGCTTCAACGTTAGTTATTTAGAGTTACTTCCGCTGAATCAAATGTTATGTGTACTCCGATGATGGTATGTATGTATGTACAAAACAGATTTGTATTTCCAAAGTTATGTTATATAATATATTTTATTCGTTCCGCTGTGAGTTTGTGATCTTCGTTTTCTTCTATTCTAAGTTTTCTATCTTATCTATTCTCACCCTCTAACTTCTTTCTAATAATGAGTCGTATTTCTGTGTTATTTGGGTTGGACGTGTGGTGTATTTAGTCAACTCAGATAGCTCGGATTTGCGGGCCTTTACAGTTGGTATCAGAGCTTAGGTTGAGCGAATACCTAGGCTTGTGTGGCATGTGCTCATTAGAGATAGGGTCAGTAGTACCCTAGAATGAGTTGAGCGTATATATACGAGAGAGCGTATTTGTTAATTGATATAAAAATTGTTTCATATTGTGTTGGCTAGCCTGTTGAGTAGTTTATGAATTCTGGTCGAATCGTGGGACGCCACGAAGTCGATAGGGATTTCTAAACACTTGAACAGAAAATACGACACGATATTGTTTTGAAGTGGGTAAATGAAATAATTTTACCCAAAAGGATATTTTGATATAAAAGATAAATAATTTTCTAGAATTATTATTATATGGATGTGTTGGATGTTGACTTTATAATCAAATGAGATTATAAATTTAGAATGGTTATTTATAACCAAAATAGAATTTGTATAGAAATTAAATATACAAATGAGATGAATTAGAATTAAATTCAAACCAGAATTAAGAATTTAAAATCCTGGGAAGTTGAAAATATTTTCCAAAGTAATATAGCTTTGTGATTGAAGGGTTTTGAATCAAAACCATATTTGAGTGGATTTTGAAAGTGATTAAGCACTGAACTCACTTCAGTGGCTGGGAAATAATTCTGATGATGATTGCAACATCATCAGTGTTCATTTCCGAGTTTCTAAGTGATGAATTGCTACCTTAGAAAATTTTTGATGGAAATTTGTTTGGAAGTAAACAAATAGTTTGGAAATATTCAAATGTTTTGAATTTGAATTAGTTATAAATATATGTGATTTCAAAAAGGATTTGAAATGAAACCCCTGGGATTTGAATTCTGGAATTAAAATTTAACTGAAGCAAGTTAAATAGTTCGAGGTTAATAAATTGACTAGAATCAATTTGAAATAAATTGAAATGAATATGAATTAGAATGCATATGAATGGAAACCAAAAGTTTTGGTTGAAATTAAAGTCATAGAAATATGAGGAGTTGAGTTTCAACATAAGTGAGATTTTGAAAAGTAATAGATTTGTACCATTTTTCCTATCTTAGCAATTTCGAGGACGAAATTATTTTAAGGGGGAAAGAATGTAACGACCCAGGTTTTTCTGGTCAATTTATTTTGAATATTTAATATTATTGTAAATATTGAGCTGATAATATAATCAATTTTTATATTGAATTACCGATATAACTATCGTAATATGAGGATCTTAAGTAATTAAATTTTGAAATGGAGTCAAATTGATTTATATGAAGTTTTATTTGAATGTCAACGATAACAAATAATTTATTATCGAAGAATTCATTTGTTTAAATTTAAATTATATTATATTGATTTAAAATGGTTATTACATTCAAATTAAATTGTATAATTTGTTTTGTTGAATTCACAATAGTGAATGATGTTGGTAACATCAGTTGTTTTGCTGAAATTGTAGTTCGTGGGTTTAAATTAAAGGACCACGATATAGTTTAGTTTTTAATTAAAGAAAAATCAAATCGAAACTTTAACCAGCCGACCTACTTCTTTTAACGCCACCTATTGCCTTCCTCGAGCCAAATTTTTTGTCTTCCCCTGTTCAACAACAAGCAAACATCGAATTTTGATGGCTGTACTTCTGTTCCCTCTCAAATCTATATAATCCCGAGCCTTCCCTTTTTCTTTGAATTCAACATCGAACAGAAACCCATTCATTTTCTATTCGTATGTTTTTCCTCATCCCAAAAGAAATCAAATCCTATACTCCTAAATTCCTAAAAGCTAGTTCCTTTAAAACCCGTATAGGGTTAGCCATCATGTAGCGACCCTTGCTCGAATCGCGATAAGGTTAGGGCACTCGAACTTCTCAACGGCAACGATAGGCCATCGGAGCGCGGTCATGACGAGGAGGGTAAAGGATTCAAGTGAATTGGTAAAACGCGGTCTGGAGTTCGATTGTTGGGGAAAAGCATGGGTGCGATGGGTTGTTTTTGTTCATTGGCGCTTGATTTGGGGGAGTCGGAGCTGAATCTGAAGGGTGCGACAGTTGATGTGGTGTTCGATGGATGGACGGGAGGTCACTGATTTGATCGGCAGTGAATGATGAGGATACTGTGATGTCAGGGTAAGTCGGCAGTAGGTTCTTAAGGGAGATTGGGTATGATGGAAAGGGGTTGGCGCCTGGAGGAGTTGGTCATAGTGAAGAACCGACGAGTTGTAAGGTTCGACAGTATGAAGGCTGGGAGCACTAGTCCGAGCTATTTTAGATGGTGGTACAAGGTTGACCGTGTATACAGTTTAGGAAAGAAGGCTTTAATCATGGCATTAAGGTATAAAGTTTTCTATTTATTTACTTTCAATGTGATTAAAATCTGGAATTTTGTTAAGTAAAATATATATGCTTATATAACTCGAATTGTTTTAAATATTTTATTTGATTTATACAAAGTTATAATCATGATTTAAATATTTAATTTAAAATGATTTGCTGATTAAATTTAATGGAGAAAAAAGGAAAATATATGTATAAGAAATTTATTTATTCGTTAATTTAAATGAATAAATGTTAATCGGTAAATTTGAATAAAATTATAGCAGGAGCAAATTCATTCGAGAAGATTAGTAGTCGATAATTTGGAAGTAAACAGGTTATTCAGCAACTGCAATCAGGTGAGTAAATCCCACTCACCTTTTATTTATAATTATTTTTATTTCGTTAAAAATAATTGTTGTTGCTTGTTTGGATTTTTCTGCTTGTTTTATATATATTAGTTATTTAGGCTATATATATATATTGGGTTGATTGGTTGGATGGATTCCCGCAGTCTCATTAGCGGATGCCCGCAGTTTCATAGCGGATGATTACCCTATACGCCCCACGCTATGATTAGTGGATGACCTTCTATACCGCGATATTCTGCCACGAAGCAGAATGGGTATTATTTATGTGCTAACATCTGTGGATGCAGGAAAACAGGTTGGAGGAATCCAACTGGATTCCTCAAAAATATATTATCTGTTTGTGTATTTGTTTGCATATATATTGTTATATATGATGTGTTAGAAAAATGAATAATTGGTTGCTTTGTGTGTTTTATCACTGGGCTTAAGTAATGATATTTAAAAATATCGTGGAAAGAGTATTTGAAATTTAAAAGGGAAAATTCTATTTTTAAATAGAATTTGAATTTTAAATGGAAATAAAATATAAACTTGTTTTTTTTTTTGAAAAATAAAACGAGTAGTTTCTTTATAAACGAAGTTTATAAATAGTTCTTTTATAACGAAGTTATAAATGAAGTGAAAAGAATTATCATTTGATAATTCAGAAATAGAAATACAAGCGTGAAATTGGGATTTGAAATGGGATTTCAAAGTAGGATGTGAAATGAATTTTTTAAATATATAACTCAAATGAAATTTGAGTATAACATTTGAATTTTTAAAAAGGGGTTTAAATATTTGAATTTTAAGAAGAGATTGAATATTAGAAATTCAAATAGAAGTTCAAATAGAATTTGAATAGACGAAATTAGAATGAAAAATAGAATTTGAATTCAAGGAATTAAAATAAAATGTGAATTCGAAGGAATTCAAATAAAGAAATTCAAATAGAGATTTGAATGTAGAATTTCAAAATAGAATTTGAAATATAGTATTTCAAAGAAGAATTCAAATATGAAATTTGAATAGAGATTTGAAATGGAATTCAAATATGAAATTTGAATTGAGATTTGCAATAGAAATTCAAGTGTTGAATTTGAACATGGAATTGAATATAGAAATTCAAGTAGAAATTTGAATATGAGATTTCAAAATAGAATTTGAAATAAACTTTGAAAATAGGATTTCAAAGTAAGAAGTGGAATAGGATTTCAAAATAGGAAATCCAAAGGGTTTTGAAATGGAATTTGAATTCAAGGGAATTTAAATGGATTTGAGTGAAGAAATTCAAATGGTGGTAAAAATGAGTTTGAATATTAGAATTCAAATGGGGTCGGAAATGAAAAATAAAATTTGAATATAAGAGATTCAAATTGAATTCAAATAGGATTAATCTATGGGATTTGAATATGAAATTCAAATGGGTTTTAAACTATGGAATTTTGAATATAGAATTTAAAAAGGAGTTTGAATATTTGAATTCCAATAGAATTCAAATATAGAAATTGGAATATAGAAGTTCAAATGGAATTTGAAACATTTAGAATTTCAAATAGAAATTTAAATGGAGTTTGGATATTTAAATTCAAGTATGAATTTCAAATATAGAAATTCAAAAGGGAGTTGAATAAAAGTGGGAATTCGAATATAGGATTTTGAAATGGAATTCGAATAAAGAATTTGAAATGGAATTCGAATAAAGAATTTCAAATGGGATTTGAATACAGGATTTAAACTATGTAAAGATTCAAATGGAATTTGAAATATATACGAATATATATATATATATTAGATGAAGTTGAATCCATTTTAAAGAAGTTTAAAAGTTTATATATATATAAATATAATTAAAACGAACTCGCCGCAGCGCTGCAGTTCGTAAATTGGCAATTCGAACTTCAATTGAGTATACAGAACGAAATTGAAGTCGGAATTCTTCGAAACAAGAAACGTCAGGACCGATTTGATAATAGTTCTGATAGAAGAGAAAAATCTGAATTTCGTCGTATAGATTTTGAGTTATGTCAAAATCAAATTTTTAGAAAAGCAGCGCCATAAACCATTATAAACCATAATGGATTTTATATATAAATATTGGGATTTTTAAGCAAATAAAAATCCGGATTGCCATTTAAAAATCTAGACTTGAGTTAGAAAATAAATGTGAACTCAAGTGAAGTAAAGAAGATGATTTTGAAACAATAATCATATTTTTTATTATTGAATAGAATTAACTAAATCAAAGGAGAATTAGTTAATCGAGTTTGAACTAAAATCGAACTTTGAAAAGTGAAATTTGGGATTGTAAATATATATTCGAAATCGAATATAGAACTAAAATTGGAATTTGAATTCAATTGATTGATAAGTAAGTGGAAATATATTTGAAAACGTGTTATATTCAAATATACAAGCGAGATAGGCAGAGAGTTAGTTAAAGAATTTCTTTAACGAATTGAGTCAAACGAGTGTATGAAGTTGAAATAAATTGGACAGGTATAGACATACAGGAGACAGGTATGGGACAAGGATAATGCAGGTATATAAATAATGTGCTCGACAAAAGGTACATGTTTAAATTCATATATGAGGTTTTATGCGCCGTATCGGCAAGCCGCTTGGCTTTTCCTTTTTCTTTTTGAGATTAGAAGGACCGGGAAAGCTATTTGAAATTTCCCGATGCTCCCGATACAGGGGAGGTTATGGCGAATTTTTCCGGGAATTTAAGGAGTTAGAATATTTTTAAGAAATTTGACAATTAGAAATCTATATATCGATATATATAGAATTCGACAAGGAAACAAAATCAAAAATAGCGTAAAGGGCCAATAAGATTATTGAAAATATTTGGTTAACAAATATTGATAGAGAAAATGGAGAAGAGATTTAATTAATGAAATATTAATTAAAGAGCCCAGTGATTTGTGTGATATGTTGATTGAACACTTGTTTTTATTCGATAGTTAAATCACAGACTATCGAAGTTTTGACCATCGTTGTCAATATGGAGAGACCGGTTGGATTATTATCCGAAGAACCACTCCATATTGGCATAAGCGTTGCGAACCAAGTATGCTGAATATATTGAAGACGGAGTAAAGTGCAAAGGCTTTTCTATTTATAGAAATAGTGCCTTCGGTTTCGTTCAATCCCAGAATGAACGTAAATGGACGAATGTCTGACAGAGTATTTCCAATGATCAAATGGGTTGGTCTGTACGAATATATATGGTTGCAACGGATTTATCCCTTAGCATAATATCCAGAATATTTGTGCAAACTTAACTAGTGATTAACGGATCTGACAATGTGGCATTCAAAGTGATTGTGCTATCAATGAATGGTAAGTATTCGTAGCCTCAGGCCTCAACAACCGGGGAAGGACAAAAATCGGGCAGGCAGCATGGCTATGTGGGTCGCACCCATTAGGGTGTATAATCACCTATCTAGAGAAATTCCTTTTGTTTCTAAATCTATCGATTCTGCCCATTCGGGAAACGGTGGTTTGAGTCCAACCGTTGGTGATGTACATTCGATACACTCAAGCGAAATGAGTGGTCGGTCATGTGTGGGCCGGGTTGCAAGATGTTCTTGTTGAACCCAGTGTATTCCTCTCTAGAGATACACAGTCGGAAGGTGGTTCCATACCTTGTCATGTTGGAAATCCAATCTCCAATAAGCGCCATGCGGTTTTTGATTTTATAATATATATGTGGAGCGTGAGATGCAAGCGTTCTACTATTTGGTTATTTACTTGATGTAGACATTATTATAATATCACTGGATTTTCGTATCAAAGTGTTTTGGGTTATAGTAAGGTAAAAACCGTCCATGTTTATGTGTGGACTAGTCTTACTATTATCTTTTCTTTCGAAAAGGATTTTTAAAAGTTAAACAAGTGGTTGGAGTTTACTCACACCAGTCCCATGACTGACCCAGAGTTTATTTTGTTTTGTTTTCCCTAAACTCTTGGGTGCCCAAATTTGTACGGGCAGTCAAGTGTTTCAGGCTTTTACAGATACACTTGGAGGAGCTTGAAGCTGGAGGCTTCAACGTTAGTTATTTAGAGTTACTTCCGCTGAATCAAATGTTATGTGTACTCCGATGATGTATGTATGTATGTACAAAACAGATTTGTATTTCCAAAGTTATGTTATATAATATATTTTATTCGTTCCGCTGTGAGTTTGTGATCTTCGTTTTCTTCTATTCTAAGTTTTCTATCTTATCTATTCTCACCCTCTAACTTCTTTCTAATAATGAGTCGTATTTCTGTGTTATTTGGGTTGGACGTGTGGTGTATTTAGTCAACTCAGATAGCTCGGATTTGCGGGCCTTTACAATAGCAATCAAAGCAAACAAAACAAAGTATTCCTCTCTCACTCACATGTCTAAGTACCAAGGAAAGAGAGGTGTGGAAGAAGATGACAACTAAGAAGAAGGGGAGTGGGTTCAAGAGATGTGTTGACTAAATTTTGAAAGATGTAGGAAAATGTGCATAAGAAAGTGACTTATTTTTAAATTAACGCTTAAAGGTTTTACTTAAGGAAAGTTGTATCAACACTTAGATTAATTTAAACACCATGAAACCATTCGTACATCTTTATAGTCATTTAGGTTGTCATTTACCATTTTATCAATATTTTAACTTTGTTCAATATTACCTAAAATTGCTTAATTTCAAGTCAATTTTCAATAAGACGATTCCTAAACGGTTTTAACTCGTATGATCAAACCGTAAGTCCAATGAATACGAAATTTGAAATCCTACTATATTTCACTAATACAAATTCAATAAAATTAGCCCCGTCAAATTCGGAGACCGTTTGCAAAATGGCCTTATTTCTAGCTTTTATTGAATTATAACTGATTTTCAACATGCATTTAAATTACGTATGCTTACTCACTAACTCCGATTGACTTGAAATTTAAATCCAACAATAAATTACTATTCTGGATCCGATGAAAGTGGTTTCGTCAGAATCCAAGATTGTTTCCAAAATGTCTAATTTTAGGCTATTGAAATAATATTAAAATATCAAATTTTAATATATTCACCTTTAAATCACTTCTAAAAGTCCAATAACCTTATTAAATTCATATTTTAAATTGACTGAAAATTTGGCTCGTTACATTCTCCCGCACTTGAACAGATTTTGTCCTCGAAATTGAAGATGAAACTAAAGGTCGTTTACTTATGTTCTTTAACTTTTTAGTTTCTAAGAACTTCCCAATTTCTCGAAATTTGGCTAAGCCTTAATTTTTTTTAAAATATCGCCATAACTTCCTTTGTACGGGTTGATCGGTACAACTGCAACTTTCCTCTCTAGGCCCTCCTCAATCAAAAAGAAAACTAAAAAGCCAAAACGGCTTGCCAATCGGCTCCTAAATTATCAAACCTAATCAGTATAATAAATATGTACCTTTGTGTCGGGAATCAATTTTATTCATCTTCTTAGCTTCCGTACTGTAACCTGTCCAACCTACATATGTCCAACTCCAACCAAATTCCAATTAGTTCAACGTTAAATTTGACATGATTCAATTTAATTCCCATTCTTAAATTGGTTTTATCATTCCAATTTTTTATTTATTAGTTAAACTGATTATCACACATCATAACCAGCAATCAATTGGTTGATTAACTTTCCAAATTTGTATGTTATCAAAACATATATCTTTTATATAGTCAAAGTATATTTTCAAAGTCAAATTACAAACACTAAACTTTAATTAAGTTCTTGGCCCTCACACCAGTCAATTGGAAATATATAGACATCCCACTTTCAAAAATGTAAAATAAACACTGATGATGTTGCAATCATCATCAGAATCATCCCCAAGCGACTAGAATGTGATTTTATATCTATCTAGTATACTCAAGACTTCATTTATGCATTTGTAAGGCGTACAAGCAAATTCTTATTATACTCGATAGTCCAAACTCAACATCAATTAAAATATTCAAATTCTTATTATAAGATATAATTTTTCATAATCAAATTCATTCTTTATTGTATATATGTTATACTCTTCAAACTCATTCTAGGGAATTACTAACCCTATCTCTAATCAGTTTTCTTTTATTGAATGTTACTAATCCTGCCTATAATGATTCTTTTCATATTGTTCTAATGTGTCGTATTCCCAAAGCTTTGTAAACCAAAGCTCTAATACCACTCTGTAACGACCCGAAAATCCCCACCTTTTGGATCGACCATTAGCCACACAAGTCTGATCTAAAATAGTAGAAATCCTCGAACCATCATGGGATACAACCCATCAGAACAAAACACAAAAGAACATTTCATTGTTATTTCAATAATTTTACATCAGAGTACAAGAATATAGAAGAGAATAATAAATTACAATACACAGCAGAAACAGAAATACATTCAGCGAAAGACTATTAAATGCTCTAGACAGAGCTCTAGCTTCAATCCAGAATCATGCTCTATAAAATATCTGCAATACCAAAACTAGTAGCTGCCCGCATATAAAATATGGGCACCCAGAGTTTAGGCGGGAAACAATAAACTCCAGGTCAGTCATAGGACTGGTGTGAGAATCAAAAGAGTTATCTACTTTATTTTAAAGTTGGATAAAGCACGGTACCACACCGAATTACACCAAATGAGTTTTCTTCATATAAATGTGAGTCATAAAACTTGCAATTCTTTTTGAAAAGTGAAGCTATTATAAGACTCAAAGTCCCAACACACAATGCAACGCAAACCGAAGGATAGACTTTTACCTTATAATAGCCAAACACGCTTGATACGAGAAATTTCTCTTTTATTATCACTAGTGGATAGTGTGGAAATAAATTTCACAAATAAATGTATCAATCTTAGACGGCATAATACCACATCCTATTATGTCACCATATAAGTTTACAACTGAAAGCTCAAGGATTGTATTGGAAGTTGGGTTTCCATCAATAACCAAGGCAAAGGATCTTCCCTAACCATTTGGAACATCCTAGCAAATGTCCTAGGACTCACACGCATTCGATCCATGGATCAGCAGAGCCAGCCAGCACTGTACACGGTTGGTTGTAATCTTACTTGACCATAATGTTCCCTCGGTCGTTGTTGACCGTCATCTTGTTCGTTGATTAACCATCATCTGAGGTGCCTCAACCCATCATCCACATAATTAAATAGCCTGAGATCAATACCATCTCATCACTTTTCTGCTAGAGGGATACGCTAGTCCTCTCTATTGTCCATCTTCTTGTTTTTGGCCATTTATGGGCTATGAGGCTTGTCGAAGTCACGTTTCTACATAAAGCTATGCTATATCAGTCATGCTTTGATCATCATCCACAAAGCTCATCTTTTTAACAAGAAGCTTTGATCTGTCAGCACTTGGCATGCCACATTATCAATTCACAACATATAATCGGTGTCTATTAATATATAACTCTATGAGTACATAACTCTCAGAGGAGGGTGTTAAGCTAAGAGAATAAATTCTCCGCCCAAAAAAGATATAACATCAATAGACATCAATTTATTATGTTGTAACTTAAAATGTCAGACATACATTTATAAGTTCATTCTGGGTCTAAACGAAACTGATGGCACCTTATTCCTCGTCTAATAAAGGAGAGAGGCCTTTGCATATCCAATCAATTTCTAAGTACTCCCAGAAGACTGCCACATATAACCTCATCTTGGGTGTACCTCCAAATCGAGACATCAGCAATAATCCAAACGATGTGAAGATCTCCGGTCTTCAACCTCGGTCTTCAGTATCTTCAATGCTCGTCGTATATTTATTTAGAATGAGTTGAAACCCAGTCTTTCCGAATAACCATCGCATCATTAAAATCAAGTGATATATAAACATATCATAAGTCTCATTCCAATTCAGAATATTCTTTGATTTCAGTTTAAATCTTAACACAAAGGTTATTACTCAAATCAAATTCCCATCCTATTCATCCCATGGAGAAAAACTGGTGGTATTCCATATCTAATACCCTTCATGTTTTGGTAATTTTAATTACCTTCTTTCATTTCAAATCTTTGTTGAGAGATTAATTAAAACTCTAATGTAGTTTTAAATCTCCACTTCACTCATCTAAATCTTTGTTGAAAGATTTATTAAAACTCTCAAATAGTTTTAATCTTCATTTCATTCAACCAAATCTTTATTGAAAGAATTATTAAAAATCTAACAAAGTTTTAATCTCCAAAATCATTATTTAATGATTACTTAACTTTGGAAGCCAATTCGATATTTAGTTGGGTAAAGAATAGATGTTATTCAAGACAACATTCACAACAAACCCAAAATCCAATTTGATATCAAATACAAGGCTCTAAATAGAAATCATATCGACTTATATTCAACATCAAATTCTGAAATCAACTGACAACGTATAGGGAATAACAATATCTATATCTTCCAAATTCCTCAAACAGTTTCCGTATAACTATAGAATCCAATGTCAAAATATCCGAAGATTATTTCCGTTCAAATCCAAATGAACTTAAGTTTGAAAACCTTTAGTTTATCTTCAAACTAAATTTCAAAATAATGATTTACTATGTTAAGTAAATCAGGTCAAAAGTCCAAAATTTCAAATCATAGTTCATAACTTCACTATTCTTACTTAAATCATTTTAAATAATTAATTATGATTTATCATGATTTTTCCTTATTTTTAATAATTTTTGTAAGGCCCTTTCACTCGGTTTCTATTTCAGTCAGCGAATTACAACGACAGCGAACTTATCAATAATAGATTTGAACTTATCTTAATATCTAATCGTTAAATTTTAACACTTTCTATTCCATTTGAAAATTCTTTTCATTTTGAACCCAACATTTTTCACTTCGGGAGAATCCGATGGTCGGATCTCCCGGTATGTCAATTCAAAGTTGATGGTCGAAGTTCACGAACTACCGTTGCGCGACAAGTCCTATTCAGACCAAATTCAATTTATAATTAAAATTAAATCGAAACCCTTCTAAAATAATTTATTAATCATATAAAACCAATATAAATAATTTTTTGAAACTACAATTCAATTATTTCTCTTTAAAATCGAATATTTCATAATTTAGTCAATTTAATATTATTTAAATCATTAAAATAATATTATGTTTCAATGCTTATTATTTGAGATCCAAATTTTCCTGACATTCGTTTTAAAAATAAATGAGGTAGGTTTGTAAAGGAAATCCTTTTAAAACATTTCTTAAATTCCCAAACCAAACTTCACTTTTACCCGTTGCTATTCATTTTCAATTTAAATTTGAAAACATGCCTTTATTAATTGAAAATTAATTCAAATAAAATTCTTTCTTTTGTGAAAACTATTTGTAATTACTTAAATTACCTTTCCAAATTATTTTAGATCCAAAAGTCAAACTTTCTTTTTTCACTGAATATAAAATATTCAAATTAATTCCGAATTGGAACAAAATTCAACCAATTACCATATAGTTCAAATAAAACATCCAATTACCATCTAGTGGCATTATCAGCATAAGTGTTAAGATCATTAACACTTAATACCCAATCAAACATTGTTAATTAAGGTATTAAACCTCATTAACACTCTATTGTTGTAATTGACAAATCAAATCCACATTCTCACTCATAAAAATCAAAAGATCATCCATATCACAATCAATACAAACCAATGTCACATATTATTAACAATGTCACATATGTGTGTTCATTTACTAAGTATACCATTTTGAATCAATTTTCATTACTAATTAATTATCTCAACCAATCATCATTTTCAACCTCGTGCTAACTCACCGATTTACCATTTAAACATACAATGATATCACTTAACATCAACTTGTAAGTTATATAGAAATTGATTTACTAACACATCATTAACTAGTTAATTAAAAAAATTAACTAAAAGTGGTTAAACGGGTTCTCATCAAGGGATCCACTCCACCAGTCTTTATGGTAGGAACCTCTTGCTTTGATACTATCTCACTACCACTCAAAAATTTCAAAGTTGCAACTTTATAACCCAAAACACTTAAAACTATATATATATATATATATATTATATTATAGTACTCATAAGTAGGAAAGTTGAAATTTTTGCAAATGAATCTAGGTCTAAGGGAGGGTATGTCATGTCATGGGCTAGTAGGGTAGAGAGAGGTGGGTGTAGGGCTATAAAAAGTAAGGGTAGGGGTAGGGCATAAAGGTGGTATTGTGTAACACCCCATATTTTAATACATAGTTATTATATTTAGAAGATAATAAAATGAAGACTAATTAATAAAATATTCATAATTTGGTAAAAAAAGACTTTACAGTTGTGTCCGTTATGAAATTCTGGTTTAGATAAACTCTTAGTTTTCATAAATCGGATTAAGTATGGAGAAGTTATGCATATAAGAAGATTGAACAAAATAGTGTATAATATATATAATATAAAAATAATACGGCGTAGAAGTAGCAAAGGTAAGTAGGGGACCCTCCCATAACTGGGTCGACCTAGGTCTAAGGCAGGTCGACCCTAGGGTCGACACAGTGGTTAGGTAGGTCCACCCACAGTGGTTCTAAATCTGGACTGATTTTTACTATATATTCATACGCTGACTCAACTTGAGGTTTACGGTCTAATTTGAAAACCTAAAATCTATTTGTTTAGAATTATCCTAGCTAATCTATAAATTGGCTAGCAGCCTCATTGTTTTCCGACACACGGACATTCATCATTCTTCTTCCTCCAAGCTATTTATGAATTAAAATAAGAAGACGGTGAGGTGTTGCCTAAACGTAGATTAAAGAGATAATTCTAGCCTTTTTACAACAACTATTTAAAAGAAGATTTTTTGGATTTCAATCAAATCGCTGTAAGTTCTAGTTATTTTCAGATTTGATAATTAAAAGTATTCTAGCAGTAAATATTTTGAATTTGAAATTGTAAAGTTTATATGTTATTGTTTTACTGTCAGTTATCTATTTAGTTTCAGTTATTTTACTGTTACATGTATATTCCTATTATCCTTTTTTATGTCTTAGTTTTATTTACAGTTTTATGCTTATTTATTTAATTTATGTATTTCTGAATTGGTTCTATATTTTCTCCTTTTCCTTTTTATTTTGCGTTATACCTTGGTCATCAAGTACCTAGGCTATTCACATTTGAATTGCATAAAATTGGGTTAAATTGGAATAGCTTGAAATGACAGTAAAAAGGAGAATTAGGCATATTGAAACATGAAATCCAATAACTGTATAATTAGGATATTATGCAAAACATGTTAATATGAATAGGTTAAACTTAATTTAATAATCAAGTAGAACATGTTAGGAGTATCAGATGTAATTAAGTAAATAAGTAACCTAATTTGTTTATACATCTGAGCAAGTGCTTGTTTTGGGGAAGGGTTGTACACTGAATAACATTTATATGAAATGCCATTCACAACCATGCTTATTAATGAACTTAAACCTACTAAATTAAACTTGTTAATTAATAAACTAAGAGGTCCTACATCTTGTTGTTTGTACCCAGTTTGGGATGTGTATCAGTTAGTATCCTTCTTGGTATTATAGAGAGGGCCTAGCACTACGTAGGAGCCAGGGCATGATTTACTAATTTGGATTATAAGAGGTTCAAAGGTGGAAGGTGGGTACGGGAGCATTCCAGCGAAGTCATGACCGTGCACGGAACTGATGGGGAAACTAAGACACTGTAACACCAACGAATAGGTCTGTGTCTTAAATTTTACGGGTTAGTGACTGATACTTCCTACTGCCGTAACTGGCACAGGATATTTTCATAGTGGGGAACCATCACATGAGTAGTAATTAGCGTAATACCTAATCCTGATAATCTATAATTTGTGCAGAAACTTATTCTTAGGATATGAATGAGAAGCATACATGATCTTTACCTTATCTTGTTATCTCGTTATCGCTTTATCTCATTTACATCGTATTTGTTTATTTTACTGTAGTTTCATGTTCAACATTCTTTATCTGTCTTGATACTTTCTATCTTATCCTTATGCTGAAACTCACTGGATCTTGCCATACTTTATGTTTGACCTATTTTGTTTTCCCTTCTTTCTTCCTTTACCGCCTTAGGTTTTTAGAGTGATGGTGGACAGTAGCTATGATCGTGATTCTATTCTGCTTGGACTTGGATTGCTTTCCTTTCCATATATTACTTTAGTTTATTTATCTATGTTAATGACATATAAGGGATATTATTTATGGTTTTTTACTCTGATATTATTGATACAGATGTTTATGGTTTTGTCATTGATGGTTCATTTGAATATGTAATGCCAGGTTTGATTTGAAATAAAAATTTGAAATTTTCCATTGCACTTTATTTTCTATCTTGTTAAATTTAGTCTCTATATTATTATTGCGCTTCACAAAACTTAATGCATCCTCATATGAGTGACATTAAGTGACGGGGGTGTCACATTTGGTATCAGAGCCTAAGGCTACAAGATCGAAGTAAAGTTTTTTTTTTTAAAAAATATCATTTTTTAAAATAAAGAATTTTCAAATAAAACCAATTTTTGAAAAATATATCCCCTTAAGTCATTTACAATATTCCTTCGATCTCCTTCTGAATTCTTATTTCGTCTTTTTTCAGCATGTATGAGGCTCCTAATTTCTCGGAGGACATTCCCATTCCGACATGGTTCCGTAGATACGTAGTAGCCACGACACATGTTGGAGTGCAGGAAAATGTTCCTCCCCTAGTTGCAGCCGCAATAGGTCCACCAAATCCTGTAGTCAACTTCGCTAAGCTTTGTAAGAACTTCTGCGCGATGGGAGGAAAGTCGTTTCCTAGTACTGAAAGTTTTGTGGAGGTGCACAATTGTCTTAGGGAAATAGAGAATATGTTTAATCCATTGGAGCTCAATGATAGGAGGAAAATTCAGTTGGCTGCTTGGCAACTGAAGGCAGAGCATCGTATTGGTGGGTGGTGATTCAGGCCGGATAGATGGTGGCTACTTGGGATGAATTTAAGACTATATTTGTGATGAGATTCTTATCGCAAGCATAAGAAGGAATGCAAATGGAGAGATTCCTAAATTTGAAGCAAGAAAGCATGACAATAAAGGAATATGTTAACATCTTCAATCAACTTGTAACGACACGGGTTTCGCCCGACCTTAATCGATCGCAAAATCGACCAAGACCGTTCAAAATCCGCATACGTTAACTTTGGGAATACAACACATCAGAACAATAACAGCAGACTTTTATTACATCATGATAATATAACATCAGAGTACAGAATATATCAGAGTGCATCGAAATTTAAAATACAGCGGAAGAAAATTTTACAATAAATTTAATACAGTGCAGCGGAAAAAAAAAAAAGTAAGGCAGCGGAAGGCTTCCAATGTTCTGGACACAGCTTTAAGCTTCAATCCAGGATCCTGCTAAAAAGATAAACCTGTAGACACTGCTCGACTGCCCGTGTGGAAAGAGGGCACCCGAGTTTGCAAAAAGGTGGAAACAAACAACGGGTCAGTCGTGGGACTGGTGTGAGAATTCTTAACTAATAAATCACTATTAATAGGGAAAATCCAAAGACCACGCCGCTAATGCGGAACGGGTTTACTCTAATGGATTGCCGTGCATAACTTAAAGTAAATCGTAAAACAACGCAATGCTTTTTAGAAAAATGAAATCACCATAAGACTCAGGTCCCATCACACAATGCAACGCACACCAGAGGATAGAGTTTTACCTTATGGTGATCAAACATGATAAATACGGCAAATACGAGTTTGATATTATTATTAGTGTGTATATGTTTTAAAAACAATTTCAATCATAATGTATCAATCCTAGGAAGCATAGGTACCATATGCTATGCCTCCGTACTAGTAATACAATCAAAACCGAATGGCGCGTATTGGAAATTGGTTTCCATCATGAGTCAAGGCTAGAGAGGAGCTCCTTACCGATTCGAGACACTCTAGTTAATGCCTCAGGATTACCCGCAGTTAACCCTTGGAAATGGCAGGGCTGGTCCTCAAATACAGCTTAGAGGATTGGCAATTCCTAAGCACACGTTCCCCGGTCCTATAGGACCTATCCGAGGCGCCTCATTCCATCATCCACATAAGTCAAATGTCAGGGCTGGTAGGTCACTGACACCACTTTAGCTAGAAAGAAACGTGCTGCTCTCCCTACGTTCCCTTCTCCCGTTTTAGACTCCGCCGGTGTGTGAGGCTCGTGAAGTCACGTCATACACAAAGCTATACCTAAACAGGTTATGCTTTGATCATCCCACAAGGCTTGCTTTTCAACAAAGCCTTGATCATATGCATCTTAGCATGCCACATCATCACCCCATATCACACTACTAATCCTTTGCCGAAATATATGAACGGGTGTTAAGCAAGAGAATAAATTCTCTGCCACCAAACATCCATACATTCGACCGAAGATTAATAACATGATATATAATGGAGTACGATGTCAGACACACAATCCATTTATAAGCTTATGCTCTGGGTCTGAGCGAAAGCCAAATCCGTTCAATCAACATGTTCGTTCGGACAACGACCATGACCTTGACTTGGGAGAAAATCAATTCAAAGCCTCAATCGCTGTCCTCCTGAGGGGAAGATTGATGGTCTTCATTAGTCGTCTTCTTCAACTCTCATCGTCGTTTGATTATTTGGAATGAGATTAACTCGGTCTTCCCAAATAATTTTCGTGTATATATATACATATATATATATTGAAAACTCTTCCTTATCGCTATTTCTAATTTATAACGATTATTTCCTATTTTATTTAATAAAAAAAATAATTAAATCTTTAATCAACGACGATTCAGGTCAATGTCGATTTCGCGCTGTTTTCAACCAATTTTGATTTTCACATATCTCAAAATCTAGCCGTTGGATTTTGACGTATTATATATCGTTGGAAAGATTTTTCCAACACGGTCCTAACGGTTTCAATTTCAAGAAAATCCGACGGTCGGATCTCCTTGTATAGTCATTTAAAGATATAATTTTAAAACGCGAACTACCGCACTCGATTCGTTTAATTTTAATTATATTTATATATAAATATATAAACAGAAACCGTTTAACTCTTTATTCTAATGAATACTCTCATTCTTTACCCTTTCATCCCTTTTTATACAGGAAAATGTAAATCATACTTGAATGATGAATTCTTCCTTTTTAATTCCTTTAATTTCTTTTAATTTACGGTAAAATGTAAATTATATTTCCTCGTCCAATTCCTTCTTTTAATTCCATTCTTACATGAAAAATGTAATTTATAATTCATCATTCTTAATTACATATAAAAATATAAATTTTATTTACAATGTAAATCCTACTTTTTATTTACATTATAAAAATGTAATCTTTGTTTATAATGTGAATCCATACATTCATTTCATAGAATAAAATGAAATTACACTCATGCGGGTTAAATTCATTCATAATTTACATAATAATCTGTAATTTATTTCATACGATGAAAATTCATTCATAAATTACATGTAAAAAATGTAATTTATTTCACGCGGTCTAAATTCATTCATAAATAACATATAAAAATATTTTTTATTTCATACAATGTAAATTCATTCATACATAACATATAAAAAAAAAAATTTATTTCATATAATGCCAAAAATTCATTCTTTAACTTCAAATGACGATGCAATTTATTTTACATCATAAAGTTTCATTCTTTTACCTACAATTTAAAAATATTCACTTTTGTGTTTACGATGTAAAGATGTCAACTTTTTCCTCTTTATAATGTAAAAATATCCCTTTTATATTTCAATGTAAAAATATTATCTTTTCCATTTTACAATGTAAAAGTATGATTGATTTTTTTTTTATCATATAAAAATGATATTTTCTTTCTTTACGATGCAAAAATATCAACTTCTTCTATATTCACCGTAAACACTCATCTTTTTATTTTAATTTGAAAAAGATTGTCTTTTTACTTACATCGTCAAATTTTATCTTTTTATTTACAATAAAAATATTGTCTTTTTATTTTCAACGTAAAAATGTTGCCTTTTTATTTACAACATAAAAAGATGGTCTTTTTAATTTCTACATAAAAATGTTGTCTTTTTATTTACAACATAAAAAGATGATCTTTTTAATTTCTACATAAAAATGTTGTCTTTTTATTTACAACATAAAAAGATGGTCTTTTTACTTTCAACATAAAAATGTTGTCTTTTTATTTACAACATAAAAAGATGATCTTTTTAATTTCTACATAAAAATGTTGTCTTTTTATGTACAACATAAAAAGATGATCTTTTTAATTTCTATTATGCCTACATTAATAATAATGTAAAACTTTTTCCTACTTTGAAAATTCCAATTATCTTTACATTAATGATAATGTAAACTTTTCCTACTTTATATTTATAAATAAAAATGTAAATTTTGTCATACAATGAATTACTATTTTATTTTCATTAAAGAAAATGTATACTTTACAATGTAAACATTACTTTCTAATTCACATCGTGAAAATATAATTTTTAATCACAATGTTATCCTACGGTGTATTTTCTCTTTAATTACGTTATGAAATAATGTAAAATGTACATACAGTGAAATTCCCTTTATATTAGCATTAAAATAATGTTCATTCCCTACGGTTAAATTCACTATTTAATTCATACATGCGGTGAAATTACTCATTATTAACAATAAATAAAATGTTAATTTTGTCTTATGTGATAATTTTCATACATGCGGTTAAATTCTCTATTTAATTTACATTGTCAATAATGTAAATTCCTACATGCGGTGAAATTACTCATTATTAACATTAAATAAAATGTTAATTTTTCATACAATGTAAATTCTTATTTTTAACATTAACAAAAATGTTAACTTACCCTACGGTGTTATTCTTTTTAATATTAACACTAAAAATGTTAATGTCATCCATGCGGTTAAATTACTTTTTAATATTAACATTTCTATTAATATTAACATTTAGAATTATGTTAATTCATCCCATGATAAAAATTCTCATTAATATTAACATAAAAAAAATGTTAATTGCATCCTGTGGTTGAATTCTATACTATTAACATAAAAAAATGTTAATTTACATCCTACGGTGAATTTTATAATATTAACATCGAAAATGTTAATTTACATGCGGTGAGTTTACTTCCTATTAACATCAAAATAAATGTTAATTTTTCTCATTTTACATAAAAAGAGAATGTAAATTTCATCACAAGTCACATAACAACATCCAGACACAACAACAGGATCAGATACAATAACTCACATCGAAGTAATTTGCAGGATGGGATTTCACACAACATATGCAAAATCAACATAGCATGGTTAAATAAATAACACATAATTAATTAATTAATTCTTAATTCAAATTTAAACCTTAAAATTTCAGATCTAATCTCATGTCGTTCTAAGCAATTCAGATTCAACAACATACGGGGTGAATGGTTCAGATCCATGTACTAAATATCATGTCTTTTTAGATCTACGATCAACAACCATGCAAATAATAATTAAATAATTAAATTAAATTTAAAAATAAAATTCTCACCGTGTTTGGTCAGAGGAGATGATTCAGGTTCGATCAGGTTTGATGTTCGAGTTCAAAACAATTGCGGATCTGGGACAATTCTAATGCAAATTCATAGGAAAAATCAAAATCAGCTTTTTACAAGTGGCTGTGTAACGCTTAAAAGCGTGGGAAAATCTAAAATAAAATCTACCTTAGAACCCATTATTGTTCAAAAATTCAAATTCGATTTTCTGGAGTTGTAGTTGACGAAACGACGAGCCGTTTGCTGGAGATTGGAGTGCTACGAGAGGGCTATCTTCGCCGGGAGTTGGAGGAGGTGCGGCGGCTGCTATTGGGGGTGGCGGGGCTGCGTTCGGCGCAGGTTGAGGGGGGTGGTGGCGGAGATTCGGGCGACGGTTCGAGGTGATTCTTGTCGGAGATCGTAGGGCTCGAGAATCTCTTCGAAACGAGTATAAGTTTGCGATTTTTCGTTGAGAAATGAGTGAGAAAACGGAGCTCAAAGTTTCGAGAATGGGTTCTCACGGCTGAACAAGGACGGGAGGAGGAAGAAGAAACGCGGCTTTTATATTAAAATATTAGGTTAAATTAATTATTATTTAATTGGCCCGTTTAAGCCCGTTTTGGTCCGAACTCCGATTTAGGCCCAACGACTGTCGTTCATACCATTTAGCCCCCGTTCCGAACTCATCTGGATATGTCTCATCAGCCCACGTGATTGTCTTGGCCTTCGTTTTTCAGTTTTAAATATAAATCATTATTTTAAATTCAAACGTACTCAGAAATTCACCGGGACCACATACGAAGTCATAAAAATCCGGAAAAATTATTTTTGGCTTCCTTATGACAATACGATCACAACAAAATTTGTTTCGTTCAATTCTGAGCCTTTTTAAAAAATGGCTATTTTCAAGGCGAATATATTTAATATTAAAAATACATTTTGAAACAAATATTTTCTGAAACTCAAAACATATAAGTGTTTACTGTTTTTCATTGCAGAAATGTCATTCTGAACTCAATGGAAGTGGTTTCGAGTTCAAATTCCTAAATATGTGAAAAGTAGCATTTTTGTCCTATGCAAATTACCCAACGACCTTTCTAAAAATTGAATTGGCCATAACTTTTGATTTCCGCTATGAAATTTCGATTTTTCGGATTCGTTGGAAAGATATTTTTAAATAGATTCTAATATTTTTGGTTTCACTAAAATCCGTTAAATTTTGCATCCTGTATGGTCAGTCAAAGTTCAAGTTTGACTTTTCAAACTACTGCGCTATTTCTAGCTCTATTTATAATTAAAATTAAATTATTCATTCTAACTTCGATTTGAATCAAATTTGTTATCATTATTATTTAAAATAAAACTCATTAAAATCACTTAAAATAAATTTTAAATTGGCTCCAATATCCAGGGTTGTTACAGTCTCCCCCACTTAAAAACTTTTCGTCCTCGAAAAGGGACGAAGCTAAAAGTTGATTAATTAACTAACTAATTTATATATATATATATATATATATATATATATTCTCCATTGGTTTAAATAATTTCATTAGTTGATTAACTTTCAAATATATAACTTTTTGTATATTCAAAATCATATTTTCCAAAATAAAGTATAATTAATCACAAATACGTATATTATAGGCTTGCTACTCTCAACTCATTCTAAGGCATTACTAACCCTATCTCTAATGAGTTTTCTCATTCTAGGATACTGCTGATCCTATCTCTAATGAGTATTCTTATTGGATATTACTAATCCAATCTCTGATGAGTCTTTTGTTCAGTTCTAATGAGTTATACCCCAAAGATTTGAGCTAACCAAAGCTCTGATACCAACTGTAACGACACGGGTTTCGCCCGACCTTATTCGATCGCAAAATCGACCAAGACCGTTCAAAATCCGCATACGTTAACTTTGAGAATACAACACATCAGAACAATAACAGCAGACTTTTATTACATCATGATAATATAACATCAGAGTACAGAATATATCAGAGTGCATCGAAATTTAAAATACAGCGGAAGAAAATTTTACAATAAATTTAATACAGTGCAGCGGAAAAAAATAACTAAGGCAGCGGGAGGCTTCCAATGTTCTGGACACAGCTTTAAGCTTCAATCCAGGATCCTGCTAAAAAGATAAACCTGTAGACACTGCTCGACTGCCCGTGTGGAAAGAGGGCACCCGAGTTTGCAAAAAGGTGGAAACAAACAACGGGTCAGTCGTGAGACTGGTGTGAGAATTCTTAACTAATAAATCACTATTAATAGGGCAAATCCAAAGACCATGCCGCTAATGCGGAACGGGTTTACTCTAATGGATTGACGTGCATAACTTAAAGTAAATCGTAAAACAACGCAATGCTTTTTAGAAAAATGAAATCACCATAAGACTCGGGTCCCATCACACAATGCAACGCACACCAGAGGATAGAGTTTTACCTTATGGTGATCAAACATGATAAATACGGCAAATACGAGTTTGATATTATTATTAGTGTGTATATGTTTTAAAAACAATTTCAATCATAATGTATCAATCCTAGGAAGCATAGGTACCATATGCTATGCCTCCGTACTAGTAATACAATCAAAACCGAATGGAGCGTATTGGAAATTGGTTTCCATCATGAGTCAAGGCTAGGGAGGAGCTCCTTACCGATTCGAGACACTCTAGTTAATGCCTCAGGATTACCCGCAGTTAACCCTTGGAAATGGCAGGGCCGGTCCTCAAATACAGCTTAGAGGATTGGCAATTCCTAAGCACACGTTCCCCGGTCCTATAGGACCTATCCGAGGCGCCTCATTCCATCATCCACATAAGTAACAGGGCTGGTAGGTCACTGACACCACTTTAGCTAGAAAGAAACGTGCTGCTCTCCCTGCGTTCCCTTCTCCCGTTTTAGACTCCGCCGGTGTGTGAGGCTCGTGAAGTCACGTCATACACAAAGCTATACCTAAACAGGTTATGCTTTGATCATCCCACAAGGCTTGCTTTTCAACAAAGCCTTGATCATATGCATCTTATCATGCCACATCATCACCCCATATCACACTACCAATCCTTTGCCGAAATATATGAACGGGTGTTAAGCAAGAGAATAAATTCTCCGCCACCAAACATCCATACATTCGACCGAAGATTAATAACATGATATATAATGGAGTACGATGTCAGACACACAATCCATTTATAAGCTTATGCTCTGGGTCTGAGCGAAAGCCAAATCCGTTCAATCAACATGTTCGTTCGGACAACGACCATGACCTTGACTTGGGAGCAAATCAATTCAAAGCCTCAATCGCTGTCCTCCTGAGGAGAAGATTGATGGTCTTCATTAGTCGTCTTCTTCTTCAACTCTCATCGTCGTTTGATTATTTGGAATGAGATTAACTCGGTCTTCCCAAATAATCTTCGTATATATATATATATATATATATATATATATATATATATATATATATATATATATTGAAAACTCTTCCTTATCGCTATTTCTAATTTATAACGATTATTTCCTATTTTATTTAATAAAAAAAATAATTAAATCTTTAATCAACGACGATTCAGGTCAATGGCGATTTCGGCGTTGTTTTCAACCAATTTTGATTTTCACATATCTCAAAATCTAGCCGTTGGATTTTGACGTATTATATATCGTTGGAAAGATTTTTCCAACTCGGTCCTAACGGTTTCAATTTCAAGAAAATCCGACGGTCGGATCTCCTTGTATAGTCATTTAAAGATATAATTTTAAAACGCGAACTACCGCGCTAGATTCGTTTAATTTTAATTATATTTATATATAAATATATAAACATAAACCATTTAACTCTTTATTCTAATGAATACTCTCATTCTTTACCCTTTCATCCCTTTTTATACAGGAAAATGTAAATCATACTTGAATGATGAATTCTTCCTTTTTAATTCCTTTAATTTCTTTTAATTTACGGTAAAATGTAAATTATATTTCCTCGTCCAATTCCTTCTTTTAATTCCATTCTTACATGAAAAATGTAATTTATAATTCATCATTCTTAATTACATATAAAAATATAAATTTCATTTACAATGTAAATCCTACTTTTTATTTACATTATAAAAATGTAATCTTTGTTTATAATGTAAATCCATACATTCATTTCATAGAATAAAATGAAATTACACTCATGCGGGTTAAATTCATTCATAATTTACATAATAATCTGTAATTTATTTCATACGATGAAAATTCATTCATAAATTACATGTAAAAATGTAATTTATTTCACGCGGTCTAAATTCATTCATAAATAACATATAAAAATATTTTTTATTTCATACAATGTAAATTCATTCATACATAACATATAAAAATATTTTTTATTTCATACAATGCCAAAAATTCATTCTTTAACTTCAAATGACGATGCAATTTATTTTACATCATAAAGTTTCATTCTTTTACCTACAATGTAAAAATATTCACTTTTGTGTTTACGATGTAAAGATGTCAACTTTTCCTCTTTATAATGTAAAAATATCCCTTTTATATTTCAATGTAAAAATATTATCTTTTCCATTTTACAATGTAAAAGTATGATTGATTTTTTTTTATCATATAAAAATGATATTTTCTTTCTTTACGATGCAAAAATACCAACTTCTTCTATATTCACCGTAAACACTCATCTTTTTATTTTAATTTCAAAAAGATTGTCTTTTTACTTACATCGTCAAATTTCATCTTTTTATTTACAATAAAAATATTGTCTTTTTATTTTCAACGTAAAAATGTTGCCTTTTTATTTACAACATAAAAAGATGGTCTTTTTAATTTCTACATAAAAATGTTGTCTTTTTATTTACAACATAAAAAGATGAACTTTTTAATTTCTACATAAAAATGTTGTCTTTTTATTTACAACATAAAAAGATGGTCTTTTTACTTTCAACATAAAAATGTTGTCTTTTTATTTACAACATAAAAAGATGATCTTTTTAATTTCTACATAAACATGTTGTCTTTTTATGTACAACATAAAAAGATGATCTTTTTAATTTCTATTATGCCTACATTAATAATAATGTAAAACTTTTTCCTACTTTGAAAATTCCAATTATCTTTACATTAATGATAATGTAAACTTTTCCTACTTTATATTTATAAATAAAAATGTAAATTTTGTCATACAATGAATTCCTATTTTATTTTCATTAAAGAAAATGTATACTTTACAATGTAAACATTACTTTCTAATTCACATCGTGAAAATATAATTTTTAATCACAATGTTGTCCTACGGTGTATTTTCTCTTTAATTACATTATGAAATAATGTAAAATGTACATACAGTGAAATTCCCTTTATATTAGCATTAAAATAATGTTCATTCCCTACAGTTAAATTCACTATTTAATTCATACATGCGGTGAAATTACTCATTATTAACAATAAATAAAATGTTAATTTTGTCTTATGTGATAATTTTCATACATGCGGTTAAATTCACTATTTAATTTACATTGTCAATAATGTAAATTTCTACATGCGGTGAAATTACTCATTATTAACATTAAATAAAATGTTAATTTTTCATACAATGTAAATTCTTATTTTTAACATTAACAAAAATGTTAACTTACCCTACGGTGTTATTCTTTTTAATATTAACACTAAAAATGTTAATGTCATCCATGCGGTTAAATTACTTTTTAATATTAACATTTCTATTAATATTAACATTTTGAATAATGTTAATTCATCCCATGATAAAAATTCTCATTAATATTAACATAAAAAAAATGTTAATTGCATCCTGTGGTTGAATTCTATACTATTAACATAAAAAAAATGTTAATTTACATCCTACGGTGAATTTTATAATATTAACATCGAAAATGTTAATTTACATGCGGTGAGTTTACTTCCTATTAACATCAAAATAAATGTTAATTTTTCTCATTTTACATAAAAAGAGAATGTAAATTTCATCACAAGTCACATAACAACATCCAGACACAACAACAGGATCAGATACAATAACTCACATCGAAGTAATTTGCAGGATGGGATTTCACACAACATATGCAAAATCAACATAGCATGGTTAAATAAATAACACATAATTAATTAATTAATTCTTAATTCAAATTTAAACCTTAAAATTTCAGATCTAATCTCATGTCGTTCTAAGCAATTCAGATTCAACAACATACGGGGTGAATGGTTCAGATCCATGTACTAAATATCATGTCTTTTTAGATCTAGGATCAACAACCATGCAAATAATAATTAAATAATTAAATTAAATTTAAAAATAAAATTCTCACCGTGTTTGGTCAGAGGAGATGATTCAGGTTCGATCAGGTTTGATGTTCGAGTTCAAAACAATTGCGGATCTGGGACAATTCTAATGCAAATTCATAGGAAAAATCAAAATCAGCTTTTTACAACTGGCTGTGTAACGCTTAAAAGCGTGGGGAAATCTGAAATAAAATCTACCTTAGAACCCATGATTGTTCAAAAATTCAAATCCGATTTTCTGGAGTTGTTGTTGACGAAACGACGAGCCGTTTGTTGGAGATTGGAGTGCTACGAGAGGGCTATCTTCGCCGGGAGTTGGAGGAGGTGCGGCGGCTGCTATTGGGGGTGGCGGGGCTGCGTACGGCGCAGGTTGAGGGGGGTGGTGGCGGAGATTCGGACGACGGTTCGAGGTGATTCTTGTCGGAGATCGTAGGGCTCGAGAATCTCTTCGAAATGAGTATAAGTTTGCGATTTTTCGTTGAGAAATGAGTGAGAAAACGGAGCTCAAAGTTTCGACCATGAATGGGTTCTCACGGCTGAACAAGGACGGGAGGTGGAAGAAGAAACGCGGTTTTTATATTAAAATATTAGGTTAAATTAATTATTATTTAATTGGCCCGTTTAAGCCCGTTTTGGTCCGAACTCCGATTTAGGCCCAACGACTGTCGTTCATACCATTTAGCCCCCGTTCCGAACTCATTTGGATATGTCTCATCAGCCCACGTGATCGTCTTGGCCTTCGTTTTTCAGTTTTAAATATAAATCATTATTTTAAATTCAAACGTACTCAGAAATTCACCGGGACCACATACGAAGTAATAAAAATTATTGTTGGTTTCCTTATGACAATACGATCACAACAAAATTTGTTTCGTTCAATTCTGAGCCTTTTTGAAAAATGGCTATTTTCAAGGCGAATATATTTAATATTAAAAATACATTTTGAAACAAATATTTTCTGAAACTCAAAACATATAAGTGTTTACTGTTTTTCAATGCAGAAACGTCATTCTGAACTCAATGGAAGTGGTTTCGAGTTCAAATTCCTACATATGCGAAAAGTAGCATTTTTGTCCTATGCAAATTACCCAACGACCTTTCTAAAAATTGAATTGGCCATAACTTTTGATTTCCGCTATGAAATTTCGATTTTTCGGATTCGTTGGAAAGATATTTTTAAATAGATTCTAATATTTTTGGTTTCACTAAAATCCGTTAAATTTTGCATCCTGTATGGTCAGTCAAAGTTCAAGTTTGACTTTTCAAACTACCGCGCTATTTCTAGCTCTTTTTATAATTAAAATTAAATTATTCATTCTAACTTCGATTTGAATCAAATTTGTTATCATTATTATTTAAAATAAAACTCATTAAAATCACTTAAAATATATTTTAAATTGGCTCCAAAATCCAGGGTTGTTACACAACTAGCGAGATTTGGGTTGGAATTGGTAAACACTCCTCATAAGAAGGCCTTCAGGTTCGCGAAAGGGTTGAACCAACCGCTCCAAGAATTATCACTAACACTGTGACACCCCGCATTTTTAATTAAATAATAAAATAAAATTTGGAAAAGCTTTCAGATTTTGGTCACGGAATTAGCGTCACTGCGTCCATGACAATTTTCTGATCAATTTAGGCCTATGGTTTGCATGAAATGGATTCAAGATGAAAAGGATATCTTTAAATGAAATATTAAAAAAAAATGAAAAAGAGATATACACTAAAAAGAACAACGACTACCATTGTTTTTAGTCTTGTTAACAAAAGCCTATGTAGCCCAGTTGACAGAGGCAGGTCTCTCCCAAGTTAGTGGTGCACGTTCAAGTCCCGTGGAGCCATATTTTTAATTTTAGAAGGACGGTTAAAGAATTACAAATTCAAAGAGAAAAATATGTATAAATGCACATATAAGGAAAATTATACATAAAGGTGAGTATAAAAATATATGCATACATGCATATGTAAATATATGTGTATGCATGTGCAAAAACACACACACACACACACAAACACACACACACACACACACACACACACACATATATATATATATATATATATATATATATATATGAAAGAGTAATCCAAAATAAACTTGCAATCAATGAAAGTAAGTAAGAAATAAATGACGGCATTACGCCATTTGAATTTTGAAAAGGCAATAAAGTTTATGCGTTTATATATATGCACAAATTTGAACGTTGAAATAAAAAGATGCAAGTTAAGAGCAAAAAGTAATTGATGCATAATAAATGGAAAATTTACAAGATATTAGCTGCCTTTGGAATTAGAATGCATTAAAGGGAATAAAACAAATAATTGATAGCGTTATTAATTGCATTAATTTAGTAGCTATTAATGAACAAGAATCCGGAAGGTTATATGAGTATATACATACATAAATTTGAAATTTGAAATTATATATGTGTTATAAACGGAAAATTATAATTTAGATAAATTATATGAAGGAATTAACATTATTAATTAACGTTAAAACCTGAAATCAAAAGGAAGCGGAAGAACGCGTTTGGACCCAGGATGGGTCGACCTAGATCCTAGTGGGTCGACCCATGTGTCAACCCAAGGGTCAACCCACCTCTAAGGTGGGTAGACACAGGGGTCGACCCAACCGGGATCAGATTTTTTTTTTGATGACGTGTTTTTCCGAAATATACGGTTCAGATTTTATGTGGTTAAATCCGATGGACCAAACTTTCTTGTACACATGTAAGTAGACTAGCAGGGCCTAGCTTTAAACTCATATTTTCTAAGATGCTGCAAAGGCTCTGCCATTCTCTTTCTTCTCCAAATCTTTTAAGAAATTAGAATATAAATTCTTAGGAAATTCTGATTCAAGATTTGAAGATAAAGAAAGTAAATCTATAACATAGGTGCTCAGGATTATGATCAACGTGAGGTACGTTCTTGAATCTGATTTATTTAGGTTTCTTTTCCTCTTTCCCTCTTCTTTTAGTATCAGATTTGTAAATCCATGGTTGTTTAATATAAGATTCAGTTAGGAAGACCACATAGTAACAAATCTGAATCAGATTCAAGGATTGAAAAGCTGTCAGGTGAGTAGATTTAAATTATACCTTTTGAATAATGGTATATTTACCATTTACATTCCTCGTCATTCTTAACATGTTAAATAACTGTAAATTGTGATAATTGCAGTATAATTTATTGTCCGTTATGTTAGGAATATTATTGTTGTATAAATATATTCTATGAATCAAAAATCATTATAATAACGAAATTGTGGAATTTACAATAAAAGTGAATATTCTACTGAAAATTTTGTTAATGACAAATTGGATATTGTAACTCAAATTATATTGAAATTGGGAGTAATGGAAAAAGAATAGATATGCCTAATTTGTATGGAAAATTTACAATGATTAGAAAATTGTAGACAATCGCACTAAGACACGTGGTTAAGTTCAACTTGTGGTAGAAACGTGCCCGGAACCACCCGACAAATCCAACATCCACAAGTGGTCAACTTAATGTGAGAGGTCTAGTGCCTAAACATATATAAAATATATGAATACAACAGACAATAAATAAATAAATTAGTAATGTCTGTTGGGGTACAATAGATACTTTGGGACTGATGAAATAAGGATACTTCGTTGTTAATTAATATCATAGAAAACTATAACTGTTACGTTCATAGGTGACCTTTATTGTAACTAATAGAAATAAATGGTACATGTGAAAACGTACAAGATGGTAAAGAAATGGATGTTACAAAAGTAAAAATTTGGTTAAAAAGGGAAAATGGGACGAACAGGGAATGTAACCTATTATAATTAATTATATTAATGAGAATACAATATAACAGGTAGGCATGTCCTAGGGACTAGTGGAATCATAACATGGGTTATAATAAATAAAAAGGGAACTTATTAATAAACCTTAGTTAAGAGAACTAAGTTACTAAGTAAAAAACAACGATAGGTTGTGATGACAGTGTAAGATTCATGATTAATTAAGGAAGAATGAGGTAGACTTATGGAATAAAATAAATCATACTTAATTATACGCATTAAGTAATATATTAACAGAAAACATGTGGATTGGAATAAGATATACTTAATTATACATTATTGGAACTTGTAAACATGTAATTGACAGTAAATGACATGGTAATAAAAATGGGTTGTAGATTACTTTCGTTAATTACAATCCGGGGTAAAAGGTTGTAAACTGCTGTCGCGATTAAAAGATTAGACATAAGGTCTAATAACACGTTTGCATGACGCGCTTGGACCAGTCCGCATGAACGAATGTGAAGAACCCAACAGGGTAGATCATCATGGTGTCTGGAGACACGGGAGGAGCACATCCACTTGATTACTTTACTCAATATGCGGCTTGATTTCTTGGTGGGACTGGAGGGAAGCACGCAGCTTTCGATGAACGTGGTAGGGTACTCCATGGTGGTCCTCTATTGCGGTACACGCTCAGGATGTACTCGCAAAGGTGGGGGTTTGTGTGATACCACCCAGTGAGTATACCTTGACTGCAATAGCAGCTTGGCAGTCAAAAAGCTGTAGCGGTATGACAATGGGGTGATTTGACAATTGGCCTCAGGAGAGGTTGGTCAGGACCAAATTAAGGATAGTAATTGTCGGATACCTGTCATCAGCATTCAGTGGGATGCGGAAAGACTAGAGCTAAACCTAGTCACCATTGATCTTTCATTATCAAGGCATGGTTGAGAGACATGTCAAATTGGATGATAGATTGTTTGCTTAGGGCACGTCGCTTAGCTCTTGATGTAATCTTCCACTAGTTGAGGGAGGGGCCTAGGTGGGGCCATTGCCACCGTGAAAAACAGACCATACTTAGATATATGTACTATAGGCCCGTTATGTGGACCTATACAGATATGACAAAGGAACCCAATTGAGTTTCGTGCATTAGATGCAGCCCTATTACAGAACTCGGGGTATAGTAAACAGTACGTACGTGTGAGGTCTAGGTACATGCACCGACTGGTGTATCGTAGACGTTAGGGCATTAATCCATACGCTTGTATGGCATAGCGAGGACGGTAACATGGCATTATGACTTGGATTTCCGTACGTCATTCAATGTAAGATACACTTTCGTGGTATGATGTTGGAGACCATGTTAGGAGGGTACTATGGGAAGTACCTTGATATGTTGGGGGTAGCTATATATACTATGTTAGGTTAATCTACTGGAACATAGATGGGTATGACGTGAGTATAGAGCCCTGAGTTTTGTTAACCCAAACAACCTAATAAATAAGAAAACATAACTGAACAGTATGTATAGGGTTAATTCAGAATGTACAATTTGTCCAGTCACCAGAACTTTTGTTTTCTGATCCCCTCCTCATAACACATTTGCAGGTTAGGTTTACGGTAGAGGTAGGATAGATTTGGATACTGGTTAGGTAGTATTATTACTTCGGTAAGGCTATGTTTGATTATATTATATTTTATTCATTCTGATGTGAGATGTTTACTGAGCTTTGATATATTATCTCTGTCTTTTCTGTAGGATACGAGACAAGATGACTCGAGCTTTAGTTGATTGGGATTTTAGAAAAAAATTGGTCTATCGAAATTCGGGACACGTGTACCGCTGGAAGCGACTTTCGAGAGGCTTGTAGACATGGATTTGATGCACGAGGATGGTAAAGTAGAAAAGAAAGAGTTTAAGACTGAGGAGGAAAAACTCAAGGTTGATAAAAAGAAGTGGTGGCCTAAGAAGGGCATAACTAAGAAGAAAGGAAAATCCGATACGGCCCAGATCACATAAGAAGTTAAGTGTCATGGTTGTGGGAATTTGGGGGCACTTTGTGAGAGATTGTAAGAAGACGAAGAATGCTTGTTTCACTTGTGGTAAAGTTCGACATTTCACAAGGCAATGCCCCAATATGCAAGGAAAAAAGGTTGGATCATCTGGAGGGCAAGTTCATGCGCTTGAGGCTAGTGGACCGGATCATGGTAGGAAAGTCACCGTAGAAGGTTTGATTTCTCATTTTGACTCTCCTTTTAGAACTCTCTTTAATTTCAGTGCTTCCCATTCGTTCATATCCAATTCTATGGTAGATAACCTACACCTAGATACTGGTATTGTTTCTGATCCTGTTGTAGTCTCAAAACCCATAGGAGGAACAACTCATTTGTCTACGATATGTAGAGGTTTGAGGATTTCAGTTACGAGCGTCGAATTTGAATGGGACACATATGTTCTTGGCTTTATGGGTTACAGATTAATTCTAGGAATGGATTGGCTAGCCATGCATGGTGTCATCCTTGATTGTGAGAGAAGAGCTGTTAGACTTCTAGCGTTCCAAAGTAGAACTCTCGAAATTTCTTGTGACCCACGGGGGTCAGTTATGCTCAGTTTCCTAGACTATCTTGATACTTCCATTTACCATCTTTGATCAGTACCCATAGTTAGCAGTTTTTCGGATGTATTCGACGAGGTTAAAAGATTACCTCCTAGAGTGAGATAGGTTTCTGGATTTACTTGGTGGAGAATGCGAAACTAGTCGCTTTACTAGTGCGCCACATGGCTCCTAGGGAGAGGAGGGAGCTCAGCAAGCAAATAGGTGGGTAATTCGAGAAGGGACACATTAGACTAAGCATTCTAGAGTGGGGAGCACCAGTCATCTTTGCAACTAAGGAAGGCAGCTCTCTTTATTTATGCGTGGACTATAGAGAGTTGAATAAGCTGACCAAGAAGAATAGACACCCACTTCCGAAGATTGATGACTTGTTTGACCAATTAGTAGGCGCTTTGGTATTCTCGCAATTGTAGCAAATGATAGTATTGATAAGACGACTTTCAAAACCACCGACGGATTCTTCGAGTGGTTGGTCATGCCATTTGGGCTGACCAATGCACCCGCATACTTCATAGACTTAATGAGTCGGGTGTTTAAGGAGTATTTGAACAAGTCTGTGGTGATTTTCATGGACGATATTCTGGTTTTCTCGAGGAGAGAGGAAGAACACGCCAGACACTTAGAGGAGGTTCTCAATACTCTCAGATCACATCAGCTTAAGGGTAAATTTTCTAAGTGTCATTTCTGGAGAAAGGAAGTAAGGTTCCTAGGGCATGTAGTCTCCAAAGATAGAATAGCAGTGGACCCCGCTAAATTTGTTGTAGCTCAAGATTGGTAAACCTTAAGAATGCGACAGAGGCAAGGAGTTTCCTTGGATTAGTGGGTTATTATAGAATGTTCATTAAGGATTTTGCGTGGATCTCAGCTCCGCTCACTACAAGAAAATTGATTTTTTGCTGCAAAAATCGGCGGCGTTTGTTCTCAATTGCAAGCAAAAATATTTTTACTGATAGTATAAACGCGACAAAAAAAAAAAAAATTCACATTCCCGCCTTCGTAAAAGTAAGTCTGCCTAATCCAAAATAAACATAACCGGCTGATTTCTATTCCTCTCCCCTACGTACTTAAATTTTTTTCAGCAATGCTTATTCAACCGGGAATGCGTTAGTTGTTTTCACCGAAAGAAATCTGGACGTTGCCCCCTTGAATTGCGGTCTTCCCCCATGAATTGCGTTCCGTTCATTTTAAGATCCGCAAGTTTTCACCGGATTTCCGCCGGTCGATGTAGCATGTTCCAATTTTTTTTAACCCTAGTTCCCTTTCCCCCCAAATGTTTTCTGCCGAATAAATTGAATCATTCCCCTTTTAATGGTGCTCAAATTCCATCGCAGCGAGTAAATTCCCCTTTTAATCGTGCTTACTTCTTCCCTCTTCGTTAGTATTTTCACTCGAAGTTGGATTTTGACTAATCGCCATCCGATTTCGCCTCTTTCTGCTGCTAGCTTTTGTTCCCGCTCTGCACCCACCTGTGATTCCTGCTTACTTGTTCCGCTCTACACCCGCCTGTGATTTCACTGTTCAGATGATTCACCATTTCGTTGAAGGCAAAGGTACGAATTTCATCATAAGCAGAGCTAAAATCAGATCAGCCATTACTATTTGGTGACAATTACTGCTAGTCACTAATTGGATTCTGGCAATTTGTAACTTTAAGAAATAGGGCTAGGTAACTAGTTCAATTCTGTTGCTTATGTTGAGTTGTTTGCTGCTCCAGTGACTAATTTTCTTGTTAATTTTGTCTATTAACCTCTCTGCTTCAACTTGTTATGAGACACAGAAATTCCAAGATAAATTATGATTTGCCAATGTTTATGATTTGCTATGAGACGATGAGTTGATTCTGTCCACTAACTTATATTATAGGAACTCCTCTGTGTGAATTAGGTGATATGACTGGCCCTCCTTTCAATTGGTAATATGTAACTTTTTGGTATATGAATTAGGTGACATTTGCTATGAGACGTTTAGCTAAAATGAAGATACTGAATTTGAAGGAATTAATGGGTTCTATCATTATAAACAGTGACTTTTATTTGAAGCATATTTCATATTTTAATGCATATTTCATATTTTACAAATGACAAGCAGATTACCTATTTTAACATAGATGATAGCAGCTACGCATTCCTTGCTACTAACTAGGTATGCCTTTGGAATATCGAATGGTTTTGTTAATTTGAACTTTCACCAATTAAAAGAGTGAATACAGAACAATTATTATTGCTATGCAGATATAACTGTGTATTTACCATCTATTGTAACATTAGAATTTTCATGGAAAATTTTCAGGTTTGTGCCAATATAAATAGTATGTAGCAAAAAGTAATCATACATGATTGTTTCTTCCCAATTGCATTGCCAGTATTTTTACATGGAGTCATTATGGTTGAATAGTGGCAATAAAATCTTTCTAACCTTTTTGGTTTATAGGCTGCATTTGTGAACTAGCAGTGATCCCGTAAAACTGCCTGTTTTTAAATTTAGCAAGAGTTTTGTTGATAGTCCTGAAAAGCTATCGATCTATTTGATAAGTTAGCACTAGGCGTATAAAACCATTAGTGATATATGTTGATAATTAGTTGGATAAAAACTGCAAGTTTGTTGTGTTATGGAATACATGGTAAGTATTGACAATAACTGTATCAAGAGACCACCTTTATTGTGCACACACATAACACATACATAAGTTAATTGGTGATATGTGTTGTGATGTATTTGATAGCTCATGTTATTCAAAATATTAATATATTATACGGTACATTATATTTAAGCATTTTAGATTTAAAAGAAAGCATGCATTATATACTATTATTGAATAATGCATTTCTTATTATAATTTTGATAAGCAAGAATCTCATACCAAACATAACTTGATCTGCGTGTTATATCTTTTAAAGTTTACTGTAATCTTCGGTTGCTATGGTACGAGAGTCGTGTATGATTTGTTTATGGGAAATGCTAAAAAGATGGAACATTTTTTTTGTCCAAATGTGCGAATATGGAATCCAACGAGTGCTGCTTCGTCTCTCCTTTTTAGTCCCACATCCCCCCTATGAATTGCGTGACTCCCATACTATTTCGCACCCAAATTTCCGGGACTCACAACATCTTCCTTTGTTTATATATTTTAAGTTTAGCAATATCCTGTCAAACTATGATGTTTTATATATAAATTTTGATTTTATGTTTATTTTTGGCTAGTGTGTCATTAGATGTGCATGGCAATTATATACAGATTTTTTTAATTTATACTACATTTTCTATTATGAATGTCGCTTCGAATTGTACTATATCACAGCTATCGTTTATTTATTTCTAAGGTTCATGTGAGGATCTTCTACTTTATTAATCTGAGATGGATGATTGGTGTAGGGAGCAAGTAAGTGACTGCAAAATGAATCAAACATTCTTCAGCCATTGTTCATGCTTTTTCCCCGCTCTTTTTCATTTTACTTTTGTTAACTGTTTGTGCGTTGGGCGTGCTTTAATTTTAACATTTTATTAACTGGATTTTACTGCAAAACACAGTTGTATTTCTCTCTCCGTGTGTGTGAAATGAACAAAGACGATAAATCCAAAACTTTACGATCAATAATTAGATTTGAGAACAATTCTCATATATGCACCCAACTAAATAGTATACAGCTTATTTCAGTTCAGAAGCTGCAAACAGCCTGCTGCTTACTAGATCCATCAAGTTTTGATGAGGACTGAAAGAGTTGATGCTAAAACACTGTTTCTAAGAACATCTTCCCCGCGGCTTTGGGCCCTTTTATTCGAAACAAAGAAATAATGAACTCCATCATCACTGAATCACAAGGCAGTGTGATGGGTCCATCACTTGTAATTCCAAATTCATCTTCAGACATTTTCAGAAGTTGTATAAAGACAATACTTGCTAAATATGCCAGTGGGATCATGAACCGCATGCCATCAAGTGTATATATAACAAAGTTTCCTTTATCCGCAACAGATGAAGAGCTGCACTGATCTTCTGATGAATCAGAGTCTTTACGACCGAAAGCATGTCGGTAAACTGATACTTCAGTATGATAATGATAAATTTACAATTTTTAATGTTGAAAAACACATATAATCTTTCTTTCCAAAGCCGACTGATGTAACGGACTTAACGGTAACTTACCAATCCTTAATGATATATGTACTCATACAATCATTTGTATCACAAGCATGTAGAAGAAAGCAAGTGATCTTACTTAATCTAGGAATTCAGTACAAGCGATGGTAATTGCATTTATATTCTTTTTTAATGCTGTCTCTTAAGTAGAAGGCACAATAAACTGTAGATCAGGCAAGAAAATGCTATAGACTTTGATCTTTTTAGGCAGACAATAATTCACCATGTAATGGTTATCCTTTTATTTTCTCTTTTTAGACTTTAAGTTACATGCTTCTATTTGGTACTTGCTTTTGACTGACCTATTAAATTGATATCTGGCTGCTTCCAAAATGGCTAACAGAGCTAATTGAGCTAGCACATGCTTATGTTTGGTGAATAAGTGAATAACTTTCCCAATACAAACTTTCAGGATAAAGCTACTTCAGGAAAACAAGGGCTTGGTATCAAAGACAGGCCAAATAAGATTGCAGACTGCTACTTTGAGGGCAAAAAGACAACCTTTGACGAAAGCGATGAAGAAACTGCTTCTGATTCAAACATTTCTCCGAAATGAAGTAAAACAGAGGAATGTATTAGCTAGTGTTGTCCAGTTTAGTCGATTAGCGATGACTGGGTTTGTATCTCTCGTTGTTGTTGAACTGGTTACTGGAAAGGGACTACTGGAGGTAATTACTGCTAACTCCTAACATAAACTTAGTTATGTTTTTTTCTTCACTATTTACTAATCATAATACTCTTAGGACCTTTTTTTTAAATTATTTAATAAAATAATAACTGAGAAACATTAAATTTAACTTTTAGAAGTTTGAAATCTTAGGTTTCTGAATTTTAAACTTCACATACTCTAGTTTCAAAATTATAGTATCTCCTGAATTTTAAGATTTAAATAGTTATAGTCCCAAAGAAACCAACTTTCATATTCTGAATATTCTAAACCAATAACAGTACACTATTTTTATGCCTAAAGATCTTCAAATACTTCTTTGCTGAAAATGCATACATGTTACTTCTTGTATAGTTATGTTCATTCTAATTAGAGTCTGTTTTGATGCAGAACACTGGATTTACTTCACCGTTTCCGACGCTAGCATTGGTCGGTATAGCAGTAGTTGGGATCCTCACTGCGTTCCTGATTTCCCAGTCTGTTGCTTCTACTAAATAGATATTCATGTTTTGCAGCATCTTTACTTCCATTTTAGGTAGAAACCAAACGAGTGCTTAGTTATTATTTCCTCTAAATCTCACTTAATTATGCTTTGGCTTTTTTACAACCAAATGAGGGGACTGTTGTGTTGAAGACTTGACCTATATTACGGGGCACTCAATCATCCAAATAAATAAAACAGTAGCTTGATGAAAACAAAAGTAGAAATAGGCCTGCCCTTTTTTGGTGCACTGATGACTTGGCCTATATTTTCATTCATCCTCCTTTAGAAATTTATATATGTATTGTATACTGCTATGTTTTATTATACATGTAAAATCAAATGTTATCATTTGCTGGTAATTTTATACATTATTAAACAATTGCCACCACTTCTTTTCGATCATCAATTAGTGTATATACAGTATATGTACTGTAGTTGCAGTCAAGGTGCGTTGTGGACCTGAAAAGCTAGATTTCGTCGAAGAGGTATCGCTTATATGTTTCTTTTAGTGTATATACAGTATATGTTATGTCACTAACGAATTCTCAAAACAGATTCATATACCCCTATTTCGTAACCTTATCACAATTTTTACCATTTCTTGTTATTCATATGCAGCGTTCACTCTAAGGCTTTCCAAGATGTATGTTTGCCCTTGACTTTTGTTCCAACCTTCATTATTGGTTGCTGCTGCTGTATACACTGCTCAATGCAGTCTCAAAGGATTCAATTTTTGGACGAGGACTAGTGAGAAGTACACCATGTACACTAAAGATCAACTTCTGTAAGTTACATTTACTGAAAGGGAAGAACAAAACAGACAATTGATACTTTGACTTGGAAGTTTTATTTTTATGTTTCAAACTTAGAAGGAATGCTTGAGCATGATTGTAGGATTTCATAGAAATGCAGGATCAGGGAAACAAACGGGGGTGCATAGAACAAAGAATTATGGGTAATCAAGCGTTTTGTAAGTACTAGCTAGGTATAAACATTTTCTTTGTATTAGATGTGTAAATTTGTATATCGATGGTTCTTGTATGCGAGTTTGGTCATTTATTCAGAAAACTATTGTACTGAAATGGTTATGCATATTCTATTTGATTATATGGTAAATTGTTTTTTTAATTGTTTGAACATGATGATTATGTGAATGATTATTGATTGATGTTGTGGAACAAATAGACTATTAAAAGGAAATAATTGCATGAAAAAATACAGCAAATTAATCAATAATTTTTAGCAGTATTTTAAAAATGCTACAGGAGTATATATAGTGGCGTTGAATAAACGCAACCGTAAATCAGGGGTAAAACTGGAAATTTTACTAGTAGCACCAAAAAGCTTTTTTATGGCGTTTTTAAAGCGCTATAGAAATATTTATGGTGGGGTTTGGAAAACGTTACAATAAAAGTATTTACAATGGCGCTTATTGAAAGTGCTACAAATATTTTTTATTTTTAGTGGCATGTTTTCTCGTAGTGATTATCGAAACGCCACCAAAAATGATTGGTGGCGTTTTTTGAGCGCTACAAGAAAATCATTTTTCTTGTAGTGGCTCACCCGTCTGACATAGAAGAACTTGGCTTTCGCTTGGAGCATTAATTGCGATGATGCGTTCCAGAGGTTAAAGAGGGCTCTGATATCAGGCCCTGTTCTGACTCTCCCCGATGGTAGCAAGGTATTTACGGTCTACACAGATTCTTGTGGCTTGGGATTAGGTGTTGTGTTGATGCAAGAGCGTAGGGTGGTGTGCTATATATGAAGTATGCAATTGAGAGTTCACGAGAAGAACTACCCCACCCACGACTTAGAGTTGGCTGCTATAGTGTTCACACTTAAGTCTTGGCGACGCTATCTACCTGGAGAGAGATTTGAGCTCTGCAAGGATCACAAGTCGCTCAAATATTTGTTCTCATAGAAGAATCTCAACTTAAGGCAGCAACGATGGATGAATTTCCCTATGTCTTATGTTTGAGATAGCTTATACCGCAGGCCAGGGTAATGTGGGTGCAGACGCGTTGAGTAGGTAGAGGATGGCCTTTAGTCTTCTATTCGTAGAAAGGTAGAGTTTGGAGTTTATCTCGACCTTAAATTTTAGGCCTTATACAGATTTTACGCTTGGATTGTTGGCATCATTGGAGGTGCGACCAACTCTTTTGGAGCATATTGGATCTGCGCAGCGAGAGGATCAGCAGTTGATAGACATCTTGGATAGACTCGGTAGAGGAGAGACCTTTAGTCACCTAGCTAGATAGTTTGTAGATGAAAAAGGGTGGCTAAGGTGAGATGGGAGATTGTGTATTCCCAAAGTTGGATATTTGCTGAGATCAGTTATTGAGGAGGCTCATCACTCTCGGATAACTATCCATCCGGGCGGTGACAAAATATAACATGACATGAAGTGAGTTTTTCATTGGACTGGCATGAGGAAGGGCGTGGCAGAATTTGTGGCTCGATGTTTGACTTGTCAACAAATTAAGACTGAACAAAGGAAACCAGGCGAATTACTTCAGCCCTTGGATATCCCATAATGGAAGTGGAAGAGCGTCTCTATAGACTTTATTGATGGACTGTCCCGATCGAGGAAGGGAAACACGAGTATATGGGTGATAGTAGATATATTAACTAAGATCATTCACTTTGATCCAGTCAAGAGTAGCTTGTCTAGCATTGGTCTACCTTAGAGAGATCATCCGACTTCATGTGGTACCTTCCAGTATAGTAAATGTGCCCCATCTTTACGAGAGAATTTTGGAGGAGCTTGCAAGAGGCACTAGGAACACAGTTACGACTTAGCACAGCTTATCACCCTCAGACCGATGGGTAGACTGGTAGAGTCAATAGGGTTCTCGAGGATTTATTAAGACTACGTATCCCAGATTTCGGAAGGACTTGGGGGGGAGCATCTCCCATTGGTTGAGTTCGCTTACAATAATAGTCATCATACAACACCAAAACCGCAAATTTGTCACTCCCACATCCGCCAAATTTGATACAGTCTATAGCCATATAAAATTTGATTTGGCTCATAGCCATGTCTAAACATTTAAATATGGCTTTGAACCTAATTTAAATTTTATATGGGTACATACCGTTTTAAAATCGTGTCTGTTTTGGTGTAAAAAAATTTCCCGAAAACGCACACTTTTTCCTCCTTGATTTTAATGACCTCACGCTCTCTCTCCCTTTCTTTTATTTCCCTCAGAGAATATTGTCATGTGCCCTATTTCCATTTCTCAAATAGCTCCCAAAATAGTTTACAAAACTGAAAGTTGTCTGCTCAAATCAATTCAAATCGGATTCTTCGCCATTAGCTGCAAATCATGCGTCTCAATTTCTGGTAAATTTTTGATTTGATTCGATTTCTTGTAATTGTTACTGTTTTCGCTATTGTTTCAACATTCTCAACATGTTGTAGGTCGGAAGCTATTTACTGGTTTTTACCTAAGGGTGATTACAAAGCAAGGTTGAACGTTGAACAAAGCAAGGTTTTCGCAGTTGCTCATATTTCACCATGGTTAGTGTACACGTTATTTGATCTATTTCCTTATATTAGTCATACTGGAGATGTAGAATATGAACCTGAATTTTATTTTTGTTAAACTGTTATACTCATTCCAGTAAATAAAAACTAGTTTTAGGTTAACTAGTTAATTCATGTGTTGAACCATACATAAGAATTGGCTAGTTTTATTTACTTTTTATGTATTGAATCTAAACAAATGTACTGAAACTAATTTTATTTATTGATTTCAATAAATAATTCGTGTACTGAAATAATACCATTGACAGTTTATAAACTATAAATGTCTGGAGGAAATGAACTCGCTAAGGTATGAAAATTCCTTTGATGTTTTAACAGAGAAAGATACAGACATGTGTGAAGGGGGTGGGCGCATTTGTGGTCCAGTGGTAGATGGAGAAAATAAAGCTAACTTGTCAATGAAAACATACAGTTAAAGAAAGATACGGGCATGTGTGAAGGGGTGGGCCTATTTGTTTGATGCGATTGTATAGATAGTAGAAATTTTGAATTGTATCAGCATTGTATAAATTATACCAATTTTTGAATAGGAGGGAAACATGCCATTTGTGATCCAGGCATGTGTGAAGGGGGGGTGGTTCCATTCGAGATCCAGTGGTAGATGGAGAAACAAAAACTTATAACTTGCCAATGAAAAAATATAGTTAAAGAAAGATACGGCATGTGTGAAGAGGCATGGGCCCATTTGTTTGATGTGATTATATAGATAGTAGCAAATTTTGAATTGTATCAGCATTTTATAAATTATAGCAATTTCTGAATAGGAGGGCAACATGCCATTCAGTATAGACAAAAAGTGGATTAATGAATCTGATCAAAGATCTACATACTATATAGACGGGGTGAAGAGGTTTATTTGTTTTGTTGAAGAAAGCGGTGGTAAGAAAGGAGTGTATTTATGCCCTTGCACTGGGTGCCAAAACATGAAGACATTCAAATTAGATGGCATTCATTTACATTTGTTTAGATGGGGTTTTATCCAATCACATAGCATGTGCTATTTTCATGGGGAAAAAAGGGTGGAGACCGAAAAACAACAACCAATTAGTAATGCCACAAGTGCTGATGAGGCTAAACATATTATGATAGAAGATCTAGTAAATGATGCAGATAGATTTCATGATTTTCAACCTGAAAATCTGTTGTCTGATCATGGTAATGTTGTACAGCAGTTTACGGATGATGGCAATCAGTCGACCAATGAAAGTAAGAAGTATAAACCACTTTTTGATATCACAAAAGAGACACTGTATCCTTCATGTTCAAAAGGGATAACGAAGTTGTATGCCACTGTGAAACTGAATAGATTGAGGATCCAATACGGCATTTCAGATAAAGATGTGACTTCACTTCTTGAACTAATAAAGGAGTTACTCCCCGAAGGTAACACGCTGCCCAAAAAATACTCCGACATGAAGAAGTTCATTAAGCAAGTTGGGATGAATTACAAAACTTATGATGCATGCATCAATGATTGCATATTGTGCTGGAAAGATGATGCAAATAGAGTTTTTTGTACAAATTGCAATGAACCAAGATATATAACATCATTTAACGAAGAGAGAAAAGGCACCAAAGTAACTCGAAAGACATTAAGACATTTTCCTTTAATTTCTAGATTGAAGAGACTGTATATTGTACCATGGATAGCTGATGCAACGACCTGGCATGGTCATGCCAAGTGTTATTCAAACGCAATGCATCATCAATGTGACACTTCTTGATGGAAATCCATGGATTCTTTTGACAAAAAGTTCGTTGTCGAGCCACGAAATGTCACAGTTGGAATAAAAACTTATGGTTTATGTCTAAATGCTTCTCTATCTAACCCTTACAGTTGTTGGTCAGTAATTGTAGTACCATATAATCTTCCTTCGTCTATGTGCATAAAACGGGAGTTTTCAATGTTAACACTATTGATTTCGAGGCCAAAACAACCGGGAAGGATATTGATGTTTATTTACAGCTATTGACAGATGAGTTAAAGCAGTTACGGGAAGGAGTCGTTACATATGATTCATTAAATAAATCCGAGTTCACAATGAGAGCTAGGGTGTTGTGAGCAATCCGTGATCACCCTGCTCTTAGGACTTTACCGAGATGTATAACTTACGGTTACTTTGCATGTCCTGTTTGTGGGGAAAACACTTGATCTTATCATCTTCCTAAAAGTAAGAAGATGTGTTATATGGGACATCGAATGTATCTTCCAAACGGACATAGGTTTTAATACGATAAGACAAATTTCAACAATAAACAAGACTTCGTCGTCCTAAAAGGCCATTGACTGGTTTTGAAGTTGAAAAGAAAGTAGCGAATATCAAAATGAAAGTCAATAAACACAAAGACAAAATTGATCGAAAACAAAAAAAAAATCAGCCATTAAATAAGTTGACAATGTTCTACATGGTATAGGAGGTCTATCTTTTTTGATTTACCATATTGGAAAGCAAATATGATTCGACATAATATTGATGTTATGCATACGAAGATGAATTCATAGAGCATCTCATTAGCACCATTATGGATCATAAACATAAGTCAAAACATGACATCAATGCATGCAAGGATTTGAAAACATTAAATAAGTTGACAATGTTCTACATGGTATAGGAGGTCTATCTTTTTTGATTTACCATATTGGAAAGCAAACATTAAATAAGTTGACAATGTTCTACATGGTATAGGAGGTCTATCTTTTTTGATTTACCATATTGGAAAGCAAATATGATTCGACATAATATTGATGTTATGCATACGAAGATGAATTCACAGAGCATCTCATTAGCACCATTATGGATCATAAACATAAGTCAAAATATGACATCAATGCATGCAAGGATTTGAAAACCATGGCTATAAAACAAAAGTTGTGGGTGATGGAAGATCCTGAAACAAATAAAATAATCATACCAAAGGCAACTTTCACTTTGAGCAAAGAAGAAAAGATATGGTTTTGCGCCATACTGAAAATTTTGGAAGTACCTAACAAATTATCTTCTAACTTCCAAAATAATGTGAGCATTAATCCTCCTAAACTAATAAATATGAAGTCACATGACTACCACGTCATAATGCAACATTTTCTTCTTGTATTTCTTCAACATACTTATACACAACATAAGGATCTACGAAATGATGTTCGTCATATTAGGCTATTCTTTAACATTTTATGCTCAAAGATGATCAGTACACTACGCCATAAACGACCTAATGCAACGCAAAAAAATTGTTGGCACAAGCCGAAAAAATGTTGGCATAGGTCTTTAGCAACGTTTTTAGGGTGATGCAATTTTCACTGTTGTTGCAGACCTCAAAGGCAAAATTTTGACTATCTATGGCAACACAACAAATATTTTTACATTAGAACCCTATTTAGGTCTATAGCAACATCCAAAAATGTTGCTATAGATATTAATTTTCTGAATTTGTTTGGGTCCACATCTTGTATACTATATTATTTTGCATCTCATAAATAATATATATTGACATTGAATAATGATATATTACAAAGAATTTAAATAATTCAAACAATATTTTATTCAATATAATATTTCAACATTTAAATAGTACAATATTTTGCATCTCTCTATAATACAAGTCACATTCACACCTCACTACATACACTCAAACACTCAATACACTATTGTCTTTGTATTTGCTCCACACTTTTGGTCCAGCTCCTGCTTTCACTCTATCTCTTATTTACATATACAATAAACAACTAGAGTGGTAATCTGAAAATAAACAAATTTAAATTTGCAAAAATATAAATTTATTTGTGAGTTTATTTGCCTCAGGTATTCGGGTCTTATACTAAAATGCAAATTCTTCTTCATTCTCAAGAGGCAAAGGCGATCCTCTTTCCATGGTATCTCTAGGTATAGCTGCAGTTGAATAAACGATGTCAAGCAAATACTGAAGCCTGCTTAGTTTCTCTGGTTTAGGAATGCACTATGTGTATATCAGGTACAAATCCGTAAGTTCCTCCTATGATGACCAAGACAAAGGTTCAGCAGCTACTACCTTGTCGCACGCTAGCAAATTATTTAAAGCTGAAATTTGAAAAACAAATAAGAAAATTAAAAACAAAGATTATACATGCACCGAAATTATTATTAAGCATCTGGTTAGTGCAGTCAGTTACGGCATATAACGGTCACATGTATGGTTAACCTTCTATCACTGTCAACAACATACCTGTGATATACCCTCAGTATGCGTTCGGGGTTCAGTGACAGTGCAGACTTCATCGAAGTTTACAAAACAATCTTGGTTCTTTGGACAGTCTATCCACGATCCGATCCAGCAACTCAATTTATTGAAATTTCACTGCCATATTTTTAATGACCTCGTATAGGTTGGTTTGACCATGATTGTCACCTTCAACCAAAATTCTATTTTCAGATGGGATTTTCTTATTCTTATCCTCCTCAAAATGAAACACATGAACAGTCCTCTTTTCTGCAATAACTTTCACCAAACTGGACTTAAATCTTGGATTAGCAACAAACTTTTTCTTGTTCACAACTCTCCTCCAC